>JAESUZ010001019.1:2400000-3095458 GCA_017311185.1 Proteles cristata cristata | reverse complement strand
TAAATCAAATGTTCTCCACTGGGATTGCCTGTTGTGCATCCTTGAAAACTATTTTATGCTTTTATTGATTTGTCCTCCAAATAATCCTTTGAGAAAATTAGGTATACAGAAAAAAACAAAAACAAAAACAAGTTAATGACTACATAAAAGATACAGAATCTCTATTTCTCAAAACTTTTTTTGGATGATGAAATTGTTCAGAGTTTGTGCATTCAATTTCTTAATGAGAGAGTCATGCTGTCTTCTTTTTAGGGAACTTGTAAATTCTTGCTCCCTCTGGCGTCTACTTGTGGCACTCTAAATTCTCTTGTTCTACACCATCAAGCTGTTTTGTTCTTTGTTTTCAGCAGCCACCAGGCATCCAACATCAGTGGTTCCTCATTCAGCACCCCAAATCAGGAGAGACAAATATCAGTTCCATGAGGAGCCCTCTGAAAAGTTGGAATGCTGGACACTCATCCCACTCCTCTCCTTCACTTCCATAGGAGAAGCCTCAAGTTGTATGCTTTATCTTGATCATGATGAACTGTGCCAGCAACAGAAAGCTGTCCCCCTAACTATTCTTTATTCTTAGAATCCTGCAGACATCTAAACTGTATTCCATCAGCACTCCAGATGAAGCCAAACAAAAGCCAGTCCCCTAGGCAGCCCTCCAAAAAGCTGGAATAATGGACACACACTTCACTCTTCTCATTCTCCTGAGGGAGAAGTTGTGAGGTGGTGCATTTCTCTCAGTTCTGAGCTGTGTCAGCTTGGGGAATGAGCTGATGCAGAAAATGTGAGATTGCTCTTCTACCCATTTCAGCACAACTGTTCTTGGCTTTATGCTCA
Organism: Proteles cristata cristata; assembly: GCA_017311185.1. Lineage (NCBI taxonomy): Eukaryota > Metazoa > Chordata > Mammalia > Carnivora > Hyaenidae > Proteles > Proteles cristata. The sequence continues at coordinate 3,094,627 of JAESUZ010001019.1, read as the reverse complement.
CCTGGGCTACTGAAACTTCCTAAATGGATTCTGTAATTCTCATAAAGGTATTCTGGGCCATATATCATTTTAAATTGGGTATTTCTGTGGGGAAATAAGGGATAGAAATTCTTATTCCACTATCTTGTTGATGTCTCTCCTAGAAGTCTTAACTAAGATACTCTGTGTTAAGTGCTGGGTATATTTCCTAGTATATAGTATATGCACAATATATTATATTATGCTTTTCTATTGTCACAATCTCATCCACTACTGAAAATTTATATTATTTCCTGAACATAGCATGCTTCCATGTCTTACATCATCTCTTCTGCCTGTAATGACCTTTTCTTCCTTTTCCACTCAGCAAACTCCTACTTAGGTTTCTAGAAGAAGCTTGAGTGTTATGTTTACTGTGAGTTGTCAAAGAAAAATTCCCACTTCTAAACTACTCATAGCATCTTTCCCCCTTTATCAGAAGCCATATCATATTGTATTATACTAGGTTTCAGTATTATCTGTCTCTAAACTTCTTCAGGTGAGGGGCACTGCTTAAAAATATCTGTGTTTCTATTTCTGACACCTGTCTTTTGTCTAGTACCTAGCAAGGTGACTGGTGTGAGGTGATTACTAAATGTTTACCAATTGAATTGTATAGGGTAGCCGTGCTGCTTTCTCTGAATCCCTAGGAACCTAATTCAGTTTTGCATTAGCATAAGATGATAAATTTTGCTTTGTCCTAATTTGACTTTTTTTTTTTGACCTTGACTAAAATTCTCAGCCAAAACGAAATGTCAACTAGCTTGTTCTGTATGGCTCTAGAACAGTGAATGCATACGCATGGAAGAGACAATGTTGAAATTGAAAGGAACTTTTACAGATTGCCCAAACACTGCCCTCGCATTTACTAGAGGGGTAAAGCAACTTACCTAAAGTCACTTAGCCTTTTAGAAACAGTGAAGGCATTGTCCCATTCTGGGTTTGGGTAAAAGGAAAATTTGAACAATGATTATGAGTGACGATTTCATTGAACATAATGTTCATTAAACATTACGTAGGCTGATGAAACACATTTTTGTTGTTGTTGTCTTGCAGAATTCTTAATGACTCTCTTAGAAAGGTACTATAGGGGTATATCATACCCCCTTTAAAAAACTACAATAGAGGGGTTCCTGGGTGGCTCAGTCAGTTAAACGTCCGACTTCGGCTCAGGTCATGATCTCGTGGTTTGTGAGTATGAGCCCCGTGTCAGGCTCTGTGCTGACAGCTCAGAGCCTGGAGCCTCCTTCAGATTCTGTGTCTCCTCCTCTCCCCACCCCTCTCATGGTCATGCTCTATCTTTGTCTCTCAATAATAAATAAAAATGTTAAAAATTAAAAAAAAAACTACTTTAGAAATGATGCATAAATAGATTTTTGGTGAAATTGATGTTAAAAAGAAACTCATTTTACTTTAGTCTTTGCAACTAAAATCCTTCTAAAACATAGAGGCTTACTTTTCCTGTTAGTACTGTACTATGCTGAGACTCAGGCTAGGGAATTTCCTGATGCTGTTCCTACACAATAGGCCCTATTCTTCCCTTTCTCCTTTCATTATCTTCTACAAGAGACAAGATATCCATGGGACTGATGCAACATGCCCTTCCATAGCCAGCATCTATCCCAAAACCTTCTAGACCATGCTTTAGGTATATGGAATCCCCAAATCTCTTGCCCAAATAACAACTCGTCTGCTCTTGGGTTCTGCCTGGGATTCCTTCCCAGTTCTTCTTTGGAGGGTAAGCCATATCTCATGGGCATGAATTCCTAGGTCTCAGGGGTAGACAAGGGACAATTGTTTATGGAGAGTGTGTATAGATCTTAAATACATGGACCAGAGTGTCCACCCATGTGTTCACAAAGCTGCTTGTGCTATGAGACAAAATCAAGTGTGGAAAGAGGAGATGGATGGGCTCAAGCCAGGATCCAGGATTCAGCCTTAATACCATCACATTTTGGCACAGAACTCTAAGGTATTGAAGAATTTTCATTCAAACTTGGATTACATGCCATTTGAAAAATAATTTTGTAAATTATAGGATATAATGTTTTAAAGTTTGATTTGTAGCTTTAAAAATATATATCTAGTAAGTTATGGGCTTCCATTTGCACTTTAGTTCTAAGACCCACAAACATTCTGGGAGGGCCTGTCCTCTTGGTAAGTATTAAGTATCATGAAAAAAAAGCTGGATTTGTTTTGATAATTGCAACCTGTACAGCAATTTGGATCAGAGACATTACAAACATTTTTTGAATGTAGCTAATATGAACTGACTCTAAAACATACTTTGAAATTTCTTCTTAATTAAACTCTCAGTTATTGGCTCATTTATTTAAAATTTCCCTTTATATTCTAAAAATGGAATGCTACTGATTGAGTGTTTCAGTTAATTGGATCAATCAACATTTTCTGAATAATGTTATTTATGAATGGATAGAAAATATTGCTGTGTATAGTGCAGGAAAATGGGAAAAGAGGCTTAATTAAAGGGAGGGGTTTTATAAGGCAACTAAGATGCACTTAGCCATGTTATTTGAGAAAAAAAAAATTGGGTCCATAGAGAAAATTATGACTGGACAACATAAATATTAAAGACATAAGGTACAAAAGAAAAGAACAGAGAAGAATTATAGTATTTCTGAGGAAGTGTGTTGGAACTATTGTGTGAGATGTATGGGAAAATGTGGAAAACGGTGCCAGGAGATGAGCGGATGTTGCCTCCATGATCATGGACAATGCTTGTTAATTCTGGGTATTGCACGTAAAAAGAAATGTGTGTGTTGGAGGGAAATTAAAAAATGGGGATAGGGGCACCTGAGTGGCTCAGTCGGTTAAGCATCCAACTTCGGCTCAGGTTTTGATCTCATGGTCCGTGAGTTACAGCCTCGCATCAGGCTCTGTTCTGACACCTTGGAGCCTGCAACCTGGAGCCTGTTTCAGATTCTGTGTCTCCCTCTCTCTCTCTGCCCCTCTCCTACTTGCACTCTCTCTCTCTCTCTCTCTCAAAAATAAACTTTAAAAAATGTGGGGACTTGGAGGATGTCTACATGAGAGTGACTGGGATGGTAAAGGGTCTGACATCAAGGGAACATCATTAGAAAAAGTGCTGTCTTCAAATATCTGAAGAACTTCTACATTCAAGTTCAACTGACATTCTTTACAGTCTTAGAGGACATAGAGCAAAGGATAGAAAGTCATAAGCAAATGGGTTTTGAATGAACATACCCATAACAAGTTTGCAGCACCGTGAGCTTACCTACACAGGTCCATGAGGACAGAGAAAATATTTGCTGCATTTATGGCTGTCTCACTAGTGTAGTGGTTCTCAAACCTGGCTGAACATCTGGTGGAGCCTTTTGAAAAACTAGACATACTTAGCAACCATCACTAAAGATTTGGATTTAGGAGATCTTACAGGGGCATGCCTCTCTGGAATCTTGAACTATTTTATGGGGTGCTGATGTGCATCAGGAGTCGAGAGCCATTGTGCCAGTGTGAAATACAGAGCTGACACATGTTAAAGCTTATTAATTTATTGACTCTGCACCTTAACATTTGCTCTCCTCTGCATAGAACATTATCCTCTAGAATTCTAATAGTTTTGTCTACTCACTTCACTCATATCTAAAATAGGTCCATCTCTCATCACTTCTCTTAGCATTGTCTTTCTCTTCTTCGTACTTACCCCTTATCTGAAATTCTGCTTTTCTGTTTATTGGTCACTTTGCCACTACAATATAGTTACCATGAAGACATTGACTTTATTTTAATCTCTGCTGCGTATCCATTGCTTAGAATAAAGCCTTGGAAAAGATACTCAACAAATATTTGTTTATTAATGTGTAGATAAATGTATGAATGAGTACTTATAGATTTGTAAATGGCAGATTGAGTGCCCTCTACCCCATAAACACCTTATAGGGAAGATGTTTATGCAGAGGTGAGGTAACCACATTATTGGAGGATGCTTTAGGGGAAATCATGCATCATATGGAAGATTGATCTGAAAACTTTCCTCTCAGCCACAGAGAACAGATAGGGATGGTGAAGAGACATGGGGAGAGTTGGCATAAAAGACAGCAGAATTAAGAAGGAACTAGAAAGCACTGGAGTGAAGCAGCTTGCTGAGAAGTTGGCTATGGTAGCTGACTTGTTGAAATATTCACCACATTCTGAAATAACAGATGTGCACTCGGGGATCTGTGTGAGCATTTGTAATCTGCTGCTTTCTATGTCTTTCTCCTCCTACCTGCCTCCCACACACAGTGGCTTGATGCCTGGCCATCCACTCCCAGAAAGTCCTTTTTTCCCAAAGAGAGAACCAGCCCCACCCCATCTAACCATGGTCATATTTCACTTAATTCCAGAAGAAAAAGATCTGCATCCTTCCATCCCTTTATTCTCTGTCCTCTGCTACCCCTGCCCTTGCTCACTCTCCTTGAGCCATGCTGGTCTTTCTGCTCTTCTTTACGCACAGCACACAGGTCTCCATCTCAAGGCTTTGCACCAGCTGTACTCTGCTGGAATGGTCTTCCTCCAAAACTCCACTTGATTTCATCCCTCCCTTTCTTAAAGTCTTTGCTCAAATCTCACCTTCTTAGTGAGTCTTACTGTGAACCCTATTTAAAACAGCAACCTTGTCCTTTCCATATACTCTGGAGACTAATATCTTGCTCCATGATTTTTTTTTAATGTTTTTTATTTTATTTCTAGGAGAGAGAGAGACAGACAGCGTGAGCAGGGGAGGGTCAGAGAGAGAGGGAGTCACAGACTGAAACAGGCTCCAGGCTCTGGGCTGGCAGTCAGCACAGAGCCCGACGCGGGGCCCGAACCCACGAACCGCGAGATCATGACCTAAGCGAAAGTCGGACGCTTAACCGACTAAGCCACCCAGGCACCCCATCTTGCTCCATGATTTTTATTGTTTCATGTATTTATTATTTGATAATGTGTTTTTAAATTTTATTTTATTTATTTTATTTCATATTTTTTGAGAGAGAGCGTGAGTAGGGGAGGGGCAGGGAGAGAGAGGGATAGAAGATCTGAAGTGGGCTCTGCACTGACAACGGCAAGCCTGATGCGGGGCTCGAACTCATGAACCGCAGGATCATGACCTGGGCTGAAGTTGGACTCTCATCCAACTGAGCCACCCAGAGGCCCCTAAATTTTATTTATTATGTTTGATTATCTAACTTCCCACCACACATCTTAATACTAGAGTGTTCATGAAGGCAGTGAAGAATTCTTGTTTTGTTTGCAATTGTATTCCTCATGAGAAGATAAGTACCTTGCATATAGTATCTTCAAAGACAAAATAAATGAATATAAAATTATTAAAAATCAAGGAAAAAGTTCACTAAACAATTCTAATTCCAGTGAAAGAACCTGGGACCCCCTAGTCTTGAGATTGGTCTTGGACTTGAGATTCCATCTTACATTCACATTTGTTTCTCTTCTTCAATGATTACTTTATTCAAAAACAATTTACATACAATCACTGTGTATAGAACACCTCACCAGGCTCTTAAAGGAGACAAAAAGAAGGGAAGCCTTTTCCAAGCAGCTCACAACGCAAATATGAAGAAAACACATTGATAAAAATGTCCTCTGCCCAAAGACTTGGTTACAAAAAATGTTTATACCACATTTCCTTTGCTAGCATGTACATGTCAAAAATGTAATTGCTTCAATTACTTAATTTACATCAAGGATTTGCGGGGAAGAGAGGGAGTTGCCTTTAAAAAAATAAGTGCATATTGTGAATCGTTGGATTTGCTTTATGAGATTTGTTGAATTTACCCAAGTGAGATGACCTCTGGCAGGAAAGACAGAGTGCAATAGAGTGACTGGGGTGGGTGGGCAGGCAGAGGTTGGAGGAGGAACTGGTGAAGAGGAGGCACACAGGGCAAGAAAGAGAGAAAGAATATCATGAGTCCAGAATATTCAGGATACTTGATTCCAACATGTGGAAGCTATGCATGTAACCACGCATCTCAGGTCACAGGCCAAAGAAAGCAAATTGAGAGAAAAATGAGAATCCTGGGAGAATGCTAAGCTATTTTCATTTGAGGTGTTGGGGCAGAAATAGGAATACAGAGGTAAGGATTTATATGAAAGAAGATTAGAGTCACAAATGCTGGGATGGTAGTGTGCCTTTTGTTCCTTATTTGACTTATGATTTATTGTGTGTGTACACTGTAAGAAGTTGAACATAGCTAGTTAGGTATCCCTTAGTTACAATAATATTCATGGCAATCTTGGATGATTATTGTGGACCATGAATGTAAGTAGATAAAGAGGTGTCCACCCTCCACCTGCAAAGCAATACCCTAAAGGGAGAAATAAAGGTGATCAATTGATTAAATTAGAAATAAAGACTAGAATGCATGGCAGAGTAGTAAAAGAAAAACAAAAACACCTTAATCTTCAAGAGTCAGGAGGAGGGGATATAGACCTTTTAAAAGGCAAGAAGGGACTATAAGTGTTGGTGAGAACCATAAATCTGGGCAAAGCTAAAGAGGCCATGTGGGACTTTATGTGTGACATTATCTCAAACTTCGGGCTTCAATACTCAAATTGGTGGTATTTGATCAAATTACATATTCTAAATAGTAGTGGTATGGGTGAGCATATGAAGAAATCCTCTCCTTTAGTTTCTTGGTGGTGGCTCTGAAGAGAAAATATTCTGGATCTACTGAGCAGGTAGGTGAATATGTACCAGAACTGCTAACATAGGGGATTTTTAAAAATATGTTGGCAGAGAGTCAAGAATTTGATGTTCTTCAGAAGCTTAACCATTAACCAGTTGTGTAGTCTTAGTTTAGTAACTTTTACCAGTTAAATAGGTGGATTACAAATTGCTACTCAAAATGATATGAAATTCTGCATTTGTTGTATAAAGAAAAATAGTCACAAAAGCAAAAAAAGAGCCCTTCCTAAGATACACAAGGCTGAGTCTATGATGTGGTAGTAACTGTAGGAAGCTTCAGGGTAACTTGAAAGGGCTAAGTGGTTCCCTTCCTCTTCTGCATCTTTTAGTTCCTTGAAATTCTCCCCTTGTTTTCAGTCTTTAGTGAATAAGTGTAGTTTTATTGCAGTGGTCATCTAAAGAGCACCCGCATTCCTGAAAGAAATAGTGCCTGACACATAATAGGTACACACAATGAATGTTTATACATTAGAGTTATGAGTTTATCAGATCCTTTTTTGAGTGACATGTAAAATAGGTGTTGTGAGGTATTGAGACTAATGCATACAGAATTCAGAATGGAGAAAAGGGTCAGTTATGTAGTTAACTACATAACCATTGGCTTGGTGTACGACTCCAACACCAGCTCCATCCATTTTAGGGTTGGATCTGATGCATGTTGAATTAAGAAAAAGCCTCATTCAGTTAAAGTTACAGATTTATTTTTTGAGAGTCAGAATGTACCCTTTGTTCCTGGTGGCATTACAGCTAAAAGAAAAGAATAAGCCCATTATAATCATCTGTTATGGGTCTAGCAGTGTTAGGTGTTTTATTTTTGCTTTAATATTTGAGCACCTCCTCTAGGAGGGATACTGAGAGATTCAAGAGTAGAAATATGGCTTTTAGGTGGCCAACTTACTACTAAAAACTCTAAAAAGTAGAGTTTACTTAGGTAGGACAGTCTCCTCTTCAGTATATCCTTGGAGAGATCCAGTTGGGAAATGTAGGCTATAGTAAGTAAAAGAAGAAAACCTGCTCCAACTGAATGGGACTTGCTTTTTTTTATCTTTACTTCCTAACTTTGTGTCATTGAATAGCCCCAAATCCAATGAACTTTTATGAATCATTCAGTTTAAGGGCTTTAAAGTGTAGCAAGATATTTCATTGGCAGGTTATGTGCTAACCTTTGCCTTTCCCACTTTGAAAGATGAGAGGAGATTAACAGTGATATCTATCTTTGAAATTTCTGTCTCTAAACACCCGGATACCATAGGACTTTTTCCTGGCTTGTTTTGGGGAGGTCATCTGGTCCTCCATGTCTGGATACATGAGATGAGAATGTGAGCCTGAAATCTTAATGGCATATTTGATTGTATTTAATTATTACTATTTTCTATTATAAAGGTAACAAGATAAAAACATTATATGCATTAGTTAAAAAGAAATAGTCTTAAACAGAAGATGGTCCTAGGTTCTCTAATGAATATTTCTGTTCTTGCAAAAAGTGTGATAAGGTCAATGTTGACTGCAAATGATGAGCAACCCAGTTGGGTGTTTATTCTAAATATATCACTGCCAATATCACCCTTGGCAGCACCCTGCTTCCTTCTTCCATCCGGGATTTCCTACCAGATGGGGAGAGAGCTCATTACTAACCAGGAGAGGAGAACTGATGCTAACACACACAGCAGCGCTTCAGTCAACCCCTTCATTACTTTTCCTTCTGCCCAAACTCCCAGCGGCCTCTGGTGAAAACCTTGGCCATGGCACGCTGCAAATCCCAGGGCTCCTCACTAACACTTCACTTTTCATGGAGGTCATGACTAAGCCGAGCAAACTTTCTTTGCCTGCCCCCAGCTGAGTGACCTGCTTTCTCAGCAGCACGATTTCTCTAATGAGATTGTTTCACAAAGAGAAGAATGAAATCAAGTGTCAGGGGTTTGGATCAAAGTGATTCTTATGCTCTGAGGCATAGGGTCAGACTGTAGGTACAAATGAGCTCCTGGACCAGAGAGGGTCCTGTTGAGAGCACCCTCCCTGAACCACATGTCTCCTTTCTCCTTGTCATAACCCACCTTTAAATTATGGAGACACTCTCCCATGAAAATAATCTACACTGATTTCAAGATTCATGGACTATCTACATATAGCTATTCTTTCGAGCACCTAACTCATCCTACACAGATTCCTGGATCAGTCATCATTAGCTTATTTAATAACAATTCCATGAGGTAGAAAGTATTATTACTCCAAGTTTATTAAAGGAGAAACTGAGGCTCAGAAATTATTGAGTAACTTGCCCCAAAACAGAGTGCTAGTAAGTAGCAAAGTGGAGATTTTAACCTAGTTTTATCTGTCTCCAAAATTTATGAGTTCAAACCTTAACATATAGCAAGTAATATATACCTAGCACTGACCTGGGCACTGTGGGGGATGCCAAGATGAAACAGAAATGAACTTAAGTTATACAAAGACAATGTAAGGAAGACTGTGAAAATTGTTGTGTCATGACAGAGAGACAAAGGAAATGCTTTCGAGACACTAAGGTTTGAGTAAGATGATTTTATAGCTATCATTTATTATGATATTTAAAAAAATGTGACAACTGGGGCACCTAGGTGGCTCAGTTGGTTAAGCATCCAACTTCGGTTTAGATCATGATCTCATGATCATGTGGGTTGTGGGTTCGAGCCCAGCTTCGGGCTCTGTGCAGACAGCTAGCTCAGAGCCTAGAGCCTGCCTAAGATTCTGTGTCTCCATCTCTCTCTGACCCTTCCCTGCTCTCTCTCCCTCTCTCTCTCTCTCTCAGAAATAAATAAAGCATTAAAAAAATGTGACAACTTATGAGGAACATACTATGATTATTCACACCTTTTAAAAACTTTATTTTACCTTAAATCACTGAGGAAATAAAAGACCAGAATTTGGGCCGAGGTTTTCTGACCATAGTGATCATGCTCTCGACTTCTAATTGACTGACAGGGAAAAACTTTACAGAGAAATTGTAATTTCAGCTGGGCCTAAATGCATACTTTTTTTTTTTAAATAAGAAATTTGGGGGGGGGGTAGAGGGTTCAGGTCATTCCAGGTAATGGGAGAAATGTGCACAGGATCTCAGAGTGTGGGGCACTGTGGTGGCTTAGTTGGTTAAATGTCAGCTCTTGGTTTCAGCTCAGGTCATGATCTCACAGTTCCTAAATTTGAACCCTGCATTGGGTTCTGTGGTGACAGTGTGGAACCTGCTTGGAATTTTCCCTCCCTCTCTCTCTGCCCTTCCTACTATTGCTCTCTTTCTTACAATAAAAAAATAAACTAAAAAATGCCAGATGTACAATAAGATATCAGGATAGATTCCGGAATTGCTGAATAGTCAATTATGGATAGAGAGGAGAGACGGTTCTTTGCTAAAGCAAAAGCTTAAAAAATTATTACCTAAATCTTGTTTTGCACATGTAGTGTAACTTATACATTAGAAAAGTTATAGAGTGGTCAGTTTGGAGGAAAAATTATAACACATGGGATAGTTCTATACATCATCTCTAGGTATTCTATTTGATCAATTTGATCAATTCTAACCTGGTAATCATTAAAAAAAATAGCCACCTCATGACTCCATTTACTACAGAAATATTAATTCAACTAAAATTTATCTGATTATCAAGCATTTGCAACTCATCATGTAAATAAGAGAGTAATGGCCAAGGAATGCATTTTAAATTGAAGAGATATAGTTCGATTCAAATGAAGACATAAACCACTGTCACAAATAACTCTCCATGTTGAATAGCGGGCATGTGACAGAAATAGGAGGTGACATGTTAGAGGCTGTTAGAGGAAAGAGGTGGAACAGAGCTAATCCTTGAGCATTCTCTCAACTGAGGGGGAAGAAAAAGAAAATAAAGTAGGGGAATTGGAGTGAACACACTGAGAGCTAGCAGCCAAGGAGGGCTGGAACACAGAACTCACAAAAGGGAGTTTTCCAACTCTAGATAAGTTTGGGCAGGCTCTGTCACGGCCATGCATGCCAAACTGAGTTTGGACTACGATAGCAATGGGAAACCACTGAAGGGTGTTCGTAGTGTAGAGACACCTGCAGAGCAGCAGAGCATTAGAAAATTTGACTCTGCAGTGGTAATTTTGAATGTTTAGGAGTAAGAGAGATCGCAGGTGGGAAATACCTGTTGGAATCTGTATTTTCTTGATCAGGTAAGTAGTAATGAAAAGGATAGGAGGGGTTGGGAGATGTTACAGAGAGAAGATCAATAGGGTTTGTGAATTACTAAATTTAGGAAACAAAAGAGAAAGAAGAAAATAGAGCTAGGTAAATCCAGAAAGAATTATTAACATTAAAAAAACTAGTTGTCATTAAAAATATCTATTGGCCATGTTGAAACGGAAATATCTAAGGCATCCAAATAAAATTACCAGCAGGCATGGAAATTCAGGCCAAGATTTCATTACAGACTACTTTTAAGCTCTGGTCTATATAGGCAGAAGAGGAGCCCTGAAAGAGTATGTCGAGAGAAAAAACCAGTGACAAAACTGTGGAGTATTTCTATGTTCAGGTGACAAGGAGATGAGTAGTCATCTAAAGAGTTAGTAGAGCCTTGGAAAAGTATTATGGGACAAGGAGAGGAGAGTCAACTGTGTCAAAAGCTTCAGTGCTATAAATGAAGATGTGCCATTTGGTGTTGTTAACTTTAGGGGGAGAAAATAGTAGAGTGTCTGGGACAGAACTCAGCAAGTATAATTAATATAGGCCAAGATGGCAGAGGCAAAAACTGCAATCCATTTGTCTTGCAATGTTGGCACTGAGAGGAAAGAAGAAAGATGGAGCAGTGACTTGAGGAACTAGGCAAGATTGTATAATGGAAAACAGAATTCTATTGATATCTTTTAGACATGGTCTTTGAACTCAAGAGCTTAAATTTATTTACCTTAAAATATTTTGTCCCCTCAAATGGTTTCCTTAGATGTATAGTTTGTACTGTGTTTTAAAAGTATTATTGAATTGAATGAAAGTCTTGTGTAAAATATGAGTATACTATATTTTATTTGAACATCTGTATCATGAGAAATTGGGTACTGTATTATGTAAGATAGCAGTACTTGATGAACTAAAGGTTTAAGCAGATAAAATATATTTTCACATAAAGTCAAACAATTTATTTTCTTTTTTAAATGCTTATTTATTTTTGAGAGAAAGAGAAAGAGAAGAGAGAGAGGGGCAGGGTGGAGTAGAGAGGGAGACACAAAATCCGAACCAGGCTCCAGGCTCTGAGCTGTCAGCACAGAGCCCAATTCAGGAATCAAATACATGAACTGTGAGATAATGACCTGAGATGAGGTCAAACACTTAACCAACTGAGCCATTCTGGTGCCCCAGACAATTTATTTTCTTTTTTGAACAGATTACTTATATCTGGCTCTGTTTCCATATGTAGAAAACTTGTCTGGGTATGTCACTGACCAGCTCTACAGTCTGGGAGAAATTAATTGACTTGTCTGGGCCTCCACACCGTTTTCTATAAATAAAGATTCCAGACTTGATGATATCTTGGATAGATTCTAGCTAGAAAATGTTATCCATATTCACTTTCTTATCTCAGCTATATTTTTGGGAGGGTTTTAAAATGATTACATACACGTGATGAGTAGGATTAGAAAATTGGTCAGGCCTTAAGAAAAATGCCTCAAGAAGTGAGCATTGAATTATTTTATTTAGAAAAAGGGTAAGACATGAATGAGTTCAAATATGGAAAATTTATGAAGGAGGGGGAAAAAGATAATGATAGTTTCTGGAATGTTAAATATAATCTTGAAAAAGAAAATGAAAGGTAAGTTTGACTTGATAAATAAAATATAAAAATACAATTTTTTATGTGCTCATATTGTACTCCCAGACATAGGTTTTCTTTCGGTTTAATGAATAAACAAACCTTATTCACTGTGCCAGACACTTGACAGTCTCTTTGGCTGCATCCTGTTTAGGAAATGAGAAAGGAAAGAAGAGGAGAGAAGGAGGAAGGGAACAGAGGAAGCAAAGCTCACTTAACACAGGCGATTTTGTACAATGTTCGCTGTAAGATGGAGATCTGGATTCCAAGGTAGTGAATGAACTGGAGATATGAGAGGCCCTAAGAGATGTGACTTCTCCGTTTTCTGAGAAAGTGATGTGAGATAAAGAGCCTCTTGAGAAATTCAAGTATAAAGAATCCATACTATGGCAAATCACAATCTTGCCTTCATGGTCCTCTGGGAGGTAGACAAGGTGTGAGCTGTACTTCACGGGATGCTGGTTCCAGCAGAATGGAAGTCCATTAGGCATAGGTGGTACCAGAGTCTGAATGTTTGTTTAAGCCCCCAACCCAATTTATATGCTAAAATCCTAATCCCGCAAGGTGAGAATATTTGTAGGTGGGAACTTGGGGAGGTGGGTAGGCCATGAATCTGCTCTAATTAATGTGATCAGTATGCTCATAAAAGAGGCCCAACAGAATTCCCTTGCCCCTCTTCCATGTGAGGTTGTGGTGAAGACAGCCATGTAGGAAATGAGTTCTTATCAGACATTGAATCTACCAGAGCCTTGATCTTAAGTTCCCTGCCTCTACAACTGTGAGAAATAAATGTCTTTCTTTTTTCTTTTTGGCTTTTGGAGTGCTTATTTTAAGTTCAGTTAGTTAACATATAGCTTTATATTAGTTTCAGGTGTACAGTATAGTCATTCAACAATTCCATATATCACCTGGTGCTTATCACAAGTGCACTCTTTAATACATAATACATACTATGGCATTTGGTTACAGCAGTCTGGATGAACTAAGACAGGTGGCTCTGCCGTTTCCTACCAAGTTATCTCTTCATTCCCTTCGCTGCTTTAGCACATGATTTCAAAAGGTCTACCTTTTTGGGGACTGGCTGGGTAGTTGGCACTTTATTTCTTTCAGATTTGGAGACATAGCTCTACACCTGCTGTATTTTATGAGAAGACTCCTATCTCAGAGTGGCAGGATGCAGATTGTCTTTGGGAGAGTAAGAAAAGACAAGGGTTTTTCACATCATGACAATTTCAAGAAATAGCAAAATGTTTTAGTATCTGTAAAAGCTAGCAAGGTGTCATGACACCTCTTGGCTGTAAATAGCACTCTTTTCGAACCCTAAACGTAATTCGTAATTCGAGGTGTCCTGCCGGTCCTCTCTTTTGTTCCCACCACACATGCTGTGAATACCTGTCCCAGGCAATCCCATCAGTTGTGACTTTGTGATCTGACCAAACTTTCACTATTTTGGTATTAAATTGGATTTGAACTTGGGTCTCAATTCAATTCAGTTCAATTAACATTTATTGAACACCCACCAGGCAAGGTCTTTAACCTTCTCTATAAGTCACATCCAAGCCTCTCTAAACAAGCAAATTGAACTGGAAGTCTGAAGGAGCCATACTTTCATACAACACTTCCAGTATCTTTCAGTGCTTTGCTACTTAAAATACCCCCAGTTTTGCTCTAGAGAGCAATGTTACTTAGTAGGTGGGATAGCTAAGAGACTAGATTCCATATGGATTTTTACTCTAGTCAGGAGAGTGGGTCCTGCCAAGGATTGTGTTGGTCTGACTTTAATTGCAGGGAGGGGTGCCTGGGTAGCTCAGTCTGTTAAGTGTCTGACTTTTAGGTTCAGCTCAGGTCATGATCTCATTGTTTTATGGGTTCAAGCCCTGTATCCAGCTCTGTGCTGACATCACCGGAGCAGGCTTGAGATTCTCTCTCTCTCTGCCCCTCCCCTGTTTGCACTGTCTCTGTCTCTCTCAAAATAAATAAATAAACTTAAAAGAATAAATTTCATTAAAGATCAGCATGGCATAGATCTGAGTTGCTGCTACTAGCATTTCATAAGTCAGAACAAAATAAGTCCCTCACTCTGAGCACATTAAGCTTTTATTAATTGGATTTTTCCCCTTTACTGTTTGTTAATCCATTTTGAAAACACAGAAAAAAGGAGTTGTCATGGAAAAGGGAATCCTGGATTGGTCATATAATGGCTGTGGGACTCTGGACAAATTACTTGATTTACCTGGGTTCCTCATTTCAGTAATGTCTCTCACCATCTGCGCACAATACCTGGCACATTACATGATCAATTCTTCTTATATATTGGTCATTAAGTGATGTCCCACCAAGAGAAAATCATTAAATGTAAAACTGATTTTGTTCTCTCTACTCAAGTGTGTTTTAGGTGTTTAGTTTGCTTGAGAAAGAGACAATATTATAACCATAATAATATTATTGCCAAAATAATATTTTCCTGATAGAGGCCAACTACTCAGAAAATTGACAAGTGATATGTTTGACAGACTCCTTTTGATTTCAGTCTTGACAGAGAATTGGAAGTGATGATAGAAGGTCATTTTTATTCTGGCCTTTCAAGGAGTTGACAAAGAGTTATCACTATCGTCCACAGTTAAGGAGGAAAAGTGAGACTTTGAGGTGTTAATGGAAAGGAGCCGTCTAAAAAACTAGCTTTTGGAGATCTTTAAGTTAGGGGAAAAAGTCATGTCCAAAGTTAAATTATTCAACTCTTTCATTTAAAAGTATGAGATTAAGCAATTATAATATTTTTGGTATAGTTCTAGATGCAGGAAATACATTTAACAGAGCACAAAATAGAATTGCCACACTGAAGTTAGCTAAATTAGAGCAATTCTGACCCCAGGAAAAAATGTTTGGGGTAATGTACAAATTAAATCTGAGAAACCTGTCTTAGATAAGCTGCAATCAATAGTTGTTGTCATTTGGTTAAGTACCTAAACTATATTCAGATATTTTAATTAATTTTAACTTTTCTGCACATTATATCTCTTTCACATAGTCATGAATTATATACTAAGTAAGTATCTTTAGGAATTCTTATATCACAAAGCATTATGTAACCTTAAAACATGCATCCTCTCTATTGATCTGCTTATTTTTAGTGTTTTCTAATATAAAAGTTTTCTTTGAGGAGAACCTACCACTGTATCATTCAAATCATTGGCAGCAGCACCTGATGTCAGTTTCTGGAATTTTAGGGATAATGCGTAGGAAATATAGCTCAATGCAATAGTGTTTCATGTGGATTGTAATTTTATTTTACTTTATTACTTTTTATTTTCATTTTTAAGTGTTAATTAATTTTAATTTTTCAAATGTTTATTTATTTTTGAGAGAGAGAAAAAGAGAGAGTGAAGGAGGGGCAGAGAGAGAGGGAGACAGAGAATCCCAAGCAGAGTCTATGCTGTCAGCGCAAAGCCCAAGGTGAGGCTTGAACTCCTGAACTATGAGATCATGACCTGAGCTGAAATCCAGAGTCAGATGCTTAACTGACTGAACCACTCAGGTGCTCCATGAATTGTAATTTTAAAAAATGAAATATTGTGGCATAAAAATGAAATGTCTTGTGTTATATATACATTTGTAAATATAGTGGTTAATCTCTTAGTCAGCCTTCAATTTACCACATCTGCCTTACCTAACACTCCATCCCTTGTAAATGCCCACAGTATGCTCAACGGTACCAATTCTATATGGCTACATACTTCTTCCACAGGTAAGTTGCTAACTATGTTATGGTTGTGTATTTTCAAACCTGTTTCTCACAGTTGTACTATTAATTGTAATTAAGTAATTTAATTTAATGTGGCATAAATTCCTGAAATAGATGTGTGAAATAAAAGGTTTTTATTTGAACTATATTCAATACATTGGAAATATTCATTAAAGAAAAGTTGCTTAAACAGTATATCATACAGGATGTGTGTAAGACAAGTGTAAAAGAATGAAAGCAACTGCAAAAATACTGGACTCAAGTTATTTTACAAAGGCCGTTTGGTTTTCACTGCACTTAAGAACAATCTAAAACAGGAAACTAAAGATAATTATTATGGGCATAGTTTATGAGAGAAAAATGACACTGAGCTCTAATGAGCAGACTCACAAAAATTACTAAAATCCTGTCAAGAGATGAGGATATGAATGTACACTCATTTGTGTACACTGCAATATTGAAATGCTTCTGGGATATGTATGTTTTATGATTTCCACAACTGAACTGACTTTTCCAATATCTAACCATTTGGATTTCCTATTATGTCAGTTTCTTTCTAAAATGAGTATTTCCCAAAATATTTAACAGAAAGTCAAAAACCATATTTTATCAGAGATGGCATGTTGAATAAACTGTAAACTCTATTTATGCTCTTACCAAATGGAGGCATCATCTTAGCTAAGCAAAATATCAATCCACATCATCTTTGGTAGAATTAGTCCTGAATAATGTGAGTTTTGAATTATAGAAAATTTTAAGGAATATTTACATAAGGGGCGCCTGGGTGGCTTAGCCGGTTAAGCGTTCAACTCTTGGTTTTGGCTCAGGTCATGATCTCACAGTTTGTGGGTTCGAGCCCCACATCAGGCTCTGTGCTGGTGGCAAGGAGCCTGTTTGGGATTCTCTCTCTTCTTCTCTCTCTGCCCCTCTCCCATTCACACTGTCTCTGTCTCTCTCAAAAATGTATAAACTTAAAAAAAATAAATATTTACATAAAATGAATGCAAAAAGAAAACTCACAAAAAATTAACTGTCTAGGTGTGTGTTATTAAGTGGTAACGGGTCAATATGAAGGATTAATAGTGCTTTTCAGTATGGGAACAATGGCAGTCATCTAAGTCCACCAAAACAAACATTTGTGCAAACATCCAAACTGAAACATGTGGTTTGCTTCTGTGAGTATGAGACACTGAATTCATCCATTTCACTGTTTCGTCTAATTTTCCTTTGAATGTGTAGCACCAGTAAAGCAGGTATTCAATAACTATTAATTTTAGAACATAGAACTTGATAGTTTTTATTCCATCTTCCTCATTGATTTTTCAGATTCTGAATCTACGCCTTTCCATATATATAGGAATAAAATAACAAAAGGAATGTTCTTTGACCTTGAAAGCAAGTATTGGAGGTCACAAAATGTCTTAATGCCTGTCACAGAATTAGTTTGTTATATGTGAATAGAGATGTCCCATTAATGAAAGGTTGGGTTCTCACAAATGATAAAATAAATTTAGCATTGAGGTCTTAAGGTTCTCTATCTTAAGAAGACATATAATACAAAAGGTGAAGGGAAATGTATAATCTAAAATAGAACGAAACAAGTAGGCATTGACCTTATCTCAGGATTTAGCCTTATGCTTCTTTCACTATATCAGATTGCTTCCAGGAGGATAATGTTTTATTTCTTTAAAAAAAAAAAAAACTATTCTTATTTTTCCATGATGCTTTTCCTATTAGTTATAAATAACTTGATATTATTTAATAAATTCTATTGAAATGGATATTCTGCAAAAGAGAACCAATAATCTGGCTAGTTAATAAAGGAAGAAATAGTAGAGTCATGCTGTACAAAGACAGAAAAGGAAAGCCAGGTTAGGGATAGAAAATAGGTTTGCAAACAAATTTAGTGTCTCTTTTGAGTTCCATCATAAATGTTGCCTAGTATCAAGTGTGTGTTATTACCTTCTGTATATGAAAACCTGACTTCCTTATAAAAGTGCAAATATTTCCCATCAACAAGGGTAATAATTCCATTGGTATATGAAGGAGCAAAATGGTAAATGCTTGTAAAAACTCAGACAAAGCTAAACCATGATGCTTGAGTCCATTTTTCCTCTATAAGCAGATAATTAGCTGGTGCCCCATCAGAAGACAATTGGGCAGTGGAGAATAAGAACTTTAAAAAAGTGCAACTTGCAGAAAGTGGTCCAGTGTCTTGTATGCAAAATTTGAACTGCAGTGTTTCCAGTTGCACTCACATCGTTTGTTTTGCTTCATCTAATAACCATAAACACGGTGATTCCCTCATCTAAAGTTTTAGTATGTACTAAAACTCTTGATATGCTTGTTAAAATGCATATTTCCAGATCCCTCCACCAAAGATTCCAATTCATTAGATCTGTAGTGAACACGTATTTTTAAGGCACTCCAGTAAATTGTCATGCAATGATCTGTAGCCATATTTTGGAAACACTGGATAAAGACCAATCGTGAACTTTTGGGTTTATGTTAAAGGTAAAAATAGAACCCAACTGGCATCCATGGATTTAACAGTCTTCTTGTATATAGTTGTCAACATTAGTGCTTTCACAGATTGATTTCATAGTCTAGTGAAAGGAGATGAGCCTAAACTCAAATAAGCATAATGCAATGCAATAAAAAAGTACTCAGTGAATTGCATGGATGAACAACAGAAGAAGAGCTCGGAAGAAGGGAATATCATTTTCAGTTGTAAGGTTCAAGAGATGAATTCTTTTGAAATGAGACTGGAAAGGTGAACATTTACGTAAGAGAGAAAAGCATTTCAGTAATGGAACAAGTCATGAAAAACCAGTTGAAAGAAGTTTCCACCTCTGGTGCAGCAAGTGAACCAGTGAGGCAGGAACACTGGATGAATGTCAGAGCATACTGGGAAGAGAGTTCAGAGACATCCTCTGGGCTAAGATAGATTCCGGGTTCATTCTCATTCTTCCTTGATTTGGCTCTGACTTCCATTCAGAATACTTCATCCAGATTGGCTCTTCCTGGTTTTCCTAGACCAGCTGTACTCACTTGTCTATAAAGTCTGGGAGCTGGCAGTTTTTCCCTTTTTCCCTGGAAGTCAAAATGAGCTGCATTCCCTGCAGTGGTGGTGTTCACCCTCAGTCAAAGAATAAGTTCAGTGCTGCTTTCTTTCTGTTCTGCTCCTATTGTTGACTGATTATTATTCCCTAAAATCAGCAGACAAGCTGTCTGCTCCTAACTCCCTGGGATTTTACCTCCTTAAGCCTCCACTGAGGAGATTTTCCTTAAGTAACAGACAGGTGCATATCTTGATAAAGCTGTTCTCACTTAAATGGACAGTTGCCAGAGAGATGCTACTTTACCTTCTCAGGTCGAATCTGAAACAGGAACTAAACTACACATATGGAGGATTAGAGTTTCTGGCTCTTCATCTGCCCTCACTGCTGCCCCGGGAAGGCTTTTAGCCGGGTCTGTAGGTAGCTCTTAAAGGATCCTACTTGGCAATGAATGTCTGAACTAGTCCTCAAACAAGCCTTTGGGGAAATTCCCAACTGCTTTTAACTGCTTCTCTAGGTCCCTAAGGGAGAATGCATCTCCTTGTAACAGGCGTATTTAGGAACAAGTTCCCTGAAGCTATCCTGGTGACTCAAAAATCTAGGGGTTCCTTAGGATAAAAATGATACATAACCAGATCCACAGATTTCCAGTCTAGTATTAAAAACAATCATTAATATAGTTTTCCCATGGTACTTAATGAGGATGATGGCTGGTGGTAATGATATGTTTCTGCCTGTATCTTCTAGTCAGGGGTGCTCTTGGGCAGGAAGCTGCTGCTGGATGAGACATTCAGAATTTGTGTTAAACTCTTCTCAGTAGGAATGTCCTTGCTAGTGCTACTGAGGAGATGAAGAACTGAAGATGAGGTATTAGCTCTTATTGAAAGCAAGAGCATATCGACCTTAGGCTATTAAAAACAATCTTTTTGGATACGTGCATTGTTATCAATAACATGACAGCTTTGCCTATTTGAAATTCAGCCCCATGCTTCACACTGAACCTTTGGGCCACTGTCAATTCTAAACTTTATAGAGGACTTCATCAGGCAAGCTTCAGAAACCTGCAACTCCACCTCCATATAGTTTAATTGTTCCTGATGAAAACACCAACAACAAAATGATAGGTTCCAAGGGCTTGGAGACCCCAGTGTGTCTTGTTCTGCCAATCCTGAAGTGATCTTAGCTACCACTTATGGGACTCTTGACACTGTGGCAAATACTTTACAAATTATTTCAGTTAATAATTGCAATAGCTCTTTATGTCACTGTCATTATCCACATCTTTCAATTAAGGAAATTGAGGCCTAGAATAAAGATATTGTTCAAGGTCACATATCTTACAAGTGCTAGAATTTGAACCCAAGACTATCTGAATCCATAACCAGGGGTTCTTAACACACACACACACACACACACACCCCCAGTCTACTGGGGCCATCCATATCCCTCCCACTATGCATCTGTTCAGATTATTTGTGTCACTTGAATAGTTTCTGTATCTGCATTCCTTTCCTTTCCTATATCTACCTATCAAAAGCCTATATATTTCTTCAATGCTGAGCCAAGTATTATCTTCTCTGTGAATCCTATCCTAATGTTCTTTTTCTCTTTGCTACACTCCTTTTTTAAAAAATATTTTATTTATTTCTAGGAGAGAGAGACAGAGAGAAAGTGCGAGCAGGGGAGGGTCAGAGAGAGAGGGAGTCACAGACTGAAACAGGCTCCAGGCTCTGAGCTGGCAGTGAGCACAGAGCCCGTCGCGGGGCTCAAACCCACGAACCGTGAGATCATGACCTAAGCGAAAGTCGGACGCTTAACCGACGAAGCCACCCAGGCGCCCCTGTTACACTCCTTTAAGCAGATGTGGGCTCCATTTTTGAGTATTTTCTTCAGCACCCTTACAATTCTTATGGTTCTCATTTTGCCTTGTCTGACTGGCTATTTAGCTGTAGACTCTCAAATTATGGCTCACATACATTCCTAAAAGTCATAATCAAATATTTTCTCTATGGAAGGTCCTCAATAAAACATTTGTGAAATGTTATTTGCTAACAGTATTTCTAGGGATTAATTTGAATCAGGGCTCAGACTAAGGAACTGTCCTATTAGATATTCACATATGGGGGGTCTGGGATCATGAGACTCTGTCTGCCAAGTAGAAGATTAAGGGTTATACTATAAGTTTATAGGGTGTACCAGGCTTCAGGAATTGTAAAAGTGTGAGGGATGAGAGGCAGAAGAAAGTACTTACCAAAGGTCACACAACTTTGGAACTTCAGAGCCATTGAACTGTGATTCATATTACCTTCATACTAGCGCAACATTCTTTTTACTACATCATGCTGACACAAACAGAACCACCAGTGACACTTCAAATAACATGCCATCAATTTTTCTGGTCTTAGAGTCCAACAACCTTTCCTTTACAATGTAACTGGAAATGTTAGAAGAAATCAGAACTTATTTAACAGTTTTTAAAAAAAACAGTTTCAATTTAATAGAGTCTTTACTATCATAGAAACTCTTTGCTCAAGTAGACACCTCTCGATTATTCACAGATGGATCATCAAGAACAAATTTTGCTTTTGAGTTATTATTGACATTATCACCTACGCAAGTCAGTTAAATCTTTTGTTAAGCCACCTTTACTGTATTCTACTTCCGAAGTTTTTAAATACAAAAAGAATTTAAAGGAGAGACTTTTAAAGTCAAACTCTAAAATAGAACATTCTCTAAAAACTCTACTTACATATTTAATACAGTTTGATTGAACAAATCATCATAGTCAATATAATGTCATGAGATTTCCCATTTCTAAATATGACAAAGCAATTGGTATTCTATTAACTCTTCTGTTGAGAAAAATTATCAAAATTGGATTTAAAAAACCCACAAAGCTCTTCAAATTCATCATAAAGCAACTAAGATTGCTGGATCTGGGGGACCAAGGTCCCCAAAGGGAGTGTAGCCACTGAGGTAATCTCATATTTGTAGCTGTTTTGTTTGTTTTCCTTTGGAACATATGTTGATTCAAAGTATGCAAAATCAAAACAAAACAAAACAAAAACAAAGTATAGGCAAAGAGGCAAAAAGAAAGCAGTAGTCCTTGAACTAGGAAGACATACATACATACATACATACATACATAGTGACACCAAATCAGCTAGGACAAGAGGGGCCATGATCCTGGGATCTATAAGAAATTTCCTCTAATGCTGTATGTCAAATTCCAAGATGTATATGCATGGGGCAAGATGCCAAGAAACCAGGAAGAAAACAGCTGCTATAAAATCTAAGCAGAAATGTTGTTATTCTCATAGTACTGAGCAATAAAAACTGAAGTTAAGGTTGCTTAGAGGCTTGGTTAAATAGCATAGTCTTTCAACCGTGACTTCTGAAAGACTATTCTCCAACTGTAATAAACCTAAAATAGACCAGCTTTGACTGGGTCAGGTTGATCTGCTCATCCTCTAACCACCTACGAATGGGAAAAGAAGTCTTGGAAAAAGACAGCATCACCTAACCTATATTGTTATAAGACGCTAACTAATATTGTTTAATACAATTTCTTTTAATTTTAATTTTACTTTACTTCACCATAATTTAATTTAATTTTTTAAGTAAGTTTCATGACCATCGTGGAGCCTAATGGAGGGTTTGGATTCATGACCCTGAGATCAAGACCTGAACTGAGATCAAGGGTTGGACACTTTACCAACTGAGCCACCCAGGTCCCTAATACAGTTTTTGGTATTCAATAAAACATTACCTGACCTGCCCAGAAATAGGATTGAATAACCAGAGACTAAGAGAAAATATATACAAAAAAAAAACCAAAAAAAAACAAACCCCACAACAGACTTCTAGGTGATCCAGGTATTGATGTTATCAAATGCAGACTTTAATGTCTTATAATTAATACATTTAAGAAAACAGGACTACTTTGAAAACTTTAAAGGAGTGGAATCCCTAAAAATAATATTCTAGAAATCTCAGAATTTGAAATAATATTCAAAAGATAGATTTAACAGTAAGTAGGGACAACAGAACAGTTTGATCCAGATTTAAGTATAGAGATTTTTTTTTCAGTAAAAGGACACACAGCAATGGGTATATGAGATATATGGAACTTAGCAGAAAGTCTGCAACAAGTGTAATTGGAGTTACAAAAGTAAAGAAGAGAGGTAAAATTGGCAGAATCAATATTTAAAGAGATACCAAGAAATTCCCAAAACTAACATAAGTTAGTGAACTATAAATCCAAAAAGCTCTATAAACATTAAGAAGGATGTATTTAAGAAAACCACACCTAACCATGTCATGTTATAACCACTGAACATCAAAGGGAAATTGAAAGTTTTAAAACACTTTGTAGGGAAAGACGTACTACCTTCAAAGAGCAACAATAAATTTGGCAGATGAATTTTGAACAGTAACTGTGGAAGCAAAAGACCATGGAATGGCATCTTTAAAACACTGATGAAAATGGGGCACCTTGGCGGCTCAGTCGGTTAAGCCTCTGTCTGTGGCTCAGGTTATGATCTCATGGTTTGTGGGTTCAAGCCCTGTGTCAGGATCTGTGCTGACAGCTAGCTCAGAGCCTGGAGCCTGTTTCAGATTCTGTGTCTCTATCTCTCTCTGACCCTCCCCTGATCACACTGTCTCGCTCTCTCTCAGAAATAAATAAAACATTTTAAAAAATCAAACACTGATGAAAAATATCTGTCAATCTGGAATTCCATAGCAGTAAAACAACCTATTAAAAAATGGAGGAAAAGGGGCGCCTGGGTGGCTTAGTCGGTTGAGCGTCCGACTTTCGCTTAGGTCATGATCTCACGGTTCGTGGGTTCAAGCCCCGCATCGGGCTCTGTGCTGACTGCCAGCTCGGAGCCTGGAGCCTGTTTCCAATTCTGTGTCTCCCTCTCTCTCTGACCCTCCCTGCTCATGCTGTCTCTCTCTCTCCTAGAAATAAATAAAAAAAATTTTAAAAAATGGAGGAAAAATAACATTTTTTTCAAATTAAACAGAGAAAACTTATTAGTAGGAGAACTACACTATACTCTAAAGATACACTAACAGTTTTTCAATCAGAAAGCAAATAATTCCACATAGAAGCACAGTAATGAAGAATAAATGAGTACCCTAAAGGACAAATGTGTGTTCTATCTAATTGAATGTCTACAATTTATTTTTATTTTATTTTAGAGAAAGGGAGAGCATGAGCAGAAGAGAAAGGCAGAGAGAGGCAGTTGGGGGGGATGGAGAGAGAGAGAGAGAGAGGAGCATTCCCAGCAGACTCCACATTGAAAGTGGAGCCCAAACAAGGATCAGTCTCACTACCATGAGATCATGGCCTGAGCCAAAATGAAGAATCAGATGCTTAACTGACTGAGCCACCTAAGCACCCCTAATATCTACAGTTTAAGACAATAACATCTTGAAGTGGTTAAAACAGATATTGCATTAAAATATGCTACAGAATAAAAGTGAGAGGTTGGTAAATGTATTTTAAAGTTTTCTTCATCTGGGAGGTAGTGAAAGTACTGATTTAGACTCTAATAAGTCAAGTAATCAAGTTGCAATCTTCCTGTTAACTATTAAAAATAATATGTAAGACAATTCGCTTTTGAAAAAGGAATCATTAGGTCACACGTCAGGTTTCATATTTACCAGTGTCTGAGCTGTGCATGTGGCAGACTGCCCTTCCCTGCTTTGTGCTTAAGACACATTTCTCTGACCACACCTGTGGGGATTCCTCATCAAGGTCACTTCTGCAGGGAAAATTTGGGTTAGCTGCTACCTTCCACACGCAAATCAATCCCATGAAGTCCAGGTTCCGAGAGGGCCTGCCTACAGGGGATAAAAGATTTGAAGAAGTGCATACTGCTGGCCATGGCGTTTTGATCTTTTCCCTCTTGGAGGATGTGGCATAGCAGACAAGTGGGTGCAGAGCCTGTAAAAAAGGCATTTCCTTACAGGACCATGAGCTGAGTGCAGCCAGGGTCACACATTGAGCTGACCTAAGATCACAAGATTCGTCAGTGCAGTGAATCGACATGCCTCGAGTCCTCTGAGTGCAAAGCCTTGGCTTAGAAGAGCATGACAGGCAATGACAACAACCTACTTTATGGATACCTAGGCTCGAGGTGACCAGGCACAGAGTCACTGTGGCCCCCAAGACTTGTTTCCTCAAGAAACAAGCCAAAGTACACATGGTGGAGAGTCCCAAATACCACTATGAGTAGGGAAATAAAATAACCAAAGTCTCAACAAGAGAGACCAAGAGACGCCATTCAAACAACACTTCCTGAATGGACAGACCCTGGACAATCAAAGAGCCTTCTTGAATACAGCAGTACTCACAGGTGTATAGTGCATAACAAACTTTTAAAACTAATAAGAGATAGAAAGCTAACCAAAATGATTAAATGGAGGAACTCTCCTCTAAAGAAATTCCAGGAAGAAATGACAGATAAAGAACTGCACAAAACAGGTATAAGCAACAAAACCAAACAAGAATTTGGAGCAATACTCATAAAATTAATCGCTGGGCTTGAAAAAGGCATGGAACACATTACAGAAACTACTGCTACAAAGACTATGGAGCTTAAATATAGTTGTGATGAATTAAAAAAATGCTATTAATGAGATGCATAATAAAATGGAGGCATCCAATGCACAGATTAAGGAGGCAGAGAGAAGAGTAGGTGAGTTAAAAGACACAATTATAGAAAAAGAGAAAGCCAAGAAAAAGAGAAATAAACATTTCCAGGAACATGAAAGGAGAGTTCGAGGGCTGAGCAATACAATCAAACAGAACAAAATTCATATCATAGGAATTCCAGAAGAAATGAGAGGGAAAGGCCTGAAGGAGTCCCTGAACAAATTATAGCTGAGAACTTCCCCAATCTGGGGAAGGAAATAGACATTGAAATCCAAGAGGCACAGAGAACTCCCATCAGACATAACTTGAATCGATCTTCTGCATGACATATCATAGTAAAACTGGCAAAATATAAGGACAAAGAAAGAATTCTGAAAAAAGTTAGGGAGAATAATGCCCTAACATACAAAGGGAAACCTATCAGAGTGGTGACAGACCTATCTACTGAAACTTGTCAGGCCAGAAAGGAATGGCAGGAAATCTTCAATGTGATGAACAGAAAAAATATGCAGCCAAGAATCCTCTATCCAGCAAGCCTGTCATTCAGAATAGAAGGAGAGATAAAAAGTCTTCCCAATAAACAAAAATTGAAAGAAATCGTCACCACTAAACCAGGCCTACAAGAAATCCTGAGGGGGACTCTATGAGGGTAATGTTACAAGGAATGCAAGGTACCAGAGACACCACCACGAGCATGAATCCTACAAAGAACACAATGACTCTAAACCCATATTTGTCAATACTAACACTGAATGTAAATGGAATAAATGCTCCAATCAAAAGAAATAGGGTAGTAGAATGGATAAAAAAACAAAATCCATCTACTTGCTGTCCACAAGAAACTCATTTTAGAACTGAGGACACCTTCAGATTGAAAGTCGGGGAATGCAGAAATATATATCATGCTATGGAAGTCAAAAGAAAGCTGGAGTAGCTATACTTATATCAGAGAACTGGACTTTAAAGTAAAGGCAGTAACAAGGGATGAAGAAGGGCATTATACAATAATTCCAGGATCTATTATCAGGAAGAGCTAACAATTATAAATGTATACACACCAAATGGAAAAACCAAAATACATAAAACAATCACAAACAGAAACAATCTTCTGGATAAGAATGTGCTAATAGCAGGGGATTTTAATACTTCACTTACAACAATGGATAGATCTATTAGACACTAAATCCCTAAAGAAATCACAATGGACTTGAATGACACATTGGGCCAGATGGATTTGACAGATATATTTAGAACTCTACATCCTGAGACCATGGAATTCACTTTCTTCTAACTGCGCATGGCACATTCTCCAAGATAGATCACATACCGGGACATAAAGCAGCCTTCAATAAATATAAAAAAATTGAAATCATACCATGCACAGTTTAAGATCACAATGCTATGAAACTTGAAATCAACCACAGGAAGAAGTCTGGAAAACCTCCAAAAACATGGAGGTTACAGAATACCCTACTAAAGAACGAATGGGCCAATCAGGCAATTAGAGAAGAAATTTTAAAAATACGGAAATATATGAAAATGAAAATACAAAAATCCAAACTCTATGGGATGCGGTAAAAGCAGTTCTAAGAGGAAAGTACATTGCACTCCAGGCCTATATCAAGAAATTAGAAAAAGTGCAAGTACAAAATCTAACAACGCACCTAAAGGAACTAGAAGGAGAGCAACAAGAGTGCCCCAAACCCAGTAGGAGAAGAGAAATAATAAAAATCAAGGCAGAAATAAACAACATAGAATCCAAAAACAAAACAAAACAGTTGAACAGATCAATGAAACCAAGATTTGTTTTGAAAAAATTAAAAAAAAAAAAAAGACAAACCTCTAACCAGGTTTCTCAAAATGAAAAAGGAGAGCACTCAAAAGACAAAATCATGAATGAAAATGGACTTATTACAACCAACCCCTCTGAAATACAAGCAACTATCAGGGAATACTATGAAAAATCATATGCCAACAAACTGGACAACTTAGAAGAAATGGACAAATTCCTAAACACACACTCACTACCAAAATTCCATGGGAAGATATAGAAAATCTGAACAGACCCATAACTAGTGAATAAATTGAAATAGTTATCAAAAATCTCCCCAAAAAATAAGAGCCCTGGGCCGGAGGGCTTCCCAAGGTGATTCTACCAGACATTTAAAACAGACTTAATACCCATTTTTCTCAAGCTATTCCAAAAACCTAGAAATCAAAGGAAAAATTCCAGACTCCTTTTACAAAGCCAGCATCACTTTGATTTCCAAGTCAGACAGAGACCCAGCAAAAAACCAGAACTACGGGCCAATATCCTGGAAGAATACGGATGCAAAAATTCTCAACAAGATACTTGCAAATCATATTCAACAGCACATAAAAAGAATTATCCACCATGATCAAGTGAGATTCATTCTTGGGTTATAGGGCTGGTTCAATATTTGCAAATCAATCAATGTGATACATCACATTAATAAAAGAAAAGATAAAAACCATATACTCTTGTTGATAGATGCAGAGAAAGAATTTGACAAAATACAGCATCCCTTCTTACTAAAGACCCTCGAGAAAGTCAGGATAGAAGGAACTTGCTTAAACATCATCAAAGCCATCTATGAGAAGCCCTCAGGTAACATCATTTTCAATGGGGAAAAACTCAGAGCTTTCCCCCTGAAATCAGGATGATGACAGGAGTGTCCACTCTCACCACTGTTGTTTAACATAGTGCTGGAAGTCCTAGCATCAGCCATCACACAACAAAAGGAAATAAACAGCATCAGAATTGGCAAAGATGAAGTCAAACTTTCACTTTTTGGAGATGACATGATACTCAACATGGAAAACCCGACAGACTCCACCAGAAACCTACTAGAACTGATCGATGTCAGCAAAGTTGCAGGGTACAAAATCAACATACAGAAATTGGTTGTATTTTAATACGCCAATAATGAACCAACAGAAGTAACTGATCCCATTCACAACTGCACAAAAAAACCCATAAAATACCTAGGAATAAACCTAACCAAATATGTAAAAGATCTGTATGATGAAAACTACAGAAAACTTATGAAGGAAATTGAACAAGACACAAAGAAATGAAAAAAATATTCCATGCTTATGGATCGGAAGAATAAATATTATTAAAATGTCATTACCACCAAAAGCAATCTACACATTCAATGCAATCCCAATCAAAATTGCATCAGCATTCTTCTCAAAACTAGAATAAACTATCCTAAAATTTGTATGGAACCACAAAAGAACCTGAATAGCCAAGGTAATATTGAAGAAGAAAACCAAAACGGGAGGCATCACCATCCCAGACTTTAACCTCTACTACAAAGCTGTCATCATCAAGACAGCATGGTATTGGCACAAAAAAAACCCCACATAGACCATTGGAATAGAATAGAGAACTCAGAATTGGACCCACAAATGTATGGCCAACTAATCTTTGACAAAGTGGGAAAGAGTATCCAATGGAAAAAAGATAGCTTCTTTAACAGATGGTGCTGGGAGAACTGGGCAGCAACATGCAGAAGAATGAAATTAGATTACTTTCTCACACCATACACAAAAATAAACTCAAAATGGATAAAGGACCTGAATGTGAGACAGGAAACCATCAAAATCCTAGAGGAGAAAGTAGGAAACAACCTCCTTGACCTCAACCGCAGCAATTTTTTACTTGACACATCCTCAGAGGCAAGGGAATCAAGAGCAAAAATGAACTACTGGGACCTCTTCAAGATGAAAAGCTTCTGCACGGCAAAGGAAACAATCAATAAAACTAATAGGCCACTGATGGAATGGGAAAAGATAGTTGCAAATGACATATCAGATAAAGGGCTAGTATCTAAAATTTATAAGGACCTCACCAAACTCCACACCCAAAAAACAAATAATCCAGTGAAGAAATGGGCAGAAGACATGAGCAGACACTTCTCCAAAGAGGACATCCAGATGGTCAACAGACACATGAAACAATGCTCAGCATCCCTCATCATCTGGGAAATACAAATCAAAACCAAACTGAGATACCACTTCAGGCCGGTCAGAGTGGCTAAAATGAACAAAGCATGTGAATACATATGCTGGCGAGGATGTGGAGAAATGGGCACCTTCCTACACTGTTGGAGGGAATGTAAACTGGTGCAGCCCCTCTAGAAAACAGTGTGGAGGTTCCTCAAAAAATTAACAATAGAACTCCCCTATGACCCAGCAATAGCACTACTAGGAATGTACCCAAGGGATACAGGAGTGCTGAGGCATAGGGGCACATGGACCCCAATGTTCATAGCAGCACTCTCAACAATAGTCAAAACATGGAAAGAGTCTAAATGGCCATCAGCTGACGAATGGATCAAGAAGATGTGGTTCATCTATACAATGGAATACTACATGGCAATGGGAAAGAATGAAATTTGGCTATTTGTAGCAACATGGATGGCACTTGAGGGTGTTATGCTGAGATGAAATAAGTCAGGTAGACAAGGAAAGATACCATATGTTTGCATGTATAGGTGGAATAGGAGAAATTTAACAGAGGACCATGGGGGAGAAGAAGGGGAAAAATAGCTGGGGAGAGGAAGGGAGGCAAATCATGAGAGACTCTTGAATGCTGAGAGCAAACTGAGTGCTGTTGGGTGGTGGAGAGGGGAAGGGAGGTGATGCGCATGGAGGAAGGCACTTGTTGGGATGAGCACTGGGTGTTACATGGAAACCCACTTGACAATAAACTATTTAAAAAATATGTAAGAGTATATAATGAGCAAACCAGGAAATGTGGAATAATTTTGAAATAGATGATTAATCCAAGTAAAGGTATGGATGAAAAAAAAGATACAAAAATTGATGGGACCAAGAGAAAGGTAATAATATAATGATATAAAAATGTCAATAATTGTATAAGTATAAATACATGAAATATTGCAATTAAAAAGTATAAATTGTCAGACTGAGTACCGAATTACATGTTGGTTCAGAGAGATACACCTTATATTTAAAAACACAAAAAGGCTGAAAGTTAAAAGACTCCTACAATGCAAACTCTAAATAAACGATTAAAGTTCATCTCGGTATACCAGAATTAATGAAGAAAATAAAAGCTGAGGATTACTATGAGAGATAAGGAGGAACATTTCATAATTATTATTATGGAATATGTAATAAAATAATATAATGTATATAATTCTATATCTTAGATATACCTAACTGCAAAGTCTCAAAAGATAGACAGCAAGAATCATCAGACCCAAAAGGAAAGATAGAAAAATCCATAAAGTTCAATATTTCAACATATGTTTTTCAGTAGCTAATAAATGAACAGACAAAACAATAAGTACATGGAAGACTTAAAAACTTAATTTAATAGTGATCTAACTGATCTATGAAAAAACACTCCACACAAGGACAGCATAAAACATGTTTGGTTTTTTTGCGGGTGCACCTGGACATTGACCAAAATTTACCATATCCTGTGCCATAAAGCAAGATTCAATAACTGCCAAGGGACTGAAATCCTTCAAAGAGTATGTTTTCTGATCACAGTGAAATTAAGGTAAGAACAGATAATGGGAAAACAATTAGAAAAGCCCCAGATATGTCCAATTAAGCAACACTTTTATAAACAAGGCACACTTCAAGAAAATTATGATGGCAATTAGAAGCATTTTTAAACAATATAACAATGAAAACAAGACATCAAAACTTACGGGATGCAGTTAACTTAGTATTTGAAGTAAATTTATATCTTTAAATATAGTAGAAAATAGAAAAGTCTGGAAATAACAGTATAAGAATTTATTTCAAGAAACTATATAATGAATGACAAATTAAACCCTAATAAAATAAAGAAAATTTAGGAAGTAGAAATTAATAAAACAGAAGGCAGATATACTATTAAAAAATAAAGCCAAATATTAGTTTTTTGAAGAGACTAATAAGCTTGATAAATCTTATGTGAGAATATTAGCGAAAAGAAGCGCATCCAAACTTCTGAATATATCAGGAATGAGGGGTGTACAATACTACAGAATTTTTATATCTAATATAAAAATTAGATATAGACAAGTTAGTAGCCATAAATTTAAAAACTTTGAGCAAAATAACATATCTCTTGAAAAACAGTTTCTCAAAATTGGTACAAAATGTCTTGAAAATCTAAGTAGCTTAATATCTATTGAAGAAATTTAGTTCACTACTAAAATATACCTACAGAGTAAACTGCAGTGGCTTCATTAAGAATTCTTATAAACTTTTCAAGTAATGCAATAAGGCAAGAAAAATAATGAAAGTTATGAGAACTATAAAGTAAGAATAAAGTTGTCATTAATTGCAAATGACATGATGGTAAAGATAGCATATACACATAATAGTGAGGAAGGGATGCCAAACATGAAAGAGAACATATTATGGGACCCTATTTACATTAAAAAAAAAAAAAGAAAGAAAACTTATCTCCAGTAAAACAAGTAGTCATGATAGTAATTATGTTTGGGAAAGTTAATGTCAGGAAAGGCACAACGCAGAGAAGAGTCATCTAGATTTCCAGTAACATTTCATTTCTTAACATGGGATATGGTAATACTAGTATTTTCACTTTGTGCAAAGTCATTAAGAGCATAAAGTTTTTAATCTCTACCATATGCACATTATAGTTTAAAAGTTTATAAAAATAATTTTAAAAATTGCCTCATAACCCATGCCTATAATAGGCTTTCATTCAAATCAACAAGTTGTCAATTAAGTCTGATACAAGCCTGTGTATGAACTGGTGGAAGAGTAGAATAAACTGGGAAAGTAATAAATTTGGAAAGAGCCAGCCTCACAGGTGACATATTACCAGCTATGTTTCTGTGCATTCTTGTCATGTAACAGCTTACTTAGGCATCTTCCTGTCTGACAGGAGGGTCACTTTCTGCAGTCTGTTCCAGGACTGCACATTTAGGAAAATGTTAAGAATAGAAAGCTCAGATAGAAAGCACTTCTATGCATAGGTGAAGTTTTGACTGTGCTATGCAGAAAAGTGATATCCATTTTACTATAGCACTTGAGTATGAAATAGAGAAAATCTTGGGGTCACATAGTCAAATCCAAGAGAATTTCAGTCTCTTCTGAATCAGGTCTTAACAATAAAAATGTCATAGTTGAAATGTGAATTTTCAAATACACTTATTCTCATAAGGAACAAATTATATCAGAAAGACAAGATTTTATTGAGTGTAGATTTTATTCATTTGGTTTCTAGTGTACTTCTGCCTCCCTTCTTCCCAGCTTATTAAAAAAGTCCTGGATTTCGCTCATGCTTAATAAACTTGTTCAGGGCCTGATGTCTTGTGGACCAGATTTAGGAAGAAGATAAGATATATATAAAAGCAAAGAACAACAGATAATAAATTTCAGATATAAAGAAAATTATTGTAATAGTAAAAGACATACTGAATGTTTATCATATACTGTCTGTGTGTTTTATTATTTAATTTAATCTTGACAAAAATACCATGCTAAAGGCATTGTTAGCCCCATGTTAGTGAGGAAAGTGAAGTTTTGAGAATTGAAGTAGTTTACCCAAAGTCATAGGAATAGCTTGTTATTGGTAGAGCTGGGATTTGATCTTCTTTCAGTCTGTTCCAGAGCCACTTCTCAGCCACTGCATCTCATCCATCCTCCAGGAGATAATCCTAGGGGCATGTCCTTTGTGATTGCATCTCAAATCCTGTCCTCCAATTCTTGACCATTTTTTTCCTCTAAAGACATGTTTTGTTTTATTTTAGTTTTAGAGAATTAGTACAATCAAATTTTGATTACTGGGCTGATCTTTGTCTTTGGCAAATTTTCATCCTGAGCCATTTTCTACATATCCCAGTCACACATGTATATATGTCACGGCATCAGACCAATACTAATTAGCAAAACTGATCAGTGATCCTTGCTTAATAGAGTGAAACAATAATGTAGTCTATCTTTATGTATTATACATGAATCTATGATAAACCAAATATAAATTTCTTTTGGATCAGCAATTTTTGGAGTTTTCTGCAATACTATCTCCAGTCATGCTTTCCCTTTCCTCAATTTTCCCCTTATCAGGATAACTAAGCTAAGCAATCAAGCTAGCAAAACTCTTAAATCAAGAGAATAGATACCGTAAACATGACACAAAGAAAATTTAGAAGTTAAAAATGTAAGGTTTTAAGTAATCCTAGTAAAATAGGGAAGGCCTGGAAATATGCAGATGTCTTTACCTTGGCCATAAAATTCCTCCAGAATCTAGCCTGTGACCAGCTCTCTAATGTCTTATAACAAGATGTTTTTCTCTTTTTGTGCTTTATCCACACGGCCCAGATTTCTATTCCTTTAGTCTTTGCTTGCGTAAGGGCCATTGTTCTTCTTAATCCCTCTGCCTGGAATGTCCTTTGCCCATTTCTTCCCATGATTGGTTCCTTCTTACCTTTTAGGTCCCAGGTGAAATGGCTCCTTCTCTGACAGGCCATTCCTGAGCCCCTTTGCTAAAGCAATTGCCCCTAAGCCCTTGATCGCCTTTTACATCTCCTAATTATTTTACTTCTTTTGTATCACATCTAAGAATCTAAGAATATATTTTTCATTTCCTTTTTAATTGTTTACTTTCTGCCTTATTCTCTAATCCTTCACTATATTCATAAGGTACTTGATGAATATCTGTTGAAGGTTTGTTTGTTTGTTTTCTTAGCCTGCCTGTTGTAGGATCTGCAGCTTTCCCTCATCTATCTGTGGCATCTGGGTTGCCAGATAGGAATACACTTTTATTGCAGACAGTCCAATTGGGCCTTTCCTGAAAAACAGTGCCCTGCCTCTACTTCCCCACCTTCATGCATGCATGTAATTAGCTCTATGAGCTCATACTGATAGGATGAAACTGACTTGCCTGCTCCACTACATATATAGGTACAGGGATGCCACCACAAGGAGCAAAAAAACCCCATCAAGTTCTGAATGTGCAAAAGTAACCAAGTTGCTATTTTAGTAAGAGACCAGAGAAGTTGACATGAACATGACAAATGCGGAGAAAGTGGGCTGGAAAAATGCAAAGGTCAAATACATTCCCCTCGGATGCATCAGCTTTGACACTAACATAGAACACTTAGCGGCACTATGACCAAGCTATCTCCATGTCTAGCCAAAGATGGACTAGAATAAAAGAACAATGAGTTTTTAACCAAACATATGGTTTTAGATGGCTGGCAAAGAAAAAAGATATTCCCTTTCTAGAGGCCAATATTTAGTAGATCTACCGTTAGTATAGGCTCTGATCAAAGAATAAGACACTGGGCCAGTCTATTAAAGTAGCTCAATAATTATTTTCTCTTAAATGCACCATATCCTTTTACTAGATGGGTTTCTTCTGGTTCCTGATCCTTGAGTCCATTTAGTCTATGATAATCTATGCTAGTCCTTAGTACTTTGACATCATCCTTCCAATGTTTTGCTTCCTAATGTTTCCTAATGTGTCTGATATTTTATCTTATAACTTGGTACATCTTGACCTCATGCTCAGCCCTTGCATCCTGAATAGGATTTCTCTGTTTTCTTGTTGCTTCTCTAAAGTTTCAATTGTTCTACTTATGCTGCTGGTTTAGTCCTGGTAATTTCTTTATGAAAATATCTCAGCAGACCATGCTCAGATCCCATGAAAATAGAAGTGTTATCAGACTTTAATCATTCCTTTAGTCCATTCATTTACAAGTATTTATCAAGCGTCTACTGTATGCTAGGCACTGTTCTAAGTGTTAAAGATACAACAGTAAGTAAAACCAGCATGTACTTGCTCTCAGAGAACTTTCAGTTTGATGCGGGAGCTGGGTATTTAAACAAGTCACTGTAATGACTACCAATGGGAAAAGAAGGTGTGCTAAACAGATAGCTTTGTGTGTATGTGTGTGCATGTTACTGGATAAAAACTTTCTGGATGAAATACAATCTAAGTTGAAAACTGAGAAACAGTCAGAATTAGTCAGGCACTTTGTATATGAACATCAGCAAAAGAAAATCTCTCTGCTCCTTGGTCTTATGACATTCACATCCTGCTAGGAAGCTCATGTATCTTTGGAGTTGCCTCCATCCAAAATTTCCAACAAGAATGCTGCTGACCCTGGGAAAGTCAATAGTTTCCTTCACTAAACCATTTGGGCAGGTGAAAGGGGTGAGATTCTGTGCATAAACAACTCTAAAGCTCTATTAGGCTCATTATCAGATCTTTTTTCCAAGTTTTATTTAAAAATTCAAGCTATTGTCCAGAAAAAAATTAAAGTGAGCCATATAACAGGGTTACCAGGGGTATAACCTCATTCACATGTAGGCTACCATGTATACCTTTTTGCTCAGAACTTGACCTGGAGACACATTACCCATTACCCTTTATGAGAACTTTTAGCTTGTGACATCTTCTTCCATGATTATTATCGCCATATAGTTATATCAGAAAACTTACAATCTGACTGGAGGGGAAGACCTGGCAAAGCACTGAGGTGGGCAACGATCAGGGGATTTGGTCTGCACCTGCAAATGGAGTCTATAGGACAGATATCATCTAGTAAGCCTCTCATCTGAGTATGAGTGACTGTGCATCATTTCAGAAAAGCAGCCTAAAAGAGAGAAGTTCAACTATTGTAGTTTAACTAGTGATTTTCACATGACCTTAATAGCAGAGGAGAAATGCTCTGGATTGCCAGATTGATGTAATTGAGTATCATCTCCCATTAAATCCACTCTTTCTATTTTTTTAAGTTTATTTATTCTGGGACAGAGGGAGAGAGGGAGAGAGAGAGAGAGCGAGAGAGAGAGCACATGAGCAGGGGAGAGGAAGAGAGAGGGAGAGACAGGATCCCAACCAAGCTCTGCACTGTCAGCATAGAGCCCAATGTGGGGCTCGATCTCACAAACTGTGACATCATGACCTGAGCTGAAATCAAGAGTCTGATACTCAACCAACTGAACCATCCAGGCATCCCTAAATCCACTATTTTTGAACTATGGACTTCAATTTACTCTTGACATCCAGCTGGCTGCCCACCTCTATTCCTAGATAGAACTTATTTTTTGGTAGGAGATACCCATGTTCTAAAGATATCCTCCATGAAAGTTGAGACAAGTATACTTATCACACAGAAAATAAGTCAATAAAGATTGGGATTTAGGTTCACGTCAGCTTGCTTTCAAGATGAAATAAGACCAAAAGGCAAAAAGTGAAAGAAAAAAATTGGAGACTTACAGTTCAAACATTTACAATTTTTTAACTAATTCCCTATAAAAGATATCAGTCCAGATTCAACACTAGCACATTAAAGAGGTTCAAGGGTTTCTTGGATTTAAGGTATTCATCCCTTCAGGCCTAATCTCTTAATCATCTTCTTGAAGATCACTCCACTATTCTTCAAATGCCATAAGCCATCTAGAGCTTGAAAGCGTACTTTTATTCAGCTTTTTGATAAGCCCATCCAAATGTACCCTCACAACCAATTATGGTCAAAATTAATACCTCAAACATTTTCATTTGCCCAATTTTGTTTTGAGAGTACCCTGGTGCTATTTCTGTTCCTCATTGTGAATATCTTAGAGAAGTTTATCTTAAATTAGCTGAATAATTTATGGGGTAAAGATACCCATGATAAGCATGAGAAGTCTGATTTTTATTTGAAGAAGTCTAGTACTCATAGAGGTCAAAATTCCTATTAGACAACCAGAAAGCTCCAGTGATGATAGATGCAAGACTCTGTTCCACATCACATCTGTTCCCAAGGGGCTACAACCACTATGAAAACAGAGCCTATTTGTTTAGGAAACTAACCTTGAGCACTTTTGGCCATAGACCAATCTCATATTAAGTGTCAATTCTATCCAGGCCCCAAATTGCATCCTGAGCATCTGGAGTCCTCATTACTAATGTATTTAATTTTTATTTTTAATCTCTTTTTTCAGGAAGGCCTAAACCCCAATATATCTGTGGAAACTGGATAGAACCACTTAACCTCAAAGAGGCACTGGGGACAGTGACTAATTTACAAGGTTTCCTGCTATTACATAACAAGTATGTCATCACTATGAGATCTGTGCTAGGACAAAGGAGCTGAGAAATCTGCCTTTTCCATATCAGCCTCAAATGCCTATGCAGTGTAATTTCAATGAACTTCCTGATTCATTTGCTTCTATTTCAAAGTCCTGGTATCATCCTTGTAGTTTTGTTGTAATACAGCAAGACCATGGTATAGCCTTTCCTGGAAAGCATGGTGACCTAGTTATGCAGAATAGGTTTCAAAAACATACTCTCCTAAACTATACAATCTCCAGTTGTAACTGAATTATCACCTCATTATGGAAGGTCCTTGTCTACAACCTTTATGTCTCCTCAATCTTTTGTCCAACATTTTCAGGTATGTGGTGCTCAGGTTTCCAAAGAATGCACTGAGAGAGGGAGGAGGCTCCTCTGGTCCCTGAAGGGGGTAGGAAAAATTCTGATGCCATTATTGTAGTTACAATGATGTTCCTGAGCCTGTTACATTTTATGAGATGAAAATAATGATTTCTTTGGTTTATTTATTTATACATAGGTGCACACACATATATTTTGGCTCATTCTATGAGGGATTTGAGGTGTTGCATAAACATATTGCTACAGGAGTTATGCAATGTACTAATAAAACTAATTTTTGAGAAGAAAAATGAGTATCTGTAAATATTGAGATGTTGACTTTAACAAATCTAATAAATACATGTTTTATTTTCCATCTAGATTACAAGTATCTTAAGGATAGGGAATCATTTCTGATAAGATCAGAACAGTATTTTTAAATGGTAGGCATTGAGAAGCTTCAAAGATGTTTGTGAAATTTTATGCCAATAGTGTTGGTATTTCTCTTCAATTTGCTCAGACATTGCAAATCATGTGTGATAAGTGAGGAGAAAATGGAGGGCAATGTGAGGTTGATATAACTTCTCTGAAGGTCAGTCAGCAAACTGGGAAAGGACGGAATTAGAACTCACACCCCTCCATTTTCCAGGCTGTTGCTTAGCCCACTGAACCCCACTGACTCTGACTCAGTGCATTAATATAGACTGTGAAACACAGATTGCTTGAACATATGGCAGAGAGGATGAGAAGATAATATTCCATGGCAGGATTCGTTCCTGCAGACGGGTGGCTGCAAAGGCTGGGTTTTTTTTCTTTTTTTTGGTTTGGTGTTTTTTGTTTTGTTTTTCCAGAGGATTCAGCAAGTGAAGCATTAAGCACTTTTCTTATTTTTGTCTCTAAATGATATGACTTTTTCCCCTTGAATGAGATCAATTTCTGGGTGTTCTATTGTCAGGGGAAGTTAGTGGAAGTGAGGTCAGGAGGTGTGCAGATCTCCCCACAGGTTGTGATGGGGAATAAATGATAAGGCCCATGCAGAGCACTCAGCATTATATCTGGAGGGGTGCCTATAATTGCCATTCCCTCTCTTTCCTCAGCAACCACATCCTGCATTTAGGACACAGATTCTAGAAATGTCTCCTGGCCTAGATGCTTCCATTCTCCTTAGCAGTAATATATATCTTATACTCTCAATATGGCTTATCTATTCCTTTATAAATGACTAGATGCCACTACTAGTCTAATTCAAAGGCTTCCTATAATACATTGGAGAAGTTATTGTACATTTTAGCCCCAGATTATTTCTTGAGCAGGAGACAGAAATGTACAGGTTGCAAGGAAGAGAAGGAAATTGGAGCAAGGGACTCAGAGTTCAAGGTTTCCAGGGAAGAGTCTAATTTAGGCATAATTTAGGGCTATGGTTTTCAAGTTGATAGATAGTCCAGTGTGAGGACCTAGGGAGACAGCAGGGTGGGTAGTGTTCTGTACTCCTCAATTTATATGTTATATATATGTTCTGTATAATAGAGTTTAATGTAAGAGTTTGGTTGGAAAAATAGAGGGTTTTTGTAACTAAAAGATAGTTTTAAAAGCCTGATTTAGGAAATGGTTGGTTCTATATAATAAATTATAGTGGTTAAGAGTATGGACATTGGCTTTAGTCAAACATAGCTCTGCTTCTAACTAATCCTTTGAACTTGGGCCGGCTGCTTAGCCTCCTTGTGCCTTAGAATCCTTAACGGTAATAATAGGATATTAATTGTGTCTATCTCATAGGTTTGTAATGAAGTCTAAATAAGATAATACATGGAGTACTTGACACTGATACTGGCACACAGTAAACACTCACTAAGAGGAAGCCTCTGTTATAACTTTATCATTGACACTACCACTACTTCTGTTAGATCTATTTGAACAAATTGGATTCATTGACTTATTCTAGTTTGAAATTTATGGAGACTGCTGTATTACCCTGATGATATAAATGTGCATGAAAGGTCCCCCACTCATGAAAAGAGCGTGAATGTTCTGGTGACAACAGAATGAGAAAGAGATTCCAAGGGAAGATGGTATGTCAAGGTTGGGCCATGCCGACTGGCTGAAGGTGTCCCATGACAAACTGAAGATTTGTGTCTCTTTTTAAAAAAATAATGTTTATTTATATTTGAGAGGGACAGAGACAGAGGGAGACACAGGAGAGAGGGAGATGCAGGCTCCAGGGTCTCAGCTGTCAGCACAGAACCCAACACAGTGCTCAAACTCATGAACCATTAGATCATGACCTGAGCCAAAGTCGGATACTTGACTGACTGAGCCACTCAGGCACCCCTTAAGATTTGTGTCTCTTCCATTATAGAAAAACAAGAAGCTGACAAAAAAAGAGACAAACTGATCCAGGAATAGGAAAAAAGAATTTGAGAGCTTAGTGACACAGTCAAACACAACAATATCCGTATCATAGGAATCCCAGGAGATGAAGAGAGAGGGAAAGGTGATGAAGGAGTCCTGGAACAAATTATAGCAGAGAACTTCCCTGACCTGGGGAAGGAAGTAAATGTGGAAATACAAGAGGCTCAGAGGACTCCCCTCAGACGTAACTTGAATCGATCTTCTGCACGACATATCATCGTAAAAATGGCAAAATACAAGGACACAGAGAGAATTTTGAAAGCAGCTAGGGAGAAAAGGGCCCTAACATACAAAGGGAAACCTATCAGAGTGGTGACAGACCTATCTACTGAAACGTGGCAGGCCAGAAAGGAATGGCAAGAGATCTTCAATGGGATGAACAGTAAAAATATGCAGCCAAGAATCCTCTATCCATCAAGCCTGTCATTCAAAATAGAAGGAGAGATAAAAACCTTTCCAAGCAAACAGAAATTGAAAGAATTTGTCACCAAGAAGCCAGCCCTACAAGAAATCCTGAGGGGGATGCTCTGAAGAAAAGGTTGCAAGGAACAAAGATTCCCAAGACACCACCACAAACATGAACCCTACAAAAGATAGAAAGACTCTAAACCCACAGATTTCAATAATAACACTGAATGTAAATGGGCTGAATGCTCCAGTCAAAAGACATAGGGTAGCAGAATGGATTAAAAAACAAAATCCATCTATATGCTGTCTACAAGAAACTCATTTTAGACAGGAAGATACCTTCAGATTAAAAGTAAGGGGATGGAGAAATATATATCATGCTACAGGAAATCAAAAGAAAGCCGGAGTAGCGATACTTATATCAGACAAACTGGACTTTAAAGTAAAGACAATCACAAGAGATGAAGAAGGGCACTACATAATAATTACAGGGTCCATCCATCAGGAAGAACTAACAATCATAAATGTCTACACACCGAATATGGGAGCACCTAAATATCTAAAACAATTAATCACAAAGAGAAACAAACTTATAGATAAGAATGTGTGAATAGCAGGAGACTTTAATACTCCGCTCACAGCAATGGATAGGTCAAACAGACAGAAAATCACTAAAGAAATAATGGACTTGAAAGACACATTGGACCAGATGGACCTGGCGGATATATTTAGAACTTTACATCCTGAGGCCAGGGAATTTACTTTCTTCTCAAGTGCGCATGGCACATTCTCCAAGATAGATCACATACTGGGACATAAAGCAGCCCTCAATAAATATAAAAGAATAGAGATCATACCATGCACACTGTCAGATCACAAAGCTTTGAAACTTGAAATCAATGACAGGAAGAAGTCTGGAAAACTTCCAATAACATGGAGGTTAAAGAACACCCTTCTAAAGAATGAATGGGCCAACCAGGCAATTAGAGATGAAATTTAAAAATATATGGAAACAAATTAAAATGAAAACACAAAAATTCAAAATCTATGGGATGCGGCAAAGGCAGTCCTAAGAGGAAAGTCCATTGCTCTCCAGGCCTATTTCAAGAGATTAGAAAAAGCTCAAGTCCAAAATCTAACAGCTCACCTAAAGGAACTAGAGGCA
Source organism: Proteles cristata cristata (assembly GCA_017311185.1). Taxonomy (NCBI): domain Eukaryota; kingdom Metazoa; phylum Chordata; class Mammalia; order Carnivora; family Hyaenidae; genus Proteles; species Proteles cristata. The sequence goes on along the minus strand of JAESUZ010001019.1, from coordinate 3,052,249 downwards.
GAGCAACAAGAACGCCCTAAACCCAGTAGAGGAAGAGAAACAGTAAAAATTAGAGCAGAAATAAACAACATAGAGACCAAAGAAACAATTGAACAGATCAATGAAACCAAGAGTTGGTTTTTTGAAAAAGTAAACAAAATTGACAAACCTCTAGCCAGACTTATCCAAAAGAAAAGAGAGAGCACCCAAATAGACAAAATTATGAATGAAAATGGACTTATTACAACCAACCCCTCAGAAATACAAGCAATTATCAGGGAATACTATGAAAAATTATATGCCAACAAATTGGACAACTTAGAAGAAATGGACAAATTCCTAAACGCACAGTCACTACGAAAATTCACAGGGGAAGAAATAGAAAACCTGAACAGACCCAGAAAGAGTGAAGAAATTGAATCCAGTGATCAAAAATCTCCCAACAAATAAGAGCCCTGGACTGGATGGCTCCCCTGGGGAATTCTACCAGACATTTAAAACAGAATTAATCCCAATTCTTCTCAAGCTATTCCAAAAAATAGAAATCGAAGGAAAACTCCTGGACTCATTTTATGAAGCCAGCATCACTCTGATTCCCAAGCCAGACAGAGATCCAGCAAAAAAAGAGAACGACAGGCCAATATCCTTGGTGAATATGGATGCAAAAATTCTCAACAAGATCCTTGCAAATCGAATCCAGCAGCACATAAAAAGAATCATCCACCAAGATCAAGTGGGATTCATTCCTGGGTTACAGGGCAGGTTGAACATTCGCAAATGAATCAATATGATACATCATATCAATAAAAGAAAAGATAAAAACCATATGTTCCTGTCAATAGATGCAGAAAAAGCATTTGACAAAATACAGCATCCCTTCTTATTAAAGACTCTGGAGAAAGTTGGGATAGAAGGAACCTACTTAAACATCATCAAATCCATCTATGAGAAGCCTTCAGCTAACATCATCCTCAACGGGAAAAAACTCAGAGCTTTCCTCCTGAGATCAGGAACACGACAGGGATGCCCACTCTCACCACTGCTGTTTAACATAGTGCTGGAAGTCGTAGCATCAGCCATCAGACACCAAAAGGAAATCAAAGGCATCAGAATTGGCAAAGAGGAAGTCAAACTTTCACTCTTCGCAGATGACATGATACTCTACATAGAAAACCCGACAGACTCCACCAGAAGCCTACTAGAACTGATCCAAGAATTCAGCCAAGTTGCAGGGTACAAAATCAACGTACAGAAATCGGTTGCATTTTTATACACCAACAATGAAGCAACAGAAAGAGAAATCAAGAAACTGATCCCATTCACAATTGCACAAAAAACCATAAAATACCTCGGAATAAACCTAACCAAGGATACAAGAGATCTGTATGATGAAAACTATAGAAAACTTATGAAGGAAATTGAAGAAGACACAAAGAAAGTGGAAAAACATTCCATGCTCATGGATAGGAAGAATAAATATAGTTAAGATGTCATTACTCCCTAAGGCACTCTACACATTCAATGCAATTCCAATCAAAATTGCACCAGCATACTTCTCAAAACTAGAACAAAGTATCCAAAAATTTGTATGGAACCACAAAAGACCCCGAATAGCCAAAGTAATCCTGAAAAATAAAACCAAAAGGGATCACCATCCCAGACTTTAGCCTCTACTACAAAGCTGTCATCATCAAGACAGTATGGTATTGGCACAAAAACAGACACATAGACCAATGGAACAGAATTGAGAACTCAGAAGTGGACCCAAAAGTATACAGCCAACTAATCTTTGATAAAGCAGGAAAGAATATCCAATGGAAAAAAGACAGCCTTTTTAACAGATGGTGTTGGGAGAACTGGACAGCAACATGCAGGAGAATGAAACTAGATCATTTTCTCACACCATGCACTAAAATAAACTCAAACTGGATAAAGGACCTGAACGTGAGACAGGAAACTATCAACACCCTAGAGGAGAAAGCAGGAAACAACCTCCTTGACCTCCACCGCAGCAACTTCTTACTTGACACATCCCCAAAAGCAAGGGAATCAAGAGCAAAAATAAACTGTTGGGACCTCATCAAGATAGCAAAGGAAACAACCCAGAAAATTAATAGGCAACCAACGGAATGGGAAAAGATAGTTGCAAATGACATATCAGATAAACGGTTGATATCCAGAATCTACAAGGAACTCACCAAACTACACGCCTGAAAAACAAACAACCCAGTGAAGAAGTGGGCAGAAGATATGAACAGACACTTCTCCAAAGAGGACATCCAGATGGCCAACAGACACATGAAACGATGCTCAGCATCACTCCTCATCAGGGAAATACAAATCAAAACCACACTGAGATACCACCTCACACCAGTCAGAGTGGCTAAAATGAGCAAATCAGAGAACTCTAGATGCTGGCGAGGATGTGGAGAAACGGGCACCCTCCTACACTGTTGGTGGGAATGTAAACTGGTACAGCCCCTCTGGAAAACAGTGTGGAGGTTCCTCAGGAAACTAACAATAGAACTCCCTATGACCCAGCAATAGCACTGCTAGGAATTTACCCAAGGGATACAGAAATGCTGATGCATAGGAGCACATGTACCCCAATGTTCATAGCAGCACTCTCCACAATAGCTAAAACATGGAAAGAGCCTAAGTGTCCATCAACAGATGAATGGATCAAGAAGATGTGGTTTATCTATACCATGGAATACTACATGGCAATGAGAAACAATGAAATCTGGCCATGTGTAGCAACATGGATGGACCTTGAGGGTGTTATGCTGAGCGAAATAAGTCAGGCAGAGAAGGACAAATATCATATGTGTGCACGTATAGGAGGATTAGGAGGAACTTAACAGAGGACCAAGGGGGAGAAGAAGGGCGGAAATGGTGGGGGAAAGGGAGAGAGGCAAACCATGAGAGACTCTTGAATGCTGACAAAAACTGAGGACTGGTGGATGTGGGGGGGAGGAGGGGTGGGCATGGAGGAGGACACTTGTGGGGATGAGCACTGGGTGTTATGTGGAAACTAATTTGACAATAAACTATTTGTAACAAAAAATATAAAAAAATAAAAATAAAAACATAAAACTATATATAAAAAAAAAGATTTGTGTCTCTTATTTATGTTCCTTTTCATGCCCCACCATCACCACCAAATTCACATGTTGAAGTTCTAATCCCTAGTACCTCAAAATGTGACTGTATTTGGAAAAAGCGTCCTTATATAGCTAATTCCGCTAAAATGACACCATAAGAAGAGAAAATTTGGACACAGAATATACAGCGGGAAGACAATATGAGGTCACGGGGAGAAGATGACCCTCTCAAACCAAGGAGGGAGGTCTGGAACAGACCCCTCCCTCACAGCCCTCAAAAGGAAACAGCACTTTTACACCTTGATCTCACATACCCAACCTCCAGAACTCTAAGAAAATAAACTTCTGTTGTTGAAGCCACCTAGTCTGAGGTTCTTTGTCATGGCAACCCTAACAAATCTTGGAGAGTTCATATTTTGGTTTAAATCTGAAAGGTAGCTTTCTTTTAGCAACCCAAATGCAGAGAAAACAAACTGGGGACTAGCATCCCCTGGAACCCCAGTTCTAATCTTCCTTTTTCCCAAGTAAAAACGCTACTGGTTCATGTTAGAATCTTTAGGCACCCCTCCTAAATCAGCATTTAATTTTTTCTGCCAACATATATCAGCTAGCCCTTTACCTGGTATTCTCTGCCATTTCTACCCTTTCAGAATCATTAACGGCATCTCCAGCATGTGGTTAGCATCTCAGCTGCAGCCTGGGGCCTGGCATATTCACCACCTACAGGAAGGCCTTTGAGACTTATCAGTAGAGATTTTCACCAGACAATCTAATTCCTGCCAAGATAATGCCTTGGAATATCCTGAAATCAACTATTAACAAAAAGCAAACAAGTAAAAAGAAAAAAATCATTAAATCCTCCCCCCAACTTTTAAAAACCATCCAGCTGCACCTAAAATAAAATAGCTATCAAAAAAAGGTTCCCCCATTAGCTGTCAATTCACAGCAACTTCAATCAGCTGGTGTGCCTGAGCCCACAGTAATATCTCCCCAGCAGCCCCCGCATGCAAAACTTGACTCCTCTGTGTGAGCCACATTAAACTTGTCTGCCATCAATCCCTGATCTCTTTTGCAGCAGCAGCTTAACGAGGTGAGGGAGCTGACGTCACCAAGAGGCAAATGCTGTTTTAAGAAGACCAAGAGAGCTAAGGGAGGAGCCGCCGTGGAGAAAAGCTGCATATAGGCCATTGAGCAATAGAGTTTTTCTCCTAAGATCTTCTCATATTGTCATTTCCATGCAGACATGTTGTTTTCAAATCTCCTAATGTCAGAATAGGCAGTGGAAGCTGAGTTATGAAGCACCAAATCACAGCAATCTGGCTACGCTCACATAAGTTTATCTTATGGAGAACTAGAGGATGCTGTGCCACTTTCTCTCCACACATCTCTTAGAGACTGGAGATCTAGCTCCTCCCAAGATGGACTAAAGATTTAGGTCCAGGGCTTCCTTTGGAATTCACAGCAAGAAACACTAAGAAAACTACAGTTTCTTTTTGTCCTATCAGATGAGTCTGGGTTTGAAGCATGTTCACAGCATACATCATTACGAGGGGAGGTAATCTAGCTTTCTTCCCCGAACTGACGTGAAGGGGGCCTCACCTCAGTTGGACCAAAATGACAAGCGACTCATTAACTACATAGAGAAAGAGCCTCCTAACCAATTCCCCGTGCTAGCAAGGAGAATGCCATGTGGGGCAGCTCAGCCTTCTCCCTCACTCCCTTCCTGGGGCCAGTTTCACAGATTGCTTACAGACTGCAGCATTGCTGAATCTGGAGGGCCTTCTTGGAATAGTAGCTGAACTTCTATTTGAAATGCCTCCCTCCTGCTGTTCTTAAATAACACTGACAACAATAATAGGCATTTATACCAATAGGGTCCTTCAGAACCTTTATTAAATCCTTCCAAATATACTCTTTTGCTTCTATCCAGCAAAGAAAACATGCTTTTTACATGTGCCCAGAAGATGGCTGCATAGCTCTTGGCTATTGGAAATGCCCACTGTCTAAAATAACTCCTTTATTTGTGTCCAGGCTCTGACAAATACTCAGCAAAGGCATGGGCCAGCAAATTTCTTTGACCCAGTAAATGTGGTGTGCTATGTTTTGTTTGTTTTTGTTTTTTAACCAAAGAAATTCAGCAAAGTGACCTTAATGATCCACTCACTTCACCACACAGCTGACCTTTGAATTAGAATTGCAACCAAGTGGCCATCCAGTCTTGAAATCCTGGGATAAAGAATATAGAAGTTACTAACTTCTGCATAATGGTTCTTATTGAACACCATTTTCCCCATTAGTATGCTTAAACTCTCTTTTACTAATTCCATTTAGCCTACTCCTTTCCCCAAAGACCGTGAGTATAATGGTAGTTTGTACTGAACATGACCAGTGTTTGAAGAGTAACATTTTCTTCATGTCTTTTATTATACAATTTTGAATAATTCTCTAATGATGCAACATGGCTTAATGAAAATAGCTGTGACCTTGGAGTAAGAAGATACAGGTGTGAGTCCCAGCTTGATCAATTACTACCTTGTAAATTGGGAGGCCTATTAATCCCACTGTTTATTAAAGGGGAGTAAAGCTGTATGTCCTCAAGAGAGTTGCTAAGAGAGTTCAATGGGATAATATATATGAAAGGAATTTGTAAATGGCAAATTGCTACATACATATAAATCGTTTATTCATTTTTTTTAACTTTTAGGTTACTCCTTGGAAAATTATGCTAAAGTGGGTAAAAAAGGGAAAAGGGCAAGCACATAGCGATTTAATTAGATCCGCAGGACATTGCCTTCATACGGGTAGAAGGAGCCCGAAGCCCTTCGGATTTCAGCACGTAGATATGTGGTAACTTAATATGCAAATGAAAGGCCTCAGAGGGCACCCAGTCTCCACATGTGCCAATTAATCAAAAGAAACAGTATCATCCTCTAATTCCACTAATTAGAGAATCATCCATAAGCTACTGGGTTTCTGAGCTACCGAGGTTTAATAAATTTGCAATAAATTACCAGTAATACATTAGCCAGGGACTGAATTGCTACTGAGCAATATGCTGAGGGGAGGGCTCAGGTTATCTATGCATTGAAAAGTTTCTTTACTTAATTTTCTTATTGTTTTCCATTCTAAAAAGATTCTGAACCCATTAATTGTAAAGGGCCATAGATCCTCATGGTTAATTATGACAATGGGTCCAGAAATAATAGATAGATTTTAACTATTAAAGGATGTGCTTGGAATTTTCACAAATGTATAATTCATACAAGTGGTTTTTTGCTTTAAAATAATCACTTTGTGAAGTTTTATACTTGTTTAATAATACCAACATTGCTAAAAATTAGGGAATCCTGTGAGAGTTGTTCTCAGATACTCATATATTCATTTGAACCTCCCAAAGGGAAAGCAAATTATCATCTGAAGGTATATTTGAATTTGGAGGCAACTAAAAGAGATTTGGATCTACTCTGGTTATGAAGGTAACTGATCAGAAGAATAATCCTATTTGTCACCGCTTGAAGGACCCATCTCATCACCTATGTGCTTGTATAAGAGCATTGATAGTGCCAGAACAAAACTCTTGATTTAGAATTTGAACTCCAGCATAAGATTGAACTGGCTTGAGGGTATACTGTATACATGTAGTTTGACTCTGTTTATGAGGTGTTTGGCTTTTAACTTCACTCAAAGAACAGGTGCAAGAGATGGAAGCCTTTGCTTATGTTGTTCCTTAACCTAAAATAGTTTTTTTTTTCAATTCAAGGGTCTGCAATTCAAACCCTACACATCCTTTAACGTTCAACTTATATGCCATCTCAATTAAAAAGATTTTCCTGAGAAGTCTCCAACAGGTAGTTCTGTGCTCTTTGAGCTTTCATTGTACTTGACTTGAACCTTTCTTATGGGACCTATTACTTCCTTGGTTTAATGTGTTTGGTTTTATATACTTCACATCACTTCTTATAGGTAGTAAATCTTTTGGAGGTAGAATAAAAGAGTGTCTGACTCTTCTTTGTATCTCACATAACTAGATAAAGCTTTGTACATTGTATTTCCTCAATTAATAGTAGCTTAATAAATGAGTTATGAAGCAATCTGGTATATACATATGTACACACACACACACACACACACACACACACGCAATAACCATACATACAGAAGGACGTCCAAGTAAATACCTAATTTACTTACCTAGAATATCACTCTTAATTTTGAAATGTTAAAAAGTATTTTCTTTAATAAAGGAGATGTGATATACATATATAAATAATGGAATATTATTCAGCCATAAAAATGAATGTAATCTTGCTATTTGCAATAGCATGGATGGAGCTAGAGAGTATAATTCTAAGCAAATTAAGTCAACCAGAGAAAAACAAATACCATATGATTTCACTCATATGTGGATTTAAGAAACAAAACAAATGAGAAGAAGAAGAAGAAGAAGAAGAAGAAGAAGAAGAAGAAGAAGAAGAAGAAGAGGAAAAAGAGAGAGAAACCAAGAACAGACTCTCAATTATAGAGAACCAACTGATTATTACCAGAGGAGAGGTGGGTGGAGGGATGAGTGAAATAGAAAATGGGGATTTAAAAATGCATTTGTCATGATGAGCACCGGGTGATGTATGGAATTACTGAATCACTACATTGTACACCTGAAACTAATATAATACGTATGTTAACTATACTGTAATTAAAATAAAAATAAAGAAAAAGAGCATTTTTTAAAAATTAGAATACAAAAATGACTTCTATGACCACTTCTGTTAAGCATTATGATGAATATCCCTTCAGTGCATTAAGACAAGAAGTATAAGAACTAGAAGGAAAGAAACAAAAGTATCCATTATGCACAGATGAGAAAATTGTTTATGTAACGACGCACTCAGATAATGAGAAAGGTTCTAACTTCACTCCTCACAAGAACAATTAACAACAATTCAAGAATAAGACATCACTGAGAATCCTAGAGCATGGGAGTGAGGCGGGAGCACACCCCTGTATTACAGAGACCTGCACAGATGGCTTTAGAAGGATCCGAGAAGGTGGCTACATGTTGCACCAGGCCAATGCACCACCACATGGAAAGATCTCTTCTGAGCCCTCAATTCCTCCAATGGGAAAAGAGAACCCAGCATTGGGGATGCTTTGCTGGAGCTCCATTCTGATCTCATACGATGGGGTCTGTAGGGGAATCTGCAGGGCTTAACCACTGAAAATCTGACTGTAATGGAGAAGGAGGCACACATACCTTGGAAGACTGAGTTCATACCTGCAGTCCCCATGTAGTAATTCCAACTAGGAGCTTTTCTTATCCAAAGAACTAAGTTGGGGGTACACTCTGACCAGGGAACTCAGTGGGGTGTATTTGTCTGATTCAGATTCTCAAATGAAAAGTTCTGCCAGACTTAGGGCTCTGTCTGCCCATGTCCAGGCAAGGAGTAGAATCACAGCCCCACCCACTGTGCAGAGTGTCTTCTGGCCCCATCTGACCAGAAGGGCTGGTAACAACTCCAGGAAGCTGAGTGGCTCAGTGGCACTGAAGACTAGAAAGGGGTGGACAGTGCTGATTGCCTCCCGAGCAAAGCCAGTATCAGGTATGGAGGGTTCTACCCACAGCCAGAGGGTTAAATTCACAGATAAGGCTGTGGGTAGTGCTGGGGCCCTCTCAACTGAAGAGCCTGTTTGAGAAATTGAGGGTAGTGCAGAGGGGCTCCTTAGACCACCTTCCAAGGCACAGGAGCTGAGACATAGCCCCCACCTATTATGAAGAGAGTCTTCTGGCTCCGTTTGGCCAGAAGTGCTGGCAACAACTTCTGGAAGCTATGCAGCTCAGTGATGCTTTAGCTGAGAGAAAGGCAGGCACAGGTGATAGTTTGCAAAGCAAAGCTAGTGGTCCTGTTCGGTTGGGAAACTTGGGGAGTGGGTTGGCTTGAATTAAGACAACACACAAAGATCTTTACTGGCTTTAGAACTACTTTTCCACTGTGCCCAGGCAGGGAATCTCATCTGTAACATTCTGAATGCTCATCTGAATACAGTATTCAGCTTGTCCAGCTAGAGAACCTAACAAGAGCACATGGGAAAATTTACAGCCCATTCAACAACCCCGTGTACAAAGACACTTGAACAGACAGCACAGGTATGGATTCCCCCATCTACAGGGCAACCCTGGTAGCCTAACCAGACCAGAGAATTCATTACACACTCTAGTCTGACTTGGGTCCTCAAATAAGTTGCATATGTCCTGGGCCCCATCCTGCTGCCCTGATAGGGCAAGGAAGCTAATTCATAGCCCCAGATACCACTGAGCATAGTACCCAATACCAACCATGTAGTAAGCCTCACCCAAGAATCCAAATAACCATGGAGCTTATCCTACAACCTCATTTGGGTAAGAAACAAAGCCAGCAGTCCTATCCAGCTGTTTCCATCCCCATCCTCAGAGGTCAACAGTTACCTCACCTCAAAACAGAGCATAAGAACAAGCCCCATCTGCCCAAAGACATTACCAGGAATCCAGAAATCCAAACTGAGCCAACTGGTGAAGAACTGTCTCCCACTAAGCAAACCTGTAAAGTCTGGAAGAAGAACCCACTTACTCAAATATACAGGTAGCAATGTAAGGAATCAAGGATCACACACATACACACAAAATCATGTAAATATGATACTGCCAAAAGAAACTAATTAAGCTTTAATAACTGACTCTAAAGAACTGAAAATCTATGAAATAGTTCAGAAGAATTCTCTTAAGTTTAGTGGAGAAGAAAACCCAGAGAAACAACTAAACAAAATTACACAACAATGTCTGAACAAAATGAAAGTTTTGACAAGAAATAGCAATCATCAAAAATAAAAAATCTGAGACTTTAAAATATAACATTGAATTAAGAATTCAAAACAGAGTGTCAAAAGTAAATTTGTGTATGCAGAAGAAAGAATCAGTAGCCCAGTAACCTAGAGGACATGATATTAGAAATTATATAGTTAAAAGACAAAAAAGAAAACATAATTAAAAAGGATGAAGAAAGTTTACAGGAATTATGAGAATGAAAAAAAAAAAAAACAAAAAAACCCGTCTATTGGATTTCCAGAAAGAGAAGAGACAGAAAATGGGACAGAAAGTATCTTTAAAGTAGCCATAGCTGATAACTTCCCAAACGCAGGAAGAGAAATGGACATCCACATCCATGAGGCCCAGAGAATCCCAAATAGATTAAATCCTCAAATGGGCTATACCAAGACACATTATAATTAAATTTTCAAAAATCAATAATAAAGAAAGAATTGTAAGAGCAGCAGAAAAAAGAGAGATTATATACAAGGAAAACTCCACCCCTCCCAGCCTCAGACCATCAATGAATTTTTCAACAGAAACATTCAGCCTGGGAGACAATGGAATATCATATTCAAAATATTGAAAAAAGTAACTGTCAACTGAAAATTCTATACCTGGTGAAGCTGTCTTTCAGAAACAAACAAAGCTGAGGGAATTCATTACCATTGGAAGTGCCTTACAAGACATGTTAAAGGGAATTCTTTTAGTGGAAGTAAAATAATTCTAATAACATTATAAAAACATGAAAAGTATGCATAAATATCACTAATAATAGTAAATGTATAGTTAGATTCCACAATATGATAACAGTGGCACATAATTCGTTTACAACTCTAGTTTAAGTTAAAAGAAGAATGACTGTAGCAAAAATAACCATAAATACAATAATCTGAATTGTATTGTACAGGCTAATATCCCTGATAAATATAGATGCAAAAATCCTTTTATTTAATTAATTATTGATTGATTGCTTGATTGGCTGAGAGAGAGGGTGAGAGAGAGAATCCCAAACAGGCTCCCCCATTGTTATCACAGAGCCTGCTGCAAGGCTCAACATAAAATCATGGAGATTGTAGTAGCAATAATCTAAAATGTGAGGTGGGAGAAATAAAAGTGTAAAGTTTACAAATTCTATTGAGGTTATCTGTTTAAAATAGGGTGTTATAAGTTTAAGATACCTTATGTGAGCTTCATGGCAACTGCAAAGGAAAATCTTATAGTAATTACACAGAAGAACCTGATCAAGAAGTCAAAGCATATTCATATCATAAGATATCAAAAACATAACAAAAGGTAGCAGATAAGAAGCAAGGAAAAACAGATCTACAAAACAACCAGAAAACAATTGAAATGGCAATATTAAGTCATTACCTATCAATGATTACTTTAAATATAAATGAATTAAATTCTCTACTTAAAGAATATTGAATAGATTAATAAAACACTAGATGCAACAATATTTCTGCCTATAAGAGACTCACTTCAGCCTTAAAATCTCAAATAGACTGAGAATGAAGGTATGGGAAAAGACATTTCAAGTGAATGGCTACCAACAAATCAGGAATTTTTAAAAAATTTTTATCAGACAAATTAGACTTTCAACTAAGAATGGTAAAAAGAGACAAAGAAGATTCTTATATAATAATAAAGGGGTCAATACATCCAGAAGTTTTAACAATTGTAACCATTTATGCATCCAACATAGTAGCACCTAAATATATAAAACAAATCTAAGAGAGCTAAAAGGAGAAATAAGTAGTCTTACAAAACTAGTTGGGGACTTTTATATCTCATTCTTAACAATAAATAGATCATGCATACAGAAAATCAATAAGGAAACAGCAGACTTTAACACTATAGATCAAATAGATCTAACAAATATATAAAGAACGTTCTATCCAACAACAGCAGAATACACATTTTTCTAAAACACATATGGAATATTTGGTACGATGGACCATATGCCACAAAATAAGTCTTAGAAAATTCAGGAGGATTGAAAAAATTCCAAATATTCTTTCTGACCACAATAGTATGAAATTAGGAAATCAGCAACAAGAGGGAAATTGGAAATTCATGAACACATGGAAATAAAACAATACTCTCCTAACAATTATTGGAATAAACAATAAATTAAAGAGAAAAGAAAAAAGTGCCTTGAGACAAAAGAAAATGGAAACACTACATATTAGAACTAATGAGGTGTAGCAAAAACAGTTTTAGGAGGGAGTTCATAGCAATGGATATTTACCTTTTCAATCAAAAAGAACCCAAACAAACAACCTAACTCTTCTCCTCAAGGAGTTAGAATACAAACAAACTGAGCCCAAAGTTAGCAGGAGAAGGGAAAGAATAAATATAAGAGCAGAAATAAATGAAGTAGAGAACAGAAAGACAATAGAAAGGATAAACTTTCTTTGAAAGGAAGCAACATTGACAAATCCTTAGCTAGACTAATCAAGGAAAGATGACAAATGACCCAAATCAACAAAATTATACATGAAAAAGACATTACAATGGACACACAAAAATTGAAAGGATCATGAGAGGGCATTATGAACAACTATATTTCAACAAATTGGATGCCCTAGAAGAAATGAAACGTACAACTTACCATGACAGAATCAGAAGAAATAGAAAATGTGAAGACTAGTTACAAGTAAGAAGATTGAATCAGTAATTAAAAATTCTCCCAACAAAGAAAAACCTGGGATCAGATGGTTTCACTGGTGAATTTTACCAAACATTTAAAAAATTAACACCAATCCTTTCCAGACTCTTCCAAATATCAGAGGATGGAATACTCCTAAACTCATTATATGAGGCCAGCATAATCCTGACACAAAACTCAGAAAAGGACACTAATAGACAAAGAAAATGACAGGCTAATATCCCTGATAAATATAGATGCAAAAATCCTTAATTTAATTATTGATTGACTGTTCGATTGGCTGAGAGAGAGAGTGAGAGAGAGAACCCCAAACAGTCTTCTCGACTCTTAGCACAGAGCCTGACACAAGGCTTAATCTCATGAACTGAAATCAAAAGTCAGATGCTTAACTGACAGAGCCACCTAGATGCCCCTACATGCAAATATCCTTAATAAAATACTAGCAAACTGAAGTCGGCAGCACATTAAAAGGATTATTCAGGTATGATCAAATGGGTTTTATCCCTGGGGTGGTCCAACATAAGCAAGTCAATGATACATCACATTAATAAAATGAAAGAAAACAGCTATATGATTATTTCAATAGATACAGAAAAAGCATTTAACAAACTTGAACATCTATTCATGATAAAAAATAAATTAGGCATAGAACAAACATATCTCAACATAATATAGGCCATATGCTTTAAGCCCACAGCTAACATACTCAGTGGTGAAAGACTGAAAGTTTTTTCTCTAAGATCAGGAGTAACACTTCCACTCCTATTAAACATAGAAATGGAATTTCTTGCTAGAGCAATCAGGTAAGAAAAAGAAATAAAAAGTATCAGAATTGGAAAAGATCAAGTAAAATTGTGTCTATTTGCAGATGACATGATTTTTTTTATACATAAAATCCTACTCAACCAACCACCTATTAGATGAAGTCAAGGAATTCAGTTAAGTTGCAGGATATAAAATTAACATACAAAAATCATAAGAATTTCTATACAGTAACAATACAGTTTCTAAATAAAGAAAACTATTCTTTTTTTAATAGCATCAAAACAGTAAAATATTTAGGAATAAATTTATCTAAGAAGATGAAAAATCTCTAATCTTAATATTATAAGGCACTGATGAAGGAAATTAAAGACATAAATAAATGGAAAGGTTGTCCTGTGTTCATGGATTAGAAGAATTAATATTGCTAAAATCTCAGTACTACCAGAAACCTTCCATAGATTTAGTGCAATCTCTTTCAAGATTCCAATGTATATTTTAAAGAAGTAGAGAAAACACTCCTAAAATTTATATGGAACCATAAAAGACTCCAAATTGTCAAAGGAATTCTGAGAAAGCAGGATAAATCAGGAGATATCCACACTCCTGATTTCAAGCTATACTATAAAGCTAGAGTCATCAAAACTGTATTGTATCGGCATAAAAATAGACCAACAGAACAGAATCAAGGGCCCAGAAGTAAACCCAAGCATAAATAGTCAATTAATTTTGACAAAGGAGCCAAGAATATTCAGTGGATGAAAGACAGTCTTGTCCAATGAACAGTGCTGTGATAAAAATTAAAACAAAAAATAAAAAATAAAACTGGACTCCTATCTTACATCACTCACAAAAATTAAAGAAAATAGATTAAAGACTTAAATGTAAGGCTTGAAACCATGAAACTCCTAGAGAAAAATACAGACATAAAAATCCTTGATCACATGGGTCTTTGTAAAGATTTTTTGGATATGAAACCTATAGCACAAGCAACAAAATAAAAAATAAATAAGTGGGGCTACATGAAACTTAAAAAAGAAAGCTTTTTCACAGCAAAAGAAACCAACAAGGTGAAAACACAACCTTCAAAATGGGAAAATAGTATTTTCAAATAATATATCTCAAAAGGAGTTAATATCCAAAATGTATAAAAGACTCATAGACTTGAATTGCAAACAAACAAAAAACCCACAAAAAAACCAAAAATAAATAAAACAAAAAACCCCAACAAACAACAATAAAAAGTGCCTACACAGACACAGACACAGACACACACACACACACACACACACACACCCAAATGACCCAATTTAAGAATGGGTAAAGTATTTAAATAGACATTTTTTCAAAGCATATATACAAAAGGCTAACATATAGATGAAAAGATGCACAACATCACCAGTCATGAGGGAAAGGCACATTAAAACCACACTGAGATATCCTCTCCTGGCTGTTACAATGCCAATAGATAACAAATGCTAGCATAGATGTGAAGAAAAGGAAACCCTTGTGCTCTGTTGGTGGGATTGTAAATTTGTACAGTCATTATGGAAAACAGTATGGAGAGTCATCAAAAAATTAAAAACAGAACTACCATATGATCCAGAAATTCCACTTCTGGGACTATATACAAAAGAAATGAAAACACTGACTTGAAAAGATATCTGTACCCTCATGTTCATTGCAGCATTATTTACAATAAGCAAGACATGAAAATAATCAAAGTGTCCATCAATGGATGAATGTATAAAAAATTTGTGATATGTGTACACACATACACATATACACACATGTCTACATATATATACACATAATGGAATATTATTCATCCATAAGAAATGAGGAAATCTACCATTTGTGACAACATGGATGGTCCTTGTTAAATGATTTTCACCTGTTAAGTGAAATAAGACAGAGAAAGACAAATACTGTATGATCTCATTCATATGCGGAATCTAAAACAAAAAGAAAAACAAAATCCCCCCCAAAAAACATTAAAAAACCCTAGAAAAAGAGATAACTTGTGGTTACCAGAGGGGTGGGGTGGGGGTATTGGAGGAAGGTGATCAAATGTTACAAACTTCCAGTTATTAAAAATAAATGAATACTAGGGATATAATGTCTAACATGACTATAGTTAATGCAGCTGTATGACATATGAGTTTTTAAGACAGTAAATTCTAAGAGTTCTCATCACAAGAATAGGGTTTCTTACTTTTTACTCTTTGTTTCTTTTCTTTTTATTGTATCTATATGAGAAGATAGATATTAGTTGAACCTACAATGGTAAACATTTCACAATATATATAAATCAAACCATCTGCTGTACACCTGAAACTTATACAGTGATGTATGTCAATTACTTCACAATAAAATAGAAAAAATAGTCTGTATAAAACCCCAATAAAATTTATTCAATTTTGGAATTAAGAGAATTTAGAAACTGGATGGATATAGAATAAACAAAGGTCCAATGCATTGCTAGATACCATTCAAAAACCAGACTGAGGGGATCCTGGGTGGCTCTGTCGGTTGAACATCTGACTCTTGATTTAGGCTCAGGTCATGATCCCAGGGTCATGGGATTGAGCTCTATGTAGCTCGATAAATGAAACAAAAAACAATAAAAAATCTTAAGTGGAGCTCACTTAAGACCCTCTCTCTCTCTCTCTTTCTCTCTCTCTCTCCCTTTCCCCCCTCCCTCTGCTGCTGCTATCTCTCTCTTTCTAAAAAAAATTTTTTTTAATCAGCTTGAAAAAGAGAATATATAATACCCAATATTATAAAGATGTCAGTTCTTAAATTGACAAATTAGATTTAATGTAACACTATCAAGTGTGAACTGTAATTTTTGTTGTTGAACTTGACAAACTGGTTCTAAAATTTATGTGCAAAGACAATTTGCCTATAACAATTAGGAAATACCTAAACAGGGGTGCCTGGCTGGCTCAATCAGTAAAGCACACAACTCTTGATCTCAGAGTCATGAATTTGAGCCTCACGTTGGGTGTAGACTTCACTTAATAATAAAAAATACATAAAAAAGAAATACATAAACATAAAAAATAAGATGTGAAGAGTGTCCTTATTTATTAAATAGCAAGTCTACTTATAAATATTTGGCAAATATAGATACAGATATTTAAATACAGAGAAAGTATAGCTACATATAGGAATAGAGAACTAGATATCAGAAACAGATCTCTGTTTATAAGAGAACTGGAATATGAGCAAGCTGACATTTCTGATCAGTGGGGAAAAGTTAAACTCTTCAAATCATGTTAAGGCTAATTTATTTATCCAGATGGAAATAAATGAAATTATAGTTCTACCCAGGAACACATAAAAAAGGTCAATTCTAATCCACTGAAATTCATATATGCAAAGATAAAAACTTCAAAACTTTTAGAAAAAAAGTAGAAATATCATATATCCATGAAATGAGGAAAGATTTCTGAAACAAGATATAGAAAGTT
The DNA here is from genome assembly GCA_017311185.1 of Proteles cristata cristata. Lineage (NCBI taxonomy): Eukaryota > Metazoa > Chordata > Mammalia > Carnivora > Hyaenidae > Proteles > Proteles cristata. The sequence goes on along the minus strand of JAESUZ010001019.1, from coordinate 3,035,416 downwards.
TACTTACATTTTTTCAAGGATTTTTTTTTTAATGTTTTTATTTCTAGGAGAGAGAGACAGCGTGAGCAGGGGAGGGTCAGAGAGAGAGGGAGTCACAGACTGAAACAGGTTCCAGGCTCTGAGCTGGCAGTCAGCACAGAGCCCGACGCGGGGCTCGAACCCACAAACCGTGAGATCATGACCCAAGCGAAAGTCGGAAAGTGGGACGCTTAACCGACTAAGCCACCCAGGCGCCCCAAGGATTTTTTTTTTTTTAAGTAATCTCTACACCCAACATGGGGCTCAAGCTCACAACCCCGAGATCAAGAGTTACATGTTCCACTGACTGAACCAGCCAGGCACCCTCAAGACATAGAAAATTTAAATGATAATGGAAAAGAATGATAAATTCAACTAGATTAAACTTTTAAAAAAGAACTTTACATCAAACATTCTGAAGAAATAAAAAGCTAAGACACTAACAAAATGTTTCTTCTTGCAATTGCAATTTATATAACTGATAAAGGGTTATTATTCAGAATAAACACAAAATTCATAAAATTACTAAGAATAAGATAAACTACACAAATATGGAAAAGATATGAAGAAGGAGTTCATAAACAAGGAAACACAGATGACTAATAAGCATACGAATAAATGAAACTTTAATATCAACCACATACAACTTTTAAATGGTATAATATTAATATAATTTTGAAAATTTTTAAAGTATAATAATTTTAAGTGTATCAACTATTCTGGGAAACAAAAACTGCCTTAGTCTTCAGGTGAATGTGTAAATTAATACTGGTAGAGGCTGGCTGTTCCTTATCTTCCATTATTTGCCTTTCCTTTCTTTCTCATTAATAATTCTATTTTTCAATGGATCCATGGCCAGGTAGAATAAAGGCTTGATTTTCTGGTTTCCCTTGCAGCCAGATATGCCCATGTAAGTCCTGGCCGAGGGGATACTAGAAAAATACTATGTGCTACTTTGAGAAAGAGGCTATGCATTTCGTGCGTGTGTGTGTGTGTGCACACGCGTGTGCATGCACGTATTTTTTCTCCTTGCCAGCCCAAATCGGATATACTGGCTGAAGCTTCAGAAACCAGGACCTTGCAAGGACTGAAATGAAAATTGTATATATGAGGTGACCTATACAATAGAAAGACCCTACATCTTTGACTCTGTGAAGTGTCTTACTATCTCTGAACTGTACACCTCCAAATTTCCTGAACCTGAGATAGAAATACATGACTTTAAATTATTATGATTCTTGATTTTTTTATATTCACAACATCCTAGCCTAAACCTAATCCTAACCAATAAAACCTCATTAGGAAAACATTTGGCATTATCCCATAAAGATGAAGAGATACATATCCTACATTCTCCTACGTATATGCTTTGAAGTTCCACATTCTTTTGTACAGGAGAAAGCATGCAAAAATATGCATAATAACACAATTCTTTTTTTTCAATGATTATTTATTTATTTATTATTTAAGAGAGTGGGAACATGAGCAGAGGAGGGACAGAGAGAGAGACACACACAGAACCCGAAACAGGCTTCAGACTCTGAGCTTTCAGCAAACAGCCCCACACAGGGTTTGAACCCATGAATCATGAGATTATGACCTGAGCCAAAGTCAGACACTTAACCAACTGAGTCACACAAATGCCCCATAATAACATGATTATAAGGCCAAATATTGGAAATAACCCAAAAAACCATAGATAGAAGAATGGCTATTTCATTATAGTGTTTTCACTCAATGTACTATTAACAAACAGCCTGAATAAGCTCAATCTCTAATGAATCTATCAGCATGATATAATTTATAAAAATTCAACAATAAGGAGGGGTGCCTGGGTGGCTCAGTTGGTTAAGCTTCCACCTTTGGCTCAGGTCATGATCTTGTGGTTCACAAGTTCAAGCCCCACATCAGGCTCTGTGCTGACAGCTCAGAGCCTGGAGCTGCTTCAGATTATGTATCTGTCTTTCCCTTCCTCCTCTACTCTTACTCTGTCTCTCTCTCTCTCAAAAATAAATAAAACAATTTTTTAAATCCAACAATAAGGAAATTTAAACAATATATTACTTAGGGATACATCCATCATACAATTTATAAGTTAATGTAGGCGAATGATAAATTCAAATTTAAGATAGTCGTTACCTCTGGTATGGGCAGGAGAGAGGCTGCAATCAGAGTGCCATAAGGAAGCTTCAAAATATGGATAAGCTTGTTTATTTTTTTATACTAGGTACAAGGATATTAATATTATTATACTTATTTCAAACTTACATGTTTGTCTTAGATATTCTTTTGAATGTGTGAAAATTTTTACAACAACAGGGGTAGAGACCAGTGGAGAGGACAAAGTAGTGCTTGAATTTTGAGGTATGTGTGTGTGAAGTAAATCTATCTCTGGAAATGTGAAGAGACTTAAACCTCACTGTAACACTTAGGCTTACGCACAACTGCCGTAGCTTTTAAAGATACAAATGATATCCAAGGACTTGCAATCCAAATGGACAGAGGTGGCTGCCCCTTCTGACAGAGACTCTGAAAACCCCATCTATAATCATCATATCACAACTGTCTCCACCATTGCTATTATCTCTACCACCATCTCATTGTTGTTACTTTGTATATTGTCTCTTAGTTTCCTGACAATTAACTAAAGTCTTTGCATTATTATCTCAACAATCCTCAACAATCTGGTGAAGTAGATACTATTAATTCTTTATAAAATCTGCTTGAAGTTAAGCTCAGAGTACTGAATGAATAAACTGGCCTTGTCATAGCTAGTAAGAGTCATTGTGTGGGTTCAAACCCAAATACACTTGTTTTCAAAATGTGTGATCATAACCATCATCCTGCTCCTCCACAGCTCTCATTTCAAATATGCCTATTTTTTACTCACCCCTTTAGGCACAATAATGGATACCATGGTTTCTCTGAAGCAATATTCATGCTTTTTAAAGGGATAACAAAAATAAAGAATGTAGTAAAGATATGACTGATTACGGACAATACTTCTGAGAGTTTGGAAGATGAGACACGGAGAGAAAAGACGCAGCATATTCCGAAAAATTGAGGGCAAAGGGAGAGAAATGGAGTAAGACAAATTAAAATCAGGGAAATAAGCAGGGGGAAAAAAGGATCAGGAGAATGAACAGAAAATAACAAGACCATCCTAAAGAATTTATTTTTTCTTTTCCCTGGAGCCTCTTTCCTCACCTTGGAATAGGTGTTTCATCTTCTGAAATGAGTTGGATAAATAAGAAGAAAAGGTTGAAAAGTAATTTCAAGTCTACAGAGCAAACCCTAGGATAGATTGTTTTTCCCTCAAAAGCCTTTCATCCAGGAAGCTTTAAGGTCTCATGGTTTTGGTAATAATCATGGTAGTGGTAATAATAATGCTCCCTACCTGGGGTTTTCCCCTTGGCAGCATGTGATTACCAACCAGTTTGTCACAAAAATATCTTCAAGTTCACACACTAATTTGCATAAATCCATTTGTTAGTCTACAGAAGTAAGGGTTCTTTCATGCCCTTGGACCTCAGTGTATTTGGGGCTGTCTATCTTGGACATCTGCGCTAATGAGGTACTTTTAGGTCAGAACAAAAAAGTTCTTGCTTTGACTTATATTGTATATTTGAATATTTTAGCTGTGCATTTGAATGTATATATCACGAATATATGTAGAAATTTCTATGGGGTGTGAAAACTCAGATTGTCTGGTGGGAATACAACACTTTGTACTTGCAAAAATTCTTTAAAAATAGGATATTTACCTACTTATTAAAAGAGATAATTTTGGCACTGCTGGTTAGCAGGTGGGGTATGTGAGAGAATCCTTCCTCCTCTAAATTCTGTGATATATGTGTTGTCACGAGCCCTATTATCTATATGTATTATTGGCTTTTATAGAAATCACTGTATATTATAATTCATTTAATCCTTCTTTTTATTTTAATGACGTTATGAGAGTTGCGAATAGGAGACAGAAAGGAGGCAGACAGAGTAATGGCAATAGTTCATTCAACTTCTCCAAGGCAGGCCAGGACCAAGAAATCATTAATTCTAGGATAGATAGGCTGTGAATACCACTGGAGGAGAAGCTGCAGAGCAGTGGGCCTGGAGGCAGAAAAGGGATGTAAAACAGGTTCCTTAACTCTTCATTTAAAAAATTCAAAATTATGGGGGCGCCTGGGTGGCTTAGTCGATTAAGCGTCCGACTTTCGCTTAGGTCATGATCTCGCGGTTCGTGGGTTCGGGCCCCGCGTCGGGCTCTGTGCTGACTGCTAGCTCAGAGCCTGGAGCCTGTTTCAGTCTGTGACTCCCTCTCTCTCTGACCCTCCCCTGCTCACGCTGTCTCTCTCTCTCTCTCTCTCCTAGAAATAAATAAAACATTAAAAAAAATTCAAAATTATGCCTGTGCAATGTTGATGAAAAATATATCATGATGAATTATGCGTGTTCATATTTTTGTTTGTTTTTTCAAAAATTTCACGATGAACAGAGAGGTCAAAACCCAAGATGATTTTCTAAACCAGGGCAATGATATGTTTATACTATAATGGCAGGAAAGCTATTGTTAAAACCTAACTATAAAGTTCTTTAAAAGGGCTTTATCGTATCTTCAAAAGCCCTCCAGGGGAATGCTTTCTCATTTGCTTCCACATTACTACAAGGACTCTTGCTTTTATATGAAGAAAACTAGTTCTCTTATTTCTGATGCACTGGTTGACCTAATACTATGAAGCTTTAAAACCATCCTTGCATCAAGTCTTCTTTTCCTAATTCTTATTATTTCATTGCTGCTGAGCAGAATAATATGATAGATATTATCTTCTTAGCTCTTCTTAAAAGTTAATAAAAAACAAAGTTTCTCTATCCTTTTGGTGACTACAACACTTAATTAACTCAGCCATTAATTCTTGTCAATCATTATCACATATTACATATGTATTTCCTCTACATACTACATATGAAAGCACTCAATTAGAATACTTGTTAATGGTAGACTACTTTGTAAGGGAACATTTCATACTATTTCACATAGAAGGTGCTTAACAAATGCTTATTGAATAAAATAATGTATGGACCAGTCACTTATACAGATTTAGCAGAAATGTAGCTTTTGAAAAAATGGATTATGTGCCTACATTTTTCCCTATGATTTCTTTCTAAAGCACACTGAACTTTCAGTTGAGAAGGTAATTTTTCTAGATACTGTGTGGCTATATAACAATATAAATCCTTCAAGTTCTATACATCCATTAGATAAAGAAGAAAATAATTTTCAAGAGTACAAATTTTATCAGGTGTAGAACACTTATAGGAGAGATCTAATGGAAGAAATCTCTGAATTCTGGCTATGATTATTTACTACTTAGCTTCTCATTTTATGAACAGATTCTACCAGTTCACAAAGAAGTGTTTGATGAGTTACTAGAAACGATGTTGACAACACCAGCGTTTCCAAAGAAATGTAGGGCAAAAAAAAAAGCTTAAAGTTGTTGAAACTAAATCAAACTACTAAGACAAACTGCAAAATTAAATCACCTGATTCTAAAATCATTGGAAAAATAAAGGTAGAAATTGTACATTGATAGAACTGTACACAAATATGGGTGAGTTGTACTATATGTAAAACATATTTTGATAACCAGACTAAAAAAAAGCATTTTTATAAGTATATAACATGCCATTATTAAAAATTTTCTCCATTGCTATGACTTCGATGAGACTATGGCTTCCATAAGCCTCATAACTATACAGAAGAGATGATGTTAAAATTAAAAATATTTGGATTAAGGTTAAGACTACTGATTTTGATGTAGACAAATATGGAAAACTGACTTATATTATGTTACTTTGGACTAATTTAACAAAACCCATATAAGCACCAGTCTATTCAATGGTAAAATTTAGAGAAGAGTAAATGTATGACAGGGTTATTGTGAGAATTTATTATTATAACATCTATAGCATATTTAACATAAAGCCCCAAACATTTGAATCATACATTACTTTCTACTGGGGCAATGGAAAAGACTTCACAGACAAGAGTGAGTAGAAAGGACATTACTGGCAAGGAAAATAGAATGAACAAAAGGTCTGAGACAAGGAAAAGGACATGTAGTTTGAATGCAGTCCTGAATCTCTGAAAAGGAGAAAAGGAAGATACATGTAGAAATGTAGGATATCACCAGATGGTGGATGGTGTTAAATGTTATTTTAAGGAGTTTGTATTTTATTCAATGAGTAATAAAAACCACTTAAACATTTTCGATTAGTAGAATGACATGACTTAAGTGGTACTTTAGGAAGATTAATTTGGCAGCAATCGATAAGGACACAGTAGAGGGGAGAATGGCTAGATATGGAAAGTTCGTGTAGGAGATTAATATCACATGTAAGTGACAATGAGTTCTTGAAGTAGAACAGTGGTGATGGTGATACTAATAATGCAAAAGGTATGAATATGGAGGATGTTTTGTAGGTACAATTGATAGGATTTGGCTTGGAATTGGAAGATAGTAAGGGGCAAGACAGAAACAAATCAAAGTTATTTTTGAGGTTTAGAACTTGGGCATCTTGGTATGTTCCTGAGCTATCACAGAGATTTTTTTGTTGTATTTTATTGGTTCTATTTAAGATATTTTGTGTTTGAGATATAAACATGAAGGCTATTCAGATGAGGTTTTTGGCCAGTTTATTGTAAATGGAGGTCTGAAACTAATGAAAGCAATTGGGATATAGTTTTGCTTTTTTCTGATTTATAGAGATGACTGAAGTAGAGGACTGAGTACAGAGCTTTGGAGGATTTGAATTTACAAGACAAAATGAAAAAGCCAATGGGACACAGAATATAATGTTGCTGAGAAACTAACTTCAGTAAATGTCAGGAGCTTGATTACTGAAAAGTTCAAGAGACTAAGGGGAGTTGGTGATAGTATAGAGACAGTGAAGAGAGATGCCTTTTTTAAGAATAACTATTCTCAGAGTGGCTGGGTGGCTCAATTGGTTAAGCATCCAACTTTGACTCAGGTCATGATCTTGCAGTTCCTGAGCTTGAGCTCCGTGTCAGACTCTCTGCTGACAGCTCAGAGCCAGGAGCCTGCTTTGGATTCTGTGTCTCCCCCTCTTCTCTGGCTCTGCCGCTCTCTCTCTGTCATTCTCTCCCTCTCTCTCTCTCTCAAAAATAAACATTAACAAAAATAAAAAGCATAGCTATTATAGCTATTCTCTTGGCTTTTGTACTTCAGTGCCCACCCAGTTATCCTCCTACTTTTCTGACCATAGAGATTTCTTAACCACCAAACTGTTGACTTTTTCTTGGTCATCATTGTAAGTAATCGATTTGCAGTATCCTGTGCTACTGACTTCTTGAAAGTCCTTCACTAATACCTTTTATGTAAATACGTACGAATATATATTCCAAATCCTTATCTCTTTCCTGAGACCAACTTATGATTTATAACCATCTATATAGTCATCTTCACATGTCATCACAAACTCAAACTCAGCATGTACTAATAGTACCTTCTTGCCTAAAGAACATCTCTTCTGGGCTCATTATTCCACTGTTCTCTCAGTGTTAATGTTAATTGTATGTGTCAACTTGACTAGGCAACATGGTGCCAGACTTTTGATCAAATGTTATTCTTGTTGTCTCTGTAAGAGTCCTTCTGGATGAGATTAAGATTTAAATTGGTATACTGCATAAAGCAGATCATCCCTCCTAATAAAGAAGGACCTCAACTGAAGACCTTTATAGAACAAAAAAGTGGAGTAAGAGAAAACTTGTTCTTCCAGAGTAGGAACATCAGTTTTCCCCTTTCCTCCAAGTGAGATTTACAATATAAACTCTCCTGGTATACAAAACTTCAGTCTCAGACAGGAACTACATTACTGGTTCCCTTGGATCTCCAGTCTTACTGACTGTAGATCTTGGGACTTAGCCTCTATAATGTGTAAGTTAATTCATTACATAATTCCAATTCTTTGGTTCTGTTTTTCTGGAGAATATACATATTGGATACTAATATACCCAATCACTACACTTTCAAATCTTACAAGGAACTTTGATTTTCCCCTCCTGGACTTTAATCATTTGTAAGTTCTGCAGCATTCTGCAGATATCGTGCCCAATACCTTTTCTATTTCCCTCGACACCACTTGAGGGAGAAATAATGAAGTCTTCTCCAGACTATACTCCTGTTTCTCCCCATCTCAATCAGTTCTACTTGTGGCTGCCAGATTAGTCTACTAAAAAAAAATGTTTTTTTAATCAAAAAACTTCAGTGACTTCTCACTGTCTGTTTAATTAATGTGAATTTATTAGCCTTTCAATAAATATTCTTCATGAAATAGCTCTATTTTGTCAGAGGGAATAAAAAATCTTTTATTTTGACTCAAAACAATTAAGTACCCAAGGACAAGATAAAGGGAGATGGTAAGGGGAAGGGAGTTGAAGGAATAAACTGGTATAGCAGCTGTAAAACTAAGTCAACTAATTTTATTAAAGGCATAATATATACAAGAAAAAACTCAATCTGGTCAAAATGACCAAAATCAGCAAATATGAAAGATCATTACTATTGAAGAAGAGATTCTCTTTGAAGGAAAAGATTTCAGAAGATACTAGAGAAAAATGATCTTTAAAAGATGGATAATACAGTGTTATTTTATCCTATTTGATTGGAATTCATGGCAAAAATTTCAGTACTAGGTATGACCCTATAGGGTGGATATATAAAAATTAGATAATATGCTTAGGAGAGTGAACATAATGGAGAGCATAATGTTAAAGTCCATGCTATGTTTCATGTAATATGAAATATTATTTCATGTTATCTGAGATTTTAATGAAGGAACTGTTAATGTTCTGCTTGAAAATGATCTAGCAGGACCTGAGATGCCTTCAAATATATAAAAGATATAAAAAGATAATCAAGAGGAGGGTAATTTAACCTGTATAGTATGGCCCAGACAAGCACATTAGGATCTGTTGATTAAAAGAAGATAGATTTATGTTCACTGAAGCTTCTCACAGTGCTATCAAAAGGCAGATTAGGTTGCTTCTGAAAAGAGTGAGTTTTCTCTTTGTGTAATTTTTACATTTATTCTGAGTGAGTAGCCACTCAGAAGAAATATTATAGGATTAATTCAAACATCAAGAAGACTGTTGAGCCACATGATATCTAGAATGTATTCCAAAGCATGGTAACCAGGATCCTCTGTTTCTAAAGCAGATTCTGCCCAATCCCTTTAACATTACCATAGGTTCATGTCAGACATGACTACTCATATTCCCTTAGTTTTACACCTTACCAACTCTTATTTGCTCAGGCTTTGTCTTTTCCTTGAAATGCTTTTTGACTGACAAACTTTAACAGTTGGAATAGTACTTACTATTGAAGATCCAACCTAGATTATTCCACCTTACTACATGTATCCCCACTTAAATATCTTCTCCTTGTTATCCAAACTAGGTATGATGTTTTTATTATGTACCTATTTATTGTAAATATCAGTTATTATCAAGTTAGCTAACATACAGCGTATACAGTGTATTCTTAGCTTTGGAATAGATTCCCAGGATTCATCCACTTACCTACAACACCCAGAGCTCATCGCTCATCCCAACAAATGCCCTCCTCAATGCCCATCACCCATTTTCCCCTCTCCACACCCTGACCCCCAATTAACCATCAGTTTGTTCTCTCTATTGAAGGGTCTCTTATAGTTTGCCTCCCTCTATATTTCCCCCTTCCCTTCCCCCATGGTCTTCTGTTAAGTTTCTCAAATTCCACATATGAGTGAAATTACCCATTCATCAGTTGATGGACATTTGGGTTCTTCCCATAATTTGGCTATTATTGATAGCACTGCTATAAACATTGAGGTACATGTGCCCCGATGAATCAGCACTCCTGTATGCTTTGGGTAAATTCCTAGTAGTGATATTGCTGGATTGTAGGGTAATTCTATTTTTAATTTTTCAGGAAACAAATTAGGTATGATGTTTATAAATAACAGAGCACCAGTGAACATAAAAGAATACTGAAAAAAACCTTTATTGTATAACCTTTCTTCTTCTCTCTCCCTTCCTCCATCTTCCTTCTTTCATTCGTTCCTTCGTACCTTCCTTCCTTCTCTCTCTCTCTCTCACCCACACACATTCCACCCCCCTGTCAAGTTTAAATATGAATATCTGACTGGGGCAAGTTCCACTGGTTTCAGTTATGAAGGAAGAAAATAGGGCCAAACTAAAACAGAAAGAAGGCATTGTTTCATAGCCTTAAGGTGTTGACTGAATTAAATGCACCATAGGTTATTTAAGAAATTGGTATGTTATATTATGACAGACTCAATATCTATTGTTTCTGAAAGGCCATGGAAGGTAAAATCCCCAAGGACACAGCTCTGAGAGTTGGAAGGGATTTGAAGGGGTATAATCTTCTGTCTTAAGGCAAGACATGTAATCATTTCCTTTATACAGCAGAGACAGAGCTATGCCCCCTATTAAAGAGAAAATTATAAGACAACTTTGGTATTATATAGAGCTGTTTAGCATTAGACAGTGCCTGTCAGGGTCTTGATGACTCTTGATCAAGATGACTCTTGATCTCATGGTCATGAGTTCAAGTCTCATGTTGGGTGTAGAGGTTACATAAATAAATAAATAAATAAACATACAAATAAATATTTAATATTGGATCCCAATAAGAATATATGATGCATCACAATAGTGCTTTCATATTTACAAGATGCTTTTATGTACAATGTGTCATCTGTTACCACAACAGTGATGTAGAGAGACATTGTAATCCTCATTTGCAGATGAGAAAACTCAAAGTCAATGAAGCCATTACTAAGATCTTAAACATTCTACTCCAGTAATCTTTCTACCATATAGAACATGATTCACCAGTGGGGCACCCGGGTGGCTAAGTTGGTTAAGCATTTGACTTTGGTTCAGGTCATGATCTAATGGTTTGTGAGTTTGAGGCCCACATCAGGCTCTGTGCTGACAGCTCAGAGCCTAGAGCCTGCTTCAGATTCTGTGTCTCCCTCTCTCACAGTCCCTCCCCGGATCATGCTCTGTTTCTCACTTTCTCTCCCAAAAATAAATAAACATACAAAAATTAAAAAGTGATTCACTAGTAATTTACTATGAAAGTTTATTTACCTTTCACTTTTGGGAAGCAATGACACTAAGGAAAAAATTTTTCCCTTTAAGACAGTGACAAATTACAAGGGGGAAGACGCTTATAAATACAGTATTATTAATAGTATTACTACTAAGCAATACATTCATTAATCATCTCATCCACGGTAACAATCTCATCCCATTTCACAGACGAGAATATGAAAATAAGTTTGCAATGACAAAAAGAGGAGGGGTCACAAAAGGAAAAGAAAAAGAGAAAAGGACAAGAAAAGAAAAAAGAAAGAAGGCCTAGCAGTTGCCTTAGTGATGAAGGCGTAGGTTTTAAGAAGGGAGTAATCGTTGAGAGACTGAGTATTACCTTGAAACAAGGAGCATTAAGATGATGCCAAGACCATTTGACTTTGCAATTAAAAAGAAAATGGTGATGGCCAAATTTAATCAAAAGTAAATTTACAAAGATAAATTCTGTTTTCAGAAATTTGACTAAATGAAGAAATTTCTTTATTGGTAGTGGGATGACATTGTAAAACAGCAACAAAAAATCAACAAAATGAAGCCATATGCGTTTAAGGTGAAGAGCAAAGAATGAACAGAGAGATAGTGAAAAGGCAAAATAAAGTCAATACATGAGGGCTGATGAAGTAGAATGTTTAAAAAATAGGAAAAAGAGAACAGAAATGGAGAGAGAGGAAAGAAAAAAGAGGTAGTTGGTGTTATTGGAGCTTCTCCACTGATCGTAGAGTAGTGTTTAGCTTGTACTAGTATTTGTTTTAGGAGAGATAGTTTGAAGAGGAGAAAAGGGAAGATGCAAATGTGGATGCCCAAGGGTTCTAGTTTATCTGGCAGAAGAAAGCGAGAAGAAGCAAAAAATATTGTGAGATTTGAAAACTCTTGTTACATCTATTATGGAATATATATGAGTTGTGCAGAAAGAGTTAAATACAAGTATTTCCCACTAGCACCAAGGACTGAGTTGATATTAGGAATCATGGCTCTGATGGTTCTATGAGTTTCTTTACAAGTACCTTGGGGCTTGGGAATATAAACAGGAATTGGACAGTAGCTATTATCCCGATTAGAGGTTTAGTACATTTTTTTATATATATAACCTTGGAATGAGCTTCCAAGGGAGATTAACAAATCTCCATTTCTTCAAATCTCCAAGGACAGAATGAACAATTAAGTTCTTTGAGTATTGTTCTATGAATAATTTTGATCACCGTATATCAGATTATTCTCCTCTAAATAGACAAAAAGAGATTATTCCTTCTAATTATGTTGTATTTTTAATTAGTTCAAATATTAATCTCTGCATACAATAGGTGCTTAATAAATATTTGCTAAATAATTCTAATTGCAAATAAGCTTTGGAGAGATCGAAGGACCTTTAGTGAGGCTTATAATTTTATGCTTAAGACTGGTTTTTCATCATCAGCATATTTGTTTCACCATCTTTCTTACATATTCTATTAAGTTAAATTCACATATTATTTGGCTCTAAAACCAAACTGTGTTTCAATTTCAGTAAGATTTAGTACCTGGAATTCACTTTACCTTATTTTAAGTTAAGTTTGTCATACAAAATATATGACTCCATGTTAGACTCCAAGACTTAGCATTAGGAGAGATTTTGCTATGTAGAAAAATCTTCTTTAAAAGTTTTAGATTATTTATCCTTTACCAATTCACTTTCTTTTAAACAAATAATCAGTTCATCTAAACTGTACATTTGTTATTATTTGGAGTTTCATAATGATACAAAAAAAGTAGACTGCAACTCTTTTTCTCCTATTGAACTTAGCTGCTAAAATCGTCTCTTTGTAATTTGAAAAATTTCCACAGTCCTCTGACCTTCTGAATAGATAATGTTTGCAACTCTTCATTTGTTTTTCCATATGAAAGAAAAATAAGCCCTACAGATATCCCTCAGTTTGGAGTTTGTCTCTCAGTTGGTGTAAAAAGAATTGTTTTAATTTTTACTTTGAGACTATAGAGAATAGGAAACATTTTCATGTTAATTTTTACATCTACTGCCTTCAATCCTGGTTTATAAAAGCATAATGGGAAATACTGGAATATAGCAAGTTAATGAACCCATTTGGTTGCTCTTCGATGCCTTGAATAATTATTAAGACCTTTGGTTATTATCTTTATCAAGTTTTTTGAGATTCATCCACCTCTTTTCCATCTCAAGGAGACTTTGGTCCTTGTGACTTCAGAAAGGACAAGCCCAAGGTCCCAGCTGCGTCCCCCTTTCATTCCCTAATCTGAGTCATCTCACTCACCTCCTAAGGCCACGTATCTCTTGCTGTTCTGTTTCATGAAGTGGCCTTTATGCTTCAGAAAATTTAAAGGTCATTTTCCTTTCTTTGAAACCTTACTACATTTTGTTACTTACAGTGTCAGTTTCAGTAAAAGAAAACAGAGAGGTGAATTGTTATTTCACTGGTGATAACCAGAGCTTTGGGAAGTACCTCTGAGAGTTGTTTTCAACCCTGGGTCAAATGCCATTGTCCCAGACTGAGTTCTCTTTCCATTTTAACTCCATAAACTAAAACCCGACAATGGCATGGTATTCTTGGGGAGAAATGAAAGTTGTTCCATACGGTTTTTTTTTTTATCACAGCCAATATTTAAAAAAAAAAAGTAAAGAAGTGTGCTAATTGATCAAACAGAATAAAAATTAGGATAGGGCTAAAAGATTCTGACCTTTGAAGCAGAGTTCTTTAAAAATATTGGGAAATTAACCCCCACCACAGGTTGACAGAAATATTCTTTCTTAAACAAGTCATTATATATTTATCTAAAGTTGAGGGTTTTTTTTTTTTTTGGCAATAAATAGAAAGCAACAGGTATTATGTTATAAATTGCCTTTTGTTTTGGGCTTCTATTCTTTTCTACTACTGATAGTAAGATCTTATTAAAAAATGGAATCTTTTCTAACCTGCAAAATACATTTTCCAAGTGTGTTAACCCTGTAGCTTTATAGAATTACATTCTGATCTATTATTCTACAATCATTACATTCCTGAATGCTGCCTTTCTTCCATTTTCTTACATCAGCTGGTTACTAATCACATGAAATGAATACTGATTGGATAGTATCTGCTTCTCATGAATTCTGATTGGCTAGTTGCTTAGAAGCATGAAGGTCACTTGCTGAATTGTTTTGTACTTTAGTCAATATTATCCCTTGTTCTCTTGGAGACCTGATTTTTGAGAGCAGTATTTAACAACAACAACAACAAAAAAAAAAACCCTACAATCTGCACATCAGAATTCTAACCAACAGTCCTTGTTCCCTCCCAATCTCCAAAGCAGAACTCCAAGTAGAGAAGTTACATTATTCTTTTTATGGCACTTTCCTTTAAATAGTCACACAAGAAAATTCTCATATAGTTAGCTAGGGAAATCCATCTATGTGTGATGAGGTGTGTAACAGTGAAGATGTCACTAACAAAGGAAAAGTGTGAACTGGAGGTCTAAAGTGTACCCATCTCAACCACTTGTAGACTCTTGGTAAAATTTTTTTCTCTAGAAAAAAAAGCAATTTGGAAACATCAATTGCTACATATTGTATTCATCATTAAAGGAGGGGGAATGAATAAAACTATAGAATAAAACTAAATAGTTATTCTACCCATTCTGCAGCTAAAGAAGGGAAAGAGTTGGAACATTCTCAGGTGTTCATCAATCGTTATTGGTGAATAAGAAGCAAGAACAACTCATCTGGTACATGTGGAAGGATGAACTCATAAAGAAGAAAAAATTTATAGACAGACAGTCAGAGATGGGAGGCAAAAGTAGAAAATGCAGACAGTATGACTCTTATTCAGAGGCATACTTGCCAAGTTCCCTAACTTCCTATTTTAGGAACTGAACTTCAGAACCACCAGAATGTGACTTGTTAGTTCACTCTAATTTTCAACTCTGTCTCATAAGGCAGACACCCCTTATTTATGAATTCATTCATTCATTCATTCATTCATTCATGTATTTGTTTACTCATTCATTTAAACTGAAAGGAGGGAAAGTCCTCCAAATTACACACAATTCTTGTGGTACAGATGAAACAACAGAAAATGAGACCGAGGAGGTTCCCATTTTCTACCCTCTGGCTGGTTTCTCGTTTTTTTCAAACATTCCCTATGTTCCTTTCCCCATCATTGTTCATTCTCTCTCTTTGCTCTTCTTTCCCCCTCTGAGCCACCACCTCCCATTCTTCCAGCTTCTCCAATTACTAGCAGTGCTGATTGTATTTCTCCTTCTTCTCTTTTTATCTTTCCCACTGTCTCAGCCAAGGCTTTTGAAGTACTCAAGATTTTTTTTTTTTAATTTTTAACAGCTTCCTCCTTTTCTGTTTATCTGCTTGTCACTGTCTTTGCTTCCCTCAGCCTCCTCCCGTGGGCGAATCGTTATCTCTTTTCTCTGTCTTAACCAATCATTGCTCACAGAAGCATTTTTTTTAAATCTAGTCTAAGAGTATGCATAGTATCCAGGAAGGTCATTTGAGATTCTATTTAAAAATGAGGCTATGGAAAATCAAACTTTTCAATATCATTTTCTTGCTGCTCTTGCTAAAACCAAAACACAACAGAAAACAAAATCCAAACTAAAAACCTGGCTTTCTGAGTCACAAAAAGGAAACAGAGATGGATCACCTTGGCCCTTATAGGACAATCCCAACATCTAAGGTGACATTTAACAGGATAAGTAAATTAATTGATGGGCAAATTGCAAAATACATTTTGATTTTAGGTTTTGTGCTTTTCAGTGTTAAGATTTCTTATAACCATGCCTTCAGCCAACACATATTTACAGAGAGCACTGCCTACTGGGACAGTTGTCCAGAATAAGTAGTTAACGGTTAGTTGGAGAAAGACTCATGTAGAGGGAATAGCCTTCCTCCTGAGAGGATAGTATTTACTAGGGACAATAAATTATTAGGTTAGTTAGGTATGGTTCCCACATTTGGGGCCTGCAGGGAGAAAAAGGAGAGGGAAGACGTGTCTCCAGAGAGTCAAGGGTACAGCCAGAGTGCTGTCTGTGTCCACACAAAAGTAGTAATATTAACATAAAGGTAATGAGAACCTATTGATGGTATTCAAACAAAAATGGCACTAGCCTAATTTATGTTGTAAATAGTCATTTTTACAACAGTATAGAAAATTAACTGGAGGAATGTCAGGCAGGAAGTAGGGAAATTAGTTTGGAGGCTCTTGTGGCATCCTGCATAATACATTGTAAGAAGCTGAGATATTTGAGCGATATTTAGATCACAAACAGAGCGACAAATTGGGTATGGAGAGTAAGTATATATGGACGACACTCAAGCTTCTGGTTTGGGTGAATGGGGTGCCACTCACAAAGAAAGAAAATTCAAGAGTAAAAATTTTGTGAATGAAAAACATGAATTTCATTTTGTACATACTGAATTAAAGTTCATTTTGGGAAATGCAAATGTAGACTTTTTATCAAAGAGTTACCTATATGGGCCTAACACTCAGGGTAGGGAGATAGACCAGAGTTAAATTTTTTGGAAAGTACAGAAAGTAAATAGAGATATAAATAACTTGAGTCATTCAGAGAGAACAGGTACAATGAGAAGAATCAGACATTTTCATACGTTTTACAATTGTTCAACATTTATTGAGTGTCTACTACAGGTGCAATGAGATCTTGAACTTAGCTTTGTGATAAGGATATAAAAAAGAAGGAATGTTCCTTGCCAATTCATTCATATATTTGCTTATGCATTTAATAAATGTTTATTATATGATTATTAATCAGAATCCAGTAAGTTAGGAAGTAATATTAGCAAAGCCTCTATGTTAATGAAAAGTAATTTTTAGTATAGCTCATTTGAGGAATAAATATTGTAATTCAGGAGACAATGAAATAAAAACATGTTAAGAGTGCTATAATAAAGTCATATATACACTGCAAGAGTGGTATAAATGAAGAGTGACTTGAGGGATCTATTCAGGTTCCAGGGGAAGGTGGATAATCTCAGGTAAAGTACTTTGCATGTACAGAACATAGAAGAATAGAACTGCTTATAGTATTCCATAACTAGTGAGCAGTCTTGTGATTAAAGTATATGTGGGGTTTAGTTGGAGATTAAGGTGGAAATATAGACTAGATAGAATAGGAAGATCCTTGTAAGCAACACTAAGGAAATGAACTTTGTCTTGAAGGCTCTTGAGCCAAAGAATTTTCACTAATGGACTGATATGCTCAAACATGTATTTTACAGAAGGAATTCTGGTCACTTTAGGGAGTATGGATTGGTTATAATAGAACCTGGAAATAAACACATAAGATAATTTAGGTTTTTCTTTTCTTTTGTCTTCCTTCCTTCTTTCCTCCCTCTCTCTCTCCTTTCTTGCTTGCTTTCTTTGTGGTGGCTATTATTTAAATATTCTGGCTTAAAAAAATTAGTACCAAGAATGAAGTGCTTCTGTAACAAAAAAATACACAATGTAATACACTTAGTGGTTAATTGGTGAACAAACTGAAAGTTTAGTGGCCAATTAAGGACTAGGTGTACGATCTCTGACATGAATTAGCAGCAAAAGAGTTGGTAAAACTGTCACCTGTGTTAACTTGTGAGACAGGCTACATGCTTATAGAATGAGCAGATTGAAAAGATATTCAAAATCTTTGTGTTTGCTACTCTGGTTAACGAGGTCTGTGGCAACCAGGCCTCCAAAATGGTCCTCAATGATCCCCATTTCCTGGCATTCTTACATTGCACCCATGTCATACTAAGGCTGGTATATGTGAACAATAGCATATGGCAGAAGCGAATGCATGTCACTTCGAAGATTAGGTTATAAAAGTCTATGGCTTCAGTCTTGGGTGATTTCTTTTTTGCTCACTTTCTTTCACTTTCTTTGAACTGTGCATTTATGAGGAAGCTAAGTCATGAGTAGCCCAAAGGAAAGGCCCAAATAGTGAAAAACTGAAGCTTCTTGCTAAACAGCCTTGTGGATGAGCTTGGAAATCAACTCTCCAGTCTCAGTGAATTCTCTAGACTGCAGCCTAAGTGGACAGTTTGGCTGCAATCTCTTGAGTGACCCTATGAAAGGAGAACCGTGTTAAGCTCCTGGATTCCAAATCTACAGGAACTATGAGATGTTAAATGTTCACTATTTTCAGTCAATAAAAAAAATTAGATTTGGGGTCAATTTTTTTTTTTTATTCAGCAGTATGTAACTAATACAGGCGCCTTTGGAAAAGACAAGCAAAAGAGAGAACCAGCAAGTCTGCAAGCAGAAACAAAAGAAAACAGTCCAGAAATTTGGACCTTTGAAGAACTGCAAGATCCAACTGCTTCTTGATCCATAATAGTAGGAGATGGGAGTTTAAAAGGCTGTGAGTAATAAAGAACCAATAAAACCTTTCAGTTGATTAAAGAGACTCAGGGGGAAAATCTAACTAAGGGTTGGGCTTCAAGGTAGCTACCATTAAGTTATTGGGAGAAGGATGTAGAGCTCAGAAAGGAAAAGCATCAAAACATGTTTGAGTGTTATGTCCCAAAAGAACATTAGCACATGTTGTTGACTAGAAGCAAATAGATCAGAACCCTAATAAGATGTTACAGAATATATATCCCCAAATAAATAATGAACTTAGACTGAAATTTCGGAATCTCTAGAAAAAAGTAATTCTTGGGAGCGAGGCACCAAGTAATTCTTGGTGGAGAAGTAGGGAGCTCCGTATATTTCACTCGCCCACATCTCTCAAACGAAGAAGGCATGAAGCCATAGGAACCCTTTTAGAATCCAGGAGTTTGGGAGGAAAAGGAGACAGAGTCTGCTGAGAAAACAAACTTCTAGCGTGAGTGTGGGAAAGATAAAAACAGGCCAGGACTCTGAGACACGGAGGGAGGGGAGGGAGCCCCCTTTGTGGGGAGCCAAGGTGAGTCGAGGGGAAAAGAAAGAGCACCTGAAGCTGCTCAAGGAACTGTCCCTGCCTCTGGAGAAGAGAAAAACCTCAGCTCAGGACAGAGTGATCCAGTTTCCAACTGTGCAGCTGACCTTGAGCTGGACGGCCTGGTCCCAGGTGACGCCAGGAGAAACCACTCCTCTGCTCACCAGCTCAAACCAGAGGGGAAGAGACATGCCTGAAGCCACTCTGCCGCTCTTCTAGCTCAGCTCCATCCGCAGTGGGGAGGCGACTGCTTGAAACGGCTCTGAGGGACTCAGCCGCAGGTTTTTCTCAGGCGGTATCAGTGGGGTGCTTGGACTAAGATCTGGAAGTGAGGCGTGGCTTGGGACACAGAGCGAGGTCCCCTTCGGCTACTCCCGCGGTACAGGGAGACAGGACCAAAAAGAGTGAGTTGCAACGCTTGGTTGGAGAAGGGACTGGGGCGCCACCATCTTTCTCCCCACAACCACCAAGGCGGGACCTTAGGGAGCGGCATGCCGGACGCAGTGGAGGCTAAGACCTCCTACGCCAAGCCACCATGCCCATCCCTGCTAAAGAGCTGTTCTTTTTTTTTTATCAGAGCCCGGGGCAAGACCAATCAGGGATGCACTGCCATGATTAATTCTAGATCAATTCTTTCTATTCAGATATATTTTCCGTTGCCTCTTTCGTATCCCTCACCTCTGCTGGACTGGGCACTCTGGTCATTGGTTTGCTTAAACAGTCACATTTAATCCAGTCTCCAGATGTATATTGTATACCTCCACTGCTACCTTTCTAGCTCTCTCTCTGGAGTAATCAGACTACATAGCTTCTCTGAGTAACATTATCTTTGTTTCTTTCTCCTCGCCTCTTACCATATTCTTCTCTTTCTCTTGCTGAATTAAGCCTCTTAGTCTCTCTGTCTGGTCATCGTCCAATATCGCTTCCTCTCTGCCCTGTCATTTCTCTCATTGTATATGCTCTTCCATCAGCACTGCATATACCCTGCTCTTTATCTGTAGCTGGGAATTCTGGTTTTATGCTTTTGGACTGTCCTTTTTCTTTTCTTTTCTTTCTTTTATTTTCTTCTTTTCTTCCTTTTCATTTTTTAATTTTTATTATTATTCTTTGTTTTCCTTCCTTCCTCTTTTTTCTTTTTTTCCCTTCTTTTTTTCCCCCTTTCGGATTGCATGTTTGCTGGATTTGTCTGTGTGCTTGTGTGCCTATGTTCCCTGTTGTTTGTCTGTCTGTTTTCTTTTCTAGGGATACGTTAAGAAACAAGCAAAAGTACACATGGTGGAGAGTCCCAAATACCACTACGAGTAAGGAAATAAAATAACCAAAGTCTCAACAAGAGAGACCAAGAGACACCATTCAAACAACACTTCCTGAATGGACAGCCTCTGGACATTCAAAGAGCCTTCTTGAATACAGCAGTACTCACAGGTGCAGAGTGCATAACAAACTTTTAAAACTAACAAGAGATAGAAAGCTAACAAAAATGATGAAACGGAAAAACTCCTCTAAAGAAATTCCAGGAAGAAATCACAGCTAAAGAACTGCTCCAAACGGATAAAAGCAACATTACTGAACAATAAGAATTTAGAACAATAGTCATAAAATTAATCGCTGGGCTTGAAAAAGGCATGGAAGACATCAGAGAAACTATTGCTACAAAGACTATGGAGCTTAAAAATAGTTGTGATGAATTTTTAAAATGCTATAAATGAGATGCATAATAAAATGGAGGCATCCAATACATGGGTTGAAGAGGCAGAGAGGAGAATAGGTGAATTAGAAGTCACAATTCTAGAAAAAGATGAAGCCAAGAAAAAGAGAGATAAACATTTCCAGGAACAAGAAAGGAGAGTTCGAGGGCTGAGCAATACAATCAAACAGAACAATACTTGTATCATAGGAATTCCAGAAGAGAAAATGAGAGGGAGAGGCGCTGAAGAAGTCCTTGAACAAATTATAGCTGAAAACTTCCCCAACCTGGGGAAGAAAACAGACGTTGAAATCCAAGAAGCATAGAGAACCCCCTTCAGATGTAACTTGAATTGATCTTTTGCACCACATATCTTAGTGAAACAGGCAAAATATAAGGACAAAGAGAGAATTCTGAAAAACGCTAGGGCTAAAAATGCCCTAGCATACAAAGGGAAACCTATCAGAGTGGTTACCAACCTATCTACTGAAACTTGTCAGGCCAGAAAGGAATGGCAGGAAATCTTCAATGTGATGAACAGAAAAAATATGCAGCCAAGAATCTTCTATCCAGCAAGCCTGTCATTCAGAATAGAAGGAGAGGTAAAAGTCTTCCCTAATAAACAAAAATTGAAAGAATTCGTCACCACTAAACCAGGACTACAAGAAATCCTGAGGGCGACTCTATGAGGGAAAAGTTACAATGAACACAAGGTACCCGAGACACCACCACAAGCATGAATCCTACAAAGGACACAATGACTCTAAACCCTTATTTGTCAATAATAATGCTGAATGTGAATGGAATAAATGCTCCAATCAAAAGAAATAAGGTAGCAGGATGGTTAAAAAAACAAAATCCATCTATTTGCTGTCCACAAAAAACTCATTCTAGAACTGAGGACACCTTCATATTGAAAGTAAGGGGATGGAGAAATATCTATCATGCTACTGGAAGTCAAAAGAAAGCTGGAGTAACCATACTTATATCAGACAAACACGACTTTTAGGTAAAGGCAGTAACAAGGGATGAAGAAGGGCATTATATAATAATCACAGGGTCTATCCATCAGGAAGAGCTAACAATTATAAAAGTCTATGCACTGAATACGGAAGAAACCAAATACATAAAACAATTAATCACAGAAACAATCTTCTGGATAAGAATGTGCTAATAGCAGGGGACTTTAATACTCAACTTACAGCAATGGATAGATCTACTAGGCAGAAAATCACTAAAGAAACAACAGACTTGAATGACACACTGCACCGGATGGATTTGGCACATTCTCCAAGATAGATCACATACTGGGACAGAAAGCAGCCCTTAAAAAATAAAAAAGAACTGAGATCATACCATGCACACTTTCAGATCACAATACTATGAAACTTGAAATAACCACAGGAAGAAGTCTGGAAAACCTCCAAAAACATAGAAGTTACATAACACCCTGCTAGAAAACGAATGGGCCAATCAGGCAATGAGAGAAGAAATTAACAATTATATGCAAACAAATGAAAATGAAACTATGACAATTCAAACTCTATGGGATGTGGCAAAGGCAGTACTAAAAGGAAAGTACATTGCACTCCAGGCCTATTTCAAGAAATTAGAAAAAGCGCAAGTACAAAATCTAACAGTACACCTAAAGGACCTAGAAGGAGACCAGCAAGAGCAGCCCAAACCCAGCAGAAGATGAAGAATAATAAAGATCAGGGCAGAAATAAACAATATAGAATCCAAAAAAACAGTTGAACAGATCAGTGAAACCAAGAGTTGGTGTTTTTGAAAAAATAAACAAAATTGACAAACCTCTAGCCAGGCTTCTCAAAAAGAAAAGAGAGAGCACCCAAATAGATAAAATCATGAATGAAAATGGCTTATTGCAAACAATCCCTCAGAAATATAAGCAATTATCAAGGAATATGATGAAAAATTATATATCAACAAACTGGAGAACTTAGAAGAAATGGATAAATTCCTAAACATACACTCACTTCCAACATTCACACCGGAAGAGATAGAAAATCTGAACGGACTCATAACTAGTAAAGAAATTGAATCAGTTATCAAAATCTCCCAACAAATAAAAGCCCGGGGTCTGAGGGCTTCCCTGGATAATTCTACCAGATATTTAAAACGGACTTTGGGGCGCCTGGGTGGCTTAGTCGGTTAAGCGTCCGACTTTCGCTTAGGTCATGATCTCGCGGTTCGTGGGTTTGAGCCCCGCGTCGGGCTCTGTGCTGACTGCCAGCTCAGAGCCTGTAGCCTGTTTCAGTCTGAGACTCCCTCTCTCTCTGATCCTTCCCTGCTCACACTGTCTCTCTCTCTCTCTCCTAGAAATAAATAAAACGTTTAAAAAAATAATAAAACGGACTTAATACCCATTCTTCTCGAGCTATTCCAAAAACTAGAAATTGAAAGAAAACTTCTGGACTCATTCTACAAAGCCAGCATCACTTTGATTCCCAAGCCAGACAGAGACCCAGCAAAAAATGAGAACTACAGGCCATATCCTTGATGAATACAGATACAAAAGTCCTCAACAAGACACTTGCAAATCAAATTCAACAGCACATAAAAAGAATTATCCACCATGATCAATGGGATTCATTTCTGGGTTACAGGGCTGGTTCAATACTCACAAATCAATCAATGTGATACATCACATTAACAAAAGAAAAGATAAAAATCATATGATCCTGTCGATACATGCAGAAAAAGCATTTCACAAAATATAGCATCACTTCTTAATAAACACCTTCGAGAAAGTCGTGATAGAAGTAACTTACTTAAACATCATAAAAGCCATCTATGAGAAGCCCTCAGCTAACAGCATCCTCAATGGGGAAAAACTGAGAGCTTTCCCCCTGAAATCGGGAACACGACAGGGATATACATTCTCACCACTGTTGTTTAACATAGTGCTGGAAGTCCTAGCATCAGCCATCAGACAACAAGAGAAAATAAAAGGCATCAGAATTGACAAAGATGAAGTCAAACTTTCACTTTTCACAGACAACATGATACTCTACATGGAAAACCCGTCAGACTCCACCAGAAGCCTACTACAACTGATCCAAGAATTCAGCAAAGTTGCAAGGTACAAAATCAACGTACAGAAATTGGTTGTATTATACAATACAACCAATAATACACCAATAAGGAAATGAAGATCAAAACCACGCTGAGATGGAAACCAACTTGACAATAAACTGTTTGTAAAAAAAAGTAAATAAATAAACAAATATCTAAAAAATTAAAAAAAAAAACACTGAGATATCACCTCACGCTGGTCAAAGTGGCTAAAACCAATAAATCAGTAGACTCTAGATGCTGGCGAGGATGTGGAGAAATGGGCACCTTCCTACCCTGTTGGTGGGAATGTAAACTGGTGCAGCCCCTCTGGAAATCAGTGTGGGGTTTCCTCAAAAAATGAACAATAGAACTCCCCTATGACCCAGGAATAGCACTGGTAGGAATTTACCCAAGGGATACAGGGGTGCTGATGAATAGGGGCACATGTACCCCAATGTTCATAGCAGCTCTCTTGACTATAGCTAAACATGGAAAGAGCCTAAGTGTCCATCAACTGACAAATGGATGAAGATGTGGTTTATCTATACGATGGAATACTATATGGCAATGAGAAAGAATGAAATCTGGCCATTTGTAGCAACATGGATGGAACTAGAGGGTGTTATGCTGCCGGAAAGAAGTCAGGTAGAGGACAGATACCATATGTTTGTACATATAGGTGGATTAGGAGAAACTTAACGGAGTAACATGGGGGAGAAGAAGGGCGAAAAAGGGAGAGGAATGGAGGCAAACCATGAGAGACTTGAACACTGAGAACAAACTGAGGTCTGATGGGGGTGGAGGAGAGGAGAAGGGGGTGATGGGCATGGAGGAGGGCACTTGTTGGGATGAGCTCTTGGTGTTACATGGAAACCAACTTAACAATAAACTATTTAAGAAAAAAAAAGAAAAACCATTTCTTGGATTTGTGTGTAATTGAGAAATTGGATGAGGAATTTTAGTCAGATATTTTTAAAAGCTTTGAGCTATGATGAGAATTTGTCAAGCTGCAAAAGTTGTACAGTCTCCAAGGTAAGCATGTTTCCAAATTCCCACTTCAGATGACATCAAGAAAATGGTGCTTGAGTGATAGCCACCTTTCCCCCTACAGAGTATTGAACTAGGAGGTACTGAGAAAAAATGGGAAAGAACACAGTATCAGAGGCTCTACAACAACCAGGTTGGGTCAGGGAAATTTTACACCATAACACATAGGGCAATTTTAGAATTGCTTTGGATCTCTGACCAATATGTGTTTCCCATTCATCTCTTTCCCCAGTGAAATAGTTTACTGAGATTATACCTTCTCTGTTCCATCATTGTATATTAAGTATACATATTATGGGATGGATGAAGCAACAGAAAAGTTATCTTTTTATTTCCTCATTTGTTGGGCTGGAAGGAACAATATCTGGTCCTCATGGGTAAGACTGTGTAATTTGAGGTGCGTGCACTGTCTGGGTCACCTCCTCTAGGGAGGAGATGATGGTATTATGTGTGAGGTATAGGATAAACTGGAGGCTAGAAGGGATGACTGAAGCACAGAAAATGCTTTGTGTTTACCATATCTCATTTCAGGCTTC
Source organism: Proteles cristata cristata (assembly GCA_017311185.1). Classification (NCBI taxonomy): domain Eukaryota; kingdom Metazoa; phylum Chordata; class Mammalia; order Carnivora; family Hyaenidae; genus Proteles; species Proteles cristata. The sequence continues at coordinate 3,009,960 of JAESUZ010001019.1, read as the reverse complement.
CCTGCAGAGTGAGTTCTGGCTAATGAAGTGTGAGTGCAAATGGAGTGTGGTTCTGGGCTGAGGTAGTTATAAGCCAGTGGTCTTCCCTGTCCTCTTCCTCTTCCCACTTTATGGTGACCACGAAGGCCATTTTTTAGGATGGTATAACTACAAAACAGAGGAAAATGATACACATGAGACTGTAATGTGAGAGAGGAATACAGTTTTATTGTTAAGTCATTAAGATTCTATTGGACTAGAGTCATAGATGGAGTTAATTCTCCTGATTGACTTAGATTTTCTTCTCTTCTCCACCTCAGATAAGAATAGTAAAAAAAAAATCTACTAAACAAATAATATTATTAGAATTAATATCTTCAAGGTTTGGAAAACATTTATCCAGATATAGTTTTACAATGTTTAATTTATTATTATTATTATTTTTAATGTTTTATTTATTTCTAGGAGAGAGAGAGAGAGACAGCGTGAGCAGGGGAGGGTCAGAGAGAGAGGGAGTCACAGATACAATGTTTAATTTATAAAGAAATTTCCTAGATGAGTTGTGAATTCATATTTATGCTATGCTATGATTATTTATCATACTTTATGTATATATTGAGTTCTGCACCATACCTACAAATGACACTTCTGATATGGGACCTTTAATATAGGTATATTTTGCAACCAGGAGAAAATGCTTAAATACACAACTTCTTTCTATTTAATCCACTACATGGAATGTCTTTCCTATCACGGTATACATAAAAATATCCAAACACTTCACACTGTTCTAGCTTGCCAGATTTCTACTTTCTTTCTAGACTTTTCTGTACATAGGGCCAATAAGAAATTGTATGTCTGTAATTTTTCTAAAGCCAAATATGTATTTCCTCTGTATCCACTCTCTATCTAGATGAATTATATTGTGATAATATATACATTGTCCTTTCTTCTCTACAAATATGAGAAGATCCATCTCATCTAAAAGCTTTCTAACTACATGGAAACAAGATAAATGTAAACCACTATAAATGGGTGACTTATTTATTCCTTAATTTAATGATAACAAAATCACCTAACATTTTTCACTGCAAATGACCCCAAATATTATATAACTTATTTTCTTTTTTTTAAATGTTTATTTTTTTATTTTTATTTTTTTACAAATAGTTTATTGTCAAATTAGTTTGCACATAACACTCAGTGCTCATCCCCGCAAGTGTCCTCCTCCATGCCCATCCTCCCTCCCCCCACATCCATCAGTCCTCAGTTTTTGTCAGCATTCAAGAGTCTCTCATGGTTTGCCTCTCTCCCTTTCCCCCACCATTTCCGCCCTTCTTCTCCCCCTTGTTCCTCCATCTCCCCTATGACCCAGCAATAGCACTGCTAGGAATTTACCCAAGGGATATATAACTTATTTTCATTATGAGCTACTATATTTTACTTAAAATGACACAGTCAATTCTCTTTATAGCATTTAGTTCCCTGTGCATATGATTCCTAAGAGTAGTAACAAGGCATGAGTGCTTTCCCCAACTTGCTTCTGAGACAAGTTAAACATTGGCCATCAAAGCAAAGAACAGAATGGCACCAAGGTAAGGCAGCCTTGATAATGATTAAGTGTGGGTGGATTTTGCATGAACTCTTAAGAAGAGTATAATCTTGAAAGTTAGAGAATGTAAATTTAAACACAAGTGACTTCTTCATATAATTTTATGATTTCCTTTATTTTTTATGTCATTTCCTTCATTTTTCCTTATTTTTACATTTTACATTCATTTTACTTCAATTATCAACATGGCTGATACTTTGTAAGATCTCAGTTGAGTCATCCAGATGCCCTTGATTGTTTTCATCAACATCATCTATTTTGTTCTCTTTCCTATGTTCTTATGACTATCTAAAAATGTATCTGAAAACAATTAAGACCCTTTCACCTCTCTGGATGCTTTGATTCCCTTTCTCTTGTAGTGTTCCCTTCTCTCCAATAAAACCATAGCATTTCTTTAAAGGAGAGAAACATGGTGATATCAAATAGTGACAATTCATTTCTTAAAGGATATTCAGTTTTCACACTAAATGAGTTTTCCTCAGGATGATACACTACGGTTCAAGATACATGGTAAATAGAACTGAAGAAGTGAAAGAAATTCACAGGTGGAGGAGAGAAGAAAAAAAGTGAGGGAAGTGAACAGTTCATGTTCTGTATATAATACAGAGAACAGAGAATAAATCTCGGTTACATTCCTGGTGACTTTCTGCTTCAAGAAATATCAACTACCACAATTATAGTATACATCATACTTCAGTTAGTATGGTATTTATAAGGGACTTCTTCCCAAGAAGCCATTTGACAAATAATTACAAATAAGTAATTTGACAAATATCACTATTCAATAAATATTATTTTCAGTTTGTACTAATGACAAGTCTTATTGCAATTGCAGCTTGATACTAGACAGTACATTGGTATCATAACTGGCTACTAAATCCAAAATTTATGTGAGTCTTCTGGTTTGAGTTTTTTTCCATCTTATCTTTGTCCATTTATCAATAATTAAAGAGTAATCTGTCAACATACTGGGTTCATACGATCAGTCTTCTCCACAGTACTAAAGAATAAAATCTTTGTGTGCTAGAATTTCTGGTTACAACCTGGCATCTCCTTACTGTCAATGACTCAGGCACATGTCTTAAGGGCTTGTAGTATATCTATTTCCAGGAGGGAATTATTTTTTTGTTTGAGTGTTTGTTTTGTTTTGTTTTCTATAGGGTATTTTGTCGCTAACTTTTTTCTTCAATTCTTAGATGTAGAAAAGACTGCACAAAACCAGCTTGTTTTGCAGTCCTGGTTTTTGCCATTACTATTGGTAATGAAAAGTGGACTAAATCCAGTCTGAAGACTTGACTTAGAGCCAGTTAGAAGGACTCTGGATAAATTCAAGATCTTGTTAGGGGTTGTTACCCAGCAAAATTATAAAAAAGATCATTCCATGTATATTTCAGGGGAATAATGTAAATGCGGACCAGTTGTTGTATAGAATGGGCATTTAGGATCAGTGTTAAAATCTAGAGAGGGTTCTGAACTGTGTGGAGATGACTCACAAAGAGGTTTCCGAGAAGATCAATAGAATCCAGTTCCTAAGCAGCTTCCATGCAGTGGACAGATATTTTTAAAAACATTCCTTCATTGATTCCTCCTTGAAATGTAATCCAGTCAGTGAGATAAAAACCTCCTGGCACTTGAGTCTTATTTGTCATAATTATGCATCTTTGGGGTTTCATAATGACCAATTTAATCACTTTGCCGTTTAGAGGGCTGTAACAGCCAATCATGATAATAGGTTTGGTATTTGGTAGGAACCATTTAACACCCAAGAGCCCTTATTCTGAGCCTCTTGATGCTACTTCAACTTGACAGGCAGCTTCTGATTAGCACACGTTGCAAAACCTTTAGTAAAATGCTCATTTCTTTTAAATAAACTCTGTGACCTAGTAGTAGGCATGTTGGCTTGAAAACAAGGTCACCATGTGAGAGAAGTTTTCTCCAAAATGCTTATTTTCTTCCCAGCCATCGACTGTAAGAGCCTGAATGCACCAATGGGCTTCCACTTCCGTACTAATTTCAAATGTAGGTTAAATCGAATTGGCTGGTGGTAATGCCCCAGAACTTCCAAGACAAGCTCTGCCACTGTCATTAAGCGACAATGGGAAAATCACGATCAGTCCAACTAAAACGTGCCATTTTCCTATCCTCAACAGCATTCTCCAATAACTAGTCATACAAACATGATGAGAAACAGCAAAAGGATCTTAGGACATTTGTTCTTAATCTTTGGTGGACAGTAGCACCACCAGGAGAGTATGTTTTAAATGTAGATTCTTAGGGCTTATCCAAAGAGGCTCTTACTTATGTTTTTGGTGGCTCCAGAAAACACCATTTAACAAGAATCCTAGTGATTTTGTAGCTGTATTCTTCTTTTAAAGTTTATGTATTTATTTAGAGAGTGTGCACATGTGAGAAGGGGAGGGGCAGAGAGATCGCCTCAATTCTACAACCATGAGGTTATGAGCTGAGCCTAAATCAAGAGTCAGATGCTCAAACTAGGCCACCCAGGTGCCCCTGATTTTGATATAAGTAGCCTTGGATCACATTTTTTGAAATACTATATAAGGCCAGTTACTGATAGATTGGCTACTATAGGTAAGGACATCTCAGCATTTTATCTAAATGCATTTTGTCTTTTAAAAAATCCTTTTTTTAAATTTCTTGTTTTGTTTTGGCTTTCCCTCCAATTCCTCTAAAAAATTACTTTTCTAAAGTATTTTGTAAATGAATACTTGAGTGAATTTATTTCCTTGAAAAAAAAAGAACGCAAAAAATTCAGAGTTTTGTGTTTGCATAGCCTGGTTTTTAAACTGAAGAAAGATTAGCTTTTGGAAAGCTTTGCCAGGGTCATAGCTCACAGTGTAGTGGTTTGAACATGTAATGTGGGTTCAAGTACCATCTATGGCACTTACTAGATTTTAGTTATTTAACCTTCTAATCCTCAGTATCCTCATCTGTAAAATAGGGATAGTAATATATATCTTACAAGATGCCATAAAAATTAAACACAGTTATTTACATGCATATGTATATATATATATATATATATATATATATATATATATATACACACACATACACACACACATATAGTCATATATGTTTGTTGTAATCATCAAGGGACTAGAGGGAAATGTTAACATCCTCAAATATCTTTATCTATCTGGGAAAAGAAAAATGTTGCTTCTAGCCACTCTCTTAGCCTAGTATTCCTTATAGAATAAAGTTAGCAGTGAACCAGAGAAAAAAAGAATGCCATTCAAAGATAGACAGGCTGCAACACTGGAAGAAATTCCACGGGACTGAACTGCAGATGGTTAAATGTGCTGAGGTTGGCTCATGGCTCATGCCCACCAATACCTTTGCAAGCTCAGATGTCAGGGATAAGACAATGCCATGCTCTGAGGTAAAGCAGATCATCTGGGACTGTCTCCTTTCCCCACTCATGTTTGCTAGTGCATATGCTACAATTTTTCTCCCTCCCAAATAGACCGTTGTCTTGTTCTGAAAGGAGAAAGGTGTATAGCATGACTGCAGGAACTAAATATTTTCTTTGCAGTAGGTACAGCTTGAGAAGAAAATGCAACACACATAATTTTATTATAGCATACTTTACAAAGTGTATATGCCAGCAAAAGAATAACATTTCAAGTTGTTCTTCCCAGATTAGATGCCCTCAGCCCCCATCTCCAACTTTGCACCAGCATCAGCCAAGTGACACACACAGATGGGGACTCAATCAAAATGGCTGCCTAAGCCCTCATTTGCAGTGACAGCCGTAGTTAATGAGGGCCAGAGGGTGGGTGAGGGCGATGTAGTGATGATTCACAGATTTCCAACTCTCCCCAGGGTCAATAATCTATTTTTACTGCTGTAACTGCTGGTCTCCTTGCTTTATAGTTTAAAAAATACATGTTTGGGCTCCTGCACATAGGTGAGATAATCAAAGCCACCCTTCTTCCTCTATTATCAGGATTAAAGTCAGCATGCAAATCAGATGATGCTACTGAGTCTGATCACTTGAAACCTCAGAGGTGAGGTTTTGATATAAGGCAAATAAATATAAAAGTAAGAATTATTTTGTAAAATGCTTTCATTATAAAAACTTTTTGAGACTAATTTTAGACCTGGGTATACATTCAGATTGAAAGTAAGGGATGGAGAAATATATATCATGCTACTGGAAGTCAAAAGAAAGCTGGAGTAACCATACTTATATCAGACAAACACGACTTTTAGGTAAAGGCAGTAACAAGGCATGAAGAAGGGCATTATATAATAATCACAGGGTCTATCCATCAGGAAGAGCTAACAATTATAAATGTGTATGCACCAAATATGGAAGCACCCAAATACATAAAACAATTAATCACTAACAGAAACAATCTTCTGGATAAGAATGTGCTAATAGCAGGGACTTTAATACTCGACTTACAGCAATGAATAGATCTACTAGAAAGAAAATCACTAAAGAAACAATGGACTTGAAGGACACATTGGACCAGATGGATTTGACAGATATATTTAGAACTCTACATCCTGAAGCCATGGAATTCAATTTCTTCTCAAGTGTGCATGGCACATTCTCCAAGATACATCACAAACTGGGACATAAAGCAGCCCTCAATAAATATAAAAGAACTGAGACCATACCATGCATACTTTCAGATCACAATGCTATGAAACTTGAAATCAACCACAGGAAGAAGTCTGGAAAACCTCCAAAAATATAGAGGTTAAAAAACACACTACTAGAGAACGAATGGGACCATCAGGCAATTAGGGAAGAAATTAAAAATTATATGCAAACAGGGGTGCCTGGGTGGCTTAGTCGGTTAAGCGTCCGAGTTTCGCTTAGGTCATGATCTCGCGGTTCGTGGGTTCAAGCCCCGCGTCGGGCTCTGTGCTGACTGCCAGCTCAGAGCCTGGAGCCTGTTTCAGTCTGTGACTCCCTCTCTCTCTGACCCTCCCCTGCTCACGCTGTCTCTCTCTGTCTCCTAGAAATAAATAAAACATAAAAAAAAATATATGCAAACAAATGAAAATGAAAATACAACAATCCAAACTCCTTAGGATACAGCCAAGGCAGTCCTAAGAGGAAAGTACATTGCATTCCAGGCCTATTTCAAGAAATTAGAAAAAGTGCAAGTACAAAATCTAACAGTGCACCTAAAGGAACTAGAAGGAGAGCAGCAAGAACACCCCAAATCCAGTAAAAGAAGATAAATGATAAAGATCAGGGCAGAAATAAACAATATAGGATCCAAAAAAATAGTTGAACAGATCAATGAAACCAGGAGTTGGTTTTTGAAAAAAAATAAACAAAATTGACAAACCTCTAGCTAGACTTCTCAAAAGAAAAGAGAGAGCACCCAAATAGACAAAATCACGAATGACATTGGATTTATTGTAACCCATCCCTCAAAACTACAAGCAATTATCAGGGAATACTATGAAAAATTATTTGCCAACAAACTGGAGAACTTAGAAGAAATGCACATGCAATACCAAAATTCACACAGAAAGAAATAGAAAATCTGAACAGACCCATAAATAGAAGAAATTGATTCAGTCATCAAAAATCTCCCAACATATAAGAGCCTGGGCAAGATGGCTTCCCTGGAGAATTCTACCAGACACTTAAAATAGACTTAATACCCATTCTTCTCAAGCTATTCCAAAAAATAGAAATCGAAGGAAAACTTCCGGACTCATTCTACAAAGCCAGCATCACTTTGCTTCCTAAGCCAGACAGAGACCCAGCCAAAAATGAGAACTACAGGCCAATATCCTTGATGAATATGGATGCAAAAATCCTCGACAGACACTATCAAGTCAAATTAAACAGCACATAAAAAGAATTATCCACCATGATCAAGCGGGATTCATTTCTGGGTTACAGGGCTGGTTCAATACTCACAAATCAATCAATGTGATACATCACATCAATAAAAGAAAAGATAAAAAACATATATGATCCTGTTGATACATGCAGAAAAAGCATTTGACAAAATACAGCATCCCTTCTTGGGAAAGTCAGGATAGAAGGAACTCACTTAAACATCATAAAAGCCATCTATAAGAAGCCCACAGCTATATCATCCTTAATGAGAAAAAACTGAGAGCTTTCCCCCTGAGATCAGGGACATGATAGGGATGCCCACTCTCACCACTTTGTTTAATATAGTGCTGGAAGTCCCAGCATCAGCAATCAGACAACAAAAGGAAATCAAAGGCATCAGAATTGGCAAAGAAGAAGTCAAACTTTCACTTTTCGCAGACAACATGATACACTACATGGAAAACTCGACAGACTCCACCAAAAGCCTACTACGGCTGATCCATAAATTCAGCAAATTTGCAGGATACAAAATCAATGTACAGAAATTGGTTGTATTTTTATACACCAATAATGAACCAACAGAAAGAGAAATGAAGAAACTGATCCCATTCACAGTTGCACAAAAAACTATAATAAAATACCTAGGAATAAACCTAACCAAAGATGTAAAAGACCTGTAGGATGAAAACTACAGAAAACTTATAAAGGAAATTGAAGAAGACACAAAGAAACGGAAAAACATTACATGCTCATGGATCAGAAGAATAAATAGTGTTAAAATGTCATTACTACCCAAAGTAATCTACACATTCAATGCAATCCTAATCAAAATTGCACCAGCATTCTTCTCAAAACTAGAACAAACTATTCTAAAATTTGTATGGAACCACAAAAGACCCAAATAGCCAAAGTAATATTGAAGAAGAAAACCAAAATGGGAGGAATCACCATCTCAGACTTTAGCCTCTACTACAAAGCTGTCATCATCAAGACAGTACGGTATTGGCACAAAAACAGACACATAGACCAATGGAATAGAATAGAGAACTCAGAATTGGACCCACAAATGTGTGGCCAACTAATCTTTGACAAAGTGGGAAAGAGTATCCAATGGAAAAAAAAGACAGCCTCCTTAACAGATGGTGCTGGGAGAACTGGGCAGCAAAGTGCAGAAGAATGAAACTAGATCACTTTCTTACACCATACACAAAAATAAACTCAAAATGGGTAAAGGACCTGAATGCGAGACAGGAAACCATCAAAACCCTAGAGGAGAAAGCAGGAAACAACCTCTTTGACCTCTACCTCAGCAATTTCTTACTTGATTCATCCCCAAAGGCAAGGGAATCAAGAGCAAAAATGAACTATTGGGACCTAATCAAGATTAAAAGCTTCTGCACAGCAAAGGAAACAATCCATAAAACTAATAGGCAACTGATGGAATGGAAAAAGATAGTTGCAAATGACTTATCAGATAAAGGGCTAGTATCCAAAATCTATAAGGAACTCACCAACTTCCCACCTTAAAAAACACATAACCCAGTGAAGAAATGGGAAGAAGACATGAACGGACCCTTTTCCAAAGAGGACATCCAGATGTCCAACAGACATGTGAAACGATGTCTAGCGTCCCTCATCATCAGGGAAATGAAGATCAAAACCACACTGAGATGGAAACCAACTTGACAATGAACTATTTGTAAAAAAAAAGTAAATAAATAAACAAATGTCTAAAAAAAAAAAACAACAACACTGAGTTATCACCTCATGCTGGTCAGAGTGGCTAAAACGAATAAATCAGGAGACTCTAGATGCTGGCAAGGATGTGGAGAAACGGGCACCCTCCTACCCTGTTGGTGGGAATGTAAACTGGTGCAGCCCCTCTGGAAAACAGCGTGGGGTTTCCTCAAAAAATGAACAATAGAACTCCCTTATGACCCAGGAATAGCACTGCTAGGAATTTACCCAAGGGATACAGGGGTGCTGATGAATAGGGGCACATGTACCCCAATGTTCATAGCAGCACTCTCAACAATAACCAAAACATGGAAAGAGACTAAATGTCCATCAACTAATGAATGGATCAAGAAGATGTGGTTTATCTATACAATGGAATACTATATGGCAATGAAAAAGAATGAAATCTGGCCATTTGTAGCAATGTGGATGGAACTTGAGGGTGTTATGCTGAGTGAAATAAGTCAGGCAGTGAAAGACAGATACCATATGTTTTCACTTATAAGTGGAACAGGAGAAACTTAACAGAGGACCATGGGGGAGGAGAAGGGGAAAATAGTTGTGGAGAGGGAGGGAGGCAAACCATAAGAGACTCCTGAATGCTAGAATTAACTGAGGGCTGATGGGGAAGGAGGGAAGGGGAAGGGGGTGATGGACATGGAGGAGGGCAGTTGTTAAGATGAGCACTGGGTGTTATATGGAAACCAACTTGACAATAAACTATAAAAAAAAGCTTTTGAAAAATGCATTTAATTTTTGAATTGATAGCCTTTCTTCCTCTGTGGAGGTGTATGACATGATGTTGAAAGAGTTTATAAATGTGACTATAGAGTAACAATGGAATAGATTGAAGAAAGTGTAAATTTATGACAAATCAAATCTATCTTGAGATGGATAATAAAGAAATTGCCTTGATGTGACTACTCATAAATTTATCTGCTGCCCAGATTAATGCTATGTGTTGGGATAACACTGACCTCCTCTCAGGGCTCTTGGTCTCCTCAGTCATAGGACTTTGAGAAGTTGGTAGAGCCCTCTTTTCTGCTTTTTCTTTTTTACCTGGCTGATACTTGTGTATGGATAGTGGCTATTTCTCCAGCACTTGTTTTCAGGTTTCTAAAGCTTGATAGAGCATGCAATTATCTGGCCTCAAAGATATGTATGCCTTAGCATTTTACCCTGTAAGCAGGGAATAATTTTAAATTTCCCTTACATGCCATATAGTCAATATTTGCAAAGCACAAAGATCTTGACACAGTGTGATAAATAAATGTTTAAAAAAACAACAACAACCCATTAAAATTTTCCAGCAGCAGTTTGAATATGACACAGACCCAAGCTCAGCTCCATTGTAAAATCCAACACTTCCTTTTGACAGCCTTGAGGATGTTAGGAAAAACTCATCTTTTGGTGTTCATTCCAACTGCCATGTTACCTGTGGCCATGGTTTCCTCTGGTCTGTAGTGCATCTAGGAGATGTAAGAAATTTAGTATTCCATAAAGGAATTAATCCTCAAAGTTTCTGACTATATTACACAGGTTCAGATAATCGTATTAACTTTTAATGATTATGTAAACTAAATTCACCTATTTCTCTTTTGAAATTTGTTAAGAACTTGTCTCTTAAAAGTTTTTTAAGTCATGACACTTCATGCTAATTTGATATTTTTTAAATTTTCATGATTGTTTCCCCTATGTTCTTAAAGGGACAAGTCTTATCTTTCATTGTCCATATGAACATTCATTCTTCATATTTTGCCCTGAAAACTGTGACACTTCCATGATGGCGGTATTTTAAAATTTTTAATGTAAAAAATGTAGTGCCATTGTAAAATGCAAAATGATCATTTTTCTTCCATCCCTTTCCCTTTCTTATCAGTATGCAATATTTTTACTACTGACAAATGAATGACTATCAAGATGCAAATGCTGATTTGTCTCAGCACAGGCACGTTATACAGGAAAAGAACGGTGCTGATGGGTCCTTGGGGATGCATACTTTTAGGTAAAAAGGCAAACTGTTTTCCGAGTTGGAGCTCTGTTTTGAGAATCTAAATTCAGGAGTTCAAGTCCAGGGTCTTCCATATGGTAGAAGTTGGGACAAATAAATTTATTATATTTCCCCGACAAATAAATTTATTATATTTCCCCCACTCCTGTGATTTGATCCTGACCTTTGGAAATGAGCAGTGGCAACCCAGCATTGCAGTAACTGACTTTGGAACATCAGATCTCCTGCTGTTAATGGTGTCGTATTCAGTAAAACAAACAATCTGCTTCAGGGCAAGAGAGAGGAACCAGGATGGAATTTCATGAGTTTACCTCCTGGGGATTTGTGAGAAGTGACTCTAAAGAGGATAAAGGATAGCTAGGTCTCACTGCAGACAAGAGGGAGTGCTAGTCATTTATGATAAAAACAACTGCTACCACTTAAAATGCAACTTAATTTGGTAACCCAACTTGGGAGTGAGTCATATCAGTTATACAATTATGTAATTATAAAAATGTCGGGATCCTGTGACCCTTTCATAAGGCATACTTTCTCTTAATATTTTTTAGTCCTTGTCCCTAACTGATGTGTTGTGCTGTTGAATAATCATTGTAGTGGTGAGGCTTAACTGCTGAAACAGCTTCCTTTCAGCACAAAGTGATCCCTACATACAGGTAGTGAAATGTTTTGGGATTTCTTTTTTTTTTTTTTTAATTTTTTTTTAATGTTTTATTTATTTCTAGGAGAGAGAGAGAGACAGCGTGAGCGGAGGAGGGTCAGGGAGAGAGGGAGTCCCAGACTGAAACAGGCTCCAGGCTCCGAGCTGGCAGTCAGCACAGAGCCCGACGCGGGGCTAGAACCCACGAGCCGCGAGATCATGACCCAAGCGAAAGTCGGACGCTTAACCGACTAAGCCACCCAGGCGCCCCTGTTTTGGGATTTCTATGGATAAGAGAAACATCAACTTAGTCATTAAGATTGAATTCTCTGGGCGCCTGGGTGGCTTAGTCAGGTAAGCATCTGACTCTTGATTTTGGCTCAGGTCATGATCTCATGGTAATGAGATGGAGCCTTACAGCCAGCTCTGCTTAAGATTCTCTCTCTTCCTCTCTCTCTCCCTCTCCCCCTACCCTGCTCATGTGCATGCACACTCTCTCTCACTTTCTCTATCTCTCTCTCTTAAAAAAAGATTGAATTCTCCTTTTAAAAGTCTTGTTCATACTAGAATCTAAAATGAAATTTGGCCAGAGGTTATCCTACACTTCCTTTGGCTTAAATCTGTGGTCCCAAAGGTTACTGCAGTCAACTTTAGGTATTAAATCTTTGCGTTGTACATTGATTGGGATCTGGTTAATTATAGACATTTGCACGGAGAGGCTGAAGTGATCATCTACTAGAGAAAATCCTTCCTCCCAACCCTCCTCAAAACAGAGGCACCAGGTATGACACAGGTGTAAGTGAGAATGTAGATGCCTGGCCGTGGCATGATGTCTATATTTCCAAAGAGAGGTACAAATAAAGTTTATGTAAAGCATTACTAGAAACCTCCTTTGTATACCTACCATTGTTGGTCTTGCTGGTTTTAGCTTCTTAGCTTTCCCCACATAGAATCTATTAAAGAACTTTTTCATAAATTATTTTTAAAAAATAAGGAAAGAAGCCTGTTCTGCCCCCCAAAACTATCCATTTTTTGTGTGATGCCACCATGATTCCTGTCAATAACCAGGTAATTAATGGTACACAGGATGAATAGCTTGCCACTTCCAGGGCTTTGTTATCCATTTCACCCAAAAGTGCCTGTTCATAGTGGAGGTCAGTGCTGATCCCAGACAAGAGGGCCTTGTTCCTTTTGTTTAATTTAGTTCTCCTCTTCCACACAGTATTCAAGACCTAGCTAACTGCTTGGCATATGATACAGGCAGGCTACTCAAGGAATGTTTGTTAATGATGCCGGTGATAATTACTCCATATCACAGACCATTAGTGTCTTCTCTGTTTAAAAGACACCAAAAATTCTTAATCATTTCTCTTATGTTTTGTTGTTAGTGAATTAAAGGAATTATAGGGGCACCTGGGCGGCTTAAGTGGTTGAGCTTCCAACATAGGCTCGGGTTATGATTTCACTGTTTATGGGTCTGAGCCCCTCATCGGGCTGTGTGCTAACAGCGCAGAGCTTGCTTCAGATTCTCTGTTTCCCTCTCTCTCTACTCCTTCCCTGCTCACACTCTCTTTCTCAAAAATAAATAAACTTTAAAATATAAAGGAACTATGTATTACAGAGGGTGTTCAGAAGATAGTAAGTTTTAGGAAGAGATTCAGACTTTTTTTCCCCAATCACCTATTTAATGACCAATGTTGTACTGGGTTGATGGATGGGAGGAGAAAGTAGTAAAATAGGAAAGTATATTAGTTCACTTGAGTTTACATGTTACTCTTAGGGCAGAAGAGTCATTCAATAAAAAATTGAGGAAGGTGATAAATTATAGTCGATCACCAATGACCTACTCCAAGATCCAATTTTCCCATAAAATTAATGGGTATTTATTAAGATCTGGTGCAGAAACCTGTGTATTTTTAAATTTTCTAGGAAGCAATGGTGATCTGTCTCTGGGGAAACATGAATGGTCATCACAGATTATGGATTATGACAAAGTGGATTCATAACTGATTAAAAACTTATCCCAAAAAATTAAAAGTATTGATGAAAATTTGAAGCATCTGGAAAAGAAAATGACAGTCAACTTTACTGATTATAACTAAACATTAAAATGGCTAAACTACAAAATAACAGTAATAATAATGATCACACATTGAATTTTTCTACCTGTTATTTATAGGTAGATGGTAGGATGGTATCCAAAGGGTAAACCCCACTTCTGAACTGACATACGCAGATAATCTCGCATCACCTTTTATTTCAAGAAAAGTCTTCAGGAAATTGATGTTTCGTTTAGACTATTCTAACAAGAATTTCAAGATCATTGCCTTGTTATAATACTTCAACAATAAAACAAATCTACTAAGATTGCACGTAACAGGAATAAATACAGTCCTTTCCTTCCATTAAAAACAATGATGTCAACTTGAGATGGGAAATGGATGGCTCATTAGCCTTATGCATAAAACCACTCACAAGCTTTTTGGTTGTCTTTGATAGCACAGGCATTGGCATGGCTGTGGGCAAAAACATTCTCACCAATTTTTTAAAGTCCTCATGATACTCATTATCGCAAGGTTTAATTCATATTTTTTGTTTAGCTTTTATTCACTTCTCACTTTATTACTATTTCTTAATGAAGTGTTATCTCCTTCCCTCCCTTTACTATCCCTTCAACTTTCAAGAAAAATAAGCAAGATTTATTCAAACTCAAGGTAAGGATGGATGGGGTTCCAGGTCAGTCATGCTCTGGAGTTTCCCTTCCATCCAGAGATAAAACCAAAGACAAGGCTCCTGACTTTTTTCCTGCAGGACAGAAGAGAAGTGGGTCTGATCACAGCTGTGTGCAATCTGGCATGTGAGCACCTCTCTGAGTCATAAAAGTTAGTTATTAGTTATTACCTAGTCCAGTGTGTACAGAAATCACAAGGAAAGTTTGTCTAAATGTAGACTCCTGGACCCCACACCTAAAACATTGTGTTTCCGTAAGTCTGCAGTAGGGCTTAGAATTCTACATGTTTAAAAATATACACCCAAGTAGATTTAGTTGTACATTCACTCCTTTGGTAATTTTAATTCTACATATATTTTTGAGTGATAAAAACGTCCTTGGGACCCTTCTAGGGTACAGCAGAATCACCAAGGATATGGCAGTGGGTAAGATGAAAAAAGTACATACCTTCATGGGACTTATATTCTATTGTGTGGTTACAGATAAAAAAACATCATAAATAAGCAAATATAAACTCTCAGGGGCACCTGGGTGGCTCAGTCATTAAGTGTCTGACTTCACCTCAGGTCATGATCTCGCAGACCATGAGTTCGAGCCCTGCATCAGGCTCTGTGCTGACAGCTCAGAGCCTGGAGCCTGCTTCAGGTTCTGTGTCTCCCTCTTTCTGCCCCTCCCCCTCTTGAGTTCTGTTTCTCTGTGTGTGTGTCTCTGTCTCTCTCTCAAAAATAAATAAAGATTAAAGAACTAAAAAAATAATCTTTCAAATAGTGACAGTGCTGCAAGGAAACAAACTAGCACTGTGACAAAAAAGTATCAGGGAGAGTGTGCTTTTTTTAGCTAAAGGCATCAGGGATGGCTATTCTTAGGATGCTGTATTCAAACTGAAGCTTTCATGATAAAAATGATTGTGTGTGTATACTTATGTGTGCATGGATGTATATGTGTATATGTGCATGTGTATGTATGTACACATATAGTCTGAGGCATAAGGTGGACAGCAAACGCAGAGGCTCTGAGGTAAGAGGAAGCTTGGTAATCTTGAGTAAGAGAACGCACGGCAATGTGGTTAGAGCAGGGTTTCTCAACAGGAGAACTATTGATATTTTGAACTAAAGAATTCTTTCTTATGTGGGGCTTTCTTGTACATTGTAGGATTTCAGTAGCTTCCCCAAACTCTACCCACTAGATACTGGTTGTACCCAACCAGCTGTGACAATCAAAAATGTCTCCAACCATGCCAAATGTCCCCTGGGAGACAAAACTGCCCCTACTTGAGAACCACTAAGATAGAGCTAGTGAGAGAAGGAGAATGGTAGGAGATGGGGTAATAGAGAGTGGCTAATCATGAAGGGCCATAACAGTCCTTGGATTTTCTTCCAAGAGATTCTGAAAATCACTGGAGGGTTTTAATTGGAACTGAAGGAATGATATAATCTGATTTATATTTTTAAAAGAATGCACTGATTGCTGGGTAAGGAATAGAGGGGGTGGAAAGTAGAAGTTGGGACTAGTGGAATAGGCCAGTAGAGACATAATTGAAATAGTGTCTATAGAGTCAGAGGATGCTGGACTCAGGAAAGATATTGGAAGGCGCTGTGGCAGGACTTTGGGTGGTCAGTAGACCACACTTGGAGAAACAACTTTTTTGAGACTTGCTACTCAAAATGGATCCATGGACCAGCAGCATGGTCATCACCAGGGAGCCTGGATTCACCACTCTAGGTCCCTGGGGGACATGCTGAATCAGAATCTGTATTTAAATGAAATCTCCAAGGTGAGCACTACATGAAAGTCTGAGATTCTCTGAAAGGAACGGTAGTCTGTCTGAGGTCACAGAGTGTCAGGGACAGTCTGAATTGGAACTCAATATTCCATGCCCTGGTTTGAGATTCTGTCCAGCAGCCTGCTTGGTAGGATAATGTGCATCTTCTATTAGAGTTCTTTCTTAACCAGAAATGGCAAGTCCGTCTCTTAATTCTCATAGGACAAGGAAAATTCACCCTTCAAAAAATAAAAGATTGAATTTCCTCCAGGGAGGAAAAATGAAAGATCCATGGTATCAATTTAAAGCAAAAAAGCATTTAAAAACCAATTACCAAGCTGTGTTCTTGCTGCTCACAGGGCTGGCATCTTTCCCCTGCTCAGAGTGTTAACATTGCAAATACAAAACAAATCCCTTGCAAAGTGATGCCAGGATTGGGGTGTGGGCAATGATGAGGAGGCTTTGAGATCAGCCCCTGTGTAGAGAGCTGTTTGGCTGCACATTCAGTGACAGGAATCTTCCAGATCAGAAGCAGCAGGATTTGCAACTTGAACCATGTTTCTTTTCCCTTCATGTAAAGAGAGATTTTGAAAACCGAATACCAGTCTGTGTTTCTCTTGTCTTTATCATCCTCTTCTCTGGCTAGCCAACTTGCCATTTTCTCATCCTCCAGGGAGATGGACCATTTGTCAAATTCTCTTCTCCTCAAAACCTAAGTCACGAAATAGATACTGTCCTATTTGGCAGCTCCTGCAGAGCTAATATGCCGTGCTTATCCCAATATGTGGTCCCCATCATATCATAAATTAGAGAGCCTGCTTTGGAGGATGAGCTTGAGGGAGAGAAGGATAAGAGAATGATTCAAATCCTCAAGGCTGCTTTCATTTGACAAGATACTGATCTCTGTCTCTAAGGCTTGGAAGTGAGAAGGGAGACTTGCCTCCTTGTAGCCTGAGAGTAATTTGGTGAACCCCTTCTGCAGAGGGGGGTTTCCGATTTCCTGGAGTTAGCAGGGCTTATAAAGGGCAGGTAAACCAACCGCTGTATGAGCACAGTGGTTGGTGGGTAGGGAGATGGCCACAGGCTCACAGAGGAAGGATAAAGCCGACTGCCTTTTTAGGGCTGGATGTGAAACCGCTCCTCTCTGCAGGGGACTTGCCCCTGAAGCACACAGCTTCTGTCATTGCACAGCTGTCATCTGCCGTTAGCAGGTTCCTGACAGGGACATGTGGAGTTCCCCAGTGCTTCTCCACAGCAATCGAAGCTAGTGTGTAGGTGTGTGTGTGTGTGTGTGTGTGTGTGTGTGTGTGTGTGTGTGTGTAGGAGAGAGAGGGAAAGAATGAGTGTGCTGAGAAAAGACAACAAAGAAAAAAGAAGAGAGGTGAAAAAACAGATTCTGAACACTCAGATATTTATACATTATAGAAGGAAAAAAATAGGATTTTCCATTTTGTTATTAGGGACTTTGGGTAAGTCATTTTATGCCGTTGGTCTTCCTTTTCCTTCTCCACCAACTGAGAATAGTAGTAATCCATGACACAGAATCCCTAATAAGTGCCAGGTGCCAGCTTAGGACATCCTGTAGGCACTGCCTCCCTAATCTTCATAAGAACACAGTGAGATGCATCCTATTCTTATCTCCCCCCCCTTTTTTTTGCAGATGAGGAAACTGAGGTTTGAGGAGCTGAAGTACATTTCCTCCACAGTCTCCCAGATGAGAGATGATGGAACCCGGATTCCACCTGGCTGTCCAACTCCAGAGTCGTCATACACCAGCACTGTGCCTTCTCAGATGAGGATGCCTACCTCATGCAGCATCTGGGTCACCAACCAAAGCATGGGTAAGAAAGCGTGGGTGGGGAGGCACCTGTACGCCGAGTGCCAGACCGGTGTTAGCTGCTGTTATTTAACATCAGCTTTAATAATCATCAGTTTATTTATTCATTGAGTACTTGCTGAGAACCTGGTTCTAGTCTACAAAGCATTATTAGGTATAACATGGGGAAGGGGAGTGAAAAAAGATACTGCTTTTCCTCCAAGCAACTCACATCTTATCAAGTGTTGGAGGGGGGGAAATAATGCATCTGTATAGCAGGTTTATAACACCAGGAATCAAGGACGTCCCCTGTGCTCATCACATGATACTGGAACAAAGCAACTGCTTACCTAACCCCTGTTCTAGAAGATGGTGAATTCTAGTTTCAGTATTTTAAAAGTGGCACTTAATAGTAAGTATGACACCTCCTTTTATCTCCCATCCTATCACTTTCCAGGACATTTCAAGGGAAATACCTAAATTAGTGCGTTTTAATTCTGAAACAGGCAGTGTTCCCAAAGTTCTGGTTTAACAGACAGACTAGGCACTGTATCATAATAAATGATGGTTTATATCCTGTTTGTCACCTGGGAATGTTACTACAAGCAGATGCTTCTGTGCTTCAATGGAACAATGATAATTGATGATCACAAAGATTAACTTAAGGCCGAGCTTTGTGGATTATTTTTTTTTTAAAGGAAGGGAAAGGAAAAAAGTATTCTTAGCATATATTTGTATTATATTTTATCAAAATACAATTCTTTGAATATGAGTCACCAGTAATAAATCAGATGATGGTATCATTGGTCAGAGCATTTCAGTTACCCAGAATGCCAAAGCATGTAACTCTGTATAGGCATGTCCAGTATCCTCTTTCCCCTGAAAAAACTTAAACTAATTTTACATAATTATGTGTCTGGCAAGGAACAATTGTAAGGGCCCATTCCTTGCATTAGTTTCCTATCACTGCTATAACAAATTGCTATAAATGTAGTGGCTTAAAACAATAAGCCACTTATAGTTCTGAGGGTGGAATACCCAAAATGGGTCTTATGGGGCTTAAATCAAACTGTCAGTGGAGCTGTATTCTGTCTGGAGGCTTTTTAGGAGAGAATCTGCTTCCTTGCCTTTTCCAGCTTCTAGAAGCTGCCTGCAGTCTCTGGCTCATGGCCCCGCCTCTATCTTCATGCCTGCAGTGTGGCATCTGCAAATTACTCTCTGATTGTAACCTCTGCCTTTGTGATCATATCTCCTGTCTCACTCTAATCCTCTTGCTTTCCTCTGTTTCTGGCCTCCCTGATTATATTGGGCTCACCCAGATAACCTAGAATATTCTCTCCATCTCTCAAATCTTCTCAACAAATACTCAATGAATGTATATTGAGAACCTGGTTCTAGTCTACAAAGTATTATTAGGTATAACATATGGGGAAGGGGAGTGAAAAAAGATACTGGCTCTTCCTCCAAGCAACTCGCATCTTATCAAGTGTTGGGGAAGGAAAATAATGCATCCATGTAGTAGGTTCATAATACCAGAAATCAAGGACATCCATGTGCTCATCACATGACACTCAAACATACACCCAGGTTCTGCAGATGAGAATGTAAACATCTCAGGTGAATATTTTTCTGTCTACCACACTCCCTTAACAATGACTCATCATCATAATGCTCTCCTTTTCTGACTTTTTTCTTTGGCTTCCAATTTTTGGAAGCAATAGTCTCTATTAATATATGCTGGGTACAGTGATACTGAAATGAAGACTACCATGGTTCATGAGATTAAAGAAAGTAATTACATACAGAACCTCTACCAGTATTGAACCAAGGGGTCCAAGCCAGAGAGAAAAGGGCTAAGCTGGCAGTTGCCCACAGCACTGGTACTTGTGCCCTAGTGATGGGAGTTACTTAGACTTCTGCTTCTTAAGGCCTTGACTTAGAGTATTAGAACAACTTGAAGTTAGAACATAACAGGAAGAAAGAAAATGATGGAGAATATTTTCCCAGTGCCAGACAGTGGATAACACAAAAGGAAATTAGGAAGGAGAAATGAAGAGGCAGAAAGCCAGGCTGGAAGAAACTTTGGATGCCATCTGACAGGCCTTTTGAATGTGTACATTTGGCTGACTGCCCAGCTATACCATGTACCCTGCATCTCTCTGTGCATTGCTACAGAAACAGGAAAGCATCCCCTAGAAAAAATATCACGAGGCACCCGCTGAATAAGGGAAAGTACGACTAAGGTCAGGAAAGAGATACTGGTCAAGAGGTACTGGAGGTTATAGCTGTGTGGGCAGGATGTTCAGATAGGAAGAAAGTTCACACCGGCCGAGCAAATGGGGCTTCTGTTTCTAACTGTAGACAAACGTCCTCTCTGCTGACATTTTACCCTAAACTTGCATTGACTGCTTGCCTCTGAATTATGTTGGATATTTCGTTTTTACCTCAAATTTGAGTGTTTCATAAGCCTTGCTATTTGCAAAACCATTAGGGTTTAAATAGGACATCTGACAGATCTATTATAAGCAATGTTTGAAGGAACAAGATCCATCATTTCACTGTGTTCAAGCCCAGTTAAGACATGGAAAAATTCCTCTCCAGCTAAAGCACTGGTGTGAAGGAAAGATGAAAATGTGTCATTGTTAGTTGACTTTCTTTCTTTTTTCCTTTTCTTTTTCTTTTACTTTTTTTTTTTTTCTGGTTGTTTGTATAGTGGGGCCACTTGCAGATTGGTGCCCTTGCACACAGGCCATACCTTTTTCCATTAGAAATTTTAATGGAACAACAATAACAGCCACTATTTTTATTAAGAGCTTAAGAGGTCAGGTACCGTGAGAAGTGCTTTATGAACACTGTCTCCTTAACAACCACAACAATAATGAGAATGTTACATTCTCCTCCCCCTTATTTTGTAGGTCACTATGTGGCTGAAGGAAGTCATTTTTCCATGGCCACTCAGCAGATCATATCTAAAACTCAAAGCCAGGTTGTCCTACTTCCTAATTTTATCTTCTTAGCAACAATGTGTACTTCCTTTATGTTTTTCTATAAAGACCTTGGTCCTAATAGGCAAACTCAGAGATTTTATATCTGCGTGGCATATAAAATCTCTTCTCCTCAGATCACTTGATAATAAAGGCAAGGTCTAATTACATTTGATTTGAATATGACAATACCCAGAGCTTCCCACACTTTGCCTTTCAAAAGTCAGTTGGGTTTGTTCCACTTGAATCTCAGTATTCTCTAAGATTTTTTTTTTTCTTTGCAGAACAGTTTGTAGTAGATTGAATGCAGCTGCCAACAAGATTTGTCCAAGTCTTAACCCTCAGAACCAGTGAGTGTGAACTGATTTGGAAAAAGAGTCTTTGCAGAGGTATTTAATTGAAGCATTTGAAATGAGATCATCCTGGATTTAGGATGAAACTCAGATCCAGAGACTGGTACCCTTGTAAGAGAAAGGAAAGGGAGAGCTGAGACACCCAGATGCAAAGACACAGAGGAAAAGACCATGTAAAGACACAGGCAGAGATTGGAGCTATGCTGCAGCAAGCCAAGGAACTCCAGGATCCATGAGAAACCAGAAAAGGCAAGGAAGGAACCTCCCCAGAGCCTTTAAAGGGAGTGTTACCCTGTTGACACCTTGATTCTGCCTCTGGCCTCCAGAACAATGAGAGAATACATTTCTGTTTTAAGCCACTATGCTGGTAGTAATGTGCCATGGTAGCCCTAAAAAACTAATACATGGATGTATTTTGATGGTGCAGATATCAGAATAGTTTCACGAACTTTACTAAGGGAAACTGTGATTTGTGACTATAACTGTGTCTTAGGAATGCAGCTTTGTACCTTAGTTTCTTACTGATGTAAGTTGAGAAATTGCAAGATATTGGAATATTTATTTTAAAAATCTACAGGGTAAATAATATAAGCAAATGTGTGTATATAAACATAGAAATGTATGAATAAATACATTCTTTATATCACTTTATATCTTTTTATCACTTATTGTATGTTTGGTTGTTTTCCTGTGAAAGGCCAATAGGGAGACAAATTCATACAGAGAACCTATTGATATCTTGTAGATTTTTCTTTGTCCTTCATCAAATCCAGGAGTGCTCCTTGGCAATGGGGTCTGAAAATTCATGGAATTACTCATGGATAATTGCCCAATAGGTCCCATAAAAGTTAGCAATTACAGGGGTGCCTGGGTGGCTCTGTTGCTTAGGCATCCAAGTCTTGATTTTGGCTCAGGTCATGATCTCATGGTTTGTGGGTTAGAGCCCCACGTCGGCCTCTGCTCTGACAGTGTGGAGCTTGGTTGGGATTCTCTCTCTCTCTCTCTCTCTCTCTCAATAAACAAAAAAACAAACTCAAAAAAATTTAAAAAATTAGCAATTACAAATGCAGAATGTAAATGCGACTGGCATGTAGGCATTCCATCACTGACAAAAGTACTTGAAACTAATAAGGTTATTACTAGTTGTAGTAGAAGTAGTAATAATGGTAACAGCAAAGGTACTTGTGGTGAGAAAAGATATGAATAATCATTTTTGTTTATACAAATCTCATGGGGCTTACTTATATAATAAAGAAGCTCCAAAGAAAAATAAGGAACAAATTCCTTATCTTGATGTTTCACTGGATATTGAGAATCTGTTTAAACTCAGAAAGGTACCACCTTAAGCAGCTGATATCACAGATGGATTTTCTGGATCTGTTAAAGCAACTCTTAGCCTATCTCTAGTAAGAAGATGCTGTTAGGATCAGATCAGAAGCAAGATGTGATGCTTATAGGCTGGCCATGTTAGCAGCCCTTCGCACCTTCTGTAGTCACCCACTCACCCACCCTTACACAGTCTGATAAATAAGATTATGGGTTATTGCAACTTCCAGACACTTTCTTGGCAGTGCCACAGCATGGAAAAGCTGAGTGAGAAATCACAGAAATTCTTAAAGGCTTAGCAACATTACACACTAGCCACAGCATAGACCCTGATCCACTCAGCAGCAGAGTCAGCCTCTGTTCCTAATGTTCTGGGGGAATCACCTTTTCCTACCAAAAGTCAGCAACAGAACTGCCAATAATAGGAGTTACAGCTACGTGCATCATTGAAACAAATTTTCCTTTCAACCAGGGCTGGGAATGTTACAGGAATAACCAAATGGGACATGCTTTGGGTCTCCTATGGTTCTTTGGCATTCTCCATAAGGAGGAGACACCTGGGATTTCCTCTGGTGATAAGACATCAGGAAGGGGAGCAAGCAATAGACTAGTAATACCATTCCTATCTGGTCTCTGGATCATGGCTGGATATCTTGCGTTTAAGAGAGAATTTAACTCTGATATATCTAGTCTTAAAGAAATGTGAGAACAGAGCCATTGCAAATCTCAGGTGCTCAGGAGGTCAGAGAAAGATAGCCAGCCAGAAGTCCAGGTGGTCAGCATCATGAGATTAGATACTACCTGCTATGGATTGAACCGTGTTCCCTCAAAACTCACATGTTAAAGCCCTAACCCACAATGTAATGATATTTTGAAATGGGGCCTTTGGGAAGTGATTAGTTTTAGAGAAGGTCATGGGGGGCTCATGGTGGATTAGGGACCTTATAATAAGAGGCATCAGAGAGTATGCTTGCTCTTCCTCTATGTGGGAAGAGGTCTGGTGAGCACACAGTGAGATGCTGGCCCTCTGCCAGTCAGGAAGAGAGCTCTCACCAGAACCTGACCACACTGCACCTTAATCATGGACTTCTAGCATGCAGAATTTTAAGAAATTTCTGTTCTCTAACCTATGATTATTTTGTTATGGCAGCCCACTCCAACCAATACACTATAGTGACAGTTTAAACAAAAATAAGTGGGCTTATTTATTTATTTTAAGTAAGTGGGCATATAGAAGTCATTACAGGTGCAATAAAAATAGTCATCAAAATTAGTTTGCTAGAAAATAAAAGACGTTTGCCTCTTTTCTTATCAAGGAACAAGATGATTTCTTCACCTGTCTTCTTCCAGATGCCTACTAAAGTAAGCTCACTAAAGCCCAGAGTGATCCAAAGAATTACCCACCTCTGTATTCAGATGAAGTGACTCTAAGCTATGGGCAGCCAGGTCCTCAGTTTCATATGTTATATTTTGAATGACTCTTTTTCTAAGGTGAAATTCTGGAATATATAACTTGTTGCACAGAAGTAGTTTTCCCTTGGCACTATCAACCTAATTATTGGGTGGTAGGAATGTTTTTACAATGCAGAATATCCCCTCCTTGCTTTATGAAGACTAACTTTCAGTAACTGTTTTCCTGTCTGCTTTTCAAATCCCCATTCCCCAATCTGGATCTGTTTTTCCACAGTAAAAACAGCATAAAGCCTCAGTGACCAGGCCAAAAAAAAAAAAAATTGATGTCATTTGAAGACTGACATTTCAGTTTTTATTACTAGAATACCTTGAAGAATTAGATCTGATTTGCATTGATATTTGCCAACTGAATTATTAAAGATTTTCTTTCCTTTACTCGTCCCTTCATTAGATTTTAACACTTTAGTCAACGGCAGTCACAATTTAACAATCATGTGATTTCACAAAGGGTTCTGGGCTTTTTAATTATTGACCAACCTGAGAAAAACACACATAAAAACAGCAAGGTAGTTTTTGTAAAGGATTCTGCTTCTCACTAATACTTCATAAATGACATGGGGTAATTTTGCTGGCATGTCTTCCATAGGCAGGACCACCCCATTTGAGTCACCTATTGAGATTTCTTTGTTTTATTAGAATTAATTGCAGCCTTGGAGCATTGGGAGATCTGAAAATTAATATTCCTAGAGAAGGATGAGGATTTCAGAACGTGTGAACATTTTAAGTGATATGTTAGTCTCCAACATCATCAGGTTGTAGATAGAAAAAGACAAAGTGGAAATTTCTATGCAGTTGTTAAACTTCTAAATTTCTTTATCCAAAGTGATAAAAAATACAAACCACAGAGATGTGATAGTGCATTTATATATCAAATAGGTTTTTTTAAAATTTATTTAAGTTTTCTTAGAAAGAGAGAGTGCAAGCAGGAAAGAGAGGCGGAGAGAGAAGGGGAGAAAGAGAGAATACCAAGTAGGTGCCATGCTCAGCAGGGAGTTCAACCGGGGCTCGATTCCATGACCTGCGATTATGACCTGAGCTGAAATCAAGAAAATCAAGAGTCAGATGCTCAACTAACTGAGCCACCCAGGTGTCCCTCAAATACATTTTAAACATGCACACCATACTTAACAACAACAACAAGAACACACACACACACACACACATGCACACCCCTCAGGTCATCAAAACATTTCTTATTTTTTATACACAGAAAGAATTTCAAGTTCCTATACTAATGCTTGGTAAAAAATAGCATACAGTCCTATCTCAAAAAAGGTATATTTTTAGTGTAGGAGTTCTCAGAGTTTACTGTGCTTCAGAATCACCTGGAGGGCTTGTTAAACTACAAATCCCTAAGGCTAGACTTTTTGATTCATGTAGGTCTGGTTTTGAGGGGGAGGGGAGATTCTGATAATTTGCAGTTCCTAATAGTTCATGGATGATGCTGATACTTCTGGTTTAGGGACCCCAGTCTGAGAACCACAGCTTTAGACTATCTAGAGACTCTGGTTTTATTACTTATTTTGGTCAAATGGAGTGCTTTATAGTCTTGCAGTTAGTTCTTTCTACTATCCAAATAGTAACAAAAATGACTACTGTAATTTAAGTCAGTATTTGCCCTGCAGAATCTAAGATAACTGTTATAACAACGAGCACTTGAATAATGATTTATCATTAATAAATCATTTCCATATACATTATATCACTGGAGACAACATATGAATCCTGGCAGGTGAGCAAGCATTATATTCATATTTTATGGATTGAAAGCAGAGAGCTTAAAGTACTTACCCAACAACTCCCCAAAAAGTAAATGGTAGAGAGCAGAGACCCAAACCAGGGTTTTCTGACTCTAAATTCTGTATTCATTCCTTCCACCACCTCAGTCTTTCTCTTAATTGCTTACATTTGTGGAGAAACTTACACTTTTCAAACTACTTTCATATTCATTATCTAATTTGATCTCCCAAAGCAACAGCATGAGGCGGGCAGGGCACATAATGTTGTCTGCATTTTGCAGATAAAGCCATTATAAAAGTGAATGAGAAAAGCGGCTCCTGTCATTTAGGCAGTATTTCTTCATATACTAGGCTAAATTTTCCTGCAATATTTAGCAGCATCAGATAGGGTACGTAAAGCATCAGATATTCTCCTTTACAAGTGATAAATATTCAATGGTTCAGTATTGTTAACTCTACCCTCACCCTTACAGCATTTGTTTTTTTCTGGTTTCTTGGTAGAAATACATTTGGAGAGAAGAAAGAAATGGGTGAAATTTAGGATTACTAGTTTGTAGGAAAGTGGGAAAGTTCTTACATTTCTACACTTTATGTACTTAGGAAAGCAGCTTTTTCTGCATATAAAGAAAGACTCTTCACCACTAGTCCAAAGCTTCTCAAAGTTTAATGTGCATACATACCACCAAGGGATCTTGATAAAATGCAGATCCTGATTCAGTGGGTCTGGAATAGGGCCCAATAGCCTACATTTCTGTAAAGTTCCAAGGTAATGCTGATCCTGGTCCAACCTTGATAAGCAAGGATCAATCCTATTTCTCAAGACTACAAATATTTTTATTATTCTCTGAATCATCTCAGAATTTCTGGGGTGGAACAGGGAAATTAATATAAAACATTGTAACAATATTTGATGCATAGTGCATACATTGTGGGACTTACCTAGGTGTTTCTTTGTGCTAGGCTATTTATGCATTCCAGTACTTTTCAATCTATTTTGATCTCAAGATCCAAGATGATAGTTAAAATGTGGTGCATCGACTCACAGCAACCATATTATACCTGGTATTTGTTAGATAGGCAGAATTTTAGTCCCCATCCCAGGCATAGGAGATGTTGAATGAAGGGCTTTAAGCTATGCTAAGCAATTTGAACTTTATCCCAAGGGCACTGGAAAATTGGGAAATTAGGTAGGAAAATTAACAACCAATTTTACACTTAGAAATAGTGTTTTAGGGGGAAATGTCTAGTAGCAAGGGGTCCAACTGGAAAATTATTGAAATTCAGGTGAGAAGAATGCTGGCTTAACTATATTGTGACAATGACAATGGGAAAAGAAGAATGGATTGATAGCCAGTAAGGAGGTAGAATCAAGACAATGTGTCAAATGAATTATTGCTAGGGAAAAGAAAAAGAGGCTAGGATCACCCTCAAATTTCTGGCTTAGACAATTTGTATCTACTACTTTAAACTTGTCCTTTGACCCCTTTGCTTCTGAACACCTGGAGTAAATGTCTTGATTCATGGGACCCAGGATTGCCAGTCTTAGCAAGGATCTAAGTCAGTCCTACTCTGACACCTCATGAGGGATCTTAGGATAGACTATAGCTGACATTCACAGTCAAGTTTCCAAAGTTAATTATACAACCTGCCCTGACTTTTTCTTGGATAAGTAAGCCTTATCAAATACAATGCCAGGCCTATTGTCTCCTCTTCTATAGTGGTTTGTTTGGCTCCCAAGTAAATCAACCTGCACTTATCTTGATGAATTTCACTGTACTAATATCAGCCCATTTCAACAATTTTACAATTACTTTGATCTTCTTAATATGCTTCTCCCAGCTATAATTTACTGTTTCCTTTTGTTTTGTTTTTATTGTGTAGCCCCGCTGTTACTTTCAATAGCTTACTCCTGAACACTGCAGATCATTTTTTCTTTTTGGTGTTATGGTATGATCATCACCTGTAACAACAGTTTTGTAAAAAAATAATAAGCATTGTAATTCACAACCTTTAAGTTCTATATAGCTACAGCAAATTAGGTATTTGCCATTATATAGCCAGACCCTAGGAAAACTGTCTCCAAGAAAAGAATGAAGACATCAATAAGGCATGCTAGAAAATCTTTCCCTAATAAGATGTGGTCATGTCCTTTTGAAAAAAGGAACACCACAACTGGGTATGTTGATGCAATGTCATGTAACACAATATGATATATAAAATATTAAGACAAATTTTGATGAGAGAGAACATTTAAAAAATCTTTGTTGTTTGTTGGAATGGATGAAGATAACATTGAAGTTTTCAATCAAATTCTCGGTCTCCCCCCAAATTACCACTACGCTACATAAAGCTGATATATAGATGACTAATAATTAAAATAAATAAAAATAATGTCAGTAATATCAGACACTGTACTAAGAACTTTACCTACCCATTCTCTTAATTCTCATAATAACTTTGGACAAATTCTATTTTTAATATCTATTAAACTGTAAAACACAGACTATGTGGAATAATGGCAACAAATATTTGAAATTGTGAGATTTTGAGAGATGTGGACTCTGTATTTCTGTTCTCTTAGGTCATGTGCAAAGTTTGTACTTAAGTTATCTGTCCCTTCCTGACCCATGCTTCTAAAATGTCCTGGAGCCCTCAAATCCAAGCTAGTCCTCCAAGGACACATCTAGGTGATTTGTTTCTCTTCAGGAAGAGTACGCTGGTCATCCGACAACAAATCTGGGTAGGGTAAGATAGGATGCTGAGGTGGTGATAGAGCATTTGTCCAACACTATCTGAATGACCAGCACATCTGGTTGTGGAGATCTTCCCATGGCTGAAAGTTGCCAGTGTCAGTTACAAAGAGTCTCTCCAGTTATTGGAGGCCAGTGATCATGTGGTTAAATTTTAGAAGCTTCATTTTCTAAATTACGCAATTTAGAAAGTAGAATTTCTCTCCTAAGAAAGAATTTGTATTTACTTGATTAGGCTATTATGGAATCACCTACATGGGCAAGAAATATGCTTCTTACCTAAGTTTAAGATATTCACACATATAAATAACTACCTTTATACCTGCTACACTGAGACATAGGATATACACCAGTATATACTGTCGCATATACACTAGTATATACTACTTTTCATATTTAAAACCAATATACAAGTAAGGTACTGAAAATAAAATATAGGAAGATTTCTCTTGATTTTTTCTGCTCTTTGAAAGGGAACACAGAAATCATTTTAAAGAAAAAAATTAGTATAAAAAACACTAACATCATGATATTACAAAAAGATGCTTGCCTGGATTCCTAAATGCATTATTATATTCACTTGCTTCTGTGCCTGGGATATTTTTCATTCTCCTTTTTTTTTTGGTCAGGTTATATTCACCCTTAACATCTCAGCATGAGCTCCCCTCAGAGGAGCTTTGCTGGCCTTGCAGATTTTGCTATATGGTCCTGTTTTATGGTCTTATTGAATGCTATAATATTTCTTTATATTGTATAAATCTAATTAAGTGGCTATTCATGTGATTATTAGTTTAATGCTCTGCTTTCCTGTTAAGCTATAAACTCCATTTGTGCACGGACCATGTCTATCTCTCTATTCATTTTGTCCTTTTACAAAGTGAACATTTTATGAACATTTTTTGCCAAAAGAACAAACTGTGAGATGGACATCAAGATTAATCTGGATATTATTCCAGGATGATGGGTAACATATTTTAAAACTGATATACAAGTAAGATATTGAAAAGACACAGAGAAAGATTTTTTATTTATTTTTCTGCTCTTTGTAAAGGGAAAACTGACTTTTTTAAAATGCAAGGAACGAAGGAATATAATCAACGTAATAGGTTGAATCATTATTTTCACTTAAAATATCACTATCTAGTGAAGAGCAAAATCATCAGTTTGATTCTTCCACTTCCATATACTACTAAGATTAACTCAAAGAATCTTCTGGAAGGTCCATACAAGAAAACCCTAGAGAAAGAATTTCTTTTTTTTTTTTTTATGTTTTTATTTATTTCTAGGAGAGAGAGAGAGACAGCGTGAGCAGGGGAGGGTCAGAGAGAGAGGGAGTCACAGACTGAAACAGGCTCCAGGCTCTGAGCTGGCAGTCAGCACAGAGCCCGACGCGGGGCTCGAACCCACGAACCGCGAGATCATGACCCGAGCAAAAGTCGGACGCTTAACCGACTAAGCCACCCAGGCGCCCCTAGAGAAAGAATTTCTAACTTGCATTGTAGATCATATGTTCTCTGTGTGAAATATGAAGTCATACTAATTCTGGTGTTCTAACTAAAAAGAGTTGATGTTATTTACTTGCAACATGTACTTCTGGAAATCAGCTTAAAGCAATGAGTTGAGTTTAACATTACGTAGTTCTCTGAAACCCATGAGGGCAGAGTCTAAGCTACATATATTATAATTGGTAAACATATAATATTAAAAGACAGAGAGGGCTAGAGTTAATGTAACTCAAGAATCTCACCAGGCAAGGATTCAAATTTGGAAAAGAAGTGACAAGGAATCTCTGACCATGTGATTAAAACCCAACGTCCAATGAGAAATGGGATTCCAGACTCCCTGCAGGTCTCTTACCAACTTTCAGCACAAATTTTCCCACCTACTCTATCAAAATACAAAATATTTAAGTGAGATTTTTATACTCCATATTAATGTCAAATCTGGCCTTTGGCTTGGACAAGAGAATTTTTACAGCACCTGCTAATTTGTTCTCAGCCTAAAGGGCTAAGTCCTCAGTGTGCCTGAGTTTGGAGGGTATAGAAATCTACCAAGGGTTCAGAAAAAAAAAAAACCTTTGTAGAAACAAAATGCATAGAAAATCCTTCTGTAACCCTGGGCAATCCTGATACCATATGAGGTACACTTGAGAAAGGGACTTCCTCTGGAATGTGAGAAGAAAGATGTAGAAACAAAGTTAAATGAAGATGGGAAGAGCATTACTAACAGAAGGGAGATCAAACACTCCATAGAAAATACATGTTACGGTGCAATTGCCCTCTAGGACTTACAAGATTATGAAAGTCTAACTTAATTAAGGGAGAAAATAGGTCACATTTAACAACCACATACGTGACATATCATTTTGACTATACAGAATAACTGGAGAGAAAGGAAAAATTAAGAAGTCAGAAGCATAAGGCAACCATGGAATTCATCAACTGCTTTCACCTCCTTCTAAGTCAGGTATATGTTTTGCTTTTGTATATATGAAAAAATTTACCATTCTTTAAATTTCCCTCTTTAAAAACACTTGCAGTATATTTCAAAAATAAATTTCAAATGTCAAAATAAAGAGAAACAAAATGGTGTGACCAAATTAAAAAAATGAATTAAGAGTTAATAAATATTCTTCTCTTCATAAAAATACACCTTTCACCCTCTTCCTTTTCTCCCCCTTATGTCACCAAATGACAGGTAATCATGTACGTGTGAACCCTGCATGGAATCTTCCCCCTTTCATGGTTCGATGTCCCTGTGGGGTCGAGCTAATTACAGGTACATTTCCTCTGCAAGGCAGTCACACTCTATACTGTTGAAGGCACAATTAATAATTGAACAAAGCTACTGGATTTTTTTGCTCACACGGCCACAGGTTGCAGGCAGTTTTACTGTCACACAGGGAACAGAGCCTCTTCTTGAGTGTCTCCAAGAAAGGTTTCATGTTATAGACTGAAAAGGATCACTGCCTGCTTCCAAGTTTTGAAAAGTAGGGAAAAACACATGTAAAACCAAAAAAAGCCAAACCTTCCACAAAAAAACCTAGTTCCCTTATAGAACAGTAAAGGCAAATTCCGCCCCCCGCCCGTCCCCCCCCCGTTAGCAGGAATAGGATTATGATCAAGTGGTTATTTAGGTCAGATGTAAAGAGATGAAAGAGCGGGCCTGTAAATTAATACCCTTTGGAAGGGAAATTGGAGTTTGCCCTTGAGTCTGTGAATGCAGCAGGGAGCTAGTTTTGCATGTGACAGAAGAAAATTTGACCTACAGAGAGGGCCTAGATAAAGGATTATTTAAGAATAAGTTTCTTTCCCTTGAGATGTATTTAGGAACTTAATAGAGAATATCCCCAGAGCCCCATGGGGTCATAAATTAGTGCAGAAAATCTTTGTCTTGTGCCCAAGCAATAGTCTTGAGCAAGGGTCTGCAAACTTTTCTAAAGGGCCAGATAGAAAATAGTTTAGACTTTGTGAGTCAAGCCATCTTTGTTACAACTGCTCAACTCTACTGTTTTTGAACAGAAGCAACCATAGACAATAAGAGAATGAATAAGCGTGGGTGTATTTCAGTAAAACTTTATGGACACTCAAATATGAATGTCAAATTTTTTGCACGTCAAAAACAGAATTCCTCTTTGTATATTTTTCAAACATTTAATCATCTAAAACCTAGTTTTAGCTGTGGACAGTACAGAAGTGGAGCAGGCTGTATTTGTCTCACAGACTGTAGTTTGCTGATCCCCTCACCTTACTACTGGAAATCTCTATGAGTACACTGATTTTTCATGCTGATTATGAAGTCTCTAGGGATCTCTGAGTGTATGTAAATGCTTCCCTTACACTGGAAAATATGGTCTTTCGTTGGCTTTAAAACACCATGGATAACCAGGTTATTGAGGATTCAAATCAGATATTCATCATCATTGAAAAGTTTACTAGAGTTAGCTATAAGATCTAAACTGGCAGGCCTAGCCTGGAAAAAGTCTTGAAGCTCTGATTCTATCTCATTATTTTTCTGAACTCAAAGGATAAAAAAAAATACATCTTTCGGTTCAGTCATAAATAGTGTTTTCCCCCAAAATAAAATAGAAATAAAGGATAAAAAACCCCAACTGCTTAATAGCCAGTAGTACACAAAAAGAAAGTCTTTTCATTATTGTAATTCATTTCTTGATTATAAGTTGAATATAATCTTCCTTCCTTCCTTCCCTTCTTTTTTTCTACCAATTGTTCCACAAAAAACTAGGAGGCTATAAATAATATATTTATATAGATGTTTAAATTAATTACAGGTGAGACAATAAAACAAGAGAAAATCAAGAGAA
The DNA here is from genome assembly GCA_017311185.1 of Proteles cristata cristata. Taxonomy (NCBI): domain Eukaryota; kingdom Metazoa; phylum Chordata; class Mammalia; order Carnivora; family Hyaenidae; genus Proteles; species Proteles cristata. The sequence goes on along the minus strand of JAESUZ010001019.1, from coordinate 2,976,887 downwards.
TGGTCTGTACATGAATTTGATGGCATAAAATCCCACACAGTTTGTTTAAAATCCACTTGATTAACATGCACTTTATATATGATTTCCTATATTCTTTTACGAATGGGCAAAATAAATTTGATTCTAAGTTTAGTAACAGTCAATTCCATGACTCATGATCATTTATAAAAATTTACAGACTTAATTCATAAAAAATCCCAGCAATCCATTGCTTAGAAAAAGGGCAATAAAAATATGTAAGAAGATTTTCCTCAAAGGGTATTTTTCAAAAAGAAACTATGTAATAAAATTAATAATCTCTCAAAACAACATTATAGTAAATGGAGTGATTTTAAGGGATACCTCTTAATAACATCTTTAAATATGGGCCAATAGCTTTTATACCAAATTGTCATTCAGTCAAAGCAATTCTATACTGGAAAGAAGTAGGTGGTGTGGGATTGGGGGGGTCATATAATTCAATCCAGGCTGAATGTGCTCTGGATGCTTAATTTAACCCAAGGGAAAGGTGTGCAATATCCAGAGGTTCACACTTTAGACAATCTTCCATATGCATTTTTCCCACGTAAAGTATAAGATGGGTCTGAAAGGAATGAGTTTGAGACTGATCTTCCAAATAAATGTCTCATTTATTGCTCTTATACATTGCCAATAAATGACAAATTGCATTCATTAACAATTAAGGTGAGTTTTGAGTGACGTTCTCTTAAGAAAATAGAAGCCTTTAATAAGAATAGCTGCCAAAAAAGGAGACCATTCCATAGGCTAATCCAAATTCACTTGAAAACTTAATTAGATACCTAACATGATATGGAGGCTCATATTCTCAACCACAAAATACACTTTTCAAAGATGCCTTAAGCAAACACCATCCTGGACTCTTAGAAATGCCTCAGGATAGCTTCCGTGTATATCTTGCTTTGCACAACTTTTTTATGACGTTCATTCCAAAATGACTATGTTGTGAACTCAATCTCTAAATACTTTTACAAGGAAATTTTAAGAGACTATAAGATATAAATCAATTAAACTTGAGGGCTATCTACCAACATAAACTACACTTTACAAGAATAATCGATCCATAGTCCCTCTTCCTGAGAAATTAAATAGCAGCCTTTATTCTACAAAGACTGTGTCATTTGTAAAACCATGCCATTACATCTAAGAAAATGTAACCTGTAGAGCAGGAAAGTATGCATGCAGTCGATCCAAGTAATTCGATACAATATTTAAGTGAAGTTCAAGAAGGAGCAGGGCCTGAGAATTCAGTTATGGTGAAGGTGACGGTATTACATTTTAGACCTAATACTAAGTCACTTAATGCATTTAATTCTTCTGTATTTGTTGCCTTGAGGTGATATTCTATTGAAAATGAAATAAGAAATGGTTGTAGACTCTATAGAGATGAATATTAGCAAAGACCAGGCAGGACCCTAAATAAGTCCTATTGCAATTCTATTAAGGTTTTAATAACCAGATACATGCCTGCCTTTCCAATCCAATGGAATCTCAGAAGCACAAGTTTATCTTAAATAATATGTGGTATGTTGAAGACTACAGGGCTGCTTACCAGTTGGTGTAAGGTGTCTCCAGGTGATCACAGGTTCAGGACGGCCATTAGCCATGCAGACCAGGGTTACATTGCTGCCCTCATTCACAGTGACATCTGAAGAGATGTTGGAGATCTTTGGTGGAACTGCAAAGACAAAGCGAATGGAATATGTAACTATGCCAGTAAAACCAGGTTTAAAGCATTGGTCCATGCTACTGGAAATAGCAAAGCTGAGCTAGATGCTTTTATGACTTAAACTATTTGAATTTTTTTTCTTAAGAAGGCAGGGTGCTTTATGACCTCCTTAGAAACTCAGCAGATGAAAAGCATGGCTCTTACTATAAGGAGAATCTCTCCACTATGACCAAGTACTTAGAAATTGTGCAGAGGAATACAATGAAAATATATTATTTCTTCTTCTTTTTCATTAGAATAGACTTTAAGTATTAGTGTGCACACTTAAGCATATTAATAATTTTTTCCTATAACTGAATGGTACCTGCGTACATTTATTTTTTTATGTATATAAAATGAATATAGTGCAATCTTACCTCCAAATGTCTGGAAAAGAAAAACAGTGTTGTTTAGTATGAGTTGTATAGTTGTGTTATTAAGATGTAGCAACACCTGTTTACTTATAATCTACCCACATAAGGAACCCATCAGTTTATCACAATAGGAAGCCTCTAAATATCACCTGGGTATGTGATAGGCTAGATGATGAAGGTTAGAGCCTAGAAAACTGAATTAATAAGGCCTATGTCACAGATATTACAAAAATAATATTATTACTACTAATACTTTCACCACCACTATTACTAAGAAGTTAGTAATAGCTAACTTTAAGCACTTACTATATGTAAGACCCTATGTAGAAGTACTTTACAAGTATTATATCAGTAACTCATTATAATAATGATATCCTATGAGGATTTTATTTACAGGTGAGAAACTGAGGTATAGATGGAGCTAGGTGAGAAGCAGAAAACAGATTTGAATCCAAGAAGACTCCAGGGCCCACACTCTTAAGCAATACTTGAATGAAACTTCATCTTCACAATCGAGGCTACCAGATGGCTGAAAATGATAGAAATTACTCTTTGGTGGTGTGAGAAATGAGTCCCCAAGGGCTAGCTGTACTGCCGTCTGACTTCCTTCATTAGTGTTCAGGGCGGCAACATTAGATCTCATATTGGTAGGCTTAAGTGGAAAGTGAATTACTCACAAATTTCATCACAGAGGTTATGCACTGGTTACAAATAGCAGAGTTTATGGTTTGACTGTGATTTTCCATTTTTTATTTTTATTTTACTCTTAGTTGCTTATGTGGTCTCTGAGAAAGTATGTGTCAGGGGGAGGGAGAAGAACAGGATAGCATAAAGGAGCTCAATAATAAAAGAATCTTATTTTCTTTCTCTCTTCCTGCCCTATGGTGACAAATAAAACAGGAACATTTTCTACCTGTAGAGACTGTTGTCTGACAACCATGTGATTGCTGCAGATCTCTGTTAGGAGATATTGATGGTACTTGGGCAACTGACCAGGTCACAGTGCCACAAAGACGAAGTGGGAGGATGATTCATGACCTTAGCCTTTCTCCCAAACGGCATCTTACAGGACTTCTGGGTAGAAATCAGTAATTCTAAATCAAGCCCAATGGCAGATGGAATGTAGTTGATTCCCATTATTTAGTAATATGTATTTATAGGGTTTCCATTTCCCTTTTATCTACTGGGTTTAATGGGTCTTTCTCTCATATTCACTTATTGACTTGCAATATACCCTCCCAGACTTTTGCAATGAGGACCTAAAAGGTTATACCCAGTTTTTAAAGAAGAAGATAAGGCACAGAGAGAAATAATGGCTTGTCAAGGGCATTCCCATCAAGAAATATGGCTAGACTTAGGACTCGAGGTTCCTGAACATCCAATTGTTCTGTTGTTTGACTTTTACAGTTTTTAATTCCCATCTGAATAAGCCAGTGTTCTGAACATCTCCAGAAAAGTACAATGAACTATAAATCAATGATGGTGTTCAAGAATACAATTTAGACATCCTAGGTATCTTACTCTACAATCTAAAATCTGCAACAGGAAGATATGTAATAATTACATTAGCTTATATTACTCAATTTGTAGTTAATTCTGAATTGCAAGACAGGCCACAGTATAGAAAGAAGAAATACATATGTGTTTTCATAATAAAATTGTAGAGGGGGAGACTTCATATTCCTAATATAAAAACATGCAAATTTACAAAACAGAAAATATTTCCAGTGGTCAGGCTCCTAGAGAATTATTACCTCTGATAAAATTTACTCATAATTTTCTCTCATTCTGTAAGAGGAATATATATCTAAGGACTTTGCTTTTGTATGGCACCCAGGCACCCCTGTTTCTATTAACTAAGGACAACATACTCAAGTCCTAGATCTAAGATACTGGAGACTCAGAAAGTGTGTTCAATAGTCAGAAATGTAATCATGCTAACATTTATCTCACCTTCCTCAGGGTCATTACCAATGGGATTCACTCCATTGCTTACCTTCTACTTCTTTGTACATTGCACCAGCTTCTTCCCATAGCATTTATATCTGATGTAGTCATTTGTTCTAGAAATAAATCCCTCCCTAAATTATATGTTACCATCTTACTTTCAAACCCTCTGTCTACAGAGACCTTGAAGGAATTGCTCTGCATCACATCTTCATCTCCCATTCACATTTCAACCTATGGTGCAATCTGAATTCTTTCCTTAACCTCCAAAAAAACTGCTCTCAGGAAGCTCACCAATTTGAACTATGGTGTTTTTAGGTCCTATGAGCAATTTTGTCATTATGCTATTTTTCTCAGAAGTATTTGATTTTGTAGACCATAACTCCCTTCTTCCATTCTTTTCTTTGTTTTCTTTTCTTTTCTTTCTCTTCTCTTCTCTTCTCTTCTCTCCTCTCCTCTTCTCTTCTCTTCTCTTCTAAGATGCCAGATTCAACTGTTTTTCATCTTAGCCTTCTGGCCACCCTTTCCAGTTTAATTTTTGGACTTACTTTGTCGTATTTCTTAAATGCCTGTATTTCTGAATGTTTGAACACTGTCCTCTTCCTTCATATCATTCACTGTGAATGGTCTTATCTATTGTCTAGCTTCAGAAGCTAAGGCCATAGTATGTATGACTCCCAAATCAGTATCTGCAGCCCATATTTTTCTCATGACTTTTACATTACTTTCCAATTGACTACTCTAAATTTTCATCAAATATATCATAGATTGCCGGGAGCCGCACCGGCCTCTCTGGATGGCAGTCACAGCAAGGAAATGGCAATGTTTGCAGCTCCTCCCATGAGAAATGAAAACTGGTATCTCCTTCTGCTACCATTAGCTCGTGTTGGATATAAGCCTGCTGGTATTGACCAGGCCTCCCAATATTCCATATCAGATCCATATTCTGAATACAGATACCTCATAAGGAAAAACATATTCCTGCCTTCACAAAAGAGACTTTAGATGAAAGCTCTATGGGCGATTGTCAAAAGGCTCTTCCTATGGGCCTTGCAGATTCAAGACTTAAGGGGTTAAGAACACAAGAGTTACAACTGAGCCTGGCCCTGAGACAAACAGCCTATTTCAGGGCAGAACATAAGTTACTACATATATCTTTGCTAATTGGTGAAGCATAGCAGTCCCTTCCTCAAGGCCTACATTCCACAAACACCCTCCCTTACACTGGCAACTGGGATGAGGGTAGATAAGAGTAGCTAAAACATAAACCCAGGTGCCAAGATGGACACATTTAGGGCCCTCATGATGGTTTCCACACACAAACCAATTCAGAATCATTCATCCTCTTGAGAGCCAGACAGAATGACTCCTAGCATATCTATATACAACCTAACCTATATGTTATCCTGTCTTTCACTAAGAGCATCCTGTTATTTTCTTGGTTGTAAATTCACCATGACTGGGATACTTCTGTAATTAATATCACAAAAGACCTCTCATTGTAAGAAATTCCTTTTCTCTGACCTCATATGGTTGTTGAACCTTTAAATAAAGACACCAAAACCGACAGGACAGAGATGCCTGCCTGGTGATCAGAAAGAATCTCGGGGCTCTCTCATTCTCTTTCGCCAACACCGTCCATCCTTCAGGGACCCCTGGACCTGTCGGAGCCGGCGCGGCCTCCGGCAATAGATACTCAAGAGTCAACATATTCAGAACTGAAATCATCATCTTCCTTCCTACAGAGCACTGTAGTCTTGTTCACTATTCTTGGGGAATGTTGTCATCATGCAGTTACCCAAGCAAAACTCCATTATCTCCCTTGACTGTTTTTTTCTCCTTTACTACCCCCATATAAAAAGGATCCCAAGTTCTGTGGCTTATGCCTTTTAAATCTTTCTCAGATTCACTCATTATTCCCAATCTCTATTTCCAACAGCCATAAGCATTTCTTTTTTTGCCTAAATTTTGCAAGAGCATTACAATGAATTTCTTTGCCTCTAGCCTTCCTTTCCTCAGGCTCAGTGTCATTCATTCATCATATTGCAATAAGTTTTTTTCCCCCTAAATTGCAAATGTGAGTATAATATTCTCTGATTATTCTCATTGCCCTCAAGATAAATCCAAACTTCTTAATATGAATTCACAAGCTATGGTTGGCCCCTGGTTAGCTCTCTAGCCTTATATCTTACCCCCTTTTTTTGGTATCATCCAGTCAGATCAAATAATTTTGGCTCCCGGAATATACTGTGCTTGTTTTCTCCAAGACATTTAACATTCTATTTTTTCAACATGGAATGTTCTTCTTCCAGCCTTTCAAGTGGTCAGCCCCTTTCTCCCTTTAGGTTTCAAGTTGTCAGCTTGTTTTCTTACTTTTTCTAGGAAGACTATCCTATCATTTACCAGCCCAATTCTTACCCCTACTCCAATCCTGACTTCCTACTGGGTGAGGCATCTCTCCGGTGTTCTAAAATAGTGTCCTCTATTTCTCCATTATGATCCTGAATCGTCATTGCTGGATTACTCACCTATACCTGTCACTAAACTGAAAGAGGCAGATGAGAAGTTCTTGGTTTTCTTGGCCAGTGAATCGTACAGACCATGACACTTAGAACATGGTAGGTACTCACAGGGTGTTGAAAAAAGAAATTAATGAAAATCCCTGCCAGCCCTCCAACTTTTCTGAGCTCAAGGAAGTCATCTCATTGAATTTTTATCAGGAAGGAGTAAGCTTTTATTTTTGAGCCAGTAAAATATAGCTTTTATCAGTATTTCTTTAGCTACCCCTCTAATCACCTTGTTCACTATCAACTTTTTTTGACTCTTACTTAAAAAGAAATTAACTATGGGGCAAAGAAACATTTGTGTATGTTAGGAATATAGGAAGTAAGATAAACTTGGTGTCCAACTTCCTGAATTATAGACATATTCAGGGTTTAACTTCTTTTTTTTTCTTTTCTGTAAGAAGCCATTCATATATATTTGTATGGATATATATAAATACATATAACTTTTTTTTTAGTTTAATGGTTTAATAGTTCCTTCCTAGTTTTCCGTAGGAATTCATGCAGTCTGCATTTAAACCATCACTGATAACATAAGATTAAAGCAGCAATGCAAGGTCTTTATTCTATTACCTCCTAACATCTTTATGAAGATCCTGGGGAGTAAAATGTATACTCTTATTATCACCATTTTATAAATGTGGACATAGAGGACAAAATGGGTAAAAAATCACACAGTTAAGTAATTATGGAGTTAAGATAAAAACCTAAGGTTTATAGATTTCCCAAACTTAACTCTTCCTCTAGATCATATTCACTTTTGCAATAGTGGTTCCAAATAGTATTTTTTGCTCTATTTTAATTCTCAGTAAGGACCACTGTAGGAAATACTGTTTAACAAGATAACCTTATTTGCATTGGTAAACATAAGTTGTTTATTTATCAAAACCACTGTAATATTGATTTATGCTCATGGGTCATCACATATTCTGTGTATTTTATTGTCTTCTGGAGTATTCCCTAACAATTTTTTTTTTTTTTGAGAGTGAGTGAGCAGGGGAAAGGCAGAGGGAAAGAGAGAAAGGGCATCTTAAGTAGGATCCATGCCCAAAGCGGGACTGGATCCCACAATCATGAGATCATGAACTGAGTCAAGATCAAGAATCAGATGTTCAACTGACCCACTCATGCACCACCCCCCAACAATATTTATTTATAGGATATTAGTGTGCTTTATTATATTTTCCTAAATGTAATGCCATGAACCATTTATTTAATGTTTTCAACTTATTCGGTTTCAGTGATCTCTCCAATTTGTCTGATTATTTTGTTTTTCTTACTGATTAATGACAGCTTGTATACCTTAGGGAAATAATCTTTTGTTCTTATATTGTTTGCAATTTCCACAATTCATTCTTAATTTCATAATTTAATGACCATTTTTGTCTTGTAAAAGTTTTAAATTTCTTTAAATTTTGGTGAGCTTTTTTAATGATTTATTCCATTGCTTTTTTGCATAGAAGGTCTTTTCTTAACATAAAGTCAGTTAAATATTTGTCTATTTTCTCTTTTCCTTTCAATGGTTTATTTCTGTTCTTTATTGTGCTCTTTAAATAATCTAGAATTGATTTCTGGTGTGAACTATAACTAGGTTTTCTTAATCCTTCATAGTTTTTTAGTCAATTTCCACAATATCACTGGTTAAATTATATAAAATACATGCATTGTTTTGGTTTTCAGAATTACCCTACTTAGTGCTACCACCTGACCAGAGCAATATTTCTGAGAAATATATATATATATATTTATATATTTTATTTTTATAAATATATATAAATTTTTATATTTATTTATTTATTTTATATATATATATATTTATATATATATTCCTACTTACAATGCCAAGTAGTTTTATCATTGGGCATTAAAATATGTCACTAATCTTTTGGACACCACACTATTATTATGTGCTGCTAGTTCCAAACTTAATTGTTTATTAGACAAATACTTCCTAAAATGTTGAGTGAAAACACGATTTAGATATCCTGCTTTCAGGACACTAAATTCATTATCCAAGGGAATTCTTAAGGTTGCCACTGCAAAAACAAAAACAAAAACAAAAACGAAACAAAACAAAACCCATAAAACCAAACCAAACCAAACATAAAAACAACCCTCCCCAACCCCAAAACCAAAAAACACACAAAATTCCAAACTTAATAGTTGTAATTTTAAAATCTGAATTATTAAATAGGTGATATTCTTTCACTGAAATCTACATAAATTCTGTATTAAAGAAACGTATATATTTTTTCATGCACTGCAAATTAAATCACAGTTTCTAACATAATGCTAACATCTAGGTACACTTGTGCACATGGATTACTTCAGCTGTGCAATGAAGCAGTATTAAGCAGGATTATGACACAGTCAATTTGCCTCTGCCACTCATGATTTTATTGCCCTTCCTCGTTCTTGTAATTCCTTTACCCACTCTATCAGATCTCTAGAGGTCCAGGATCTGCTCTAGTTTTGTGAACTCAGACTTGCCTGCGCATAATTTGTACAGTTCTCTAGGTTCCAATGCATCCCTTCTTCTCTTTTGTATAAGGTTAACATCTCTTATGTTTGACCCAAAGTGGAAATGCAGGCAAAGTCAGGGACATAGTTGAGTGGACATATATCATGTGACCTGCTCAAATCTGTGTTCCCTTTGTCTGGAAAGACAACCGTGGTATTCCTTTGGGGAAAACACTTCCCACCAACTGCCACTGGTTTGTTGGGAGTGTCAATCAAGTGACCCATTCTCCTTTGGTGAAGGAGTGGGTATGTGACTGAAGCTGGGCTACTTAGACTTTCCTTTTCTGGAACCTGATTTTTATAAGGTATGATTCAAGAAAGGTTGAAACTGATTCAGCTTGTGGTAGACTCTGTTAATGTCCCCAATTCTCCCCTCTTTCCTATATCCATATCTTTTGCCATGCCCATCCCCTCCTTCAGTGGGTGGCAGACATTTTTACATCCCTGGACCATGTTGCCTGTTTTGGCTACGGATATAAGCATAGGGAATGCAAGCAGGAGAAGGAGGATGAGAGATGGCAAATGGGATAGCCAAATAAAATATAGGGCATCCTGTTAAATATGAATTTCAGATACACTACAGATATATTTTTTAGTATAGTTGCTCCAAATATTGCATGGGACATGCTTATGCTAAATATTATTTGTTATGTAAACTACGAATGTAACTGGGCATCCTATAGTTTTATTTGGTAAACTTGGCAACTGAAGTCAAGGTACAGTGTTACCTGTAGTGGAAGCCCAGCCTGGATCTGCTGACTTGCACACTTGTGAGAAATAAAAAATAACTATTGTTTTATGCTCCTGAATTTTTGAGTAGTTTGTTCAGCAGCAATAGTTAGCTAATACACATCATGAAAGGGCAGCCACCTGAAAGGACTATTATTTTTTACTAGTGTCTGCCACTTGCATCCCTGGAGATGCATGGCTTCTGTGCCTTCCAAGGCAATATTTTCTGCTTTTCCTTTGAGTCTATGGACTATTCCATATTTTCCCAAAGAATTTCTCTCTTTTCATATGAAATTAGCCAGTCAATTTCTGTTGCTTAAACCAAAGAAATCCTAATTGTTACAAATTGGGAAGTAGTCCTAATAAGGGGAAAATTTGAAGAGGGGTCTTTTCATAGAGGTAAATTATCATTTATTCTTGGGTACTTCTTTGGGTTTCCACAAAACTAACTGAGTTGCATGTCTAGCATTGGTTCTTATCTGTCAGCACACATTGCTTTAAAAATAATCCGAGGTTTCCAAGACCATCTAATTCTAGGTGTGAATGTTTCAATACCTTTGTCCTTAGCCTCTGACTGACCAGCTGGTAAAAGGACAATTATCAATTCCAGAGGAAGGGATAAAAGTGGTCAATGGGCTCATTTTCTAACCTCAAATAATTAGCATTTATAAATTGTATTCAGTTCAAAATGTTATCCCTAATGTTACAAATTATTAACAGTTTGTCTTATCAGTTATTGCTTATTTGAAGTTTGAGCAAGGTGCCTGTCTTACTGTGTGTGTGGTGGTGGTGGTGGGGTGTTAAAAACATAACACTACCAACTTCTCAATTTCTAACCTACTTTGGTGTGGCTAGAGAAGCTTAAACCCTATATATTTGCATATGTAACACACTGGAAAAGTATCATGTATCTATATAAGTGTAGGGTTCAGAAATCTACAGGATGTTTTTTGAGCAGCACTTGGCTTTAATACGCATGATCCAAGAATTCAACAATAAGAATAAAAATATACAATATAACACGTTAATGCCATCTGTGAAACATCAAACATCCATCTAGTCTGGCATTTTGCTTCTGAAAATGCCAATGAAGCATGTTGTGCTGCATGGTGTCGTGGCTTCCAGAATGGATGATAGGATTGGAAAATGTAGCAGTTTGAGAGCCAGGGATTTTGATTCTGTCCTGACAGCAGCTCACAAGGCAACTACATATTCTCTGTATTTGCTTTAGAATCTTCCTCATGATGCACACTGTACGTGCTTAACAAATTTTGAATGAATAAACACACAAATTAATGACCAGTTATTTAAATCTCCCTGAAACTTAGTTTACTCATCTGGCAACTTAAAGTAATGTGCAAAGTTGATAATAGTCAATATTACAGGATTGCTGTTACAGCCAAATAACATAATTCATATAAACTTGCTTTTTAAACTGTAAGGGATTCTATAAGTGTAGCTAGCTATTATTTATTACATGCCAACACTAGCTAAGAAAACAGTGTTGGCTTAACTCTTCCTAAGATAACATGACAACGCAGTTTGTGTATTTCTATGGCTAATGGCATTCTAGTTATATTTTTGTAGACAGCCTTATTGCCAGAAGCTGTAGGCAGTTACTATAACTCATAATTAATCATTAAGATTGGATTTAACAGAAAATCACCCCAAAGATATGTATCCAGTTCTTATCTACTAATGGGTAGAGCTATGCCAATATGTTTAGCTCTTCAGAAAATGTCTAGACATTTTATACCTATAATAAAAAGTGGCAAAAAGATGTGAAAGTGTACAATTATAAGCAAAACAAAGTTTGAGAAGCTTAATTCTTGGGTTTCTAAGGAAAAGCTCTCCAAATAAAATGATATCACCATTACATAATTGGTAATGTAAGTCTCAGTAAAAGGGAGGTCTTTTATTTGTTGTTAAAGACAACAGATGTTGCCAGGTGTTTTGTGTCTGTAATTTGAGTCTCTAAAGCCTTAACTCTGGCCGAATAAAACAACCAGCAATGATAATTTCTTTTACACTAGTATTAGTTCTCATTGTTACTAGAATCCATTTATAAAGCAAGAAATATCAGCCACAGAAGTAAGTATTTGAAAAGGAGTGCTCTACAGGAACATGATTCCTTTTAAACACAAAGGAATTCATGGGTAAGTAGAGAAAATGTGGAAACTATAGCTTATTTGAGTGTCAGATGAATATGAAAGTAGAAGAAACTCATTACACATATCAGTTACACAAATTTCTTTGCCAGGAGTGAGTAAAAATGTGGCACTTATGCCTGCATTAGAAGACAAACAAAGTAACTTAAGGAAAGGAGGATAATACACTAACAATTTAGAGGAAAAGACAAAATGTATATATAAAACAAAGCTAAGTACCATATGAGTGGTAATGTGCTAAAGTTGGAAAAATAGGAGTAAGGAAGCTCATGAAAATGACACATTGAAACAATGTGCAGGCAAGAAAAAGCCATCCTCCTATAATCAGACAGGAGCAATTTCTGAATTTTACATGTAAGTAAAAGTTAGTGCCTAAAGCCTCACTTAACCTAGTCCTTGAGATGCAGCTGCCATCTTACTGTGTTGGCCAAAAGAATAAGCTGGATAAGGCCGATCCAAAGACATTGGCCTTTGAACCATAAATTATCCCATTCTCAAGTGGCCCTATGAGTTCCTGGCACTATCTCAGGTAGGCAGACTTAAACCAAAATAGTCTCTACAGACTCATCCAGACAGTAGCCAACATCACAAGGGAGGGTTAATTTGGGTCAGACTCCTCTAAATAACTCAAACACGGTAGCCACAGCATAAAGACATGTCATGAGCTCACTTATTCACCACCTAGTGGTGGATGTGTACTTAGGGTGATACATGTGTGGCATGGATATCTGCATCTGATTGAGGCTCCCAGTCACCCTAAATATAAAGTATGTTAAATAGGAACTTTTCTATTTTTATTAAGTATTCAGAATTACCCTGGAATCTAAGTGTGTGGGCTGGTTTTGAAAGGGGACAAATTATTCAGGCACCAGCATTTACATTCATGACCAGCTTAGGGCATCCATTATTGCTGCTTCAGCGATATGTATACTCTGTAGGATGTCAAATGGCTGTTCTCATGTATGGGTCATTGCCTTGCTAAATAAGAGCAAATGAAACTATCCTGACTCTGTTCACTGAGGCTGCAGTTACTCAACAAGTCAGCAGCTTCTCCAAAATTTCATATTCCCAGACCCTTATTCCAGCTGTTTGGATATTTATTTTTGTTAACCTGGGAAAATATCCAGAAGCTGATTTAATCAGTCAGTGGGAGGAATGAACCTGCTTTCTTCCCTTTACCTCACAAAATAGCTTTATCATTTCTGGTACTTACAGAATAGTCTTTAGATACTGCCCAACCACAGCAGATGGTTTTGTTATCTGGCAAAAATGGGGGTATCAAACAGAGGGAAGCTCAAAAATATCAGGCTATCAAGAGTGGGTCGCAAATAGCAACTGGGTGAATTCCAAGGGCTCAGAAATGGCACCCACAGACTAGCAGGGAAAAAATAAGTGTATCTTTTCTCTTTATGCACTCAAAACTCAGGTGGTATTCTGGCATCTATAAAAACCCACTCCTTATTCCATGAAAAGCCTGTAAAGATTTAGCCCTAAACCATGACATATCCTAAAAGCTACAAAATACATTATGGGTAGTAGCCAAAATATATATTTTTTTCTGTGTTCCATTAGTTTTCTTAAAAAACAATGAGAAAAAAATTGCCTGTAGCCCATGGATGAATTCTGTAGTTATTAAGACAATATTAGAGATAAGTCATTATATTAAAAGAGGACAGGGTGTACCTGGGTAGTTCAGTCAGTTAAGTGTCTGACTTCAGCTCAGGTCATGATCTCACAGTTTATGGATTACTCCCCCATGTCGGTCTTTGTGCTGACAGCTCAGAACCTAGAGCCTGCTTCAGATTCTGTGTCTCCCTCTCTCTTTCTGCCCCTACCTTGTTCACACTCTGTCTCTCTCTCTCAAAATAAATAAGCATTAAAAAAAAAGAGTACAGGATTTTAAACTATTTACTTTTAATTTTTTTTAGTAACCTCTGCACCCAACGTGGGGTCTGAACTCACGATCCTGAGATCAAGAGTTGCATGCTCTTACAACTGAACCAGTCAGATACCCCAAAAGAGGAATTTTAAATCAGAGAGAAATAACCTTTAAGTTAATAGAATATAGAAGTATAAAGGGTTCAGAGACTAGTCTTCTGTCTATTATGTTTAGAAATAATACAAATCAACAACATTGATTGAGAGCCTATAAGACATAAAGGCATTCATTGTGCTTGGGCATGGCCAGAGGTGAGGAGGGGATAAAACAATGACAATTATCACTTATATCAGCCAGTTTTTATTGTTTCAACAGAAGTGCCAGTAAAAGGTTACTGAAAAAATAATAAGAATGCTTACTCTAACATATTTTAAATGGTTTACTGTTCCTCTCATTTCTTCATTCCATTTTGAGAATCAGAAATGTGTAGAAATAACTATGGTGCTTGTAAGAATCCCTTAAACTTAAAGATTTCATGCCCATATTAGTATCCTAAATTCTATTTTTTTAGTTGCTTAAGGCATATAGTGTTCTTTGCGTGTAGGGAAGGAGGTAGATTCTAATAGAAACCAACTAGGGTGAACTAAAGCATGCCTTGAATACAATGAAAATAATGAAAGTTGTTTCCTGCCACTGCTCAAGGGCCCATGATAGAATATTTAGACAAAGAATAGGATTGACAGGAGGTTTTCAGAATTTCTTTCTTTGCATTGCCCTTGTTCAAAGCTTACCATGAATCACTATGAACTAAATGTGGAGTATTCACATTATTTCCTTCTAAACAAACAGAGTTACCATTGTGAATTAATTAATACATTCATGCCAATTATAATTTTTCAAAAATTATATATAATGATAGGAAATATAGTAATTATTGCAAATGTTAAATATAACTAGGAGAAATAGAATAGTTTCTGCTATTCTAAGTAGGCTTAAAAATTCCAGAGAAGTAAATAGGTATGTGGCATTTGTGGAAAGCAGGAAATACAAAGCCTGGAGTTGATGAATATGAGTTAGGTTTACACTTTATCTTTCCTTGTCCTCTGTTTGAGGGACAAAGGAATATTACACAACAAAAAAAGACATAAGCAAGCAGAAAAGTAAAGAGAAATAATGAAAATAATAAAGATGATTAATAATAATCAACTATCTGAAGTGGTATAACATTATACAATTTATGAAACTCTGATATATGTCTTGCCTTATTTGATCTACGCCCTATCCCGATGTGATGGCTTGGACAAATTTTCTTATTGCCACCCCCCACACCCCCATATTGGTTGAGTACTGAGGCTCAGTAAGGTTCATTCTCTTGGCCAAGGTCACAAAGCCAGAAACTGAAAGTATCAAGTTCATAACCAGCTCATCTGGTCAAGAAGATCCAGGAAGATCTTGGTATTTCAAGACTAGATTATCTACTCTGAGATGTGAGATGCTACCATGTTGACTGAATAAAATAGCTGCAAAGATGACCAGGGCACAAGTACAGATAGGAAAGTCTAGATAGGTGGGTACTTGCTCTTAGTACAGTGATGGAAATGTCACTGATTGTGTAGAAATCCTGGAAGTCTGGTTTACTAAAGTTTGTTTTCTCTGCATTATTCAGTTCAGATTTTTAGCTGAATTATTACATGGGTAAGAATTTGGCTTTCTTGAGGTGCCTGGGTGACTTGGTCAGATTAGCACCTGACTCTTGATTTCTGCTCAGCTCATGGTCCCAGGGTCGTGGGATTGATCTCTGAGTTGGGCTCTATGCTGAGCATGGAGCCTGCTTAAGATCCTCTTGCCCTCTCCCTCTGCCCCTCTTTCCCCTGCTTGTTCTCTCCTTCTCTTGCTAAAATAAAAAAAAAGTAATAGTAATGAAAAATAATTTCGCTTTCTGGTTTTGAGGTATTTTTAAAAATAATGCATCTAAAGGAAACAAAAAATGCTGATTCAAAACGGCACATGCACTCCAATGATTATAGCAGTACTATCAGCAAAAGCCAAATTATTCTGCTCCTCCCTGTTTGACAGAAAGGCACTTCTGGAACAGTGCCAACCACATCCCCAAGACACAGTGGTGGAGGTTAGAGTCAATAGATTTGGCCATATTGGGAGCCTAGTCACCAGGCCTGCTTTTAACTCTGGAAAAGTGGATATTGTTGCCATCAACGACCCCTTTATTGACCTCAACTACATGGTCTACATGTTCCGGTATGATTCCACCCACGGCAAATTCCACGGCACAGTCAAGGCTGAGAATGGGAAACTTGTCATGAATGGAAAGCCCATCACTCTCTTCCAGGAGTGAGATCTCACCAACATCAGATGGGGTGATGCTGGTGCTGAGTATGTTGTGGAGTCCATTGGGGTCTTCACCACCATGAAGAAGGCTGGGGCTCACTTGAAGAGGGGACAAAGGGGGTCATCATCTCTGCCCCTTCTGCTGATGCCCCCATGTTTCTGATGGGCATGAACCACGAGAAGTATGACAACTCCTTCAGGATAGTCAGCTATGCCTCCTGCACCACCAACTGCCTAGCCCTTCTGGACAAGGGCCATGATAACTGTGGCATCGTGGAAGGACTCATGACCACAGTCCATGCCATCACTGCCACCCAGAAGACTGTGGACAATCCTTCTGGGAAGCTGTGGCATGATGGTCCGGGGCTGCCCAGAACATCGTCTCTGATTCTACTGGCACTGTGAAGGCTGTGGGCAAGGTCATCCTTGAGCTGAATGGGAAGCTCACTGGCATGGCCTTCCATGTGTTGATAGTGGATTTGACCTGCCG
The DNA here is from genome assembly GCA_017311185.1 of Proteles cristata cristata. Classification (NCBI taxonomy): domain Eukaryota; kingdom Metazoa; phylum Chordata; class Mammalia; order Carnivora; family Hyaenidae; genus Proteles; species Proteles cristata. The sequence continues at coordinate 2,960,144 of JAESUZ010001019.1, read as the reverse complement.
CCTAGAGAAAGCTGCCAAATATGATGACCTCAAGAAAGTGGTGAAGCAGGCATCGGATGGCCCCCTCTAGGGTACCCTGGGCTACACTGAGGACCAAGTCGCCTCCTGAGACTTTAAAAGTGACACTCACTATTCTACCTTTGACACTGGGGCTGGCATTGCTCTTAATGACCGCTTTGTCAAGCTTGTTTCCTGGTGTGACAATGAATTTGGCTATAGCAACTGGGTGGTGGACCTTATGACCTCCAAGAAGTAAGAGCCTCCTGGACCACTGTTGTGCCCGATTCGCTAGTCCCCTGAGACCACCAAGGAGCCGACACTGATGCAAGTACAAAAGGGTCTTTATTACAAGCTCTAGCCGGGGCTCACCCGCCTACTGGTGTAGTGGCAGCAAAATGAAACCAAGAACAATAGCAGATAGGGTTTTTAAGGAGTAAGGGGTGGGGGTGTTACAGCTTGTGTAGCATTATCACATAAGCACCAATTACAATTGTACAGCACCCATGGTAACAGCTTTGACCATTCAGTATCTGTGAGGTGTTCCTTACTTTTGGTGGGACCCAATCATGACTTTTGAGAATCCTTTGAAAATGACCAATTATGAGGTGAGTTCAAAGGGCCCACATGGGAGTCAGGCAAGCAGTGAGAAATTGGCTAGTTTGTATAAAATAACTGTTTGCAGTTCCCAACCTTGATTCAGACCATAGGAATGTTTTTTGATTAGCTGATCTGAGGGCGGTCTAAGGATGGCTTTAGCCTTGAACAATCTGAGGCTTTTCCTGGAACTGGGGCTACGTGCAACCCAAGGAAGGAAAAATAAGAAAAGAAACAGAGAGGGAGGCAAACCATAAGGGATTCTTAAATACAGAGAACAAACTGAGGGTTGTTGGAGGGGAGATGAGGGAATGGGCTAAACAGGAGATGAGCATTTGTTGGGATGAGCACTGGGTATTATATGTAAATGTTGACTCTCTGGAGTCTACTCCTAAAACTAATACTATACTGTATGTTAACTAACTTGAATTTAAACACAGATTTTTTTTAAAAAAGAGAGAAAACCAAAATACATTTAAAAGCAAGTTGACTTTCTTGTCACAGCTAGCATAAACTCTTCAAGCCTGGGAGTCCAGTTTATTTTCTCATTCACAGTAGCTTATTTCAATGGATGTGAATAATATTCTACACAATTTCTTATATATATGCACATACATATATATCCATTATACAAATATAAGTATAATGGATATATTTACCTTTAATGTAGTTATGGGATATTTGACCATGTTGATGATCTATTAAAAGTACTCTGAGGATATAATAAAAAAAAACCCTGCTGATAATATTTATCTCTGTAATTATAAAAGCATGATCAATTTTACAGTGGAAAGTAGAGACATCTTCACAGGCCTTATTCACCACCTGTATTGCATTTCCTCTCTGTCAATTTGGCCAATGCAAAATGGGGTTTCTCTTCACTCTCCCTTTTCTTCTTAAAACTCAAGAGGGGGCAGGTGGTGGTGGTGAGAAGGAAATGTTCTGTCCTGCTTGTACAAATAAATCCCGAATGGGGTAAGCCTCATTAATCTTGAGCTAAATGTGAAGTTAGACATGGAGGCACCTCAGGTCCCCACTGTTTGTTCAGAGCCCTAGGCATGTTATGGAGAAAATGTAAAAGATTTCTCTGTTTTTGCATCTGTACCCTGCCATGATGTTTTATTCAAACTTCCATGTCCTAAGGAAATAAACACTGGCTATCAAAATCCTCCACTGGGCTCCCAGGCTCACACATAAACATGCACAACACCTGTGTTCAGAAGAGAGGATCAGTCCTCGCCAAGAGCAGTCTCCAGGTAACATGCTGCGAGGCCGGATGCTCAGGCAAGGGGTTTCCGAGGCCGCGTGGCCCTCTGTGACTCTGTTCATCTCCCTCTCACAACGTGGGTGCTTATACCGCACAATGTGTCTGCTGACCCTGTCTTCCAACAAGGGGTGGTTTTAACTCTGAGTTAAACTCTGGGTTCTTTTTTTTTTTTTTATAATATGTTTTTTAATTTTTTTTTTTTTATTTCTAGAGAGAGAGAGAGACAGCGTGAGCAGGGGAGGGTCAGAGAGAGAGGGAGTCACAGACTGAAACAGGCTCCAGGCTCTGAGCTGGCAGTCAGCACAGAGCCTGACGCGGGTCTCGAACCCACGAACCTCGAGATCATGACCTAAGCGAAAGTCTGACGCTTAACCGACTAAGCCACCCAGGCGCCCCTAAACTCTGGGTTCTTATCGAGAAAAAATTCTGGGCAAAGAGGGCAAGGCTGGGAAGAAAATAATATACACATGACTGAGAATGAGTGTGCATCAGCCACATGTCAGTGAGGGGGGCAGAAGGACTCTCTCCTGTTTGGCTCTGCATTAGCTCTGAATTTCATATTGCCCCAGTGGTCAGCAGGGCTAGCAGCTTACCCATAGGTCCTCTGCCGGAAAACACTCTGAAAATATATTCGAGTTTCTGTAGACTGCACAGAAAACGTGAGCAATAGAGGGGAAAGTGAGCAGCACCAATAGCTGTTCTTTGCCTGTGTCCATCACAAGCACAAGAGGCAGGTTACAGACCAGGAATTAGGATGAGAGAGTTGTGCAGTTGGATGCACACTGGCCTGGTCAGTCTTCTTCTCTATTACCATTCAACTATCTGGAGGCAGCTGACTCAATGGCTATTTTTTTGTTTTGTTTTGTTTTTTAATGTTTTATTTATTTCTGAGAGAGAGAGAGAGAGACAGCATGAGCAGAGGACAGTCAGAGAGAAAGGGAGGCACAGAATTTGAAACAGGCTCCAGGCTCTGAGCTGGCTGTCAGCACAGAGACCAACGCGGGGCTCGAACCCATGAATCGTGAGATCATGCCCTGAGCCGAAGTTGGATGCCCAACCGACTGAGCCACCCAGGTGCCCCTCGATGGCTGTTTTGTTCTTTTTTTAATGTTTGAGTTTTCTTTATTTTTAGGAGAGAGAGAGAGACAGCGTGAGCAGGGGAGGGTCAGAGAGAGAGGGAGTCACAGGCTGAAACAGGCTCCAGGCTCTGAGCTGGCTGTCAGCACAGAGACCAACGCGGGGCTCGAACCCATGAACCGTGAGATCATGCCCTGAGCCGAAGTTGGATGCCCAACCGACTGAGCCACCCAGGTGCCCCTCGATCTTTTTTTTTTTTTTAATTTTTATTTTTTTAATGCCAGCGTGAGCAGGGGAGGGTCAGAGAGGGAGTCACAGACTGAAACAGGCTCCAGGGAGCTGGCAGTCAGCACAGAGCCCGACGCGGGGCTCGAACCCACGAACTGCGAGATCATGACCTAAGCGAAAGTCGGACGCTTAACCGACTAAGCCACCCAGGCGCCCCAATGGCTGTTTTGTTCTTAACAAACCACAGGCCACACAAGGCAGAGACTCCTGCTGCAGCAGTGAGTGGGGTTCTTGGGTTTTTATCAGTTCCAAACAGCTCAGATGGACTGGGAATCAGGCTTGTTGGCCATTGGAAGTTTTCTTGATTCTCAGTCCACATTGCCCCCTTTTTATTCCAGGAAAAGTGCACTCTCTGATACGCTACCTGTTCTCACTCTGGCCTCAGGCAAGATACTTAACCTGATTTGGCAAATGATTTGGGCCTAAGAGCTGTCCTTGAGATCCCTGGTTTCTTTCCACGAGTCACACTGACACCTGTGTCATACAGTGCCTAGACTGATGTGGCTACTCACTAACTGTATGCTAAGGGAGTAAATGCATAATTTAAATAAGTCTTCAATATCATGTGTAAAATTACATGTAAATAATTAATACTCAGAGCCATATGTGATTACCATGCTCTCTTAACCTTTTGCTAATTCTTTTCCCCATTAATTCTACAGCCATCCCATTTTTCTTGATGGTAAAATAGTCCAAGCAGCTCAAGCCAAAACTGCAAATATTTTAGCTTCCTTCCTCTAATGCTTAGAGATTGTATGAGAGAAGGTAATGTCAGCCTCTTTCCATGTCCTATGAATTGAAAATATGCCCAGAGAAGCTAAGCTTTACATTTAAAAGAAAGTCTCCAATAGATTTAACATATATATGTGTCTCTATATACACACATATATATAGTATATAGTATATACATGTAGATACATATATATGTTTGTAGAAATATAAAAGAGTATAAAGATTATAAAACATCTTCCTCTGTTAAGTTTTCACGAAGCTCCAGAACACATTAGGCTTTCCCTTATGCTGGCCCCTCCGATAGTTTGAAAGTCAGATCAGGTTTCAGCTATAAGCCAGCTGGTGCCATTCATTTAAAGGAAAACAGCTATGTAAGTGAGCAAGATTCTAATCACTAAATCTAATTATAAAGTAGAGTAAATTATTACAAATGTTTTTAGAAGTGTCTTAAAACATTGTAAAAAAAGAAAAATTACCAGCCCAACAGAAATCTGCTATGCTGGTAGTCGACAGCTTCGTTACGGATTAAGACATTCATGTGTATAACTGTTATATACTCTATTTCTGACACCTGAATCTAGCATTCACCCATTAAAAACTTTATAACCTTTCTCTCTTATTTAATCAGATGCTAAACTGTTCAACGCAAAGTATACCTTGGTTTATAGATCCTAATGAGAGTAATAGGAACATTTCACTTATAGTAGAATGAAGGGAGCTTCAAACTGCTTCATTAAAATGGTAGCAATTAGTCAAGGGAAGGAAAAGGCGGTAGGGAAATGAAGAGATACTTTACACGGATGTGTATATTTCCCAGTGCAGATTTACCCTCTTCTGTTTAACATCCTTTATTAAAATATTTGAAATGCCACACAGTCTCCATATCATAATGTAAAACTAAGAGACAAACACATTAACATTTAATCCTTGGCTTCCAAACTAGCCGTCTGCTCAGACGTGTCTTACATCAGTTGCATTTACATGTTGTCAGGGCATCATGGATCTCATCCTTTAGTCCATCTGCTTCCTGAAGGCATGAATGTGTGTGCTCAGAGCTTTCAGAGCTCTTTAGAATGGTATTCTCCAGTCATTGTCTAGTATGTCCTTGGAATTTGTGGCAGAGGCTATTAATGTTCAGCAAGTATCTGTGTTTCTCCACATTTTCCAACCTGCTATGGTTAGTTTGGGACCATAAAACTGGGTTTGGGCCAATAAAATGTCGAGGGAAGTGAGGTAAGCCATATCTAGGTCTGACCCTCAAGAAATGTCAGCATGTTGCTCCAGCCCTTTCCTACCCTGTGATGGCAGCTGAGGCGATACGTGTCCAGAAGGCATAACTGCCATGTAGCAGGGGGCTGCCTGACCTGAACTGGGCTTCATAAGGAAGAAATAAGTCACAAAAGCCCTCAATATCTATGGCAGCTAGCATTGATCACTCTGATCAAAACATCATTAAGTAGAGCAAATGATACAACCTTTATTAAGAAGTGTACTGTCCTAAAGTTGGAATTGGGCTGATGTTCTTTCAAGGTCTTTCACATTTTGTGAATTATGGCTGTTGAATGAACATCCTCTCCTCTTCCTTTCAGTGAAGACTTTGACTGGTTGTGGCTAATGACTACACAATTAATTTCCCAGTCTACTCATCCATTTTTAATTTTCTGACCAATTGTAGCCTTTTGTGCGTGACACTGACCCTAATGTATAAGACACTTAGGAGTCTTTCTTGTGCTCTGTGGTACCGAAGTCATAGATGTTGGCCTTATTCTGTGCCTTGCTTTTGTCTTTTCACCTGTCAGAAAGTTTCCTACCTGCACCCCTGCTTCTGACCGTAAGCCTTTGGTGTTAAGAACCTGGAGGTACCTGCTTCCAGACCCCTGACCCATAAATCACATATCCTATAAATGTGGCTTTCTCAAGTTTGAATTTTACAATATTATATAAGATTCATCCTGTGAAAATCAAATCTTCTGTAAAATCCAAGAAATACAGTGTAAAGGAATATTATTTGAATTAGCAAAATGGCATTTCCCATCAAGAGAGTCACAACCTCTATTCACAACTATAGAGGTAATGAAACAGTAACAAGATACTTCTAGAAATTGCCTGAGGAAATATTGTACTAAAAATGCTTATTTTGTACTCCAGGTACTGTAACCAAATTTCTCCCCATTTGCATATGGTTGCTAGTAAATAGCACAGCTGCCTGGAAATACATGAGTCTTGGATTATATTTTTGGCTTTCCCTCTGTCTTGGTATCTTTTATACCTGCAGGGCTATTTTTTTTTTTTTCCTCCTTCCCCTCAGCTAGAGGAGGAGGACAATGCCTCAGGAATTATTTAAGGAAACTGTTACATAATCAATGCAACGACTCAGAGACCTCTGTTTTATTCCCTTACTTAAATACAAAATCATACCTTATCAGAATGAATAAGGTTTCTAACAAGGGTGGGGTCTGTCCTTAGCTTTCACATAGTGAAGTTCTATATTTGGCATTCTGTAGGCCTCCTTATTACACAATCATTCCTTCATAAGAAAAACATGAAGGAATTTCACTGAAAATATTTCTAGTACACGAGTTATTTTTAAGGCCAGCTAGGGAGAATTTCAGGATAATAGTGAAGAGAACATACTGAAAATGTGCAACTCTGAACAGAGAATAAGATCTGACCCACATAAGTAAACAGAGTTATCTAAAAGCAGCCCCATTCACTAAATACAAGGCTTCAAGGGGACCTAGATTTTGAGCTCTATACTGCCTCTCATTCCCAGTAGGACTCCTTCAGGCCACAAAAATCTGTCTATACCTCAGTGTATTCATCTCTAAAAATAACAGATACCAATTTTCTAGATTCCAGGGTAAATGAAAGGATTAACTAAATCATTTAGGGAAACTATTGGGTATATATGCTTAGGGTATTTTCTTTTAAGTAACTTTTTTATTCAGAAAGCAAAAAAGAAAGATAAAATTGACTCAGGATTGTATGATAACATGACAGAATTTCATGTGGGGCTCTAGAATATGCCCCATGATTTTGTAATTATACTCAGTCTAGCACATGTTGTAACACTAACTGGGGACTTATGGATTAATCTTTATAGTTTGTATATAGGTCAGCAACATCCTATATAAAAAGATTCTGCCCAACCTCAGTGGTTTAAACTTATTCTATTGAGGATATAGCTTTATAAGTCAATAAGGAGGCCTGTTCCTTGAGTTGAGCAACACAGTCCTACAGCTAATGCTTCCCTGTACCCATGAATATAAAGGTCAAGGGTCTAATGTCAAAGGTGTCAGAGTGACAAATGCTCTGATGAAAGGAATAACTTAGAAATGCCTAAAGACATACAAGGGCAAGAACTGTCTCTTTCAAAATATATTTATAGATAATAATTTAGTGGCTAGACACTGAGTTCTGAACCCTTGAAAAGCTCCAATCTCAGTTTCTCAATTTACTAGCTGTTAAATTTTGGGGAAAACTTGAACTCAGTTTTTTCATCTTCAGAATAAGCGACCTAATCTATTCCATACGACTGTCGAGTATTAAACATAGTTAATGTGTGTGAAATATTTAACTAGATGCCTGGAATATATAGTATACGCTTATAATAAATGTTGTTGATCACTGAACATGTTAATGCCACCTGAATGGGAGGTTGGGACAACGGTTTGAAATATTTTTTGGAATACAAGAGGGAATGAATGAATGAATCGGTGGAAGACAGAAGACTTACCTCTGGAAATATACTTTGGGGAGGTAATGATGACCAGTAACTTCTATTTCAATCTGTGATTTCTCTGAAGAGTAGACTAAAGCATCTCAATAGTATTTATTTCTTCAATAGTGTGATAACACTAAATGCTTACTTTCTATTTCTAATGTGTTTGCTCTCAGATGAGTTAAAGCCCAGCTGCCCTTCTGAGAGGTATACTACAAATGCTTAGCACTGCCAGTTTTAATTGAAGGCAATTTATTTTGTAGGTCTAAAGTAAGATAGAGAAGTACAAACCAGAAAGGCAAGGGAGGGAAGGGCACCAGAATAGAACTTTTACCCAAATGCTTGTCATCTTCCCCATATCCTGAGACTAATGACTGAGATCTTCCCTTATATTGGGTTAGAGTTATAGTTTATTAGAAAACCATAATTGAATAATTTCTCTTTTATGCAATTAAAATACCAACTTTATTTATTTATTTATTTATTAAATGTTTTATTTATTTCTAGGAGAGAGAGAGAGACAGCGTGAGCAGGGGAGGGTCAGAGAGAGAGGGAGTCACAGACTGAAACAGGCTCCAGCCTCTGAGTTGGCAGTCAGCACAGAGCCCAACGCGGGGCTCGAACCCACGAACCGCGAGATCATGACCTAAGCGAAAGTCTGACGCTTAACCGACTAAGCCACCCAGGCACTCCTAAAATACCAACTTTAAGGCAGAATTAGAATATTTCACATATTACTTTAGGTTTTCATGTGAGAGGGGGTGAAAAAAACCTTAATTTGATGCAGTTCCAAGGTCTTTCTTTCTTTCTTGTCAGGGTTTGAAATGGCCTATATTTAAATGTATAAAGGTGCCTTCAGAGAATCAGTTGTAGAGAATTAGAAGTCTGTAACTGGAAGCATCTTTTGGGGTTGAGCAATGTATGCTATTGTGAAAGCTGAACAATACATGTTGAAATAATTAAATCTTTTGGAAATGATTGAACTGGATGTTTTCAAATAAGCAAATCTACATTTGTCACTCTGAATTCTTTTTACAGAAAGATGGTGTTTCTCCCTCCTGTTTAGGTAATTAAAAAGAGTCACCTGATGATCATTCACTATCAAACATTACCACACATGGAAAAAAATGTTTTGAGGATGAGACCTTGCTTGTGAAATTTCACCCTTCAAAGAAAGTCTTTCTCCAGAAGCTATTATTCGCTATTGGAGAATGGAATTAAAAGCATTACCTCACGCCTAAATAACGTGTTCACAGCACAGATCATCTCTCCCTTGGTGGCTAGGTTCCAGTGCCTGCATTTTACGTAGATGCCATGCGCCATCCTGAAAAGCTGGACAGTTTCCAGTAGGATTGGAGTTTGGAGGAAGAGCTTTTGCTCCTTAGAACTTTACTTCTTTTATGAATATTACTGTCTCAATTTATTTTAATGCAATGAGTGGGAGAGAAGGTGGGAATAAAATGTATACACAGAATCCTCTATCTAACAGTCCTGCTGGTTTGGGCATCACAAAAAGAGGCACAAGAAAACCTTTGAGAGTTTGGAGCCTGCTGCATGAGAGAGATAAAAGTAGAAACAGCAAATTGGCTGCAGTACGAATGGCAGGTGCATTTGTTCACTGGAGGCAAGTTGGCAACTTAGTTTTCAATGACCAGCTTGTCTCTGTAAGGTTCACCTTTCAAAGTCCTCCCTTTTGCCCTCAATGTACATCACCAAAGCTCTGCCTCCTTTGAGTCCCTATGCTTTAGGTAACAACAACTCTTTACCCTGCTTCTTTTTGTAAAAAAAAAAAAAAAAATGTCGTGGTCCCCTTCCTTGTTCTTTGGGAGTGGAATTAAAAATAAGGAAATGGAAATTGCTGAAGCTAGCGCAGCGAAACAACAGACCTGAAGAGAAAGCAAACATGTATTGGGTATGGATGGTTTTGTTTTACCTTTGGAAACTCAAAACGAGGGGAGGGGAACTCTGGCAAACACTGTGATTCTGACCTCACTCTAGCATTTCTACAGTTAGCAGAGCCTGTTTCCTACTTCCAGGATGGGACCTAAGAGATGCAGATCAGAGAAGAAGAATTCAGAAGAGAGAGGTTGATGAGAGCAATTTGTCTTCCAACTCTCTGCTTCAGATAAGCAAGGAGAAATGACTGCTTCCTGGGTGCAGCTCATCTGGACAAAAATCTGTCCATTCATTTCCCCTTCACATAAAAACACACATAACCTTGAAATGTACATGACATACATGCCATAAATAAACACTTGTTTATTTTTGTATCCACCAGTCTTATTATATTGATTGGTCCTTCGAACTCCTGTGTTTCCATCATTATTAACTATCTTAGCAATTCCTAAAAAGGCCATGAAAGCACTCATCAGCTAATTAATAATAATAATAATACTTTTTTGAACATTTATGGTGCAGATGGAAAACATAGCATCTCCTATGAGACTTCATTTTGGGGACTCTCAAGTGTCTGGAGAAGTAGGTCACACGGTGTGTGTGTGTGTGTGTGTGTGTGTGTGTGTGTGTCTTTTGGCATTTCAATGACTATTCAGTTTCTAGTAGTGTCCTATTCATATCATAACAAAAGAGATGAGGGTTCTATTTTTAATTATTTGAGGAGCTTCTATACTGTTTTCCATAGTGACTATACCATTTACAATCGTGCCAAAAGTGCACATGAGTTTCCTTTCCCCTACATCATAGCCAGAACTTATTATTTCTTGTCTTTTTGTTGTTCACATATTTAAGGCCTTCTCTGGTCAACAAAATGGTTAAATGATCCTAAAAATAATCAATAGTAGAGTGTATAACAACAAGCGATTTTTTAATTGCACAGTTGCCTGGTAATAAACAATGTATCAAACATTCTTGTCCCAGGTTTAGCTGAAAATCTCAAAATCATCTCTTCTTGTGAAATCAAAGACCTCAGAGTTTCACATAGTATAATACCCTCTAGATCCATCCATGTTGTCTCAAATGGCAGAGTCTCACTCTTCTTATGGGTGTGTAATAACCCTTTGTGTGTGTATCACATTTTTTAAATCCATTCATTTACTGATGGTCACAAAGGTTGCTTTCATGTCTTATCTATTGTATATAATGCTGCAATAAGCATAGGGGTCCACATATCTTCTTGATTTAGTGTTTTTCACGAGGAAATATTCAATGGTAGAATTATTGGATCATATGGTATTTCTATTTTTACATTTTTGAGGAACTTCCATATTGTTTTCCACAGTGGCTGTACTAATTCACATCCCCACCAATAGTGCATGAGGTGTCATTTTTCTCCGCATCCTCGCTACACTTTTTGTTTCTTGTCTTTCTGATTCTAGCCATTCTGACAGGTATGAAGTATATCTCTGTGGTTTTGATTTGCATTTCTCTGATTATGAGTGATGTTGAACATCTTTTCATGTGTCTCTTGGCCGTCGGAAGGTCTTCTTTGGAAAAATGTCTATTCAAGTCATCTGCCCATTTTTTAAGCAAATTGTTTGAGTTTTTGGTGTTGAGTTATACAAGTTCTATAGTTATTTTGGATATTAACCCCTTATCAGATATATCATTTGCAAATATCTTCTCCAATTCAGTAGGTTGTCTTTTTGTTTTCTTGATGATTTTCTTTGCTGTGCAAAAGGTTTTGATTTTGATATAGTCCTGATAGTTTGTTTCTGTGTTTGTCCTTTTGCCTTAGGAGATACATCTAAAAACTATTGCTATGACTGATCTCAAATAAATTACTGCTTGTGTTTTCTTCTAGGATTTTTATGGTTTCAGGTATCACTAAGATTATGTACTCCTATGTTTCTGCTATGAGAAAATGTTAAATAATATGATAACAATATCTAACATTTATCAAGTACTTACTAAGTATTTTGCACATATTAATTTATTGAATCTTCTTTACCATTCTAGGGGCTAAGTACCATTAATATTCCCATTTTATAGATGAGGAAACTATGTTACATAGTTAGCCTGGATTGGACTCCTAGGCCTGCTCATTTCTATCTATTTAAAGATGCTGGGCTCTTAACCCCTACTCTTTATTCCCTATAGGCATCTGGCAGTCTATTAATAAACTTAGAGTCAATTAACCTTACAACATGTTCTCTTTCTCTCTTATCCAGTCTGTCTGTCTCTCAAAGATGAATGTTTGGTACCAAAGGATGATCTTATAGAACAAGGAAGGTAATCCTTCAGCTAGTGTTACAAAAATAGCTATGCTCCGCTGCTAGAAACTCCAGGAGAGTAATGATTCAATGTCTCAGTCTATTCCTGATATATTTGGAAATTTTATACCTTTCTAAACACCCTTCTAGTGCACGGCTTCTCAATCTTGGCACTACTGATATTATGGGCTGGATAAATCTTTTTATGGGAGTTGTCTTATGTATATGCAGAATATTAAGCAACACCCCTAGCCACTATCTACTACATACCAGTAGCTCTTCCTTCCCCCATCCAATAGCCAGTTGTAACAATCAAAAATATCTTCAGATATTGCCAAATATCCCTAGGGAGCAAAAGCACCTTTGGCTGAGAATCACTGCTCTAGACGGTTATGTTGGATAGACTAAGGAAGGGCAGTAACCTGGTTAAGTCATTGGGTATGACCCATTTTTCTTAAAGGCAATGGCAGCTTCCACAACAGTGTTTGACCCTGAAATCAAATTATTCTTGTGTCTCTAGTCTGAGAGTACAATTAACTATGGAATCAGGTTCTTAAACAGCTCCATAAGGCATATTAATTTCATTCCTCGGGATGTTGCTCCAGTTAATTAAGAAGTGAAAAAGGATAATTTCACATATTACCACTACTTTTTAAACATTCATATCTAGATACTGTTTCCCTTTTTAAAAATTGATTGATTAATTAATTAGCTAAAAACATTCTAATTCAGGTTCTAGCAGAGGGTTCTATGATGGCATTCTATTTACCATTTTTCATGTAGAACCTAAACCATGATGATTCTGGCAGGCTGAAATACACAATTATTATTATTTAAATTTTTGAACATTTATTTATTTTTGAAAGACAGAGAGAGACAGAACACTAGCGGGGGAGAGGCAGAGAGAGAGACACACACACGCAGACACACACACACACACACACACACACACACACACACACACAGAATCAGAAGCAGGCTCCAGGCTCTGAGTTGTCAGCACAGAGCCCAATGCAGGGCTCGAACTCATGAGCAGTGAGATCATGACCTGAGCCGAAGCCCCACACTTAGCTGACCGAGCCACCCAGGTGCCTCTGAAATACATAATTTTTAAAGTCAGTTTAAGGCCAACAGACACGAAAAGGTTGCTTCTGACTCTCTACTACCAAACTCAAAGCAGATGTCATCTCAGCACAAAGCAACAAAATGGCATTTAGTGGCATTGAAGCAGCATCACGGTGTGAAATACTATCCAACAAAACTTACCAAGAACACCACTATGTTAGCTGCTGCTATGCAAAGCAGACCTGCCAATAACAGCTGGCCCGTGTGCAAATGGCACGGTGTGATTGGAGAGAAAATGGAAAGAATCCATTCTTAATTGTCTTTCCACCTACCCTTTCATAGATTCCTCTACTTTACTTACTTCCCTGATCTTTCTTTACTAACTTAGGGCAAAGGTTACAGTATTCCCCTTAGAATTTAGTATTATGAAGTAAAAATTCTTTAGATACACGGACAGACAAAATGTTCTCGGGGGAAATACTCCAGGCTGATTACCTGGCAGTGTGTTGTGTCCTGAGAGAAATGCTGTCTGCTTTCTGGATGGAAAGCAATGGGAATAATAATATGCAAATTGATGTATCAAGATTTCTGAAAGCTCAGCGTTATTTCCCCTTGCCCAAAGATTTCACCTCGCCTTATTAACTATTCTAACAACCCTGCCTTTTTTGTTGTTGTTGTTTGTGTAATTCTTGTTTCCTTCCATTTAGCACATAGAAAAAGGCATTAGTAACACTCTTGGTTTTAAATGAACCCTATTAATATTCGCCTCTGCAAGGGACTCTGGGATAATTTTGATAAATGTGGCCATGAAGCTGATCTGACAGAGCTGAGTGTGATATTTGTGTGTTCATGGGGAACCGCTTCATGCACAAAATGGGGACAGACTGAGATGGGGAGTCTGGCAGGTCTCTATTTCTAAGCCACAGCTAGTAACCTAAAGTAGAAACGCAATTCTACTTAAACAACAACAACAACAAAAAAAACCAAACCCTAATCCAAAAGGAAACAAGTAATTTTTTTTTTAATGTTTTATTTATTTCTAGGAGAGAGAGAGAGAGAGAGACAGACAGACACAGCGTGAGCTGGGGAGAGTCAGAGAGAGAGGGAGTCACAGACTCTGAAACAGGCTCCAGGCTCTGAGCTGGCAGTCAGCACAGAGCCCGACGCGGGGCTTGAACCCACGAACCGCGAGATCATGACCTAAGCGAAAGTCGGACGCTTAACCGACTAAGCCACTCAGGCGCCCCGGAAACAAGTAATTTTTAATAGATAAAACAAACCCACTACTTGCTGATCAAGAGGTTATTCACTTATCAGAATACTCCGCTCTCATAATACTGATTGGCCAGATCCAGAGAGTTGCATGGGAGGGTCATGAGAAGAAACTTGTGTGTATAGGAGAGGGGGTGAGCCTGCAGGCTGCATTTCTCTCTGTTTCTCCAACAATGGAAATTGCCCCTGAGACACTAAATGCCCTGTGGTGATTACATGCCCAGATGGAAGAAAAAAAAAAAAAAGACAGGTTGCCAATTCTGAAAGAGCTTTAGAGTAAATGTCAGAGGTTCTTGGATATAGGATCATTCCATATACAAAGATTGCCTGAAGAGGGCTTTACAAAAGTTGCTAGTTTTAAAATGGAATATATAAATAAGAGATGGAATATAGTAAGATTTTGCACAGCATAAAGGCTGTTATGAATTATGCTAAAGAATTTTCTAGCCTAAGCAAGATGAAACTCTGAATGTGAACACATACAATAATAGAGAGAAAATTTAACTTCTTTCTACAACTGCCTCCAAATATTGCCCTTCATTCTCTTTCGCATTTCTTTATTCATTTTTATTATTAGATTTGATTCTGTTCTGGAAACCAGTGTCCATTTTCACAACACAGAAGTACACAGACAACCATAGCGAGTGTGTTCTGCACACTGGTGGGAAGCAATTACAGAATGAAGGTAGTAGTGGTAGTGGTCTGGTGACTATAGTTTGGAAAGAGATGGCATATGTGGGAGAATATGAGAATACAGTAAAATAAGAGGAAAAAAGTGTAAAGCCACAGACAGTTCAGAATGCTTGTTCTTGGAGAGGAGGTTTTTTAAAAGTACAAAAGGTAGGAATTCTTCACAAATTGAATATTCCTTCAGTGTTTCTGAGGAGCATAATGGAAATGTTGATGCTTACATGGCTATTCTTTATGGAGCATGTATATGAGAGCAAGTCTTGTTCTAAGAATGTCTTATTTAATTACCAGCTTGTCCTTGCAATGTAGATTATTATACCCACTTCACACATAATTAAACTGAGGTTCAGAGAAATTAACCATGCTGCAAAGGAAACAGCATCACTCTCAGAAGAAGAAAAAAAACAAGGCTCAAACTTAGGGCTTCCCAAAGCTCCACAGGCTACAGAGTCAGAGTCCAGGCCTGTCCAACTTCAGAGGAGAGCTCTTTTTCTCCACTTACTCATGTTCTTGATGGATTTGACCCTTGCATTAGAAGATGGGAAAGAGAAATCCCTTTTGATGGGCTAAGTAGTGTGTTTGTCACTCAAGCCATTCTCCATCCATATGGAGTCTTTCTCTAAAGATTCATATAAGGCAAGCTCATTAACACAACATTTCTTAGAATTTAAAACACATACTAAAGTTGTATTTTTGAAGCTCACATGGCTCTTATTCTAGGCTGCATTGCTTTTGGGGCAAATACAGCCCTCCTGTTCTTAACTTGGTTGTTGGGAGCTTGCACCTGGTAGAGGCATCTCCATTTGGTGGTCCAATCAGAACCCATTAAGCTTTGAGGTAGACTGCCTGGAAGTGGAAAATATGGAGCAGGGAAGCTCCATTTGGGCTACATGACTTCACCTTTGGAAAAAAGAAACAGGAAAAAAACACAGCCCATACAGCCTACAGAGCAATTGTTCCTGCACAGCAACTCTGGTCTAATTGATTTGGACACCACGGCTAATTTTCCCTCAGACATCTGTTAGTGCACATTAGTGGATGTCGTTAGGTAGGGAGGCGCAGAATAGATATGGAGCAGAGCTCAAAGGCCATGGTTTGGGAGACTGGAGCAGACGGAAGAATGACAACAGATAGAGTCTGCCAGTACCCCAGCAACGACAGATACTTCTGCCACAGCAACCCTGAAAAGAACAGGTAATGGCTGGGAAGCTAAGAAGTGTTTTCTGAACTTCCAAGGACAGAACAAAGATGCTCCAGACATGAAGAGAGCCCAAAGACATATGAAATAAAGACAAGAACTGTCGGTGCTCCTTCTCGGTCTCCTCAAGTCTCATTCTTTCTCGTATTTCAGACATTAGCATGCAATGACAATTCCTGACTCATACATCAGTCAGGCAGGTGACAGAATGTGGGTCAGTTTGGAATTGTCCAAATCATCTCCTGTTGCAAAGGCTGAGAAATAAGTCCTGATTTATTTATTCTTTCTTATGCAGCCATTCTCAAATACTTAACTGATTCCAGAATGCAGTTTCTATCCTTTGGGATAACTTGCAGTTGAGCAAGTTAAAAAAAAAAATCATCCGATGCCCTCAAGGAAATCCTCTATGAGCTGGTCTATACTGATGACTACTCTCCCAACGAATGCATTTAAAAGATTATGATCCTCTTTCAGAAGGAGTACAGTGTTATGTATTACAAAAAACTAGAGAGAGAAAATGCTGCCATCTCAGTCCAAAACAGAAAAATCTTACATGCAGGCAAATATTTCTATCAGGGATATAGACTCAATCTTTTCCTCACTGCACCTGTCATCCTTTATAAAATAGGCCTCTAATCATTTTTGCTCCCCTCCAAAAATCCTTACTTACCCAACCCCACATCTAAAGTCAAATATTCTTTGCAAGGTGTTCAAAACTCATCATATTCTGGTTTCATTTCCTCAAATTCCTGATTCCATTTCAAACAAGCTACTTGTTACTTCCTGAATATCCTAGCCAATCCTCCCCTCTCCATGTCTTTCTTTTGACTCTCATCTCCCTTTGACTACCTGGACAATTCTGACTTATCATTCAAAGCCTTGTCCAACATCTCCTCCACAATGAAACCTTTCTCCTATTACAGAGAGTCATTCCCCTTCTGTGTGTGAATTAGACTTGGTTCATATTTCCGCAGATTTTATAAAACATATTTTTTGGCATTTCTATTATTCCTTCTTAACTTACCTCCTTGGCATCAAAAATATTTATTCATTCACTTATTTATTCATTCATTCATTTAAAAATTTAAATGTTTATTTATTTTTGAGAAAGAGAGAAACAGAGTGTGAGTCAGGGAGGGACAGAAAGAGAGGGAGACACAGAATCTGAAGCAGGCTCCAGGCTCTAGGCTGTCAGCACAGAGCCCAACACAGGACTTGAACTCACAAACTGCAAAATCATGACCTGAGCTGAAGTTAAATGCTTAACTGACTCAGCCATCCAGGTGGCCCATTTTTTTTAAACTTTTAAAAATGCTTTTTAATGTTTATTTATCCAAACATATTTGGACCTTGATGGCAGGACTATGTTATTAGTCATCTTTGAATTTCCAAAATCTGGCATAGTGTATGGCATATGATAGGCCCTCCACAATGTTTGTCAAAGGGATAAATTTATGAATAAACTTTGTCACTGAATGTACCAATCTTGGTAGCAGATGGTGGAGTGATTCATTGTTAGAGAAGAATATCAACGATAGGACTTCTGAATGAGCAGGTATCTTTCACTTGGTAGAATTGACAAATGTATCCATCTTATAAAACTCTGCCATACCTGCACATTTTTCACAAAAAAAATGGCAAAGGAAGAATTGCCAAACACAATGTCCTGGAATGTCACTAGCCTACCAAAGAAGGAATATTTTGTGCAGTGCAGTTCTGAGGGCTAAGTTACGATGAATTATATCCAAGACCTTGAAAAATGATGAATTAAAGTGGGGTGACAAAAGATAATGCACAAAGTTACCACAAAAGCATATCTCAGAATAGTGTAATTTACCTATGGACTATGAATTATGTTCACCAGAAGAAATGTAACAGAGTCACATAACTTACATTGCAAGCAGATAAACAAATATAAATGTAATAACAATCTTTCCTGTGAGCTTCTTTTTCTTCTGTACTACCTTAATGACTGGAGAGGGACGAATCAAACTGAAGTATTTATTTAGCACTTATTATATATTGCGCACTATGTCAAGTCCTTTTATATTATTTTACACAAGGTATTACCATCCTTATTTAAAAGGTCAGGAACTGTGGTTAATGCAATTATATAACCTATCTAAGTCACAAATCCAAAACTGTAGTACCAAAATCAGACAAGAGCTCTGGTTTCAAGCCCATGAGTTCTTTCACTTTGCAATAACTTTCTGTTTCTTTTCTAAATTCGGAATGGGACAAAATAAAATATGATGCAAAGAAGACACAGGAAATGAAAATAAAGAGGGCTAAGGCACTACTGAAATATAAGAGGTGAAAGGCAGTGCAGGAATAGCAGTTGGGGTTTACTGCTATAATTCTTATGGGAGCTGATGCTATAGAAGTTCAGCTGAGCACAGAACCTCTCCTTAGTTCACTCTCACATAACGATTAATAGATGATAAATACAGTATTTGTGTTATAGAGCCTTGCAGTGCCCTACTAGAGCTTGAAGCCAGGAGTGTCCATCTGTCCTAGCTTTAATGGGATTGATCAGGCTTTGCTATCTCTGCTTTCTGCCAAACAGAATCAGAAGGCATCAGTGTTAGTAATTTGGGAGCAGTTTTTGGCTACCTAAGTGGCTGTTAGTAGAATTTATGGACAGTAAAGCTCGATTCAGGGCCAGCCTGCAGCAAGACTAGGGAGTAAGCCGTTCATCTTCTCTATGTTCATAAGTGCTCCATTCTTCCCAGTGACCATTAGCTAGGAAGGAAAGTATTTGATACATTCCAGTAATTTATAGCAAGGTGTTGGTGGCATCTGCCACCGTTCTCCTCCACCTGCTCCCAGAAACAGCTATTTGCCTTTTAAGCACAGTCTTAAGTTCTATGACTGTACAGTAGTTGCCCTAGAAATTATAACAGGATGGTTCTGATATAAACACCTTCACTGACTACTTATAAAGTTGACTTTCTCCCTTCTCCCTCGTTTTTTTTTTTTTTTTCTTTTTTTTCTTTTTGGATATGAGGGGCCTCTGGCTGCTTCATGTATTTCCTAACTTTTATTGTCATGAGTCAAATAATCAGTTTTTTCTCGAGGAGCATAATTGTGAATGCATTAAAATACATTTTTAACATCACTGGTCAGCCTTCAGAAAATAGATTTAAAAACACCAATGTTTTCACTTTATATTTCTATTTCATGTATATTTTAACCAACATTGGTTGCTGGGCTAAAACAGAGAGTGAGGTAGAGTTAGGTTCTATACTTTTTTTTTTTTTTTTGAAGAAAAGTCAACGTCTTGTTTATTTACTTTATTTAACAGAGAATTTGTCTCTTTAAAGAAAAACTAATGAGTTCCACGCAGCCCAGGAATTATTCTTTTGCTAGATAGCTTCCAACTGTACACTGCCTCCCTTCCTAGACTCCCCCTGCTCTGTGCCCTGGAAGGCTGACCATATGAATTATGTCAACAGCATCCTTGCCTCTGGCTTCCAGTTGAGCTCCTCCAGTAAGGAGCAGTGCTGAGAGATTTGAAGGACGGGGCAGAGTGCGGTCTAGGCGTTCAGTGCCCTGGCTCCTGTACTAGTATCTCCATGGGCTGGGGGCAGTCTCCCACTCCAGACCTGGCTCTTGCACACAGCTCTCTTGCTGGCTTCTAGTAACTGTTCCCTCCCTTTACCCACTTCAGACCTAGAGGTGATAACAGCTCCCCGGAGTTACTAGCCCCAAGGCTCTCCACTATCTTCTGTGATTTCCTTACCCCCTGCCTCTTGCCCAGATATTTATAAAAATATTCTCAATTAAACTCCTTTGAAATTATCCAATTTGAGTGTGCCATCTGTTTCCTTCAGGGACCTTTACTGATAAAGCCCTGTAACTCAGATTTACCTTTGTTCAGAAGCCTGAATGTGGTTCTTGGGAAAATTAGGGGGGGAAAGGCATCCACTAAGTCACAGGGTCAAAAATGGGTGGTTTAGTCTAGAACCAGCCTAGAAGGGTTGGTGGTGCTTCCCATCCCCTCCCCTCCCCGGAGGCACCAAAAAATCAGATGAATTTCCCATGCCAGATACTGGCCGTTATAATGTGGCTCACATTCACCCACTGAAACATTCTTCCCAGCCAAGGTTTTAATAGCAAAATAAAAGGTTTGGAGTCAGCTATGCTCTCCCCAGGCCAAAGGCATATTTCCCAGTTACTTCTAAACGACTTCTTTTTTAAAAGATCCAAAATATGAGTTGCTATTAAATGCTGTCATTTTTTCTAAGAGCCATAAAATTCATTTGTATCAGCAATGTGATCAATGACGTCTTGTGAAAAATAAATCTTGCTTTAAAAGGACACAATGCAGGACTCGTTGAAGTCTGAAATTCCAGCACAACTACTTGCAATAATTCCAGATTTCCAGGGAAGTGTTAAATAATAATAATAGTAATAATAATAATAATAGAATGAAATATTTGAAATGGTGATATAATGAAACCTTCTACCACGGCTGCCTCCAGTAGAAACATGGTGACAGTAGCATGAGGGGCATACCTGGAAACCTCATTGTCCCCTCCAGAAGTATGAAATCTGCAGTTGAAAAAAAAATGAAAGAGCTCTAGCACCTGGCACAGCTCAGGGCTGTGAATCATCAAGGCCAGTACAGGAGCAGCAAGGTGAATGACGATGACCTCCCTTGTCAGGTTTTAACCTCCTATCCATTTGGCACAAAAAACGAGGGTTTAAAATAGCTTTCCTCCAGGTTCCATGTGACTTGTCACTGGACCCAGACAGCACAAAAAGGCTGATTAGTGAGGCAAAAAAAAGAGGATCTTCTCCTGAGATGACTTCCAAAACCAAAAGCTGCTTCTTGCAGCACAAATCTCCCTTTGAAAATGCGGAACTTTCTGGGAAAGGCAGCAGCATCCTCCTTCAAATGACTGAAATTTGCTTGGGAATCCTTTTTTTTTTTTTTAATGAAGATCACCTTCTAGCTTTAACAGTCTTTACTTGAGGAAGAAAAGAAAATTCAAAGGACAATCTCACAAAAGCCACTAACTTTAGCACTTTCCCACTGGCCTTTAGTAAAGAATCCAGCCTCTTGTTCATAGCGAGTTGTGAACAGTGGCTTCTTGACCAGCTCTGACTCCCAGCAGAGGCAAAGGGATGTCACTTCTAGCTCAGGTGCTACACAGAACTCGAGGAAGTCCCCACTAATGTCAGGGCTATCTACCAGTTGAGAGGCACTGGCAGGTGCTGATCACTGAAATGGTGGAGGGGGCTGGGGAACGGGGCAATTCAATTTTCCTCTCCTGATGGAGTAAAATTGCTCCCTGGGGAAATACAAGCAGAACAGCTGTCATCCTACCACCAAATGCTTCAGAACTTCTTTGCACCCATTTAATCTTAAATGTTGAGCAAAGCATGGAAAAACAAGAAGTGCTAAGATGTGAAGGAAGATAAGGAAAAGAGAGGAGGTTGGGTTTAAAAGAAAAAAAAGAGTGGTAGGGAAAGAACCACGGGGTGAAGAATTGCTGTGCCAGGATGGCCCGTGATCCAAGTACTTCATGTACTGCGGACAGCAGGTCAACAACGGATGGTAGCTTATGATTGTAAACAAAATCCTCTGTGCTCAGAGCTTGCAATGAAGAGAAAGGAAAGGAAGAAGGACGACTAAAGAAGAACAAGAAGACAGAGAAGCAAGAAAGGGAGGGAGAGAGGGAAGGCGGAGAGAGGGTGTGGACAGAGAGAATTTTACATAAATCAGAAGAAATGTTACATGTGGCTTTTATTTCCCTCTTAATGCATTGGACATCTTGGGTTGCACTTTCACAAATAAGTACTTATTTTAAATTAAAATAATCATAGAATGCATACTTTCTATATACATTTATTATAAGAACTTCTTGCCTCCAAAATGTTGTACAGAAAACTCATGACTGGCATTATTCTTCTAGGTCCCTGGTAGGTGGACACTGTGTCATTGAGGTCAAGAAGTTCAATGTTAAAGGATGAGGGGCATCAAGGCAAGACATTCTAGTGTTTAAACTCCCATTAAGAAGATATTATTCACCGGCTACTAGTTCCCAGGCATTTGGGCTCCATTACCCAGGACACTTCCTGCCCTCGTGCATTCTGGTAGCAAACAAGTCAGTGTGGTGTCATTCAAGGTGCTCAAGTGCTCCCAAACCTATTTCACATCTCATTGCTTAGCTGGATGGAATATGATTGTACATACTCTTTGGCCTCTCTAACCTACCTGGTAGAGAGAATCAATGAGTTCTGAAGTAAAACTCAGTTTCATGAAAGGAAGCAGAGTGGAATGCAGACTGAAAAAACTGGAGATGAGATCAGGGTAAATTATCTCTATTTACAAGTCAGCCTGGCTCTGAGTTAGCATAAAGGAAAGGAGGACCCTGAAGCCCAGAAGAACCCATCACCTGTTGCTTATTATTACCAAATGTAAAAATTCTTAATTTATAACTTTAAGCGTTGATCTCCATTTTTATTTGAGAACTCGATATCCCAGTTCAGCCCTGGCTGCAAATATCGAGTGTTCAATTCTATTAGATCAGGTTACTGAGCTCCTAGCTCAAAGCACTTTGCAGAAAACAATGGGCAATTTACTAATAATATTTTCCTACCCTCCAGTTCTTACAATTCAGAGAAGACAGGCAGATAGATACCATAGCACAATGATATTGGTGACACTGTGGACTGAAAACAACAAAAGAGTTTTGAGGAAGGAGAGATCATTTATGGATGGTGGAGTAGTCTCTTCGAGAGGATAAAATTTAAGATGAACAGGAATAATGCAGAATATTGAAGGGATAAAGAAGAAATTCTAGGCTGAGCAACATTTTGTGTAAAGGTTCGAAGGTAGTGAAATTCTTGAGTTTCCCAGGAATTGACAAGTAATCTGATGTGACTGAAACATGGGAAATGTAAGTCAATGTAAAAAGACACATGGTTTGAATGTAAGGTTATACAAAAATTCGTGGGATGATGAATGTCAGGCTAAAGTGTGATAGTTTATTAGTAGCTGTTGGTACACAATGTGGAGCCACTCAAATGATTTTACATAGATGAGTAACAGACACTAGTGTGTTTTTGCAAGGCAATGCAGAGAGAATGTAAATTGTCATAAACACTTTAAAATCCATATGTATTATTTCATACTATTGAAGAACTATGTATTCTAACAACTAATTAATTGCATCCCCAAATATGTAACCATAATAAATACATCTTATATGCAACAGGAAAAAAAAAGGGTGGGATTTTGTTGGGTGGCTGGCATTGAAAAAGGATTAGAGAGGCAAATGTTGGCAGTGTCCATAGAAGAACTGTTTTAAGAGAGAATATGCCCAATCTGATACCAGAGGTAGGTTTATCTCTGTTGTATCAGTGGACACACTGATGTGATTAACTATTTCAGTCTTGTAGCTACTTCTCTTATTCTAGGCCAGGGGTCCATAAACTCTGCCACTTATTTTTGTAAATAAAGTCTCATCAGAACACAGGCCAAAAAAAAAGGCAATGCAAATAATGTGGGGCTTTAGATTGGAAACAATGCTAAATCTGCTTTTCTTCCAATCCTATACACTGAATGTTTTTTTTTTTTTTAATATTGTGCTGGTTTTCTATTGCTGCTATAACAAATTACCAGACTTGGTGGCTTAAAGTAGCAAAAACATATTATCTTACAGTTTTCAAAATCAGAACTCCAAAATGCATCTCATTGGGCTGAAGTGAAGACATTGGCAAGGTTGTGGTCCTTCTGGAGGCTCCAGAAGAGAATCCATTCCTTGCCTTGTTCAGCTTCTAGAGGCTGCCTGCATTCCTGGGCTCCTGGCCCCCCCTCCATCTTCAATGCCAGCAGTAAGCATCATCCAATCTCTCTTCTCAGACACTCTGCTTTCATCATCACATCTATTCTTGCACTCATTTAGGGACCCTTGTGATTTCACTGGACTGACTTGGATAATCCACAATAATCTTATCTCCTTTATCTCCTTATAAAGTCCTTAACTTAAATATCTGAAAAGTCCTTTTGCACCTTAAGATAACATATCACACATTCCAAGGATCAAAATGTGAATACTGTCAGACTGGAGGCATTATTCTGTCTGCCACAGACATAGGTCATAGGGAGGGTAGAGTGTGCTGCTCTAAGCATAGACTCCTAAAGACCTCTCTTGGGTTTCAACCAGTGAAACTGGCCCTATTTGGAGTTTCTCAAAGGCAAATCAAAATAATCCAAGAGGAAAATGTTCAGTTGGGACTATGCTGCTCCACCTACATATTCAAGCCATTTGCATGAACACTTCTGATCAACACTGAATAAAGATTTAACAAGAATTACGTCCACTTAATGTTAAAGGAAAATAAGAAAAATACTTTTTGCGAAAAAAAGGATTAAACATTTGGAAAACTGAGATCATTCTTTTGCTTTTGCCTGAAAAATTACCAACAAAGAGGCTGACATTTACAGTCACATTTACCACCATGTGGTAATGTCCATTGCAAGATCAAAGAATAGTAGTGCATGGTGTTTGAGGTATTCCTTTCTAGGTTTTGAGGTATTGAAGATTTTGTTATTTTTTCTTATTCTCTTTTATATTTTTCATGTTTTAGGTACATGAAAATATACTCTAAGGTATAAGAATAGATGATATAAGAATGTAGTACAAAGATTCTTAGCCTTGAAATCAAGAAAACATAGTGATTGTTCCTAATCTGTAATATGATTAGGACCAGACTAATAAACACTATAATGCCTTAATTTTCCTGCATGTTACTGAAGTGCTAAGAAATACATTGGCTCTAGATGTGCTATAGAGATGTCATGGGATGAAAACATAAAGAGTATATGAAAGTCCTTTGAATATAGTTCAAAAATAATGGAGGTTATATCCATTCATTGACCATATGCTATTTGTCATGTATGATGCTATACTGGGGATCCAGTGAAAATAACACATGGTCTGAAACCACAGGTGGGTGAAAATTACTCAGAATAGAGTACAGAGAGTTGCGATCATTGTCATAAGAGAAGTACAGAAATTGTGTGTTAACTAATCTTAGTTGAATGATGATTTGAACAGTCTATTTAAAATGATGTAGGCAAGAATTCTCTGGAAGTCAAGGTTCAGGGGTGAGGTCCCCTTCCCCAACCCTTGAGGGGCACTAATCTACTTCACACAAATAACAATTACTGCAATTGGCAATGCTTTCAGCTCATAAATAACCCAATGGAGAGGGACAGGGCTCTTTGGACCTCACTGGAGATCATGTTTCTCAGTCCTGGCTTACCCTGGGACCTATTCCAGAATCAGCCATATATGTCTTTCTTCAAAAGTATGTGTACAAAATTATGAGTGATTTGAGAAGAGTGACAGTGAATTCCATATGCTTCTTTTTAAAATCACTTATATAGCAAATCCCCGTAGTCTACATGTCAAGAGAGGATTTTTCAAGCTAAGGTTGCAAATTCCATATAGGTTCTGAAATTCTGTCTATTCTTACATCATCACTATTTTCATAGTTTGCAGTTGGAATAAAAGATGGAAAAGGGTCCCTGTTTTATGTGTGTGTCTGTGTGTTTTCATAGCTCTTCTGATTTCATAGGAAGATGAGGCAGCAGCTACATTAAGTTTGGAGACTGTCTTTTATAAAAGAATATTTCTTATTCCATGATTACATGAGTTCTCAATCTATACTCTGATGCTAATATTATTTATTTATTTCATCTCTGGAATGTATACCTGCCACATGAAATTGTACTATACAACTAAGGGGATGGAATCATCAGATAACAACAGTATAATGTTTTGCATACTAACACAGATTGTCTACTTGAATGAATGATAGTCATTAGGTTTTGCCTTTTCCTGATTGGGTATGTATCAAATTGATCACTCACACTTCTGTCCATTCTCTTCCATGACCCAATATTGACCTGGTGTGGGCTATAGTAAAATCTGGTAACAGAGCTAACTAGTTCATATTGGAATATAATCCATAACTAAAAATATGATTCCAATAGATAAACTGACCTAACTAACCCTGATATATCATAAGTGTACATATTATTAATAGAAAGCAAAGAATGCAATATATTATATCAATGATATTAGAAATAAGAATTCTTGGAAAAATTGTTCTAATGAACTCTCTGAGCATAAAAATTATTCTTAAATAGCATATTCATTTTCAAGTTCAGAGAGGCAACTTAAAAATATGATTTCCATGCCTTTTGCCTCCACTTTCCATATTTTTGTTGTTATCAACATCTCCTTCATCTGCCAGAGATCCCAAGTGCTTACAACAGACCTCTTGTTTCTGTTATTAGAAGAAAGGTAACCAAGAAACAAGTCCTCACCAAGGCACTGGGGATCTAGATATACCATCTCTTGAGAAGTTTTCATTCACTGATTTGTGAATTCACTAAATAAATCTTTAGTGAGTACTTACTATGTACTGAGTAGTATGCCCAGTATGCATTCATAAAGTGAATGACAGAGACAGACTGATGTGCAATATAAAGGAATACATAATAAAAATGAGCTATGAAGAATTCTGGGTGCAGCCTCTATAAAGTTAGCAAACATTATTCACATTAAAGCCTAACCTGCTGAGATCTCTTCTGAACAGATTTCCCACCGAAAGTCAAGATCCATTGACACGTTGTTTTATTTGTGGATGCTGCAGACTCACTGGTTCCTAGAAACTCTCGCTTTGAACTTTTGCTTTGCTTATTGATGACTTTATCAAGAAAGCAAAGATGAAACAGATAAGAAACACAAGTCAGTTAACCAGGTAACTAGACTACAGGTGAGAAAACTTCAGTATATAAAAATCTCTTTTGGCATTTTTCACTATACATGCATATGTGATTTATCTTCATGTAGAGTGGTTTGTTACTTTTTATCGATCTAGTATCCTTTCTGGAAAGAATGGTATCCACCTGGTGGGACTATGTACAACTGGTGCAGTGCTAATCATCTGACTGAAGCTCCACTGATACAGTGCTGGTCATCTGATTCATTCTACCAAGCCGAGTAGGTTCCCCTTAGAAGGAGTGGTTAATGAATGAGCATGTGATTGAAGCAGGGCCAATCTTTCTTTTCATGGGCTAAAATGGCTAGGGAAAGAACAGGTAGTAGGAGAGATGTGGAAGAGAAAGAAGAGATTGATTTTTTCTCCTGGTCATCTTTACCATTGTATGTAGAAATCCTGACTGAGAATAAGGCTAACAGAAGAAATTATAGCCAAGAGGTACAGAGAATGGAATACTTATGACATCATTTGAACTACTGGATCCAACCATGCCTGAAATTGAACCACCCTTGTATTTTCCAGTTACATGAGTCATACCTTCTCCTTTCCACTTAACCTATTTTGATATGAGTTTTTGCTGTTGATTTATTCACATTAAAAAATTAAAACTGGATGGCTGGAATATGGCTATGCTTTATACACACGTGCACACATGCATGTATACATATACACGTACACATATGAAGCTGAACTAAATAAAATAGACTTGATTTGGCAAAATGAATCTGCTTTGGTGAAAAGGGAATAGTGTATGTAATGTGCCTGTGCCTTCCATGTTATGTGTTGACATAGGTATTTGAAAACAAATGGCATTTATTCCAGTGAAACTGTAATAACATGGGAGGAATATTTTATGGGGAGTTAGAAGGGACAAGTCTGTTGAATTATCTATGGTGAATATGTTTGAATTTTATTTTACTTTTTTAATGTTTATTTATTTCTGAGAGAGAGAGAGACAGAGAGACAGAGTGTGAGTGGGAGAGAGGCAGACAGAAAGGGAGACATAGAATCCAAAGCAACTTCCAGGCTCTGAGCTGTCAGCACAGAGCCAGATGCAGGGCTTGAACTTGCAAGATATGAGATCATGACCTGAGCTGAAGTCAGATGCTTAACTGACTGAGCCATCCAGGACCTGAATATATTTTAGTTTTAAAATCAGAAAAAGGAATAAAATCAGAATTTTATTCTGAAATGAATAAAGGAAGGTCTGGGTTCTAGCTTCAATTCTGTCACAAGCTAGCTCTTAATTACTATTTACTCGTTTGTAAAAGAAGGGGGCTGAAGCAGTGGCTTTCACACTAGAGTCTGACTATCCCTAGGGATTTCTGGAGTATACTTAGGGGTGGAATGTGAGATGGTGCAACAAAGTAGGACTCTCCTACCCTTCCACCCTGCTCTCGAAAATCAGAAGATCTCTAACCATATCTCTTTCATCTACTATGCTTGAAAGTCAGCTTTTAACTGAAGGGTTTCTGTCATTTAAAACTTGGGGGGAAACGTATAAAACCATTGGTCTTGATGATACTAAGTCCCTTTTGCTTTTAACACTCTCTAGCTAATCTCTAAGTGGAATTTTCTACCAGAAATGCAGTATTGTTACTCACAGAAAATAGCCATTTTCCAGAGTTGCTTTAATTTAATCCAAGCTGTTGGTCACATTTGAATATTCAGAGTCTTTACCTTTGTGAGCTATGATACATAACAGCTTAGAAAGAAAACTTAGTTTGCAACTTCAAATTAGTGCTTTAGATACTCAGGTTGAGAGCACTTAAGGAACAGAGAAAACACGAACCCAATTTATAGCACTATGACATAAAAGATACATGAAGGATCCTGATAAAGATGACTAAAGATCAATGATTTATGTGTTTTGAAGACACATACAAGTCTTCAGCCTTTTAGTCACTAGGAAAGAAACCAAACACAGATGAATGGTGTTAATAAACTAGTAACAATGCTTTTCTTTGTTTATTTCCATCATTATCCACAAACAGTGGCTCTGGTCTCCTCTGTCCTGGACGTGGCAGACCTCTGTATATAGTCACCATCTAGTTCGGAACAGATGTAAGGTTAAACATAAATACATCTGCAAATGCTAAGTGCCAGAGATTAAATTTGCTATGCCTGAATAAGAACGCAGCCCTTTTAGCACATGTTTAGCTGAAATTTTAAGTGATTTAGTTTTCACCCTAAAAATCTTCTTTTACTTTTTTGCTGGATAAAAGAGATGAATTATTACTTCTGTTAGAGGATATTTAGCACCCTGCAGAGAAAAGGCACCCGAAGAAGTATTAGCCTTTTGCCTTACCCAACTTTCTTCAGCTATTTACATTTTTGAATGGACTAAATATAAGAAAAAATAAAATTTGGAAAATACGTGCTTTTAAATTCTTCTTACTTTGGATTGCTCTTGGTATGCTGCTTATCAAGGTACAAGACGTGTAGGAGAAGACATCTAGCTCCTGAGAATTCTGACAATGAAGTAATTAGCACCTTTGTTCTACTTTTCTGAGCTCTTTTCCTTCTACCTCCAGCATTTCTTATCAAACACTACAGTTCACCTAGGGAAAGCCACAGCATAGTTTCTGAAGAGTCAAGGGCTGAGCTGGTGTCTTCTAACATAAGAATTTTCATTCCAATCTCAGCTGTGATAACCTAAAGGTCTTATATACACAAGTAGCCAGACTTAAATGAGGTCTTTTAATTAGGTGTCCAGATTTCCATTGGTTGACTTGGCTGCATTTCAGTTTTAGAGGATGAAAAATCACCTGAAACCTCTCTGATGAAACACCCTTGCTCTAGCATGTGGGGGCTTGTGTGAATCATGAGGAAGGGTAATAAGGAGTCCTCACTGATTCCGCAGAGCATGCAACCCCCCTACTGGAGGGATGGCTGGCTCCCACACTACTTAGAGTCCTCACCGAATCCCATCTTCCTGGATGAGCATAGCCATTCCATGATTTCTGTTACAAAGCAATTCCTTAAGGCAGAAAGTGCTGACTATGAGAACTAGGACTGGAAAAATACATAAGCTTTCTTTGGGTTTTTCTCTGCCTCTTTTCCCTTCCCTTCCCTCTATTTTCATCATCTCCCCTCTTTCTTCTGTCCTCTTCTTTGTTGCTTAACTCTTTCTAGCAATACACTTCTATACTAGCAGAACTATGAAGGTAGAAAAATAAAAGTTGATTTTATTTTTTCCTTCTCTCAAATCAAAGTAAAAAGGTGGAAAAACACACAAATAACATCAAATCCTCTTTAAAGAGGTAAGGGAAACACTCTCACGTTTTCATAGCTAAGAAATCTCAAGTGCTAATGAATTGGTTGTTTCAAGAGATGGAAACTCTAAAAAGCAGTTATTAAAAAAAAGTCCATTCATTCATTTTACACAATTTTAATGCCTTTAATATCCAAGGCACTAGACTATCAGAGATGCCAAAAAAAATACCACAGTGAAAAATTTGAAAAAATATTAAATTTCTACCATTTAGACGTTTTCTTCTAGTAGACAATGATATATAGAAGGAATAAAACTACTCAATCACAAGTTATAAAGAAAATGTAAGAGAACAGAGTAGAGCCAAGGATTAGGAGATGGCCTGGGTACTTAATATATTTCACTCTAGTAGTAATGCCTGCTACATTCTCACAAGAACTTTTTAATATTAATATTTCTTAAAATTTTTTTCTTAATGTTTATTTTTTAATATTTTTGAGTAAGAAAGAGAGACAGAGCATGAGTGGGGGAGGGGCAGAGAGACAGAATCCAATGCAGGCTCCAGGCTCTTAGCTGTCAGTACAGAGCCCGAGGCAGTGCTCAAACCCAAAAAACCATGAGATCATGACCTGAGCTGAAGTCAGATGCTTAATGATTGAGCCACCCAGGTGGCTTTAATATTAATATTTCTATTTTGTAAATAAGTACACGGTAGCTATCCTGTATTAGTATGTAGCTAGTAATTAGCAGTCAGGATTTGAATCTTAGTTTCTTGGCTCCAAAGCTCATGATCTTTCTAACATGTCACAAAGAAAACAGAAGTATGCATAACTCACAGAATGGAATATGTTATAAGATGAAAATTGTGTAATTAACTATAAACTCCTTAGGTCTCTTTTCCTTAGGGGCTTGAGGGAGCAGCTTGCCATGTCCAGGTCTTAAGTTTCCTCCATGCATAGATATGGTGCTTGTGTGACACAACCCAATCTGTGTGGTGAAAGGCAGAGTCAGAGGGTAGTGATAAATACAATTAACCCGTGAACAACATAGAGGGGTAAGGCATTGACCCTCCACACATATCCACAGTTGAAAATCTGCCTATAACTTCTGACCCCCCAAAAACTTAACAACTAATAGCTTGTTGACTAGAAGCATTACCTGTAAGAGAGTCAATTAATAATTATTTTTTATGTTTTATGTATTATATTCTATTTTTCTTCAATAAAGAAATCTAAGAAAAGGAAATGTTATTAAGAAAATCATAAGAAAGAGAAAGTACATTTACAGTACTATATTTATTGAAAAAAGAATCTGCATCTAAGTGGAACTTCACAGTTCATACCCACGTTGTTCAAGGGTCAGCTGTGCTGATAGCTAACTCTTATTAAGCACATATACTATATGAGGTATATATATATGTACAAGTGTGTATCTATATCTATTGCTATTATTTATTTTTCTAATTTGGTCTCTAAAATAATTCTAGATTTCTTGGATCTGAGATCTGTGTATTTTGCTAATTTTTGAAAATTCTTTTTTTTAATGTTTTTTTTTAAATTTATTTTTGAGAGAGAGATAGAGACAGCATGAGCAGGGAAGGGTCAGAGAGAGAGGGAGACACAGAATCTGAAACAGGCTCCAGGCTCTGAGCTAGCTGTCAGCACAGAGCCCGATGTGGGGCTCAAATGCACGAACCATGAGATCATGACCTGAGCCAAAGTCAGATGCTTAACCAACTGAGCCACTCAGGTGCCCCAATTTTTGAAAATTCTTGATCACGACCTGAGCTGAAGTCAGATGCTCAACTGACTGAGCTACCCAGATGCCCTGAAGCCTTTAAAAAATTTTTCCAATATTTGAGTCATCTCTGAGTTTGTTTTTATCGTCTATATTTTCTCTTAATGATGAACTCTATTTTCTTGCTTATATAGCCCCATAATATTTTATCACATGTCAAAAATTCTGCATAATAGAATAGACCGAGATAAATAATGTACTTGCACTTAGGCAAATGCTCATCTCTCTTACTTCTGGACTGTAATGTCAAAGATTGGGTCAAAATATAGGTGATCTGAATCTCATCTACGTTGTTTTAGTTACCTATAGCAAATCACTAAGTATAAATTCTCCCAATGATAGACTGACATGCCTTAGTCTTAATTTAAGATCTGAAGAGCAAGAGGTATTTTCTCAGTTCCTCTGCTCTGCCCATACTTAGACAAGACTTGTAGTCTTTCAAATAGGAATAGGGGGATGGATTTCAGTATTCCTCTCCTTTATTTAATTGTAGATGGCCAATAATTTACAATCTGTGAAGCCTAAAGTATAGAAGATTTTGTGTCTATTTGGCTTCTTCATCAGACACAGACTGGCCCTGTGAAAATGCCTGAAACTTTTGCTGCTGCTACTTCCTCAGAGGTAGACTATAGCCATCTGCTGTGTGCTGTGAAGCCTGAAATGCCTCTTCCCAAACAACTCAAGGACCTTAGATTGCTTTAACTAATGTATCCTCATCCTTTTATCTTCTTTGATGTTGCATTGTATTATAGTTCCTTCTTATTTTTAATTCCCAAATTAGCCGTCATTTTTATTTTTACATATTTACTTATTTTTGTGAGTCTAAAGATTCTGTATTTATTTCTTAAAGAATGCGGTAAAATAGACATAACATACAATTTACCACTTTATTTTTAGGTGTACTGTGGTAGATGTAGAGCCCCTCCCTTAGGAATGTGGTGGAGGCTTTCTCAGAACAAAGGAAGGCAACGTGGCCCAATCAACTCCTATACACATATGCATAGTCTGACATGACTCTGTGACTTGGACTGTGCCAATCAGACTATATGTGTCACCATATATGGGAGACAAAGCAGTAGAAATTGCATAAAAGGTGCCCCAGTGAGCTTGGGGCTCAGCCTTTTGCGTTGTAGTCCAGTGAGCCTGTGCTAGCATGAATAAAGCTGCTTCCTGGAGAGAAAGTCCTTGGTGTCCTGTCCTTCTGGGTGACAATCCTGCCACAGTACAATTTAGTGACATTACAGACATTCATGGAGTTGTACAACCATCACTGCTATCGATTTCCAGAGCTTTTCCCTCATCCTGCACTGAAACTCTGAAAAATAATTTCCTGGGGAGCCTGGGTGGTGCATTGGGTTAAGGGTCCAACTTCAGCTTAGATTCTTGGGTTTGAGCCCCACATCAGGCTCTGTGCTGGCAGCTCAGAGCCTGGAGATTCTGTGTCTCCCTCTCTCTCTGTTCTTCCTCTGCTCGCACTCTTTCTCTCTCTCAAAAATAAATAAAAGATTACAAAAAATTTAAAAAAATCCTCCCCATTCCTCACTGTCCCTGTCCTATGGTCACCACTATTCTACATGGGCTCTCTGACTTTGACTATCCTAGGCACTGCTTACAAGTGGAATCATGCAATATCAGTTGTTTTATGATGAGTTTAGTTCACTTAGCATAACCATAGCATCTATAAGGCTCATCTTTGCAGCATCAGAATTTCCTTCTTTTATAAGGCAGATGATATCCCACTGTATGAATATACTGCATTTTGTTTATCCATTCATCCACTGATGAACACTTGGGTTGTTTCTACCTTTGGTTATGGTGAATAAGCTGCTATAAACATGGGTTTACTAATATTTGAGACTCTGCTCTTAATTCTTTGGGCATTGAATCTTGAGGTTGACAACACAAATGCGGAATATGATATTCTCATAAAGCTTTTATTTTCCTTCTTAGACTCTTTCATGTCTTCCTCCTTGTCATGACCCTCACAGCAGTTCATTTTCTCTTTGAGGTCATTTTCTGCCAAGAAATACAGCTTTATATCCATTCACAAGGCAAAGCTAAATCAAAACCAGCAAGGTGACATTGATGTTCCTTCACCCCTCTTCAAATGTGCAGTAAGTCTCGAAAGAGAAAAAATTTGCTATAGGGATAGAGAAGTTTCCATCTACTCTTCTAGGTTTTGGGACTGGTCTAATAATCAAATTGATATAAAACAGATTAAGAGGAGAAAAACAAACAAAATTATGTATGTAGAGAAACCCAAAAAAGATATAAAAACTCAAAAGGCAGCCAGGTAATAGGTGCTTACATAACACCCTGAGCTAAGAAAAAGGGTAAAGGTCTAGGGAGAAAAAGGAGAACAAAGCCATTCACAGGAAGACAGAAGGTTTGGAAAATACAGGTTGCCCTGTTATGCAGATAAGTTTCTTAGGTAAAAAGTTACCTCTACGAATAGCTCTCTTCCTGGTACAAGTCCCCTCTCCAGTGTAAATTTAGGCAGTTGAGGAGGAGGTAAAGAGCTTTTCTTAAGTCTGCTGGGTTTTGATTGCCTTTAGCTGAAAATAATTCTTTTGCAAAGAAACACATTTTGTGGTGGCAAAATCTGCTCCCCTCCAACCTTACCTTTGAAACTTCAAATAAGAAGTTTCACAATCTAGCAGCTAAACTGATAGATTGCTTCATATCTAATTGAAGAGGTCAGTGTAGTTAAATACCTGTGCCTCATTTCAGAAGGTGGGTGATTCAGGTGGGCCCCCACAGTTAGGTCTATATTGTATAAGCAAGAAATCAACTATTTCATAAAAGCATATCTATGGAAACAGTAGAAAAACAATGGTTAGTGATTGGAGCAGACTATAATCCCAGTTTCTGAGTTCTGAGGGCAGCGGTCAAGATTTCTAGATGTCAGGCGCAAAGCGTCTTCACATAGGGTGAGCGCAGGTACTGGCAATCTCACAGATTTTCCTGGTTTGTGGTTTGAATGTCTCTGATGATGTGACTGCAAAATAGCCATTATATTTAATTCAATGCTTATATATAATTACCAGAAAGTTTGCTAATATCTTTGTACACTATTGCATTTTACTCCTTTCTACATTTACCTTTTCGTTTATTGGGGGAAAAAAATCATTTTTACCCCCAAGGATATGTATCAGTCAGATCTGCAAATGTTATATCTTTGCAGTCTTTATTGGTTTGAAAATATTTTTATTTTGCCCTCAATCTTGAATCACGTTTTTCCTTGGGTTGATTTTTAGGTAACTGACAGTTATTTTCCTTCAAGTCTTTGAAACAACTATTCCATTATTTCCTGGAATCTACTGTTACTGAAGGATGGTCTTCAATCAGTTTGTTTTTCCTTTATAGGCAATCTGTGTTTATTATGAATGCTTTGAGATTTCTCTTTTTAGTCTTCCATGTATTTCATTTGTATCATAATGTGTCTCAACTTGTAAATATTTTTATTCTTTGTAGTGACTGCATATGATTCTTTATGATTTATGTGTTAAGTTTTGGAAAGTTTTCCAGGCCCAATTCAATTAATATCTCTCCGTAATTCTTCTTATTCTCTCCCAAACTTCTATTAGATGTATTTTTCAATTAATCATTTTTTCATATCTCATAATATTTTTTAAAAAAATGTTGCATATGGTTATCAACATGGGACTCATCCTGGGTGATTTATTATGATCTATCTTGCAATTTTTTTCATTTCTTTCTTTCTTTTTTTAACATTTTTATTTATTATTGAGACACAGAGACAGAGAATGAGCAGGTGGGAGGCAGAGAGAGGGGAGACACAGAATCTGAAGGAGGCTCCAGGCTCTGAGCTGTCAGCAAAGAGCCCGACGTTGGGCTCAAACTCACAAACTGCGAGATCATGACCTGAGCCGAAGTCGGACTCTTAACCAACTGAGCCACCCAGGAGCCCCCTATCTCGCTATTTATTAACACTTCTACTCTGTATAACCTAGAACTTAAATCTGTCATGGAAGGTTTTGTTTTTGTTTTTGTTTTTAATGCTCCTGTTCCTTTCTCATGATATCCCATTTTTGGTTAATGGATAACTTGTTTAAGAATTTAAGCATAGTAGTTTTAAAGTCATTTTTAGATCACCCTACAATCAGCAAGTAATTCTTCAATATACTGGACTTTGACAATATATTTAATGACATCACATTTCCTCATGAACTTTATACATTTGAAATCTGTAAACTCATCTTGAATGGAAATTTTTAACTGAAAGAAGAAGCACTAGGTCGAAGATATCTCCTATGGGGTAGTCTCACGATTGTTTTTGCTGAAGATATATAATAATCATTAGCCTTTAATGTATATTTGTTATGTGGACTTGAATAAACAATGATAAAATACGGTAATCCTAGGCAGAATATCTATTCTTTTTAAAATTATTTCTGAGTAAGAAGTAAGTAAGAAATATCAATGCAGGTATGGGTAGATTTCTAGTCTCAGCTCCAATAGTTATTCCGAACTATTTCTATTCTAAATCCTTAAGCAGGAAGGTAGAATTACTACACAACCAGTTCTCTTAGTGACAGATCTTTCATGACTCCTAGCTTTAAGTGTAGAGACCAGTCCCATCAAGTCGTCTCTTAGTAGGGTGTCCTGGGACTTGACCAGTTATGCTACTGCTGTGCACTTCTCCTTTTTACCCCACTTAAGTATGTTTTCCCTTAGTTTTTGGCATCTGGAGATTACCTTGTTAGTTATGACTCTCAAACATACCTTTCCTGATGAATGGCTTGAATTACCTTGAAAAACTCAATCTTGGGCATATGTGTTCTGCTTTGTGCCATTTGTAAGGAACTGCTAAAGAATGAGAACATTCAGCCCGAAGAAGGAGACAGGGTGTACAACATCAGGAATGGTGTTATAGCGGGGTACTTGTGTGCTCTTTCGGTTGTCTGACTCTTGATTTCAGCTCAGGTCATGATTCCAGGGTTATGGAACCGAGCCCATGTGCTGAGCATAGAGCCTGCTTAAGATTCTCTGTCCTTCTCCCCTCCCCACAAAAATAGATAAATAAACATTAAAAAAGTGGTTTATAGCTTCATTAACAGCCATTATTTTCACTTCTCTTATCTAATTGAATTTTTAAAAATATTTTTATTTCTAGGAGAGAGAGAGAGAGAGAGAGAGACAGTGTGAGCAGGGGAAGGTCAGGGAGAGAGGGAGATACAGACTCTGAAATAGGCTCCAGGCTCTGAGCTGGCTGTCAGCACAGAGCCTGATGCGGGGCTCGAACCCACGAACCGTGAGATCACGACCTAAGTGAAGTCAGCCGCTTAACCGACTAAGCCACCCAGGCGCCCCTTATCTAATTGAATTGAAACGGTAGAATATCATCAATATTATCTTTCTTTTAATCCAGAGATCATAAAATGGGATTTGTTCTATCATGGATATAATTTATGTGTGTACATGAGTTTACACAGACATATATGTGTATATTATGTTTACATTATGCCAACAGAGCTATTTTCTCCTTTTAGCTTCTTTTATCTTTTAATAAAATATAAGTATAGCATAGTTATCTATGACCAATTCAGAAATTTTATTTTAGAAAAATATATTCCTACTTCAATAATCTAATTTTTGTTCAAATTATTTCTAGAAATTATTTTTGTTAGTGATTCCTAAGATCTTGGTACCCTAGTATTAAGGCAAGAAATATTTATTCACCAAGACTAAATCCTAACATTCATAATTAAGGTGTGAGACTGAGCTGGATAATATTGTGCTTGGTAAAGAAATTTAAAAAGAAACACCAAAACCAAGTATTTATAAAGTAGCAAATATTCTACTTTTTAAATTTAATTTCTTATACGTAATCTCTCCACCTGATGTGGGCCTCAAACTCATGACCCTGAGATCAAGAGTCCCATGTTCTACCAACTGAGCCAGCCTGGTGCCCCAACAAAAATTCTTCATATTGTTCGTAAATGTATCAGTAAATAAGAAATTCTCCAAACAGTTGAACAGATTACAGCTTTCAAAGAAAAATATATTACTAAATAGAGGAGACTAGTCTGAAAGATAAAAATAATCTAAATTTATAAACAACTCTTTATTTATGAATAAATTTTGTTATTTTTATAACACTCCTTGCGTCTGTATGTGTTTATGTTTGCTGTGTGTATGGGCATGTGTGCACAAATAACCACGTTGAAATTAGAGTAAATTTGTCTAATTTAATCTAAACACTAAATCTGGATATCTGTTTATAGTGTCCTGATCTTTGGATTTGATAAACCACAGTAAGCATTATACAACTGAAATTGCTACAGTTTTTAGTACTTTTTCTGAACTACACAGTACAATATTTTTTTATCCATTAAGCTGTTAGAACACACTGATGTGGCAAAACACATAAAACCCAACATAAGCCACTTTTCTTTTAAGTAGTGGAAAATTTATTAATTTATATTACCTTCCAAAGGATTGACTCATAGATTATACAGGAAAAATAAGCAGAATAGTTGTGTTTCCTGCTCTGTGAAAGACCAACATGGCACTGAATATATGAAAGCAAAATCAAATATCAATTAGGAAATAAAAAATGTTTTAAGTAATATAAGTATATGAAAAAATAAAATAGAGATTAATTTTTATATAGACCTTCTTGAAGTGTCTATTGCAAAAAAATTAAGAATAACCTTTTTTTTTAGTAGGGATGACATCCTATAAAACTCTTACATTTCTTCTAACTCCCCCTTCCCTCCATTCATATAGTTTCCCCCCCATACATTGAGGCATACTTTATTCTACTGCTATTTACTTTGCTTTTTGCTATTTCTTCATCCAAATTCTAGGTAAATGCAATAAATGAATCCTGATGTAGGAAAATAAGCTAATGG
The DNA here is from genome assembly GCA_017311185.1 of Proteles cristata cristata. Taxonomy (NCBI): domain Eukaryota; kingdom Metazoa; phylum Chordata; class Mammalia; order Carnivora; family Hyaenidae; genus Proteles; species Proteles cristata. Next base: position 2,921,376 of record JAESUZ010001019.1, on the reverse strand, counting down.
ATTATAGTCATACTTTCTTCTTTCTTAAAGTTTGGTTTTAGATGAAGAGGATTCTAATAAATATCAGTAATTTGGTAAAGCAAACTTCATACATAATTCCTAAAGGGATAATTTCCTCTTCTTTAATATCATAAGTATTTGGAATTTCCTATACAAGATAAATACGAAAAATTTTAGAAACATAAGAATATGAATTTATACCTTTTATCCCTATGGAAATCCAGGATGTGTTATTTAAGATATTTTTCATAATACAAAAAAGTAGTACAGAATAGTCCAGATGTAGCTAGCTTATTTGTAAAATAAATAAAATTTAAAAAACTAATATTATTTGATCACCTACGAGATGTCAGCTAATGTGAAAAAGACTTTAGACTACACTTTCTCTAACTGTCCATATAAACAAAATTGTAAGAGTGCTACATTCACTTTTTACAAGAAAGGGAACTCAGTCACAAAGGAGAACATAATTTGCACCAAGTCACATGGCTAGCAAATGAATCAGACTCGACTAAAATCAGGTCTGACTTTAGTCCCCTATGCCTTTAAGCCACTACATACTAAATCTTCATGGTTATATTTGGCATTTTGGTAGCTCCTTGGTCAAATATTCTAAATGTCTGTTTTAAGATAATGTAAAATAATTTTAAAAATAAAATATTTTTAAAAAATTTACCATGTAAGAGCTGGTTTTCAGATAAACTTTTACCTGTGGCACAAGAAGAGGGTTCAGCAGCAGTACTTTGAAAGATATTTATTAACAGACAACACTTCCAGAAAAAAAAAAGTCTCCTGTAGAATGGGTGGATAGCATTTAGTCTGCAGCTTGTGACTGAGCCAGCAAAAGATTCTGTGAACAGCTGTTCACTTGGATTATCAGACCAGCATGCTTAAAGTAGGTCCAAACCTTGGTCCATGCCAAGCGAAATAAAAAGAGAAATAATGATGAGTAAAAATAATGACGTTAATATACCTGAAACTACTACTATACTGTATGTTAACTGGAATTTAAATACAAACTTTGAAAACTATATTTATTATTTCATGACATAGCAATAATTCAAAAACCACTATATCTCTGGTTTTCTTAGAATGATATACTCTGTTTTGTCTTCTATATTTGGTTGATACTTGTGGTAACTTGTTTGCAGTAGCGGCACAGGCAATCAAAATGCTGTTTGAATGTACTAGTAGGTGGTAACCTGGAATCAATGCAGGTGCGGCATGTGTATCATACTTACTTTCAGCAACATGTTGACATAAACTAGTTTTCTTATTATAATCAAGTCATTTATTCTTTCCATTCCCCAAATAGGGACTACAGTAACTAAGAGCACATATTTCACAGGTATGCATAGAACAAGCCCAGCAAGCGCTATGTATAAGCAACACCTCCAGATGGCCATTTCCCTGCTTGCTCAAATTAAATACTCCCGAGAGAACTCTTCACTCTCTTTTCTTTATATCCCTCCCTTGTGTCCAAGGAAGCAGCATATTGGGAAAACAAGCAAACAAACAAATAAGCAAAATGACTTCTGGAATCAGACAGACCTGAGTTTGAATCATAGAAGTACTATATATTAATCGTGTGAAATGGGGTGAGTTATTTAATCTTTTCTGTTTCCATTATCTCATCTTTAGTAGGGCTCATAAAGTTCACTCTACAGGGTTTGTGTGAGGTTTGTAGGTGTGAGTATGTGTGTCTGACACATATATAGTAAGTTCTTCAAAATAGGAACTATTGCATTTTCATGACACTCCATGCCATTCTAGTGAAAGCATGCTTCGAAGAAACCTTAACTTTTAAACTCTTTATTGTTTTTCTGACACAACTTGAATATTTTTGCCAGATATCATAGTATTCATGTGCTTAAAAAAATTGTCCCATTCTCTTCATCCATTAAAACGGTCATCTGGATACCCTTTTTGTGATACTACTATTTTCCAGAAACTGATTTCAAAATCATCGCACTTCAGATTATCTTTTCATCATTGAAGATCCCACTCACCATTTTTACCAAATTAACACCTTTTGACCTTAAGAGACCTTAAATCTCACGGGGAGCAAAGACTAATACTCTTAACAACTACCTTCAAAATTCTTTCTATGACACCTTCCACCCCAATGTATGTCTTCCTGATTAGCTACCACTCCCTCTGCTCCTAAAATCACATAATTTCCACATATTCATTGTCTGTTTAATCCAGCTCCTGTTTTCCTCAAACTTTTATATTCTTTTTGTCCAGAGCCCTTCCTGGTTTTTTTCTGCATTCTGTAAGTGATCTTTCAAATAACCATGGAAGTCCCACGTGATAGCAGCAACTCGGTGGTATTACTATTTAGAAAGTGAAGCCTTAGCTGGGTTCATATCTGCTTCACAGAATAATTCTTACCTTCTTAAATCAACTTACAGAAAAACATCAGAAAACCCCTTCAATGTGCAAATCCCACAATTCCCTCTTTAGGCTTCACCTCGACTAAATATATTCCGTTGAGGTCATCCTTTCTATCTGTGCATGATGTCTTAGTAACTGAGCTTGTACCCTCCTAGAGAGCATATAATGTGTCTGCCTCAAATGGTAGCCCATGCAGAGAAGCTTCAAAAATATTACTGAAAGTCGATGAAGAGGGAGATGAACAAAAATGTGGTGTTACTGGCTAACTTGCAAAACACAAAACCTTAACATTCTAATTTTACCCAAGCCAATTCTACCATCCCATGCCCAGAGGCACTCGAGCAGCAAGGCTGCACAGCTTACACACACTGCTGTGAAATGCAGACCTCATACAACAGCCGAGGTATATAAATATGCAAATCATAGATGTATACAGACAAGGCCTTCCAATAGAGAACACCAGCTGTCACAAGCAGCAAAATCACTCTGAAGACTTGGCAATGGTGGGTTGGCAAATACCCCCTGGTTGTTGTTGCCCCATCAATCAAGAGCCATTTGGCCAGACTGCATTCTTGAACAGGTTTTCTCCCCCCCTTTCAACTCAGTTTAACTCAAATAACTTTTTTTTAAGGCGAATAAATAAGCCGCTATGAAATTTGATCTGAGTCTGACGGATATAGCGAGTTTGTTCTCTGGGCATATCCTTTTCTGTATCATGTGATTTAAAAGATCTAAGAAAAAAATAAGAAACCTAAAGTCTTCCCTCCATCCCCTGTCAAACAAAACAAACAAAACCATCAAGCTAATGTCTTGTTTCTCTTTATTAAAGAACTTTTAGGAAAGATTCTGCTGGGGCATGGGTAATGGACTGTGTGCAGAGTTCGCTAGTTTATTCATCTTTTTTTCAGAGACTCTTGAAGACTCCCAGAAAACTCTACATCCTTAAGTCATCACATGTGATTACAAAATGGAAGTGAACTGGGGAGAAGGATGGAAAACTAGAGTGACCCTGATGAATTTGTGGCATCCCCAAAGTTTATGGAAACTCATTTAATGGGGGGATGTATAAGAAATTTATTTCTCAACAAACAACAAGGAATGGATTACAAACATAGAGACATTCTGAGAGAAGTTAATATGTCATCGATTTTAAAACAGCAATATTATCCAGCAGAGAGCAGATCAATGAAAGTTGTATAGGTTTTAGATGCTTCAGGATGTTAAAGAACAATCCCATTTTCCCTTTCCATAAACCATTCCATCCAGAAGAGTAATTTAAAATGTGCTACAAATCATTATCGGTTCAGCAACCAATCAACATTCAGGAAAGTTATATCTACTTCTCTTTCCTGCTTTGGAGACTTTTAAAATGTTCTCACTTTTGTTAACTTATGGGCCTGGTCCAGCTCTTGTGACTGGATATTTAGTAGAAAACAGTAATTTATCTTTCAGATTTAATAATTTCTCATTGTAGCAAATATTAAAAGAGAAATCTAATACATTTCTCTGGGAAACTTAAAATATTCAATAATTATTAGTTGTGTGATGTTTGATATATCCTTATAAAGAATTTCGTGAGAGTTTTTGCTGTTTGAAAGAAAGAGGGTATAAGGTAGAGTTAATTACAAAGGTTTGCTCCTTCCATACAAAGGTAGGGTCACGATGAATCGTAATGAATAAGATCTAAGATTTTCATCAACTGTTGAGGCACCTAGAAGTCTGATTTTTGTGTCTCTTGAGAGAGTACATGTACTCTCCTTCAAAAAAAATAAAGAAAAAGATTTTCGTCAATGGGGAACATTCTTTACATGATTTCACCCTCTACTACAAACCTGGATATTACTCTCAGAAATTAAGACTATTAATCCATTACTGAGTATTTTCTGAACTTGCTATTTTCTGAAGTTCTGTGTGTTTTCAAAGAGAAACAGACATAGTCTGTGCATGCTGGGAGCTTACATTAGTAGAAGAGATAAGATGTGTATTCAAATAGGTAAGTTATAAAGTAGAATGTGATATGTGTTCAGAGAGAGATAAAGTGCTTCTAGCATTATGGAACAGAGAGCTTGCTTGTGGATGGTATAATTAAATAAGCTATGACAGAGAACCTACTTTATATAGAGTGTGTAGGGTGATTTTTTCAAAACCTCAATGGGGATATGTTACTCCTCTGCTTAGAATCTTCAGTTGATTTTCATCACACTTGAAATACCCAAACACACCCTCCTCCAAAACAAAGCAAAATAAAACCCTAACATACCTTGTAAGACTGTGTATCTTTGCAGCCTCCTCTTGTCTGCCACCCTTCCTTGTTCACCATGCTCCAGTTTACTGCTACATGCCCTAATTCTACCAGGAATCCTCTTCCCCACACTCCATGCCTGGCTAACTCTGCTTTCACAATTTGGGGGGAAGAGTTTAATTATCTAAGATACAGAGTATGCACAAAAGAAGTTAGTTTTTGAACAAGATGTCGAGGAAAAATCACTCAGAACTAGACTATTCTGTATACAGTTATGAGAAGTTCAAAGTTTTTAGACAAGGAATGTTAATACCAGACCTATATTTCACAATATCTGGAAGTGATGTTCAGGCCAGTTTAGAATATAGAAAGATTAGAGTTAAGAGATACCACTATTCTTGGAAAAAAAATATGAGAAAGAGGTAATGAGGGACTAAATTAGACGATGTAGAAAATGTGATTCACAAAAATGTGTGACTGACAGAATGGAAGAGATGGATGGGGTAGATGGGGGTGTAGAAGTTGGAAATAACCCTGCTTTCAGGGAGATCAATAGTGCCATTATTGAAAATAAGGAAATCAGAGGAAGGGGAGGAGATGCTTTGGAGGGAGTGGTTAGTTTTACTTGAGCACAATAAACATGGAGTGATTGGTAGATAGGAAAAATACTCATGAAGTATTTCTGGACTGTATTCTCTACTCCACTTTCTCCACCAACTGGCAAGTCTGGAAACGAGGACTTGGAATAAAACTACAGATGTCACATTAAAAATAAGGTCATCAATGGACAGAATTTGAAAAGGAAAGAGAGCCGCAGATGGCTCTGATGAAACATATAGAAATAAGATCATACAACTAAAAAATTTCAAGTTGACATATTCTGAGAAACAGAATGCTAAGGGATTATCTCAGTATCTAAGAAGGAAAGGAACTGCAAGAGAAAAGAGAACTGTTAGCAGTGTATCTAATAGAAATTTTGTGGGGTGCCTGGGTGGCTTAGTCGGTTAAGCGTCCGACTTTCGCTTGGGTCATGATCTCACGGTTCGTGGGTTCGAGCTCCGCGTCGGGCTCTGTGCTGGCTGCCAGTTCAGAGCCTGGAGCCTGCTTCAGATTCTGTGTCTCCCTCTCTCTCTGACCCTCCCCTGCTCACGCTGTCTCTCTCTCTCCTAAAAATAAATAAAACATTAAAAAAAAAGGAAATTTTGTTTAATAAAGAGCACAAATAGAAATTTAAAAAAAACCTGGCACTTTAAAATGGAAGGAAAACCATAAGGTTTTAAACATAGAATAAAGATTAGAAAAAAAATGTTTTAGACAATGAGCTGAAAATCAGTCAGTGATGAACAGTTATTTCTGCAAAGCAAGAGGACTCAGCTGAGATTAGTATGACTTTGTAGGGTACTCAATAAAATGCTGATACCCCATTTCTTAGCAACCTTTACATAAGATGGAGGGAAAAAAAATGGAGTTGCCCCATGGCCAGGGACTAAAGAGGTCAAAACAAGATAAAATCAAATAAACATGAATTTAGGATGCCAGTAAGAAATCCACCAAAATGTCAGACTGTGGGCCCCAGCTTCAGTAGATAGCCAAATGAAGCCAATATTAAAGCAGCATCCAAAAATATCTAGAAAGAAGGTTTTCGTTTTTATTTTATGTCATTTGTTTTGAAATCAGGGTGAGACTTAGAAATTTGTGGAAAAATTGTTTATTCTACAATTGTACTTCATTTGTGAAGACTAACAAAGTCTTTTTCTAAATTTTATTTTACATTTATTTATTTTTGAGAGACAGAGTACAAGTAGGGGAGGGGCAGAGAGAGACTGAGACACAGAATCTGAAGCAGGCTCTAGGCACTGAGCTGTCAGCACAGAGGCTGACACAGGGCTCAAACTCACAAACCGTGTAATCATGACCTGAGCCAAAGCCAATGCTTAACCACCTGAGCCACCTAGATGCCCCAACAAAATCTTTTTCACATGAAATCCATTCTTTTTCCTCCTCCCAAAGACATCGTAATTGTGTGTGTGTGCGTATGTGTGTTTAGTATTGTCTTTAAAATATCTTTTTTAGAAAGAATATATCTTTGCAAGACATAAGGAATTAAGGCCTCATCATTTTTCAAATAGACAATTTTATGAATTTGCTTGCATTATGGAAAAAACAAAAAAAATGTAAAGACACTCAGGCTAGGGAATGATCTAAGGTTGGAGAAAAAAAAAATTGAGGTAGCCGGCACCAAAGAGAAATTTCACTTTCTGAAATTTTTTCTGAAAGTCTGCCTTTTCAATAATCACATTTATTATTTTAACAATTTTTAAGCTATTCTCCAAAGATAATACAAACACACACATACACACACATAAATTTGGAAACTAAATGAGATAAAAATTTACTATAAAGATAACATTCAAGAAAACTACTCTTGGGGCGCCTGGGTGGCTTAGTCGGTTAAGCGTCCGACTTCCGCTTAGGTCATGATCTCGAGGTTCGTGGGTTCGAGCCCCGCGTCGGGCTCTGTGCTGACTGCCGGCTCAGAGCCTGGAGCCTGTTTCAGTCTGTGACTCCCTCTCTCTCTGACCCTCCCCTGCTCATGCTGTCTCTCTCTCTCTCTCTCCTAGAAATAAATAAAAACATTAAAAAATATTAAAAAAAAAAAAGAAAAGAAAACTACTCTTGAGGTGCCTGGGTAGCTGAGTCAGTTAAATGATAGACTATTTCAACTCAGATCATGATCTCCTGGTCACAGGATTGAGTCCCAAATCAGGCTCTGTGCTGAGCTTCGAGCCTGCTTGAGATTCTCTCTCTCTCCCTCTCTCTCTCTTCCCTCTGCTGCTTTCTCTTTTTCTCAAAAATAAATACATGCATACACTTGAAAAAAACTACTGTAAAAATGATTTTAGCATTTACATTTTTTAAAATGTTTTATTTATTTCTAGGAGAGAGAGAAAGAGACAGCGTGAACAGGGGAGGGTCAGAGAGAGAGAGGGAGTCACAGACTGAAACAGGCTTCAGGCTCCGAGCTGGCAGTCAGCACAGAGCCCGACGCGGGGCTCGAACCCACCAACCGCGAGATCATGACCTAAGCGAAAGTCGGACGCTTAACTGACTAAGCCACCCAGGCGCCCCTTGGCATTTACATTCTATCTTTTTTTTTGCCCCAACAGATGTATGAGTGCATATAATGTGTATATTTATTACACTTTACAAAATCAAAGTTATGGATTATACTATTTTGTAACTTGCCACTTCACTTAACCATATGTAGCAAACATTTATCATGTACTAAATTGTTTTATAAAGCATGATCATTAATGGGTGCTCAGTTGTATAACTCAGAGTCTTTAGTTAAAGAAAGAGAAAGCATCTCAGGTTGTCTTGTACAGAGAAGGGACTCACTGTAACTCACAATAGCACTGGGAAGCCTGCAAACCCAGAACAGTGTCAAAAAAGAAAAAAAATCATGAGGGGAGTATGACTGTTGGTGAATCTGAATATGAGATGTCGCAGCTTTCACCATTACCAACATGGCTCTGGGTCCAGGCCCTAGTGAAACATCAGTGATACAAGTAATGCTAGACATGAATCACTTCTACAGGTGCCACCAATTGCCTGAATAGAGTCTTTTGGTCTCGTGTTTCTTGTACCAGTTATGTCTATTAATAATTCCAAGTCTCTGGCAGGTACAAGTTTTAAGGTCTGGATCTCATGTCTAGGCCATACTTTTGAGGGTGTTTGTATTTTATTTCTGTATTTTATTCTGTATTTTATTTCTGCGTTATATTTACACTAGGTGGTAATGTCTGCATCCCAATATTGAAAAGACGAAAGTTCTAGACATAGGGAAGAGGTTTGAGTGCTGGCAGCTACTCTAATGTCCATTCTAGTGGTATTTCTACTTAGGAAATGACGTCAGTTTAACTTTCTCATCCTTTATTCTGAATTTTTTTGGTTGTTTTCATAATTTTATTTAAAAATAATTCGGTGATGACCACTTTGAACAAAAATCTGTTTGCATTTCAGAGGCTTTTCATGGAAGTGGAATTATGGGTCAAATGATACAAATATGTTTTAAAACTTTGATCAACATTCCTACAATAACCTAGCAAAGTCTTTACTAATTTACACTCTCCACAGGGAGATATAAAAGCACCAGTTGTGATACTGACTTGTCAATTCAGGCTCGCCAGATTTTGTTAACCCTTTCTCAGGATTATTGGTCTAAAAAAATAACAATTTATTGTTGTTTCACTTTGCATTTCCTTGTTTATTAGTGAGGTTTTAATAGTTTTTCATCTGTTTCTTATTTCCAAGGGTCTTTTTATGAACTGGCAATTTTATGCCCTTAGACAAATTTTAGTCATATTTTCTGTATTGATTTTTTCTCTCTTTATTGATCGATTAAAATCTCATCATATACCAATGACATTACAGTTTTGTTTTTTTGCATATTTCATTTTTAAAACTTTATCACTTCTCTTAATTTTATATATTAAATGTTTCCATTTTTCTTTATGATCTTTTCACTTGGCTTTATGTTAAGAAAGCCTTCCTCATTCTGTTGAGGTACGTATTTATTGATGGTTCCTTCAGCCTTTTCTTTTACTTTCCACTTTTAAATCTTTAAGATCTGGTATTAACTTTCATGAGTGGTTGTTCAGTAAAAATATAACTCTATTTTTTTTTCTTTAAATAGTTATTTAGAATCATCTATTAAATAATCATGCTTTCTCCATGATTTTAAATAAATCTAGATCATGTGTGTTTTAATCACATGTAATGGTGTTTTACACACACAGTTCATTTATGTCCATAGACTTGGTTATTCTTAATTCAAAAGTACAGTGTTTTGAAATTTTATCTTTAGAGAATATGTTAATATCTAGCAGTACAAAGTTTTCCTGCCCCAATACAATGGCTTAAAAATTATACTCTTTTATGCCTACCTATTCATAATTATTTTGATAACCTTAGAAATCCTTTTAATGTTTATTTATTTTTGAGAGAGAGAGAGAGAGACAGACAGACAGATGCAAGTGGGGAAGCGGCAGAGAGCGAGACACCAAATCCGAAGCAGGCTCCAGGCTCTGAGCTGTGAGCATAGAGCCGGATGAGGGGCCTGAGCTCATGAGCCGCGAGATCATGACCGGAGCTGACAGAACCACTCAGGTACCCCTATTTTGATAAGTTTAGTATAATTTCAATTCAAAATTCCTCCAAGTAAATTTTAAATACATAAAAATATTCTATATTTAACTTAGGAAAAGCTGCACCTTGCATTATTTATGAGTCCATTCAAGAATTAAGTATTTCTCTTCCATTAAGAAACAAACGAAAAACACACCAAAAAAACCACTTTTATTCTCTCTGGTAGTAATACTGATTTTTGCATTAGGTTCTCTACATTGTTTATTTAACTTATTCTTAAATGTTTTTATATTATTGAAACTTCATGAACGGCCTTTATTATTATTATTATTATTATTTTTTGAGACAGCGAGAGAATGAGAGCGAGAGTGAGAGTGAGAGAATCCCAAGCAGGCTTCAAGCTATCAGTGATGTGGGGCTCAAACCCATGAACTATGTGATCATGACCTGACCCCAAATCAAGAGTCAGATACTTAAACAACTGAGCCACCCAAACACCCCATTATTCCTGATAATGCTACTATAATCATTGGGGTGCATGTGCCCCTTCAAATCTGTATTTTTGTGTCCTTTGGGTAAATACCTACTAGTACAATTTCAGGGTCATAGGGTAGTTCTAATTTTCACCTGTTGAGGAATCTTCATACCGTTTTCCAGAGTGGCTGTGCCACTTTGCATTCCCACCAACAGTGTAAGAGGGTCCACCTTTTTCCTAATCAACATCTGTTGTTTCTTGTGTTATTCTTTGCCATTCTGGAAGGTGTGAAGTGGTATCTTATCATGGTTTTGATTTGTATTTCCCTGATGATGAGTGATTTGAGCAAGTTTTCAGGTATCTGTTAGCCATGTTGATGTGTTCTTTAGGAAAAAAAAGTGTTTATTCATGTCTTCTGTACATTTCTTAACTAGAGTATTTGTTTTTTTGGGGTATTGAGTTTGACAAGTTCTTTATATATTTTGGTTATTAGCTTTTTATCTTGATGAAGTCCCAATAGTTCATTTTTGCCTTTGTTTCCCTTGCTTCCAGATACATGCCTAGTAAGAAACTGCTTCAGCTCAGGTCAGAGAGATTGCTGCCTATGTTCTCTAGGATTTTGACAGAATTAGGTCTTTCATCCATTTTTAATTTATTTTTGTGTATAGTGAAAGAAAGTGGCCTGGTTTCATTCTTCTGCATGTTCCTGTCCAGTTTTCCTAACACCATTTGTTGAAGAGACTGTATTTTTTCCATTAGATATTTTTTCCTGCTTTGTTGAAAATTAGTTGACCATATAGTCGTGGGTCCACTTCTGGGTCTTCTATTCTGTTGCATTGATCTATGTGTCTATTTTTCTGCTAGTACCATACTACATAATAGCTTGAAGTCCAGAAACATGGTGCCTCCAGCTTTGTTTTTCTTTTTCAGGACTACTTGGGCTATTCAGGGTATTTTAGATCTCCATATAAATTTTAGGATTGTTCTAGCTCTGTTAAAAATGCTGGCGGTATTTTGATAGGGATTGCATTAAATGTATGGATTGGTTTAGGCAGGATAGGCATTTTTACAATGTTTGTTCTTCCAGTCCATGAGCATGAAATGTTTTTCCATTTCTTTGCAACCTCTTCAATTTCTTTCACAAGTGTTCTATAGTTTTCAGAGTACAGACCTTTTTCCTCTTTGGTTAGGTATCTTATGAACTTGTAAAATTTTAGACTTTGAGCTCCACTACTTATAAAAACTTGTGATAGTCAGTTTCTCTCCTTTTCTCAGTCAATGGTTTTGGGGAAGAGTTTTTCATTTGTGCTGTTTCTCTCTCTCTGTGATCAGGGCTCCCTTCCTTTCACAGCACTTGCAATTCTATTCTCCATCAGGTCAACTCTCAGCAGCTCCTACTTTCCACGATGTGGCTGTTTTTCTCTAACTAGATGAGGAATTTGATCTCTCAGTCCTCAGGTTGATTTCTTGAGTGCTTAGAAAATTTTGATATTTATCTCGCTGTGTTTGAGGGACAAGGAAAGCATAGAGTCCCTCTACCACTCCACCATCTTAACTCCTCGGTGCTTTTAGTTTTAATTTTTTAAAGGAACTCTATATTGTTTTCCACGGTGGCTGTACCAATTTACATTCCCACTAATGGTGCATGAGGGGTCCTTTTTCTCTATATCCTCACAAACACTTCTTATTTCTTGTCTTTTTGATAATAGACATTCTGACGATGTAGAATCATATCTTATTGTGCTTTTGATTTTCATTTCCCTAATGATGATCTTGAGCATCTTTCCATGGGTCTGTAGCCATCTTCCTTACAGAAACATCTATTTCTTTTCTCTGCCCATTTTTATTCAGATTATTTGTTTTATAGTGTTTCATCATATATGTTCTTCATATATTTTAGATATTAACTCCTTTTTCAATGTGACATTTACCAATATCTTCTCTCATTCAATAGGCTACCATTTTGATTTGTTAATTGCTTCTTTTGCTGTACAAACACTTTCTATTTTTATGTAGTCCCAATAGTATATTTTTGCTTTTATTCCCCTTGCTTTACAGATTACATCTAGAAAAATGTTGCTATGGCTGATGTCAAAGAAATTACTGTCTATGTTAAGGGTGATATTCTAAAATCAACATCTGGATTCTAGGTATGCTTAGTGCTACTGGAGTATAAGTGCTCCAAGTTCCTCTCAATGGACAAGGATAGAAAGTATACACACCTATACATACACATTCTATCTATCTACCTATCCATGCACTCCATTAAAGCTCATGAATAGACACTAATAACTCCAATTTTGATCCAACACTATGTGATACATTTAGGGTGCCCCTTTTGCATATTTATATTTCTCTTCTCCACCAGTGAAAAACTGGTTATCATTATCCTCAAGATAAAGGGTGTCTCCTTTGCTGTACCAGGAAGAGGGGGCTGATTCTAAATCTCTAGAACTCTTATCAGTGGAGAAGTCATGGCTTAGATCTGCACAACAATCTTAACTCTCGTTTACTGTGCTTTTCCTGGTAACCTTCCACAACTGGCTCCCCACCTTTTGTCTTAAGTTGAGATGGCATTCAGTGTGATGGCTTTGGTCATTTTGGGGAGTTACTCAGTATTATTGGGTCTCTTGCATGTATACAGAAGGTGTATATGTTATTAAACATTTGCTTTTCTCCTGCTAATTTTTCCACGTCAGTATGATTCTTAGATTACCTAGGACTTTGAAAAATACGTAAAAATTTCTCCTCCCAATGAAGTAATATTCACAAATATTTTAGCTCCAAAGTTACACTTCTTCCCATTACATTAGCTGTCTGATGACTAATGTGGACATTGAAGTCCTTAAAGTCAGAACCTGGCCTTTTAATAGCCAATCAAGAGGCTATAGTCTAAAAAACTAAGCTGAGTAGGAAAAATAGTAGACTTCGACATAGAAATCCAAATGTGAATTCCAGTTCATCATTAAGATTCTCAATAACCTCATTCCTCAATAACAGAATTAACCCTAAATCAAATCCAACTAAAAAAGATTTAAAATTCTTTATTTTATTAGACTGCTTTAAAAATGTAAAGAGCTCCAGGCTGAGTTCAATTAGAATGCAGCGGCAAATATTTTATATGAATTATTGTAGGCAATGTTAAGTTACTGAGAAAGTAATCAATGTGACATGATACTAATTAAAGAAAGGAAAGAAGAAAGATTGAAGGGAAAGGAGAATAAATTAAGTATTGTAGTTCCCTTCCTTAATTTCAGGAGATAACGTTCCAAGACCCCAGTGGATGCCTGAAACCGTGGATAGTACCAAACCTTACATGCATTATGTTTTTTCCTATACATGCATACACACATACATACCTATGATAAAGTTTAATTTATAAATTAGGCACAGTAAGAGATTAAAAACAATAACTAAAATAAAATAGAAGAATTATAACAAGGGGGGCAAGATGGCGGAGAAGTAAGGAGCTCCGTACTTGCACTCGAGCCCATACATCACACAGAAAAGATCTGAAGCCATTGGAAACCTTGCAAAACCTGAGAGATTGGGAGAAAAAGGATGCAGAATCCACTGAGAGAGCCTTCTAATGTGAGTGCGACCTGGGGAAGATAAAATTGGGCGGGGATCGGAGACTCCAGGGTGGGAGGCGATCCCCCTCTACCCTCTACGGGGAGTGAGAGTGGAAAAGGAGAGAGTCCGAAACAGAAAAACCTCCTCTGGGGGGGTGGGGGAACCTCCGCTCGGTGCATAGAAAGACCGTACTTGCCAAATACCTGCAGACCAGGTCCCCTCGCGCCAACTGGTCCCAGGGGAGGCTGAGCACACATACTGCTTCTTTGTGCCTCTCCTGGTGGCTGGACTTCAGAGTAGCGGCACGCCTGCCGCCATTGTGGCTCCGGGGCAGCTGAAAGAGCCTCCTGAAAGAGCCGCGCAGACACCTGGTGTCTGCGCTAGTGGCTGGCTGGAACTCGAGAGAGAAGGCAAAGACTAAAAACTGGGAAATTTGCCTGTGAGTTCGTGTTTCGGGTGACGAGCTATAAAGGGACCCGGTTTTCCTCACTCCAGAGGGCTTGGGCTCAGCGTACCCGGCAGGCAAGCCCCCGCGCATGCGCGCCAGCCGGACCCAGAGAAGGAAGCAGCGATTCTGACTCTGCCCCGAGAGCTCAGCAGGGGGCCTGGAATTGCCCCAAGGGGGTTGCCGGGGAAGCTGTGTCTAAGGCAATTTCAGCGGGGCGCACGGACTGGGATTTGGAGATTGGAACTGGCCTGTGTTGAAGAGTGCAACCAACTTCAGCTGCGCCCCCGGTACGGGGAGTTTACACGCCAAAAACAGCGAGGTGCAGCACTTGGTTCAAGAAGGGACTGGAGCACTGTCACTCTCCTCCCCACAACCGCCAAGGCAGAGCTCCAGCCTGAGGCATTGTATCACGACACGCCCATCCCTGCCTGAGAGCTGCCCTCCTCCCATTTTTTTTCCTTTTTCTTCTTCTTTCTCTTTTCTCTCTTTTTTCCCCAAAACACTGACCTGATTAACTCTGGTCACCAGCTTGCTTAAACAATCACAATGAGTCCATTCTGGAGATGTAAATTCTACATCTATTGACATTTTCATCTCTTTCTCTCAGGAGTAATTAGACTATATAGTTTCTCTGGATAATTCTAGCATCCTTTTCTCACCTATCCAACCATTTTCTACCCTTTACCTCTCTGAAAAAAGCTTCTTATCCCTTCTGCCTGTTCATTCTATTTCAAATTTTGCATCATCCCGCCCTGCCTTCTCTCTCTTTCTCTATGCTCTTCAACCAGCACTGCATACACATGGCTATTTAACTGTAGCTGGGAAATCCAGTTATATGCTTTAAACCATTCTTTGTCCATCGGTTTTCTTCTTTTTTCCTTTTCTTTTCCCCTTTTTGACCCTTTTATGTATTTTCTACTCCCTATTATTTGCCCTCCCTCCTCTCTCTTTTCTCTTAACTTTTTCGTTTTTCCTCTCGCTTTGCATGTTAGTTGAATTAGCCTGTGTTTTTGTGTGCTCCTGCTCCCTGTGTGTTTGTCTGTCTGTTTTGTTTTCCAGGGCTACCTCAAGAAACAAGCCAGAGTACACGAGGTGGAGAGTCTCAAATATCACTACGAATAGGAAAATAAAATAACCAAGGTCCCAACAAGAGAGACCAAGAGATACCATTCATAAAACACTCTCTGAAAGGATAGGCCCTGGAAAGTCAAAGAGTCTTCTTGTATATAGCAGCGCTCATAGATACAGACAGCATAACAGGTCTTTAAAACCAACAAGAGCTGGAAAGCTAACTAAAATGATGAAACGAAAGAGCTCTCCTCCAAAGAAACTCCAAGAAGAAATGACAGCTAATGAACTGCTCAAAACAGATATCAGCAGCATAACTGAACAAGATTTTAGAATAATAATGGTAAAATTAATAGCAGGGCTTGAAAAAAACATAGGGGACATGAAAGAAACTATGGCTACAGACAGAATGGAAAATAAAAATAGGCATGAAGAATTAAAAAATGCGATAAATGAGATACATAATAAATTAGAGGCCTTCAATGCACGGATTGAAGAGGCAGAAAGGAGAATAAGTGATTTAGAAGACACCGTTATAGAAAAACAAGAAGCTGACAAAAAAAGAGACAAACTGATCCAGGAACAGGAAAGAAGAATTCGAGAGCTCAGCGATACGGTCAAACGCAACAGTATCCGTATCATAGGAATCCCAGAAGACGAAGAGAGAGGGAAAGGTGCTGAAGGAGTCCTGGAACAAATTATAGCAGAGAACTTCCCCAACCCGGGGAAGGAAGTAAATGTGGAAATACAAGAGGCTCAGAGGACTCCCCTCAAACGTAACTTGAATCGATCTTCTGCACGACATATCATCGTAAAAATGGCAAAATACAAGGACAAAGAGAGAATTTTGAAAGCAGCTAGGGAGAAAAGGGCCCTAACATACAAAGGGAAACCTATCAGAGTGGTGACAGACCTATCTACTGAAACGTGGCAGGCCAGAAAGGAATAGCAGGAAATCTTCAATGTGATGAACAGTAAATATATGCAGCCAAGAATCCTCTATCCAGCAAGCCTGTCATTCAAAATAGAAGGAGAGATAAAAACCTTTCCAAATAAACAGAAATTGAAAGAATTTGTCACCACGAAGCCAGCCCTACAAGAAATCCTGAGGGGGATGCTCTGAAGGAAAGGTTGCAAGGAACAAAGATTCCAGAGACACCACCACAAACATGAACCCTACAAAAGATACAAAGACTCTAAACCCACATATTTCAATAATAACACTGAATGTAAATGGGCTGAATGCTCCAGTCAAAAGACATAGGGTAGCAGAATGGATTAAAAAACAAAATCCATCTATATGCTGTCTACAAGAAACTCATTTCAGACTGGAAGATACCTTCAGATTAAAAGTAAGGGGATGGAGAAATATATATCATGCTACAGGAAATCAAAAGAAAGCCGGAGTAGCGATACTTATATCAGACAAACTGGACTTTAAATTAAAGACAATAACAAGAGATGAAGAAGGGCACTACATAATAATTACAGGGTCCATCCATCAGGAAGAACTAACAATCATAAATGTCTATGCACCGAATATGGAAGCACCTAAATATCTAAAACAATTAATCACAAACAGAAACAAGCTTCTAGATAAGAATGTGCTAATAGCAGGGGACTTTAATACTCCGCTTACAGCAATGGATAGGTCAACCAGACAGAAAATCACTAAAGAAATAATGGACTTGAAAGACACATTGGACCAGATGGATCTGACGGATATACTTAGAACTTTACATCCTGAGGGCAGGGAATTTACTTTCTTCTCAAGTGCGCATGGCACATTCTCCAAGATAGATCACATACTGGGACATAAAGCAGCCCTCAATAAATATAAAAGAATAGAGATCATACCATGCACACTGTCAGATCATAATGCTTTAAACTTGAAATCAATTACAGGAAGAAGTCTACCTCCAAAAACATGGAGGTTAAAGAACACCCTTCTAAAGAATGAATGGGCCAACCAGGCAATTAGAGATGAAATTTAAAAATATATGGAAACAAATTAAAATGAAAACACAAAAATTCAAAATCTATGGGATGCGGCAAAGGCAGTCCTAAGAGGAAAGTCCATTGCTCTCCAGGCCTATTTCAAGAGATTAGAAAAAGCGCAAGTCCAAAATCTAACAGCTCACCTAAAGGAACTAGAGACAGAGCAACAAGAATGCCCTAAACCCAGTAGAAGAAGAGAAATAGTAAAAATTAGAGCAGAAATAAACAACATAGAGACCAAAGAAACAACTGAACAGATCAATGAAACCAAGTGTTGGTTTTTTGAAAAAGTAAACAAAATTGACAAACCTCTAGCCAGAGTTACCAAAAAGAATAGAGAGAGCATCCAAATAGACAAAATTATGAATGAAAATGGACTTATTACAACCAACCCCTCAGAAATACAAGCAATTTTCAGGGAATACTATGAAAAATTATATGCCAACAAATTGGACAACTTAGAAGAAATGGACAAATTCCTAAACACACACTCACTACCAAAATTCACACGGGAAGAAATAGAAAACCTGAACAGACCCATAACAGAGTGAAGAAATTGAATCAGTGATCAAAAATCTCCCAACAAATAAGAGCCCTGGACCTGATGGCTCCCCTGGGGAATTCTACCAGACATTTAAAACAGAATTAATCCCAATTCTTCTCAAGCTATTCCAAAAAATAGAAATCGAAGGAAAACTCCTGGACTCATTTTATGAAGCCAGCATCACTCTGATTCCCAAGCCAGACAGAGATCCAGCAAAAAAAGAGAACGACAGGCCAATATCCTTGGTGAATATGGATGCAAAAATTCTCAACAAGATCCTTGCAAATCGAATCCAGCAGCACATAAAAAGAATCATCCACCAAGATCAAGTGGGATTCATTCCTGGGTTACAGGGCAGGTTCAACATTCGCAAATCAATCAATATGATACATCATATCAATAAAAGAAAAGATAAAAACCATATGTACCTGTCAATAGATGCAGAAAAAGCATTTGACAAAATACAGCATCCCTTCTTATTAAAGACTCTCGAGAAAGTTGGGATAGAAGGAACCTACTTAAACATCATCAAATCCATCTATGAGAAGCCTTCAGCTAACATCATCCTCAACGGGAAAAAACTCAGAGCTTTCCCCCTGAGATCAGGAACACGACAGGGATGCCCACTCTCACCACTGCTGTTTAACATAGTGCTGGAAGTCCTAGCATCAGCCATCAGACACCAAAAGGAAATCAAAGGCATCAGAATTGGCAAAGAGGAAGTCAAACTTTCACTCTTCGCAGATGACATGATACTCTACATAGAAAACCCGACAGACTCCACCAGAAGCCTACTAGAACTGATCCAAGAATTCAGCCAAGTTGCAGGGTACAAAATCAATGTACAGAAATCGGTTGCATGTTTATACACCAACAATGAAGCAACAGAAAGAGAAATCAAGAAACTGATCCCATTCACAATTGCACAAAAAACCATAAAATACCTCGGAATAATAAACCTAACCAAGGATACAAGAGACCTGTATGAGGAAAAATATAGAAAATTTATGAAGGAAATTGAAGAAGACACAAAGAAATGGAAAAACATTCCATGCTCATGGATAGGAAGAATAAATATAGTTAAGATGTCATTACTACCCAAAGCCCTCTACAAATTCAATGCAATTCCAATCAAAATTGCACCAGCATTCTTCTCAAAACTAGAACAAACTATCCAAAAATTTGTATGGAACCACAAAAGACCCCGAATAGCCAAAGTAATCCTGAAAAATAAAACCAAAATGGGAGGTATCATCATCCCAGACTTTAGCCTCTACTACAAAGCTGTCATCATCAAGACAGTATGGTATTGGCACAAAAACAGACACATAGACCAATGGAACAGAATTGAGAACTCAGAAGTGGACCCAAAAGTATACAGCCAACTGATCTTTGACAAAGCAGGAAAGAATATCCGATGGAAAAAAGACAGCCTTTTTAACAGATGGTGTTGGGAGAACTGGACAGCAACATGCAGAAGAATGAAACTAGATCATTTTCTCACACCATGCACAAAAATAAACTCAAAATGGATAAAGGACCTGAACGTGAGACAGGAAACTATCAACACCCTAGAGGAGAAAGCAGGAAACAACCTCCTTGACCTCCACCGCAGCAACTTCTTACTTGACACATCCCCAAAAGCAAGGGAATCAAGAGCCAAAATAAACTGTTGGGACCTCATCAAGATTAAAAGCTTCTGCACAGCCAAGGAAACAACCCAGAAAATTAATAGGCAACCAACGGAATGGGATAAGATAGTTGCAAAAGACATATCAGATAAAGGGTTAATATCCAGAATCTATAAGGGACTCACCAAACTCCAAGCCCGAAAAACAAACAACCCAGTGAAGAAATGGGCAGAAGATATGAACAGACACTTCTCCAAAGAGGACATCCAGATGGCCAACAGACACATGAAACGATGCTCAGCATCCCTCCTCATCAGGGAAATACAAATCAAAGCCACACTGAGATACCACCTCACGCCTGTCAGAGTGGCTAAAATGAGCCAATCAGAGAACTCTAGATGCTGGCGAGGATGTGGAGAAACGGGCACCCTCCTACACTGTTGGTGGGAATGTAAACTGGTACAGCCCCTCTGGAAAACAGTGTGGAGGTTCCTCAGGAAACTAACAATAGAACTCCCCTAGGACCCAGCAATAGCACTGCTAGGAATTTACCCAAGGGATACAGAAATGCTGAGGCATAGGAGCACATGTACCCCAATGTTCATAGCAGCACTCTCCACAATAGCTAAAACATGGAAAGAGCCGAAGTGTCCATCAACAGATGAATGGATCAAGAAGATGTGGTTTATCTATACCATGGAATACTACATGGCAATGAGAAACAATGAAATCTGGCCATGTGTAGCAACATGGATGGACCTTGAGGGTGTTATGCTGAGCGAAATAAGTCAGGCAGAGAAGGACAAATATCATATGTTTGCATGTATAGTAAGATTAGGAGGAACTTGACAGAGGAACAAGGGGGAGAAGAAGGGGGGAAATGCTGGGGAAAGGGAGAGAGGCAAACTATGAGAGACTCTTGAATGCTGACAAAAACTGAGGACTGGTGGATGTGGGGCGGATGAGGGATGGGCATGGAGGAGGGCACGTCAGGGGATGAGCACTGAGTGTTATGTGGAAACTAATTTGACAATAAACTATTTGTAAAAAATAAAAAAAAAACATTAAAAAATTAAAAAAAAAGAATTCCTCACAGTCAAAAAAAAGAAAAAAACAAAGAAAGAAAAAGAAACTTGAAAATGACAGAATTATATACCAGAGCTAACTAAGAGTAATTAATTGTTAGAAAGAAAATCTGAAATTAATGAAATGGAAAAATAAATTAGTGGCTACACCCCCAAAAAAAAAAGAATTATAACAATATACTGTAATAAAAGGTATATGAATATATAACATATATAGTGTCTTATTATCTTGTATTCATCCTTTTTGTGATAATATGAGATGAAAAAAATACCTATGTGATGAGATGAAGTGAGGTGAATTACACATGCATTGTGGTATAGCGTTAGGCTACTAGTGACCTTCTGACTATGTGTCAGAAGGAGGACCATCTTTTCCAAACCACAGTTGACTGTGGGTAAATAAAAGTATGGAAAACAAAACTTGGGATAAAAGGGAAATACTGTAGTGAAAGAAGGGAAAAAAGGTAGATTATGAGGGATTATAAAACATATTTGCTTGCAGTTCTGGGTAATACATTTAGGTCAGAATTAGGAATGTTTAAGAGCTTTTAAAAATACTTCTAAGAATTTAAACCCTAAAAACTATAAGTTCTAGACTGATATTCTTGAAAAAAATTGTTTCTGTTTTCTAACATTTGAGTTTCTAATTATTAAATTAAAAGGGGAATCTGTAGACAATACAGTTAGAAGTCAATATAGACATTCTAAAATTAATGAGGTATGAAAAATTTGGCTTTTTAAGTGTATGGATTTGGAAAAGAAAAAAATAGGCCAAACACGATCTTAAAAGGAGTTCCACTTTCAGATTTTTTTCCATGATTATATTGGTTTAATTAAAGTAATTATGCAATACATTTCCTTACAAGTAATAGATTCTCAGAATCAATGTATATGGTTTGAGTCACAGTGGTGAGAAAAATGTCTGGGGTTCTATTTAATATTACAGTGAAATTTAAATACTAACTTAGAATACATTTCAAAAACCAAAATTTAAAAAATATATCTCTCCAATGTTACTATATGCAGAAGAGGCCATTTCTAAAACAATAGTAACCAAATTAGAATAGCATAAAAAGAGACTAAAGATTCAACATGGAAATGACAATTCTTGTATGGATAGTTGTCTCAAGAATAATGTAATAAAAATTTGAAAACATGATTAATGTTGTAAGGGATGATGAATCAGATATTTAAAAATAAGTCTCATATTTTGAAAATCCTGTCATGTTAGGTTGTTCTTTGTCTCTACGTATACATGGAGATTCTTTTTTTTTATTTAGTTTTTTTTTAACGTTTATTCATTTTTGAGACAGAGAGACAGAGCATGAGTGAGGAAGGGGCAGAGACAGAAGGAGACACAGATCTGAAGCAGGCTCCAGGCTCTGAGCTGACAGCACAGAGCCTGATGTGGGGCTTGAACTGACAGACTGCAAGATCATGACCTGAGCTGAAGTCGGAGGCTTAACCGACTGAACCACTCAGGTACTCTGAGATTCTTAATGTTATAGTTAAAAAAAGTCTCATTTTGGGGGCCACTATTCCCAGCACTCAAGGATATCTGTTTTCTATAAGTACTTAGGTTATTTTATTTTATTTTTCTATTATAAGGCTCTAGTACTTGCTCCACAGAACTTTAGATACAATTTGATGCTGTATCATACAGGAAAATGAGCAGGCAGGCAGTAGCAAATTCCTCTCACTAACTGCTTAGATCCCTAGGACAGTAGATCTTGGTTTTTCACATATATCTGAATCACCTGCAGAACACAGTGTATTTGCAAATTTTGGCTATATCCCCAGGGATTCTGGTTCAATTGTTCTGGGAGTGGTTCGTAGGAATCTATATTTTGACAAGTATAATAAACCAAAATGTTGACTTTGTTGCAGGTTATGTGAGGATCACACAAAGAGAAATGTTGTTGTAAATGAAAGTGCCTTTATCTGTGGCATGATGAGAAAAACAGACCATAGGTGGATAACCTTTTGAGAAGAAATGGACATTATTAATAGGAAAGGTGTCAAAGCACTCTGTTTATTTTATTAAAGTTAACGGTGATGTTTTCTTAATCTTTTTTCTCAGAATCTGTAAAGAAAGTGGTGTGGAAACCAAAATATCTGGGTTTAGAAATGAGTCCCACCATTGATTAAGTATCTCAAATGCGTGTGCACATTTGAATAGCTTTGGCTTCCACAGATGCAACATTTAATACCGCTAATCACAAGTCAACCCAAAGATCATTATTGATTTGTATATTGGCTGATGCAAAACTTTCACCTTTGTATCCCATGAGGAAGGTGTGCAGAGGTGTCATTTAGCTGAAGACTGAGTTTAGTGAACCATGCAGCATATTTATTTCAACACTGGATAGTTTCTGTGTAATAACCCTCATGAACTGATAAAAACTTTTTTTTAAAAATATTTTTATTTATTTCTAGGAGAGAGAGAGAGAGAGAGAGAGAGAGAGAGAGACAGTGTGAGCAGGGGAGAGTCAGAGAGAGAGGGATTCACAGACTGAAACAGGCTCCAGGTTCTGAGCTGGCAGTCAGCACAGAGCCCGACGCGGGGCTCGAACCCAGAACCGCGAGATCATGACCTAAGCAAAAGTCGGACGACCAACCGACTAAGCCACCCAGGCGCCCCATGAACTGATAAAAACTTAAGAGAGAAAATATTGGAGATATTAAATATTCACTAATATGGTGCAGACTTAGAAAAGGAAATGAGGCTTCCAGGGCAAATGAAACATGAGAAACATTAAGGGCATATAAATAATTAAAAATTTATAAAGTTGAGTTTTTTGAAATCTAGAGCAGTTTTTAGGTCTCAACATTTTTTTTTCAGCTCTGAATCCTGAAAATGGACAGTTTTGAAAGAGAGGAGATTTTATTTGAACAAAACTATGCTAGGTAAGCAGTCTTGGAGGGCCTGAGATGTTACCTTTAAATGTGATGTATTTGTCGGGGCACCTGGGTGGCTTAGTCCGTTAGGTGTCCGACTTTCCCTTAGATCATGATCTCGCGGTTCGTGGGTTCGAGCCCCGCGTCAGGCTCTGTGTTGACTCCCGGCTCGGAGCCTGGAGCCTGTTTCAATCTGTGACTCCCTCTCTCTCTGACCCTCCCCTGCTCATGCTGTCTCTCTTGCTCTCTCCTAGAAATAAATAAAAAACATTAAAAAAAAATTTAAATGTGGCGTATTTGTCAGTCTGTCCTCTGTCTCATGCCCAGTGATCTTACTGGAGTATTTTAGGAGTATTTGAGGGGCAGGTAACACTTTAGAAGTATTTGGAGGTACAACACTATGTGAAATTAAATGAAATTATTCAGAAACATTTCCCCAGATATTCTTAAGGTATACAATTGTTGTAAATTAGTGGGTCTCAAAGTGTGGTCCTTGTACCAACAGCATCATTATTACCTGAGAATATGTAAGAAATGCATATTTTCAGCCTTTGTCCCCAGAAATACTTAATCAGGAATTCTGGGGAGTCCCACCCATCTAAAATTTAACAAACCGTCTAAGTGTTGCTGAAGCATGCGGCATTTTCTCCTTCAATATTCTTAATAAATGTAACTAGAATTTTAAAAGTAATGTTGGTCTAAGAAGCCCATTAGGATCCTAAGGAAGTGAAGCTGAAGGCTGAATGCTAAGGAACAGGACAACTGAAGAAAATGGGTGGGACAGATCCGAAATAAAAGGTGAAAGAGCCTGCCGTAAGGGTAACAGGCAACGAATGGATGCAGCTGTTAGATTCTGGGTAGCACCCCGGGCAAAAGTGAGCCTTCTGACAAACACTGGAGTGGCAACAGCATCATGGTTGTCCTTGTTTTTCTACACCGTCATCACCATCATTACCATCACCATCATTATCATCTTATTGGGTTAAAAAGAACACATGATATCTGGATCCTGGGCTGGGGGCTTACAGAGATCATCTAATTTAATCCTTACAATAAACTTTGGAAGATTTAAAATTTAAATTTTATCTCTCTGTTACATATGACAAAACTGAGCCTTAGAGAAACAAAGTAGTTTACCACCAAATTTATTTAAGTAGCAAGAAAGAAAACTGAGATATGAAGCAGGCAATATGACTTCAAGGCCCACATTCTTAACTGCTGTTCTTCAGTGATATCTCATAGCACCTTAGAGCTAAAGGCGGCCTCACCATCAGGCAAGGAAAAAGAATCCAGTATTTATTTAATGGTTAGTTAAATTGGATTCTTAGAAACTGTGGAGAGCAAGAAAGGCAGAATTTGAAAAATTCAAAAGACCCTTATATTCTGATGAAAGATGCTATAGACTTGGAGGGAAGAGGGCAGCCATCCTAGAAACAGAATCTTTGGTGTGATGAGCACATAGTGTTGAGGCATAGAGTAGGAAGCAGTATGAACAAACAGCATGGTGGGACAGAACCCCTGATCTAATCACAACATCTAACGCCCTAAGGGTAAGTGGATCAGCCATCTGGTGCAGATATAAAATGGCAACATCCATATAATTGTCAGAAAAATTCCTCTTCATGACTTGGGTTCAAGGAGAAGATCTTTTCTTCATCTTTCTTATAAGTATAGGCTTTGTCACTCATTTTTTCCTTCCACAGCAATGTTATTTAAAAAATACAGTAATATCTTGAATCACATAGATATGGGTTTGAAACCCTGTCCTAACCCAACAGGCAGGCTTGGGCAGACTCCTTATTGTCTCTAAACTTTAAGCCTTTGCATATTTATAGTAAAGTTATTTATATCTAATTAATAATATTATTATTAGATTCAAATGGGATAATGAACTATAAGATGTCAGAAAGAATTGTGCCAAAATGTGCACCTTTGGCATACAGATTATTCAGCGCTGAAAATAATCAAGGCCCAAAGATTTAGGAAGAAATGTTGACTTCCTCCTAATTGCCTAAAAGAATTTAGATAAAGGACCTGCTCCAGCAAGAGAGTTATCACCATAAATAACTACATTAT
Organism: Proteles cristata cristata; assembly: GCA_017311185.1. NCBI lineage: Eukaryota > Metazoa > Chordata > Mammalia > Carnivora > Hyaenidae > Proteles > Proteles cristata. Next base: position 2,895,793 of record JAESUZ010001019.1, on the reverse strand, counting down.
AATATGAATTAGGTGTGGTAGATAAGAAGGAACCTTGTAAGCACTGTTGATCAAAGTCCTCTCTATGTCCCATTGTTTCTGGATGGCCCAGTAACATTTGCTTACCAAACACTGACTCTTTTTCATTTTTTTGTGAATTGTTTTCCTTCCCTTTACTTCCCAGTCCAGCAGCCCATTGGCTTTAGTTCAGGGTGATATATAGAACTCATTTTGCCTGATTGTCTTTGTACTCTCATGTTTATGTGGATTTCTCATTATTAGTCATTTCTCATAATTTCTAATTATGAAATTAAATTCGATCTTCTCTTGTTAATCTATTTCATGTCAATGTAATTCTCAGACCATTAGAAGAATCTTGAAGGGTAGAGAAAATTTTCTCCTTCACAACAGAATAAAGAGTACATGGGACTTGGTAGATTCTTCTCCATCACTTAATATTAAGTTAATTTAAGTGAATTTCAGTTATGCTGACATGGTATGAAAGCATATGCAAGTACGATCTAACTTACTTATACCTCTAACCCTCTCAGGATTAGTACATTTAGTTCATAACTAAAATGTATACAGATAAATAAGAAAAAAAAAGGGGTGGGAGAGAAGGCTTGGGGCATTTAGTGCTAAGAGCTGTGTTAAATGTAAATCTGGTGCTTCTTAAAGACACCACAAAAAAAAAATTCCCTTCCAGTAGAAAGTACTTCAGATATGATTCCTGGTCTGCTTGGCTCCAACTTACCCCCTGTACTATCTGTGTGACCTGTAGCAAGTAACTTCAATTTAAGAAACTTCAGTTTCCTCATCTAGAATCCAAAGAATATAATACTCAAATTGCCAAATTTTATTTAGTATAGTACACATACACATTTTCCAATTGTGGTGTCTAATGGCTTTCCAATGACATTAAAGTCTGTAAAGGTATTAAAATTGTGTAGGAATCTCATAATGTAATGTGGAGTTAGCCATTAGATAAAATCTTTTCTAAGGGGCTTTGAAAAAACTAGTTATCTCCCCCTCCCCTACCATTGCATGGGGTAGAACTTCTTTTATTTTGAGGTGGGAGGATGTGTGTGTATGTGTGTTTGTGTGTGCATGAAAGAGAGACAGGGAGAGACAGAAAGACAGAGACAGAGAGAATATATGTGTTCTTGTGTTTTTGAGGGAGCTGGTAAGTTAACCCATTTATGTGTTTATACATCTCTGGTTATGTTTATACTTTTAAATGGGCTGCCTGAGATCCAAGCCCTGATGTATCATGTTATAGAGCTCAAACACTCTGTACTAAACTACAAGGAAAACACTCTATGCTTTGACTATGATAGGAACTTTGCAGGTCAGTAGACATGCCTTTTACAAGCAATAAAATGAAGCTGTCAGTCATTGCAAATGGACCAAGATAGAAGTCACATGACTAAACCACCTCTGGACCAGACAGTCTCTGATGTATTTTACTCTAGTTTCAATCTATTAATCAGAGGAGTTGGGAGAGCAATAATTTAAACGCTGCAATAATCAATTCCATAACTCATTAATAGAAGCTGCAGTCAAACTTTCCCACACCACTGACTGCACTGGAATTCTGACAGGAGCCCTAGGGCCATGCCTAATTTGCATTAAATTTACATAAAATTGTAAATCAAGAATACATGAACGTAGCCCTAATATTTGTTAGTGCTTAGATGAAACGGCTAGTGGTTTGACTTCGTTTGCAATAAAACTCTGCAGCTGATCAGCTTTGTTCTCATTCTGCAATTATGAGAAAGGGACCCATGAGAGCTATAGTTTGGGGGCATGCGTATGCCACTTAGGGTTTTCATCCTATAAAACCATGACTCAGATGTGCCCTTGGAAACCCCAAGCTAGAAGCAAATTGTCTCCAGTACTTTGCAAATCCTTTTCACTAGATTTTCTCACAAATAACTTACCATTAAATGGAGATACAAATGACAAAGAAAGCTGGCCAGCTGAGAGGATATCAAGACCCTGGAAATTTTTATTTTTATTTTTTTTTTATTTTTATTTTCCAAATAATATTTACTATCATAAGAACAGACACTTAGTAACATTCCTTATGCTGAAGATAAAAATCAAGCCTTCAGCAAGGCATCTGGTACCTAAAAGTTGATGTAGTGGACTTCACATGGTTCTAAGTATTCTCTGTGCTCCTGTTACTATGTTTCAAATTATTTCAACAGCTATGGCCTTTGCTAGGTGCTTCTATATTCAGCGCTAGGAGAAAATATTCTTATCAAGCGTACTGGCTCACAGTGGCAAGATTCTGCTTTCTCCTTAGTCCTTTCATTTTAAGTCTATCCTTTTAGAGAGAAAATAGATACTTAAACACAGAAATGAATTTGAAAGGTTTTTTCAGAAAGAGTTTTGCCAATATTTTATACATCATGCTTACTTTTTGTCTCTCACCTCTCCCTACCTATCCCATCTTTTCTTACCTTGCACGATCAAGTAAACTTGGGAGGTCTTGGGCTCATGCTGTGTCTGAACCGAACAAGTATAGGAACCCTCATCATAGACATCCACCTTCTGGATTCGGAGACTGTATTCCAGAGAATGGCGTTTCTCCAGCTCAACCCGAGGGTCCAGAGACCATTTGTCATGTCCAGCAAAAATGATGCCAGATCGGTTCAACCAGGCCACCTTCGAGTTCTTGTCTTCTACAACACACCTGGCAGAGCAGAATAAGAACATTAGACTCTTACCCATACCTGTATCTGCATTCATTCTCCACATGATTGCCTTCAACAAGACCAATGAAGAACAATAATTATATGCAGGATGAATTATTACCATTTCTTAGAGTCCTATGAATTGTCACTATTTCTCCTAAGATCTAATTACCGTTCAATGGATGGATGTCATTATATTAGACTCAATTTAGCCATAAACAATCAGTATGAGAAATGCAGGCAAATAAAGTTAAATAGATATTGACTTCCCACTGGATTCTCTTCTTCTTGCCTAGGAAAAAGTCATTCACACAAAACTCCATCTGTTTAAGTAACTGCGAATTTGACAAGTGATAATGTGGCACATTTCCTGAGTTTTGAGTTGTATGAATCCTTTCATAAGTATTCCTCAAAGTCTTTTGTGATGGTAGATTCAAATTATGCCCCACTGCTGTAGAAATTAGACTAGATTTCAGAGTTTGCTTTGGATTCTTATAAATTTGGAATGGCCTCTTGCAGGAGTGAGAAGCGTGTGAACAGGTCAAAGGTAAGAAGAAAGGTGTTGTGTCAAGGAAATCAAAGCTAGCATCTTCTTGCCTACATCTGGTTCCAGCCGCTGGGGGCATCAGGTTCTCTGCTGGCCGGACAGCTTGCTACCAGCATTTCTGACACATCAGAATGAATTCAATATTTTATGAGAGATTAAAAAACCAATTCCGTGGTTCCTATTTCAGGAAAGATGAAGGAAAAAAAATGTTTATTTGAATGACTACTTTTTTAAAAAACCTAAAAGGATCTCTTTCTGAAACTTGCAAGAAAGAGGCAAAGAAACTGGATTAATGGAAAAAAGGTAAATGCTTCATGGGGAATGTAATGTTCCACTTCAATTTCAGTAAGAAACTGGAAATGGAAAAACTGAGCAACAAACAAACTTCTCTCTGTATCCCTTTGGCAAGATTTATGTCTGTCCCACAGGGAGATTGTCCCAGACCTGTTCACAACTGTAGAGCCATCTGTGCAGCACTCTGGGTCATGTGGGATAGAGAGAAGAAGCCAGGAACGTGACAGCAGAACAATTAAAATACCATGTTTTGTATTTTACAAACTGATTAAATCCAGGTTTTCTCTTAGGTCAAAAAAGCCAGTCATGGAGATTCTGTACCTATGCATAGACAGGTAATTGATTACCTACAGCCTACAGGTAACCTGCATTACCTACCGGCTGTCTACAGTAGCTATACAGAAGCCAAACCATCTCTCTTAAAAGGAGAAATGCTTAATCCTTTTAAAATACCTCACCTAGCATTCAAAAGGCCTCCTTATCACATTATTTTTAAGTGAACTAAATCTTTTATTTAACATGAAAATTTTATTTCATATCTTGAATTCGATGATATGCAGGTCTCTGTTTTCTTCTCCATCTATTTATTTTCATAAACATAAGTTGATGAAATCATCATTTGGTATCTCCATTACCCAATATGTGTCTCTCTGCCATGGAGATATTGTTGGGATAAATTATATGTGCTTGATAATTTAGAGTTTCTCCATAAGGGAGTACAAAGCTAATCATGAGACTTGCTGCTTCTTTTTTCTTTTTCTTTCTTTCTTTCTTTCTTTTTCTTTTTTTCAATTTCTAAGAGAGAGAGAGAGAGACAGCGTGAGCAGGGGAGGGTCAGAGAGAGAGGGAGACACAGAATCTGAAGCAGGCTCCAGGCCCTGAGCTGGCAGTCAGCCCAGAGCCCGACGCAGGGCTCGAACCCACGAACCGCGAGATCATGACCTAAGCGAAAGTCGGACGCTTAACCGACTGAGCCACCCAGGCGCCCCGAAGGCTTGCTGCTTCTTTCCAGACCTGATTGTACTTCTCCTGTTCTACTATTTTGTGGCACCATTTCTCTGTCCTTCACGGTATTTTGTGGCACTTTTTAACTGAGAATCATTTATGAGTTAATAGGCTGTTTGCTGCATTTCTATATCATACATGAAGTTATTCATATTGATTTACTGTTTTCTACTGAGAAGAATGGAAATTTACCTCTATAAATGCATTTTAAATCTCCTATCATGAATCTCCTTGCACTTTTCTGATTTAGGCAGCTCAACCCAGGAGCAAACAGATATGCTACATCATAGGGAGGTGCTCTGAAAATATCTAGCAACAAATATGACCCTAGCATGTTCAATCTGCGAAAAAAAAAGACTGTATAACATAGGGTACATAGATATGGTGTACAAGTCAATTAAAGACAGGTATTTTACCCTATTCATTTAGGTACCTCCCAAAATTAATCTTAAGTAATCTTGGGTACTTGATAAATGCCTCCTGCTAAACTGACAGTGTCACACTCACAGAGAAGAGGACATATGGTTACCTGTTTTCCACTCCCTCATCCCAAACCCTAACACTTTGACAAATGAATGAGACACATTTCCTTATCAGCACAAAGTAGAGTTTCTAAGTCAGGTCTTAGGGTCCTCTGGACATTTGAGCAATTTTGTCCATAGAAAAGTTAAAATTATCACAGAGATCATTATTCCAAATTATTCTGAGAATGTTCAGATCTATCTAACCTAAAGAAGTAATTGACTATTTCAGCAAAATTGCCAGACCCATAAAAATATATCTATCAAAACAATACAGTATATGGACATTTTGCGATGACAATCTACATAACGTCTTTTTTTTACATTATGCTTCTTCTTATATTTGTTTTTCAAATTTACATTTTACTTACAAATAAATACACACATACACATATAGGTACGTATATATACACATATACAGACACTCACACTTTTTACTAACTTAGTATGGTTAGTCAAGAAGCTAAGCAGAGCACAATGTAGTATTTTTAAAATTTTTAAGTATGCTCCACATGCAATGTAGAGCTTGGACTCACAACCCTGTGGTCAAGAGTCATATGTTCCACTCCCTGAGCCAGCCAGTTTCCCCAACAATGTAGTATGTTTAAAAAGGAAACCACTCCTCCAGATTCTTAAGGTTTTTTGTGTGTAATCAGTGATTTGAAAGTAAATATATTGACTCTATAAAGTAGAAAATAATCTCTTTACAACATGACAAAACTTTCATACTGAAAAATAGCAAATATAATAGTTTCAGAACAAATTTAATTTAAAAAAATTTTAATATCTTGATTTAAGGTGGCAACTATTTCAAACCAGAAGTGCACATAAGAAAAAGACTGCAAAAGTCAAAATAATCTCAACTTATAGAACTTATGTTTCTTCAGTGAAAGTAACCAGTGACATACAGTAGTCACAGAACACCCAGTTATTCGAAAATGAGGAAATGCCGATTTAATGCAGACCCAGGTTCCCAACATGCACTGACTGGCCAGCAAGCATCAGGTGCTCTCATCTAGGAAGTGAATTGGCTTAACTGTGCATTAGGCATTCCTGTAGAGTAAATGAGAATTCTCATGCCATGCCATCATAACATAATAATGAGTTATCCCCCACCCAGAATGCTGCTTTAATACTAGATAATCTAGCTCAGAACTGGATACCTAATGACTCTATCTTCAAAATCAGCCATCGCTACAGCTGGAAAAGTGTGAAGAGATGTATCCTAAAAATCCCTAAGTGTTATATATTGTTTAGATTTAATAGAGCGTTTCCCCCAGGAGCTTAAAATGTTGCATATCATTCCAGCATTTAGAAAAGACTGCTTCTTGAAGAGAAGAGAAAGGCAGAGAATGTCTCTCTACTTCAGGTGGGATTTTTTGGAAGGCAACTGAGAACATGGGGATGTAATACATGTCTCTAGGACCGCATCGTACTCCACATTGCATTAGAATTATTTGTATGTATCTTTCCTCATACTCTTATTAATGACAGTGACCCTCCCAAATTCACCAGTAGAGCTCTCATGGGACCTAGCAGCACACACCCACCATGTACACAGGAGACACTCACTGAAATGTAGAATAAATAAACCGAATTTAATACATTGATATTTAATAAGTATCAAATATTGGTTAATTATCTAAGAAGTGTATAATAAATGGGTAATTAACATTTCTTAAGAAATAATTAAAAGTATCAGATATAGGAGTACCTGGGTGGCTCAGATGGTTAAGTGTCAGACTCTTCATTTCGGCTCAGGTCATGATCCTACAGTTCATGGCATCAGTTCTGCATTGGGCCCTGCACTGACAGCATAGAGCTTGCTTGGGATTCTCTCTCTCCTTCTCTCTCTTTCTTTCTTTCTTTCTCTCTGTCCCACCCTTCTCAAAATAATTAATTAAAAAAAATGTATCATCTGATACAAAGGGAAAATTTAAAGAGGATTACTGAGTGTGGTATTTAAAAATCTTTTAACATTTTTGGGGCGCCTGGGTGGCTTAGTCGGTTAAGTGTCCGACTTTCGCTTAGGTCATGATCTCGCGGTTCGTGGGTTCGAGCCCCGCCCCCGCGTCGGGCTCTGTGCTGACAGCCAGCTCAGAGCCTGGAGCCTGTTTCAGAGTCTGTATCTCCCTCTCTCTCTGACCCTCCCCTGCTCACACTGTCTCTCTTTCTCCTAGAGATAAAATAAAAATATTAAAAAAAAATCTTTTAGCATTTATTTATTTTTGAGGGACAAAGAGAGACAGAGGATGAGCAGAGGAGGGGCAGAGAGAGAGGGAGACACAGAATCTGAAGCAGGCTCCAGGCTCTGACCTGGCAGCACAGAGTCCAATGCAGGGCTCGAACCCACAAATCATGAGATCATGACCTGAGCTGAAGTCTGTCGCTTGACCAACTGAGCCACCCAGGCGCTTCTGAATGTGGTATTAACATAAAAGCAAAGGAGAGAAAAATGTGTGCTCAGTGCTTCCATTATGAAGAAACATCATCTCTGAGAATTATATAATCTATGTCACATTTGAAAAAGTAAAAATAAACATAAAGCACTAGATAAATGCTTACTGGCCTGCCCACTTTAGCCTTGAATCTGCAAATATTATATGGGTTACATACCTTACCTATGGGCCTATGATTTTTAAAAAAAAAAATCAGCTTCAAGAAAAAAATTACAGGAAAGGCAAGCAAACAAATTTTTATCTTCCCTGTTCAGTATATCTGCAGCCATAAAACCATCACAAAATATCAGTGCACCCATAAAAATCTCAAGCATTGGATCTCTGCTTTATACCAAGCATATTATGCGCATTTATACAAACAGGTACATCGACAACTCTACTCATACTGTATAAGTCTGCTTCTAAAACGATGAGTATAATTGGAGGCAGAAAAGAAATGCTAAATTCAGTCTGTAGCAATAGGTTGCCTAATAGCATATTTACTGACAGTATATCCATGATATAAGTGATATAGATCTACCAGATTTTAAGCCTGTTCAATTGCTTCTAGTCACATCTCTTCATATTTAACAAACATTATTGCTGCTAAAAATGTTTCAATTTACCATTAGAATTTATCCAAACTTTCCTTTCTTTCTGAGGATTATAATCTTGTATTTATCCATTGATCACTAATAAGTGCATTTTACTCAGTCCTTCACCAGTTATCGATCCTCAATCCTCATACTTCTTAATTATAAGGATCAGGGCAGTGGAACTGGATAGGTAAGAGATTTGTTTTTAAATTTAAGAAAGAACAGTGAGATTAGTGCTTCTTGAGTAGGGGTAATTTGTGCTTGCAGATGATATTTGGAAATATCTGGAGACATTTTTTGGTGGTCATAGCCTGAAGTGGGGAAGTTGCTAGTGGCATCGAGTCGGTAGAGACTAAGGATGCCACTAAACATTCTACAAGATAAAAGATGACCTCTGAAATAAAGATACCCCAAAGGTCTACAGGGCGGAAGCTGACAAATCTTGAGTTAGACCTTGGTTTCTTGGTTTAAATATCTTGAAGCATAAAGCAAATATCTACAGTGCAATGGTGTTTTTTTTTCCATAAGCATATGCTTCTTAATTTCTAGACACTTAACTGCCACCAGCAAAGTTCCTGAATCATAAGTCATGATCATGACAGAAATACCACAGTGAAGTCTAGTAATGGTCTGGTTATAAGTTAGTAGCAAATGAAACATGCCCTTTTGCTGTTTTAGTATTATAATTATACATCAATATAATCTTACATAGACAGTCCCCAGCTAACAATGATTTGCTTGTAATTGCTCAACTTCACAACAGTGTGAAATCAATACACTTTTAGTAGAAATTGGACTTTGAATATTGAATATCAATCTTTTCCCCACACTACTGATATATGGTCAGATACTTTCTCATGATGCTGGGCAATGGCAATGAGCTGTGACTCCTAGCCCACCAGGCCACCATGGGGGGGGGGGGTAACGGAAACGCTTACAACCATTCTGTTTTTCATTTTAGGTACAGTAGTCAATATATTATATGAGACATTCAATACTTTATTATAAAATAGGCATTATGTTAGGTAATTTTGCCTGACTGTAGGCTAATGTAAATGTTCTGAGCACATTTAAAGTGGAATAGGTTACATAAGATGTTTGGTAGGTTAGGCATTTTCAATTTAAGATATTTTCAACTTATGATGGTTTTATTGGGATGTAACCCCACCATGAGTCAAGGAAGATATGTACACAAATGATGGTGAATGGGAAAGCCATAACTCGGTTGCTTTCTAATTTAATGCTGGAGACATCATTTAACCTTAGTCTTTTTCTTTTTGTCTCTACATAAATCAGTCTGTAACATCCAGAACAGATAAGGAATAATGAACTCAATTGAGGCAATTTGAGATTTAAGGAAATTATTAACCTTTGTTCATAGGAAAGCTACTTTTTAATTAACTTTTATTATTTTTCACATTTGTGACTCTTCCTCTTTTGTAAGACATGTAATGACTCAAGATGTGGATGGAAAAGAGGTCTTCAACAATGTGCTGGCTCTTTATTTTGATGCTGTTTGCTCTGTAACCTTAACCCTACAAACAAAATCCTTAGTAAATCCACAACACTATCATAAAATGTAGAAGGAAGGATTCTTGGTATGAGAGGTAAAGCTGTACATTCCCAGCATTAGTGTGTGAAATCAAGAACAGCAAAGGATGGAATAATGTAGTCTCTCTTGAGTCAGAAGTCCTAAACCTGACTTTATCATATCATTTTAAGTATAATGAATTCCAGCAATATTATGCAAATACACTAAAAACAATACATGCCAAATAAATTAACAAAACAAATATTTTTAAATTAATAATCATTTTGGGTCATCCTCTGCTTCATTATCATGTTCTAAGATTAAACTCAGAAATAAGATTACTGTGGGGATTCATTGCTGACCGTTGTCTGTAGCAAGTAGCTTCACCTCTTTCACTGCCTTCCTCCATCTCTCCTTCCTTCTAAACTTGGTTTCTGGCTTTGAACCCTGCCTACCCTCTTGGACTCATTCTCTTGTTCTTATGAAAATACACTCCTTCAGTTTTGACCCTCTTGAACCAGAAACTAACCTTTACACACATTCATGTCCAATTGGCTGCATGCACACATGCATATCAATATACACATACAAGCACCAACAGACATTCCATAGAGGGTGAGAACAGAGAGGTAGCAAACCACAGGAACCAGATTCAAGTGAATCTATTATTGGTCATGATGATTCAGGAATATGTACACTTTTGTTGGAATGTGAGGGTAAAAGGCATACTGTTGAGTTCCTACAAGGTAACTGATTTTAGTTCTTACCATCAGAACACAGGTAATCATTGGTCTTTTTGTATCCTAGCTTTTCATAAGTGAAATAAAGTTAATGATACTTGACCCAACTCCCTAGAACTACTCTTAGGGTAGTTCCATGAATACAATGAAGTGACGTACATGGAAACCTTTTATAAGGTATAAAACAATATTTATGCTCATATTCATATGCTCTCATGATAAGAGTATGACAGATAAGAAGAAAATTGTTATATGTAGGGGTGGCTATAAAGGAAAACCATCGATTTCCTTAGGCCATTCAGAAAGTTTATCTCTTCAGAGAGTCTGATGACACCCGCTAAATATGTATTATTACCCAGACTTTCTGATCAATCATGTATTTCTTTAAACATTCAACTTGCATTAGTTATTTGCATTTGCTATGTTGACAAAGCACCCTCTCTGTGCTTGGGTTATATCTCCTAAAATGGTTCATTACCTATAAGAGCAAAAAGGAATCCACAATGGCACATGGTAAAGCCAAGAAAGTCTGTTATTTCTGAAGCAATAAAAAGTCCTCCCCAGACATGCTTTTTATCTCTTACTACCAGTAGACAGCACTTGTTCAGCCATACATGCATCCGTAGATAAACATATATATAATACATGTATTGCTATATTTTCAGGTTCATTTTCTTTAAGATGAAGCATTAACCCATATCCATGCAGATGGTACAGGTGAGGAAAGCAAGTAGAGGAAGAGCAGGAATTAACCACCAAATTAGGTAAAGAGTATATCTCAGAACCTGTCAATTCTAGGACAATCTGTGTTCCTCTTCATTTTACATCAATTGTGTCATCTCTCTTCTTCTTCACAATTGTGTCATTTCTTCTTCACATAGAAGAAATGAATGGAAAACAAGAAGACAGAAATTTTAAAAAGTGATCAGAATGAGACTAGGGCCAGGAAATAACCCAGTTCTATATCAGTCGCAGCTAGGATCAATCCCAGGAACGTTTATAAATGGTTGGAAATAGCTCTTCTAGGTTCTTTCCAGAGTCCCGATTGGTTTAGAGAATAAACCATGATTTTCTTAATCACACAATAACTTAGGATTCTCCATTTTCTTGTCAGTAGTGAAATGGAAAAGTCATGGGTTTCATAGTTTAGTAGTTTTCGGCAAGTTACTTAGCAGAGGAAAGGCAGCACAGGGAATGTTTACAGGTTCAGACTGAGTAGATGGAGCCAGCTTCCTGCTCTGCATTCTAGCTCCATCACCTGCTTGTTCTGTGTTCTCAGGAGATCTGCTTACCTTCTCTGTGCCTGAGTTTCTTCACGTGCACAGTGAAGACTATAACATTTTCTACTTCAATGAGTAGTTGTAATGTTTAAATGTGTGAATTTTAAGTATACAGAGTAGTGTCTGCCTTGAAAGGGGTCACTATTAACAAAGAGCTTCCATATTTTTCTTCAGTAAAACATTGGATAAGAACTATCTTCTCATATAATTGTGATTTTTTAAAAATGTTTTATTTATTTCTAGGAGAGAGAGAGAGAGAGAGAGAGAGGTAGCATGAGCAGGGGAGGGTCAGAGAGAGAGGGAGTCACAGACTGAAACAGGCTCCAGGCTCTGAGCTGGCAGTCAGCACAGAGCCCGACACGGGGCTCGAACCCACGAACCGCGAGATGATGACCTAAGCAAAAGTCGGATGCTTAACCGACTAAGCCACCCAGGCGCCCCTATAATTGTGATTATTAAATCGGCTAAAGTATTTAGAATACCCAGTAAGCTTGGGAAGAGCCTAATAAGATCTCGTCCCCATTGCTGTTCATAATTTGAATCCAGGCATTTCATTCTGCATAAATACCAATGTTGGGCTAAATCCAGCAACCTCCAGAAACTGTTTAATCCAATTCCCTGTGTATTAACAGACATTTTCCAGAACAATCTCCTTTTACAGGCCTAGATTCTCTTGCATCTGACACCCCTCTGGTCTTTCTAGTCAGTAGTTGGTCCCCTAAAACCCACAGGTGTTAAATTGAAAGCAAGATGATGCAGTATGATTATGGTACAACACTGTAAATAGAGGTTCTAAGGCCATCTCTGAACATCTGTTAGGGTTTTTGTTGTTACTGTTGTTGTTGTTGTTTTGGCATACCTGTGCACAGGCAGCTTAGGTCTTAAATGCCTCAGAGCTTTCAGTCAGATCCAGTTAGAGCCCAGGGCAGCTTGGACAGAGAATAACACTTGGTTGATACTGTACATTGTGATCTGCTGCAATCTGCTTGGCATAATTGAGGTTTCTCGTGGACTGGATGAATCACTGTCTATACTTTATGGACTCTCAGTTTGCAAGAACAGGTTTATCTTTTCTGCTTTTCAATATGTGACTGGAAATTATCCTTTCACTGAAGTACATGCACCTATAACTCTCCTTTCTTTTAAACTATGTATTCTTCTCTTTCCTCACCACTTGGTTAACTGAGGATGAGAAGCAATCTTATAGTTTGCTTTTGTCTTGATTCTTGCTATGAGTCTGTTCTGTGAAAAACCTCTCTCATTTAAAAGGGGAAAATAAAGCTACCTTTAGTTGTACCTTTGAAAGAATAAAATTCATCTTAGAATCCTGGCTCAGAATTCTAGTTAAAATTTTTACTTGCTATGCAATTAAAAACAACTCCACAGTTATTTAAAGAAAATTTTGTTAACTTCTGAGACATTACAAAGTAAATATCAAATGTATGCTAAGTTCTAGAAGGAAAAATCATGCTCTATACTTTGCAGAGTTTACTTTTTATCTCATTCCAGCAGTAGAGGGAAATAAAAGGGTTCACAATAAATTATAATGCAGTTAGGATGAGCATTCTGTTGCATGAGACATGGCTGTAAAGTCAGGAGACTATTTTCCATAAGTCTTACTTGAAAACCCAGCCCCTTACTTTATAGTCTTATCATACACAGCATTATGTAAATGTTATCACTGGAGCAGAACCACGTATAATACGATTCCTCATTACATGCATTTAGATATAATTTGGATCGAATTATGCCCTCTAAGACATGGCAATTAATAAATGCTGCATGTATGATATAACAGAGTTAACACACAGTAAGTATATAGGTAAATAAGTATGTATTGGGACTGTCTATCAGAGCTACCATTAGAAAAGGGCTCTGCTGTCTAGTTTGCCTTCACTGGTAGAGGTAAAAGAAATAAAGGCAGTTGAAAATAAAGAGCAAAAGAAGTCTATTTTTTTAAAATGTACTTTGTGGATACAGATGTGAAATAGGGGCTTCTGGTAGCTGCAAATTGAAGGAGCACATATTATCAAACAGATCCATCTTAGCTGAAGGAAATGTAGTGGTTCCCTCCCCCTGCTGACAAGAAGCCAATAGATCACTGATGAATGCTTATAAATCACAAGAACAGTTCTCACATGGAGAATTATAATCATAAGGCTTTTTCTGACTTCCCCATTTGCTTTGCCACCTACATTCTACACCACCTAGACTTCTTTGTTTCTTAACTTCAGAAGTATTCTTCCCCCAGGACTTTCTTCTGAAGGACAATGATGTGAGGAGGTCTTCACCCTTGTATGATACGGTTTTTCTCCTTTCTCTCCACATCATTTTTTTCCCTTTCACCTAAACCTTTCCTTGAAGTCCTGTCTGTCTTGACCATAATAACAATTAGGATGTGAATGGGACTAGGGATCAAGTCATCAAAAAGAGCTTCAGAAGTTACTGAGAGAATGGTCATGAAGGCAAGACCTGATGAATCTGAGGTGAAAATCCATCTGTGAGCTACTGTAATGAACTCAGCCTACTCCACCTGGAGACTGATACCTGACACTGCAATCCCTAAACTGCGTAGAGCCCTGACCCTGGAAGGGGGAAGGAGGGACAGGAAGTAACTGGTGTCTGGACTGAGGAGCAAGAGGAAGTTAAAGGCCATTGCCTTTGGTACTACAACATTCCCCATGTAATTTAATTCTAAAATTTCACAGCCAGCCTCAGTTAAAGAGAGAGATGCAAATATTTTAAGGTGAAGGGCACACACTGAGTCCTAGGAAGAGTCAGATGATTCAAAGGCACATCTCTATAGCCTAAGAGAATTTGTATTTCATTTCCTCCCCCTCTCTGTCCTTAGGGCACTCTACCTTTGAGAGTGTATTACAGACGAGGCATCTTTCTCTGAAGTGACTCTCAAAATTTGGCCGTTAAATTATAAGACAGGGAGAGAGAGAGAGGGAGAGCGAGAGGGAGAGAGAGAGAGAAAAAGAGAGAGAGAGAGCACACACGCACTAAATCTAAGTGAAGATTAAGAAGACATTGTTTTGAAATCATTCTTCTATTTCTTCTGGATTACTTACATCGCCATTTATGGTCAAGATCTTTTGACATGGCACCAGGGACTCTGTTGAAATCTCTATATGTGCTCAGGAACCGGATCTGAGTAGCAGCAAGAATGACGGTGACTAATTAACAGTCAACATGATGTTGATATTGTATTATAAATCATAACGTTGATGTAGTAGTCAATATTATGTTGACAAATTAATGTCCACCCTCCCCAAAGGACAAGGCACCTTCACCTGGCTCTATTAAGACCACTTTTAGAAGGATGTTGGTAATCCACTCACAGCCAAATCCAATGAATTTATTTTTAAGTATTTGTTCCTTAATCTCTGTATCGGTTTCAACACAATTTGCCCTCATTCTTCATTTTCTTGTCACTCTTTGTAACTCCTACCATTTCTTGATTTTCATAATCCACTTCTCTTCACTCACCTCCAGGATTGTATTTCTCTTCTCTCTTGGCTTCATGGAGTTGTCCTCATACATTTCACTATTTTGTTTTTTGTTTTTGTTTTGCTTTCTGTTGTTTTTTTGTGGTTTTTTTTTTTGGGTTTTAATTATAGTTCATTATTTTGGCATCTAAAACAGCATATTCAGCTATTCCATATGAAAATCTGAAGGCACCTCAGAGTCAGCTTGTTTTGAACCTAACTCATTATCTTCCATCTTATTATTTTCCTCTTTCTAAACCCACAGTTTCAAATAGGATCATAATCCATCTACTATTAATCCAAACTAGTAGCCACAGAGCTATCCTTGCTGCCTTCTGCTTCATGTCATTTAGACACTCAAATATATTTTTATATTTTTTCCTCCTAAGATTGACCCATAGTCTCCATCCATAATATAATATCCATAATATCACTGTCATTATTTGGGACCTTCTCATCTGTTGTCAATACCACTTGTAGCTAGTGTTATAGTCTCTGATAACTAACTGGTGTTCTGACCTCTGGTATTTCATCTCTCACTTAACAGTTATAAAATTCATCCTTCATACAGAACATGTATGAAGGTGATCATGTAATCTTCCTATTCAAATGCACTTGGTAATTTTACTTTTCGCAGTTCAAAAAGATTAGTATAACCTATGTTAGTTCAGCCTGTCTTTCCAGCCTGATCTCTTGACATTACATTCCACTCTCTGCTTATTCTTTCATTTGGCAATTTCCTACTTACTACACAATCCATCTCAGGTATGCCTTCCTTTGTGATGCATTCTCTAATTCCATTGTTGCTTCCTTGATTGCACTAGCATTTTAATTCTTTTTCCCTCTCATCACTATTTTAAGAGTGAAGGACAACCATATCTTCTTCATCTTTGCATCTTTATTGCCTCACAGAATACCTGACACAAAATTTCTTAATAATTGTTCAACGGATGAATGAATATGCCATAATCTTTCTCTTTTCATTTCACAGTCTTAGAGATTTCTGCTTCCTAATACAATCTCGAATCTATTCTCTCTTTTTTTAAAATTTTTTTAATGTTTCATTTATTTCTGAGAGAGAGAGTGAACAGGGGAGGGCCAGAGTGAGAGAGAGACACAGAATCGGAAATAGGCTCCAGGCTCTGAGCTGGCTGTCAGCACAGAGCCCTATGCGGGGCTCAAACCCACAAACAGTGAGATCATGACCTGAGCCGAAGCCAGACGCTTAACCGACTGAGCCACTGAGGTACCCCATTCTTGAACCTATTCTCAATGGTTTCAAAAGAGGAGTGTGGCAGGTCTAGGCCCTTTTGTCTTTTCTAACCCAACTATTTTATTTTCCTTCACTTGATGCTACCATTTTCTCTGTCTCTATCTACCTGGAAGAGATGACTATCTTTTTAAGGGTGTATCTATTACACACTCTAATATATATGTAAAAACAAAATTTTTAAAAATGAGATACAATATGCATTGGAAACTTAACTCAAAAAATTTCTAAAAATATGCTGTACAGTAAAAACAAGATGTTTTCAAATTCATCATTGCCCCTCTTCTTGTTCTTGGACTTGAATACTATCCTTGATATTTTCTTATTGGTGTCTCCTTCTTTAGAGGTTCATATTTAAAGATAGAAATTAACATTTTAAAATCAATGTTTATATGTCACACTGAGGACGACATAACCTAATCTTTGTGAACTTGTGGAGGGTCTGTGACTAACTTATACCTAATAATTTCACTGCACATCTCTAGTGAAATAGGCTAGTTTGATCTCACAAACTTCAAAAAAAATTTTTCGTTCTCCACTATATTTCACTGTGAAATTAGCAATTATTTTTTCTTTTAAGATAATAATATGGCCATGATGCCTGGGTGGTTCAGGTCATGATCTCACAGGTTCATGAGTTCAAGCCCTCCACTCATAGTGTGTAGACTGCTTGGAATTCTTTCTTTCCCTCTTTCTCTGCCCCTCCACCCCTGTATTCACTCACTCACTCTCTCTCTCTCAGGAAAAATAAATAAACTTTTTAAAAAAGATAATAATATGACCAAGAAGACAACAGAAAGGGTGATAAAGATATAGATAAAATGAGATTTTATTCACTGCTACTTTATTGTCTAGGAAGCTACTGAATTTAGACATTCTAGAGGCTTCCAGTCAATATGGGACACTCTAGTTATTTGATACAACGATCTCCAGTCTTTAATACTAGTAAATTTTACACATTTCTTTTCTCTGATTATTACACAATATAATATTTTCATTCTGGATGTCAGTCTCCAGTCATCAGGCATGTGAAATTTCCCCAAAATATAGAATGAGAGAAGAATAAGTATTAACACAATGTTTTTAATGATTTATATCTTGCTTTTTCTTGTCCTCGAAGGAATAACTTCCTAGAGTTCCTATTCTATTACCCTCAATCACAGTATTCACTCAAAGAACTCTATTAAAGGAATTACTATAGCTCAAGATATGTCCTTATATTCAAACTTCAGGAATCGTGGTATGGATGGCCTTATTCAGAAGTGGAATTTTTTTTTTACTAATTATTAAGTTTTAATAATCAGTATATCTATTCTGGCTTGAGACTAGAATACAGTGATTTAATAGACATAGTATAAATCATATATTTTTGTTCATATTTTATGTGTCACTTCTTCTCATTCCATTTATTTTCTGCCATACTCTTCACAAACTGAGATCATGAATCAAAGAAAATGGCTTATTTATATGTCTTTACCTTTTACTCTTATGTAATATGAATCCCTTAATCTTTGTGAACGTGCTTTTCTCTAGACAAGACCTACTACCATGTCACATGATGCTTCACATTAAAATTATAATTGTTAAACTATACAGTTAAGAGAGTCAGAGTCCCTAGTTTCTCTAAGTATATCAGTGCAGAAATGATTTGAGTGCATAAAAATCTGTGAGTATTCAACAAAAATTCTCTAACAATGAAGGAAATTTCAAATATATAATGTCCTGTGGATTATTCTACCTCTGTATAACACCTGAATCACAAAATACTGTGATTGAGGGACACAAAATAGGAACTTAAGAAAAATCTGCACTTAGGAGGCCAGAATCAGAGCACAAAAAAGAAAAGAATGTACTGTTCATTAAGGAGATGCCTCCTCTAAGTGAGCCTAAGCTGATTTTCTTTCCCAATCACTGAGTTCTACACAGGGCCTCTATGGCCCCCACAGAACTCAGTGTGAGCACTGGCCAGTGAGTCCAATCTCATCATTTCAAAACACTTGCACAGTTTTCACTTAGGGATTTCTCATAATCATCAACTCTTAGCAGCAACAAAATAGCAAGAGGAAAATAAAGCAAGATCAAAAGATACATATTCAATGCAAAACAGTTCAGCCTGTTAGCCCCAAGCAACAAATAAGTGGAGAACATTCTCCACAGTAGAGTAAAGTATGTTTCTGGGAGGCTAATACTAGATGCAAATCTGCCAGAGGCAATCTTAAAAAAAACCCCAACAAACCAAGAACAAAAAGCAAACCAGATCTGCATTTTTTATTTTTCCATATAATTCACCCAATCTTTGTCCATCATGTAGGATATCAAGTATTATTTTACATGTAAGATTAGAAGGCATTAAGAATATTACATCAGCTTTTAACCCTTTCTATTATATTATTTTTGCCTAAATCCTTCATTTCTAAATAGCATTGAAGATCAGATATCAGAGTAGCACAGGACAAAGGCATTGGGGAGAACATGTTTGTTACAGGGTCATCCTTTGCAGACCATTCACAAGTGAAATAGGGCAAATTTCTCTAAAATTGGAAGACACAATTAACTTTTTCATGGCATTTAAAAATACTAAACCTGTTCACCCTACCTCTCCAGTTGTAGATGCTGGGTGTGAGATCATGCCAAAATCTCCCCCAAAAGATCTCATAGCTATACCACTCTTTCTCAATATCAGATGAAAAGCAAGAAAAAGGTGCTATAGGCCAGAATCATACTTGACTTAATGCACTTTTACTTGCCATCCTCCTGAAACACCCCACAGCTGTAGTGGAAGCTTAGAATTACAGCTGTTCCTTGGGTGTCCCAGTGCTTTCATAGCAGACTCCAGAATTCTCAACAATGCAGGTATGAGCCTTGAGGATCAACATGCACAAACCTACAAGAGCCATCTACTCTCTAAAAGCCTTTTGAAAGTTTGGAGTGTGGGATAGTTAGCATGTTGAAGGCATTTACAGGGCTCTTGGCTAGTAAAGATATAGTTTTCAGTTTGCCTAGATTCCCCACCCCCCCTTATTTTTTGCCATAGCTGGTGATACACAGTACAGGATAAGAAAATAAGTGATGCCAGCCAATCCTTTGAGACTCTTGTAGCCACTGTTGAAGCACGACGTTGTTAGAGGACTAACCACTACAAAGACCTCCCAGCTTCTCCCGTCTGATTGTCAGGCACATCTTCTCAACAGAAAGAGTTTGGGAGCTGTCTGGAGGGCAGCTAGCTGTGGACTGTGTACAGCCATCCAGGCACTGTCATTGAGAAAGGGTTACACAGGTAGTTAAGTGTCTTCCTTTGATCCATAAGAAGTTTACTCCCTCTGATTGGTGCCTAACAGAAAGCAAGTCCTGACATGTGTGGGTTCATGAATTTACACTGACACAGGAGTAAATTCTTCATTTTCATCAATGCCATTAGAGTGTCCAATGAGCTTACTTAGAATCACTTAATAAATACTGATTTCAAAATGTCCCTACATTGAGGGTTCAGCCTATAACACCCCTTGTAAAATCAGATCTTCATAAAGTAATATAGTTCTTTCTGTTTTCCCTCCTTCTTTCCCTTTCACATTTTTTTTGCCATAGGTTATGAAAAATTTGTGAAGTATGTTATTTGCAGAGATTTGTAAGACTATCTGTTAATTTTTATATTCTGTTTCATTAATTCTGCTAATTTATCAATTAATTTGGGTAATGACATTCACTCCCTTTTTACTACTCTCCTAATAGGAGTTCTAATGAAGGGGATATGTTGGCTGCCTGTCTTAAAATGTGCTTCCGGTGAGGTTGAGGTGGTCTCCTTAATGGATGTTTTGCAAAATCATGGGGACTCTAGCAACAAGTTGGCACCACGGGAAAGCCATTGTGCTTTTCCTAATGACACTGAACTTTCAAAGGCAAGGATGGGGAGATGAATAGAAGAGTTTGGACAGTAGAAGACAGCTTCTTCTCCACTAAGTGAAAGATAATTACTCAGTGGGATTTACCTGGACAGAAGCCATGTCCTCTTGATGACGTCTGTTTTCTTGCAAGGATAAGACTTTCTGGCTGGATTACAAAACAGAAAGTTGCATTGTAACCTGGAGTGCGAAATAGCTATGCCAGAGAAATTGGAGCTCTGCAGATGTTTTTAACAAGGGAGTTTAAGGTCAGGAGAAGGATATCCCTCAGAAGTGTGGATCCTGAGACGCCAAAGACAATCACTGCTTTAGTGATAGAGAGTATTCAGATATGTGCACCTTCACAAATGGGCTCAAATATACAATGGAGGGCAGAATGGGAGAGAAGAGAGCTAAGCCTGATGATACAGTCTAAACAGCCAGTACATCCTTTCCTCAGAACTCAAAGGAGAGAGGTGGGGATGGGTATGAGCTTCCAAATGACTACGGCAGGAAAACTAATAAAAGTTTAGGAATTATAATGGCTCACATCCTGTAGAATAGTCATTCACTTAATAGTTAGATGTTATAATCTTTACTCATCCTTTTAGTATTTAATAGATAGATCTTTTGTTCCATAGCTTATAGTATCTTGTGTTTTTTTTGTTTGTTTGTTTTGTTGTTTGAAACATAAGAATCAGCCTAGGAGTCTGCAGTTGGAAGGGCTGGATCTGGTAGAATCTACAAGGCAGGCAGGTTCAGGAACTCCTGGTAATTGTTAGTACCTGGAGAAGGAATACAGGAAAGAGTTTGCTTTGAAAAGAGAATTATCACGGGAGTTAACTATGCTGTCTCTTCAGGGAATCTTCTTTCAATCTCCTGAGTTAATTCATCCCACAATATCTACACCAATATCTAGATCTCTTTTTCTCTTGTATCCCGCACTAGGCCATTTTAATAACAGGAATTTTCAATGTGTTGGATTTACCAACAGCTAATTCACGTGACTAGGGGACAGTTAGAGACAAAAGGAGACGCAGAATCTGAAGCAGGCTCCAGGCGCTGAGCTGTCAGTGCAGAGCCCTACGGGGGGCTTAAACTCATGAGGTCATGAGATCATGACCTGAGCCAAAGTCTGACATTCAACCAACTGAGCCACCCAGGCACCCTCCTTTTACATGTTAATCAATCATTACCTAATAACTTCTATGACTAGCCTTTGACATTTTAAATTTGAGTTTCAGTGTTATATATATATATATCCTTGATAATTAGGTAACTTTGAGAAAAGATTCTGAAATATTTTTGAAAGCACCAGTGAGTTCAAACCTCTGGAATTCCAGTGTTCACATACTTTTCTTTTTCTTTTGTTTTCTTCTATTTTAGTATATACAGGCCAATTGTGGGTGACAAATGGAAAGAAATCTGTAAAAAATAATAAGTAAGGGAAGCAAGAGAGAGTGTGAGGCACAAAGAGTGAGATTCATACATAAACTCAGTGTGAGAAGTGTGAGAAACAGAGTGAGAAGGTAAAGAGAGAAAGAAAGAGATGCTGCAGAACAGCTATTATAGAAGCAGATAGAAACAGCTGATATGAAAAGCCAAAGGAAATTCTAGAATAGATATTCACAATGACTTTCCTTTAAGTAGAAGTTACAGAAAAGAGAAATAACAATATTTGCATTCCGACATGTTAGGTGACTCTGTCTCTCTCTTTTCATCTCAAGTCCTATACCCATCCTCTCACTCCTCTGTAGAACTGCAAACCTGAAAGATCAGTAAATGATGTAGGGTAGAGAAGTCTAGAAATTTAGAAATGTTTTCCCTGTATGTTTTATGATTATAAAAAGCAATTTTTCTGCATCAAACATTCAGAAAAGATAAAAAAATTTAGATAAAACAAAAACCAACGGAATATTAATGCTTACTTTTGGTGATTTATATTTAAAGTCATACAGTAACACTTATGTTTAACTGGAATCATATTGGACTTATAATTTATAAATTATACCCTTGTATAAATGTACATAACTTTGAACTCTGCTTTAAGAATTTTTTTTTTAACATTTATTTATTTTGGGGACAGATAGAGTGTGAGCAGGGGAGGGGCAGAGAGAGAGGGAGACAGAATCTGAGGCAGACTCCAGGCTCCAAGCTGTCAGCATAGAGCCTGATGCCGGGCTCACGAGCTGTGAGATCATGACCTGAGCTGAAGTCAGACACTTACCCGACTGAGCCATGGAGGTGCCCCTGAACTATGCTTTTAAAAATGATTGTATTAGACAAGTAGTATGTGATAATCATTGAATAATATAATTTCCTCTTACCTACTTACCAATAGTTCTAGAAGGTGTTCCCATAGAATAGAAATTCTGAGACAACCAACATGAATTCCTGTGTAATACGTCAGGTATGAGACTGGACTTTAATGTGAACTCCCTATACTCAGTGAAATAAACCTTAGTTGGGGAGGTTGTTTCTCTAAGCCACAAAGACCCTCCATCACTAACACTGGGCTGTGTCTCCATATGCATTGTTGCTGTGTGCTGTGGGATTCTGAAATTAAAGTAGTGTAATTGGAGTAGGGAGACTGAAGAAGTTCAAATCTCAGCTCTACCACATGTCAGATGTAATAATCTAGGCAAATTATTTCTCCTTTCTAAGTCTCTGTTTCTTCACTGGATTATTTTTGGGTTTAATAAATCACTACATCTAAAGACCTTAGAGTAGCACCTGGCAGATGGAAAATGATAATTGTTACTAAATAACTGTGGGTATTGCCATTGTTGTTCTTCTCATTGCTATTGCTCTTCATTCCAAAAATGTAATGAAGAAAGATGAGCTGTGAGACATTTTTAAAAATGAATCAAGGGGGTCAATAATTGCAAGATATAAGGGGCAATAAGGAAGCTCCCAAAAATGTCCTCTCTGAGGAAAGTACTGATTGAGATATAATTTAGTGAGCTGACATTCTGAACAGGAAGAAAGGAAACAGTACAAGGTCATGTTGGGAAAAAAGAACTTTATCTAAAGCCTGCATTTCAAGAAAGCAGGAATGATTGGAAAATCTCCCTGCTCTGTGTTCCTGGAAATAGCAGCTGCAAAGCACCCCAGTGCCCTCACATAATACGAGGTAAGACTCATCCTCATCCTTCCTCACGACTTCCATAAGAGTCTGATAACTTCCCACCCTTATCATACCCCAGGCTTCCTTTCTTCTTACTGCAATAGCCTGAGTAACATAACGGTAAATTATCTGGTGCCTTTTGTTTTTCGCATGTGTCACAGTGTTCTCTGTGCTGGGTTGCTCTTCGGAAATCGGGCTGGGAGCAGTGCCCAGAGTGATCCTGGACAGTGCATGTGATTGTAGGATGAAGGTAGAAAGGGAACTTGTTATTGCTATTTGGTTGTGAATGTGTTCGTTATATTATCCCTTATTTCACAAAATATATGCATTCCAGAAATGCATTTTTTTTCTGGTGCCTTAGGGTCTGCTATTAGAAAACCTGAGTTCGCTGGGTATAATGAAATCCTGAGATGTAATAAAATCAGACACTTAATAAAGCAGTAGTGCCACTTTTCACACTTACGTATTTAAAAGAAAACAGTACCTTTGCTTTTACAAAACATTAACAATAATACTCTCAACCTTTATAATCTTGTGATACCCACCAAATAAGTCACACAATGAAAATACAGAAAGTGAACCCCTCAGGTAGATTTCAGACTCCGATGATCTGCATACACTTTGGAACAGATCCCTCCATGTGGGTCATAAAGTTAGGAATTTGGCATTCTTTGTCTAGTTTTGTTATTATGTCAGCAGGGTGCAGAGTCCCTACATTGCATCACATTTTCCTTTTATTTGATGCCACTGGGTTAATAGTCGAGTATCACCACTTTTAGTGTCCAGGATAACTTGCAAATGTAGATGCTTTTCAATAATATTTTATGAAGTGGAAGGAATTGTTTTGCTTATTATTCATCTCTTTGTAATTGTTTGCAGGTTTTAAAGGTGTTTGGAAACACTTTAAATGGAATCTTTAGTCTAGCTCAGATTTTATGGCCGGATAAAATGGGAACAATGTAGCATGCATTTTTTCTTGAAAATAAGCCAATACATCTATGTTACTTTTTTAAATATTTATTTATTCTTGAAAGAGTGAGAAGTAGAGAGCAAGCAGGGGAAGGGCAAGGAGAGGGGGAGACAGAATCCCAAGCAGGTTCCATGTGCTGTCAGCACATAGACTAATGCAGGGCTTGAACTCACAAACCATGAGATCAGGACCTGAGCTGAAACCAAGAGTTGGACGCTTAACTGATTCAGCCACCCAGGCAGTCCTTTTTATGTTACTTTTAATAGAAACTGAATGGGGGACAAAGCAAGGAGAGACCTTAATAATAAATGGTAAAGGCCAATATTTGTTGAACATCCATTCTGTGCCAGGCATTGCTCAAAATATATTTATATGTTAATTAGCCTTAATTCTCACAACAATCTGTATAAGGTAGATATTCTATCCCTATTTTACAAAAAAAAAAAAAAAAAAGGAAGTGAGTCACCTCAGGTCAACTACATTGTTCAAGGAATCTTCGTTAAGAAGTGGGGAGCTGGTAATAGAATCTATCTGGTCTCCCCTCAACTATTGCTTCCTACATTTCTTGCAGAGCAATAATCTCTTTTTTTTTTTTTTAAATGTTTTATTTATTTCTAGGAGAGAGAGAGAGACAGCGCGAGCAGGGGAGGGTCAGAGAGAGAGGGAGAGACAGAATCTGAAGCAAGCTCCAGGCTCCGAGATGGCAGTCAGCACAGAGCCCGATGAGGGGCTCGAACCCACGAACCGCGAGATCATGACCTAAGCGAAACTCGGACGCTTAACCAACTAAGCCACCCAGGCGCCCCATTTGCAGAGCAATAATCTTGTTCTTTCTCTTTGCCTCTATTCTGGGTATGGTCTCCTATTTTCTCTAGTTCATTATCTTTCACTTTTTCTATTTATTTAGTTATTTTGATGTAACACAATCTTTAGTAACTTCTTGATTAAGATGTGTAACAGGTAAATTACTGGATGAATTTGATGTCTATCAACCAAGTGTGAGGGTGAAAAAAAAATCAAGTTTGTTCAATAAGGAATGCTAGGTTGGAAATAATTTTCCTCCTAAAATTTGAATATATTTTCCGCTGAATTCTAAGACCCAGTTTTGCTGTTAAGAAGTCCAAAATCACCTAATATCTGATCCTTTGAATATGACTTACTTTTTCATTCTTTCTTCCCACTTGGATGTGTGCTGGTTCCTGTGTTTGTCCCAGTGTTCTGAGATGCCTGGAGGGAGATTTATTTCCCACGTGCTTTTAATTATTTTAATTCAAGTTGAAATTCATATTTTTTTTAGTTCAGGAAGTTTTTATTGCACGATTTAATTAATGATTTCCTCCTTTCCTTTATTTCAACTTTCTTTTTTTATGATTACTATCATTTGGATGGTAGGTCTCCTAGACCTATCCTGTAATACAATCTTTTTTTTTCCTTTTGTTTGCTATCTTTTTTCTTTTTCTTTTCTTTTTTTTTTTTTTTTGGTCTTTTGCCTCCACTTCTTAAGAGATTTTCTCAGTTTTTATTGTCAACATATGTAGTGAGTTTTCCTTTCTAACCTCATGTTTTAAATTTCTAAGACCTCTTTCAATCTCCAATGTCTTCTCTTGTTAAGAATATTTAAGTTATTTAAGAATAACTTAAAAGTTTTCTCTGTTCAAATCTCCCTTTCCTTCAAGTGGCTTTTATCTGTTTATGTTGGCTCCTTTCCTTCATATTCCTTCCAGCATTTGTTAGGTATTTGATAATCTTCATATGCTATTCATCATATTTAAAATGGGGAATAAAATGTGGGTTTTGGAAAACCCTCTCTAGGAGCTGTGTTAGAAGTTTGACTACCATGAGGCTCCCATGCTGGAAAGTCCATGTATATTAAGTACTGTGGCCAAGAATTCTAGGTGAGCCCATCTATCCAGGCATCCTGTCAAGGTGACAGACAATTATGAACCCTCTAGACCAGTTGAACTATAGGCTGAATATCACAGAACAACTTCTTTTCTTTTTTATGTTTTATTTATTTTTGAAAGAGAGAGAGACAGCATGAGGGACAGAAAGAGAGAGAGACACAGAATCCGAAGATAGGCTCCAGGCTCTGAGCTAGCTATCAGCACAGAGCTCAACGTGGGGCTTGAACCCACAAACTGCGAGAGCATGACTTGGCCGGATGCTTAACTGATTGAGGCACCCAGGCACCCCAGCACAGAGCAACTTCTATCAATACCACAACAGACAGTCAAGCCCTATCTGAATTCCTGAGTCTTGAGAAAAAAACAAAATGGTTTTTGTTTTAAGCTACTAAAATCTAGGTAATTTTTATCACAGCAAGGACTAATCAAAACACTAGATTTATATGTACTAACATGGAAAAGTTATATCTGAAATACTGGTAAATTAAAATAAATGCACCTTGTATAATGATCAAAGAAATGATGACTCAAAATTCTAGTGTTATGAGTGGGACTCCTTGACTGGGAACCGACTTCAAGAGCAATCAGGCTGTGCTGTTCCCATAAGAGATTTTTCCCCTCTGTTATTTATTTATTTTTAAAATAAACTTTATTTTTCAAACAGTTTTAGATTTTTCAAAAAATTGCAAAGACAGGACAAACTTCACATAAACTCCACACAATTTCCCCCTGTTATTAACATCTTACATTAGTACAGCACATTTATCACAATTTATGGGCTGATGTTGATATATAATTATTACTAACTAAAGTTCATACATTATTCATATTTCCTTAGTTTTGCCTAATGTCCTTTTCCTTTTTCAGGATCACATCCAGGATTCCTTAGGCTCATTTTGGCTGTGACATTTTCTCAGACTTTCCTTGCTTTTATTTTTATTTTTTTAAGTTTATCAATTTTAAAATAGAGAGCAAGCTGAACAGGAGCAGAGACACAGAAAAGAAAGAGAGAATCCCAAGCAGTCTCTGTGCCCTGAGTGTAGAGTTTGATGTGGGGCTCATACTCATGAACCATGAGATCACAACCTGAGCTGAAATTAAGAGTTGGATGATTAACCAACTGAGCCACTCGGGCACACCAGACTTTTCTTGCTTTTAATGACTTTGATCGTTTTGAATAGTCGTCAGGTATATTGTAAGATGTCTCTCTAATAATATTTGTCTGATGTTTAGGCTGGAGTTATGAGTTTGGGGGAGGAACCAAGGGAGTAAATGCCACTTTCATTACCTCTTATTATAAAGGGTACATACTATCATTATGACTTGTCACTGTTGACACCAATCTCAATCATCTGCCTAAAACATTGTCAGGTTTCTCTCTTGTACAGTTACTTTTTTTCTTCTCCCTTTTCATCCTGTCCTCTTTGGAAGGAAGTTAGTAAGAACAGACTACCTTTAAGGAGTAGGGAGCTATGCTTCACTTTCTGGAAGGCATAATATCTACATAGATTATTTGGAATTCTTCTGAATGAGAGATTTGTCTCTTCCCACACTGATTTATTTACTGATCTATTTGCTCAGTATTATTCATATTAGTATGGACCCACAGATATTTATTTTATGATGCCTCCACCTTTTTTTTCTAGATTTTTTAAATTTTGAGTTGGTCATATTTCCCAGGAAAGAGTTGTGCAATATTCTGCATAGAAGGTAAAATCTGGCTGCCAATATTTGGGAGTCTCAGTGGAAAATTAGTGCTGTGATAGTGGAGCTCATATTTACTGTACAAAGTGAAACCCATATGAACTCTTATGTACCCCACTCTTAATTGTATCTGGCATCTTGTGTATAGAGATACCATTTTACTTTCTTCTGGAGAATGAACCTAAATGACATTGCTTAGTTTAGCTAAGAATAGTCAGCCAGGGGCATGGAGAGAAGATGAGATCAAGGGATTTAATTTATTTTTAAGCATAATACAAACAACTTCTATTATATTAATTGCTCCACCCACCGCTAGCTTGATATTTCCCTGACTTTCAATGGTATATGATGTTGCCAATTCCTAAAGAGCTAGTAGGAAGAAATAGCTTGGTTTTCAGCTCTCCTTGTTACTGACTTTGTCTTCAGCATTTTCATGTCTGCTAAATCAGTTTCACTCATCCATCTGCTTTACAGCTTCCAAAATTGCTTTTCCTATGCTCTCTTGTCTTATTCTCTCCACCTCCCCTTGTATGTATGTCTTTAGGGGAAAAAATCCCTTTTTAGCAGGTATAGCAGAGTTTGGGGACAGCAAAAGTAGATATGTGTTCAATCCACCATCTTTTTACAGATTTGTTTAGGATTACAGAGTTAGCTCTGTGAGACCGGAGCTTTGTATCCCCATCACCCACATACATGCCTGATAAAGAGTAGGAGGTAATTTGAGTTTCTATAAATGAAAATAGGAAGTAGAGTCAAGACTCAAATACAGATCTAAATCCAACTTAATTTTCAGTTTTTACATTATACTAAACTCCCACCCCCCCATGAATTATAAAATTTGTACTTTCAGTATTTAAAGTAGAATTTTTCATGCATAAGATCATGCAGATCTGTACTTATCAAAATTTTATGTGCATACAAATGCTCTGGAGATCTCTTAAAATGCAGATTCTGATTCAGTAACTCTGGGTAGGGCTGAGTCTCAGCTGGTCCAAGGACCACAGACTTGTGGTCCAAGGATGTTTAGTAATGGATTATAGCACTATGTATTCTGGCATTGTAAAATGCTATTCCACATTTTATTTCTATTGTAGAAATACTATTTGCATAACAATTTGGTCAAAGTCGGGGCTTGGTAGCAATAAGTGGAGTTGTCCTGGGTAAAGAAAGAACTAGGAGCTTAGGCCAATCTACCAGTTGAAAAAAGACAAAGGATGTAATGTGAGAGTGCAACCAGCTTTTAAGAAAACAAAACAAATGAACTGTGTGTGTGTGTGTGTGTGTGTGTGTATTCATTTCAGTAGGAACTAAATTCCATCCATAAGATAAATGGCTGGGACTAGAAATCATTACATGACTACGTACATGGGTGTGTTATCATACTTTATAAACTATACCAAATTGACTTAAATTGGCTTAACTATAGATGAAAGTTATATTTCTTTAAAAGAGGCAAGGGAATTAAAGCAAAGGGAAAATGATAATAAGAAATATAAAATAAAATAAATGTCGAGGTGAGGACACAGTATGTGTTGTGACTTCTGCAAGCTAACAATAGGGGTATCATAAATGTGGTTCTTGATAGTTAGCAAAAGAAAAAATATGATAGACACATTTTTAGAAGTCCCTTTGGCTAAAAAGTAAACTTTACTTTTACAAATAGGGGGCCACATAATGTTCCATGTAATACTGTCAAAGACACTCTTATAATATCCATCTCAGAAGACAATCAGATAATACGAAGTTGTTCAGGCATGATTTGGGTGTTAGTGATAAAGAGAATAAATAACAAACATTTTAAAGGAGCTCATGGTTCTAGGGATAGATTAAGAAATTTCAGGGGCACCTGGGTGGCTCAGTCAGTTAAGCATCCAACTTCAGCTCAGGTTATGATCTCAGGGTTCATGAGTTCCAGCTCCACATCAGGCTCTGTGCTGACAGCTCAGAAGCTCAGAGACTGGAGGCTGCTTCAGATTCTGTGTCTCTCTCTTTCTCTGTCTCTCCTCTATTCATGCTCTGTCTCTCTCAAAAATAAATAAACATTAAAAAAAATTTAAAAAAGAGATTTCAAATAAGATGTGTTATAATAAAATACAAGGTATGCTGGTAGCCCAAATGAGGAAGAAATTAACAGCCAGAGGAATAGTAGAAGGTGTGGACTTGTTTAGGGGGTAAAAGATTGAAAAAAAAAATGTCTTAACCAATGTATATAACATGTTGACCAATCTCTAATACACAGTCTTTATCTAAGTAGGTTCTGCACTGTGGTCAATATAAGTGAAAACAAGCAGAAAAGAAAAGAACTGAAATGAAATGAAATTAAAAGAACAAATAAAAGAAGGAAAAGAAAATTTTTTCGCAATTAGAAAATTCTGGCAGCCAACGTGTGGAAACCAGTCTCTGGAAGAGGAGTGAGACTCAGAGACAGTATTGGAGCCCAGTGATCCTTTACTTGCAGCAGAAGTCAGGGACACAAGCTTCTGGGAATCCAATGTAAGGACAGTCAGCAAAACAAGGTTCGCAGGAGGCTGAGCCCAGGTTCTAGAGCAATCCAGCAGGTTAGATGAATGGCTCTTAACCAGTTCTGGTTCCCAGACACTTTTGAAAATTGACTAAGGCTGTTTAACTTCTATCTAGAAAAGCCCCAAATATACACACATGCCAAGTTTTGGTTTGGGCTCACGGGTTTTCAGAATATCACAGATCTTGGGGCGCCTGGGTGGCTTAGTCGGTTAAGCGTCCGACTTTCGCTTAGGTCATGATCTCGTGGTTCGTGGGTTCGAGCCCCGCGTCGGGCTCTGTGCTAACTGCTAGCTTAGAGCCTGGAGCCTGTTTCAGTCTGTGACTCCCTCTCTCTCTGACCCTCCCCTGCTCACGCTGTCTCTCTCTTTCTCCTAGAAATAAATAAAAAAAAATAAAAAAAAAAAGAATATCACAGATCTTTTTCAGCTAGACCCTGAGTTTAATAAACAGAAAACAAAAAACACAAGCTAAACTTGATGGATGCATTAGGCTATCATCATAACTTGAGGTTGGAAGCCATTTAGGTATTCTTGCTAACTCCCTTTACTTTAATTGTATGCTCATCAAGTGACCTTCTGATTCCAAAATATCAACAATTTGAGGTGGATGACAGATTCCATGAAGCCCATTACGGGAACTTTAGGTTAAGAACACTCCAGTTAGGGGCAATGTGATGACCTAGAGTCGTGAAGGTCACAACATGTTCAAATTTTTCATCCCAATCACGTTTCATTTGTGTGCACTTTTCTCATTACTTGAACTCACTGGCCTTTCTATAGACCTTTTCACCCGATAATAGTTGCTTACTGTAAGACCCAAAGCTAAAAACTGAAATACTGCATTCTTGTTTAGCATTGAGACCTCAGTGAGTAAGATAAGTACTTTGTCAATGTATAAATATTGGACCCAGCAACAAGTTTGCCACTTTTCTGACCTTCCCAGGAAAAACAACCACAAACTTAACAGATCATGAAAATTTATTTATTCTTGAGTCAGTTCCTGGTTGGCACGATGAACTACTTTTTTAATCCACACAATTTTGACTTTACCTAAACTTTCTTACCAGTTTTTAAAACTGAATCACAAACTTCTCCCACAATTAGAATAACTGATAATGTTTGGTTGGTACAGTATATTTCATCTCCACCAAGTTCTCTAGAATCTATAAATGGTGGCTCACATTTAATGAGATTCTCAGGTGGTGTCAAGCATTCCTCTGTACATAATATGAGTATTATCTCAATGAAACTTTCTACCAGCAATGCTGTGAGGTAAGTACTTTTATTATGAATATTTTAGAGATGACAAACTAATAGGTTAAGCAATGTGCCTAAGCTGTATGATCTAAAGTGGCAGAGCCAAGTCAAAATTCAAGCAGATTGCCTTCAAAGCTTGCACTTTTCATTATTTCTCATTGTTTCTCAACTGTGCAAATATACAAATGAAAATCACAAAACACTGGAAATAAGATAAATGTGGAAATAAAAGAGGTAGCTGATTAAATATTATTACTTGAATTCAGTCAAATTCTATGCTGTCATTAATATATAGACTGTAGAAATAAATTTAGTGGGCTGGAAAAAATATCACAATATATTCTTGAATGAATAAAGCAAATATACTCTATAGTAAAACCCACTTACATGCATATACATATAAAACATACAAAGACACACACACAAAAGATAGATCTCAAAATGTATATTATGATAATTATCAAGTAGTGGGTAAATAGGTAGTTTTCATTTATTTTCTCAAGCAGCTCTTCTGATCTTTGCACAGCTGGCTCCTTTTTGTTTTTTAGAGGTTATTTCAAATGTCACCTTATCAGAGACATCTTCCCTAATGCCCTAGCCTGACGGAGACACGTAGGTATTCTCTTTAAATCACTTTTTAAAATTTTTTTATAATTTTATTTTAATTTAGAGAGAGAGAGAGAGAGAGAGAGAGAGAGAGAGAGAAAGTGAGTCTCAAGCAGGCTTCAAGCCCACTGTGGGGCTCAATGCCACAACCCTGGGACCATGACCTGAGCTGAAATCAAGTGTCAGAAGCTCAACTGCGTGAGCCACCCAGGTGTCCCTCTTGATATGTCTTTTTGATAAGAACTATATTATTACACTTCAATATTTATTATATTTCATTAGTAATTTTATAGGGTTTTACTTTTCTATCATTTCCAATTTAACTAATCTCCAACAATGAGTACCACATTTCTCCTATTTACTTCTATATACTCCTATGATTTAGAAAGATGTATAAATACTCTGTAAATATTTACTGAATAATGAATGAACCAATAACAAAAGAATAGATGATATATCTACCATTAACATACTCTTAAAATCTATCATTTTATTGCAGTGCATCTCAAACTCAAATTTAACCAAAGGAAGCTCACTGATTTTCTCCTTCCACCCATCCCTATATGTAATTGGTTCACCCTGAGCTATCGTAACCATGGGAGACATGGAGGAGATGTTCCCTGCTTCAGAAGGTTACATCCAGTGAGTCTGAAAGACATTTAAATAAATAATTCTATCATAATAAAGGATACATAAGAGCTAATGTCAACTATAGGCACTCAGAAGAAACACTAACATTTCCTGAGTTTCCAGTCAGGAGAAGCCAAAAATAGCTCACTTGTTTTTAAAATTTATCAAAAAAGTACAAATGCAAGCCCCAAGGTGAGATCAGTAATAGGAAGACAGCAGTAAATTATTAATTTATGATCAGGTCTCCTCTGCCCATTTACACACAGATATAATCAAAGGTAGGGTGAGCCACCTTCTCATTTGTATGAGTGATTGTATCTTAATAGGAGATTTGAGAAAGTGGCCCAGACACCTCCTTCAGTCATGGGCCACAGCTGAAGTACTTTTCTGAGAGATATAGTTTATCCTCTGCATATATTCTAAATTTAACTCATACTTGTGACAAAGCATATGGAAAGAAATAGTGAGGAAAGTCTAGGTTTTTCAACTTCAATGACATTCCAATAATAGGCAATGCTATAACACAGGGGAAATATTATGATGTGGAAGAATATTAAAAGACTAATAACAATTATTAATTTACCATGGAACTTGAACAACAAAGGCCATTCTGCTTTAATGGCTACACTCTTTTCTTTACCTCTCATTAAAACCATTGTGAATCAAAAATGTCTTCCTGGATTATGTTATTATTCAAAATGAATACGTGTACCTAGGATATGAGGCCTGATTAATGGAAAAAAGTAAAACAAAATCTCTATTTGCCCTGAAACTTTGTTAGCATAGCAGATATTAGTCAGGCTTACCCAACCCATCGTTGGAATATGTCCTAAGTGCTTTGCCTTTGATACTGAACAATAGTCCCATAAATTTTGAGATGACTTAAGTCAGATAATATAAGGTATGATTTGGAGAAAAGATCTACTTATTAAGGGACTACAGGAATACTCTCTGGAACAAGTGCCACATGCCTTCCTTCCCAGAAAGATATGATTTGGAGAACAAGACCTGTAAACCCAGAAATTAGGAGAATATAACTATGGGTTCAGTCACTAGAGGAAAGGTGGGGGGAGGGAATGGGCGAAATAGGTGATGGGGACCAAAGAGTACAATTATGATGAGCAGAGAGTAATGTATAGAATTGCTGAATCACTGTATTGAACACCTGAAACTAATATAACAGTGTATTTTAACAATATTGGAGGTAAAATAAAAAACTTCATATAAAAAAGAATTTATTGGGGTGCCTGGGCAGCTCAGTCAGTTGATTGTATGACTCAGGTGAAGATCCCAGGTTTGTGGGATAAAGCCTCACATCAGGCTCCTTGATGAATGTGGAACCTGCTTAAATTCTGTCTCTCATTCTGCTCGTCTCCCCGAACTGTGCTCTCTCTCTTTCTAAAAACTAAAAATAAGAAAAAGAATATAACTATAGGGCAAAGACTTCTTTCCTACCTCACATGGTTGGATCACCAGGCATAAAATTTAAAAATAGAAATTTTTTCATGTATGTGGTGGAAGACTAACTTCTCAGAACGAACGATGGTATTACTCAGCACTGTCTGCTGATGTTCAAAAAGGAGAATTAACTGAGCAACTTGATTGGAGAAAGACTCCAAAAGCTTGTAAATCTTTATCCATGGAAACTTTTACAGTTTGAATAGAAGACCTACCACTCCCATAAGTCTCAGATAATCAAAGAGATCATGGTTTCTCACTTATGAGAATTATTTTTGGGCTCTGAAGCCCTCTGAGTTGCTCCAGAGTTATACCAGGGTATTATATTCTGAAACTAATCCAGTCTTAAGAAAATCATTAAGGTGTACTTTTTGTCTCAAGCCTCAAAAAGTTTATTCAAATTAAATCATTTAGAAAAAAAAACAAATCTAAGTATATATCCTTTACATTTAAGCATTTTAAGTTAACTAAATATAAATAACTTCAAAAACATTTTATAGTCTATTTACCACTAACCATATTTATAAAAGTACATTACAGTAGTGTACAAGTTTCTGGCTAGGAGAGATGAAAATGAAAAAATGTGAGAAAAATAAAACAGATAGTAAATATTCTCCATCAAACTTTAAAACTACATAATGCATGGACTTGGGAGCTAAGTAAAGAAATGAAAGTGTTGATAACAGACTGCTTGTACTCATGGAGATAGTCATGCACATACTCAGAAGAAACTGCAACTGGGGTCATAAATATTTGGAAGCTTTACAAAAATATTCATTTTACGCATGTGAACAATTATTGCTTTCATTTGAAAACTCCACTCTGAATTTTGCACAGTGAAAAACTGACTGGCATTTGCTAATTTCGGGGGTGGGTAGTACAAATCACAGAACAGTGTCTTCAATGATGCTGATTTTTGGGGTTTCAAAAGGAGAGAGTTAGAAAAAGAAATTCCTCTCTGTAGCACTTCAGGGTCATTTATTTCCCAGAGACCTCTGGCTGAGCCTGATGTGCTCCAATTGTGTCTGATGTCCTAACTCCTGTTGCCTCTTTCTCAACTTGAAAGTAGAGAATGGCTTCTGTTATGGGGAGCAAGACGGTGACAAACTCATTTCCATATCTAAAGCCAGCTCTGAAATACCATCATATAATGAAGGTTTTATGAGAACAAAATGAGACTTCATTTGTTTCATATGTATTTTTCTCCAACAATAATCAAGAGATACCATCTTTTGGGATATTCTGTTTGCTTTCTCTTTCTCTATGTCTCTCCCTTTCATAGTTGTTAGTTACTCACTGCAGATTTTTTTTTCCTTCTACGTTTTCCTCTTTTTTTCATCATGTTCCTTTATCTTTTCTTTTCTTTTTTGGTGTCTATGTTCCTTTCTTGTGATCCTCCTTTCTTGGTTGAATTTTCATCTGAGGACATTCTCCCCTTCATTTATCTTCGTTCATTGCTTTGACTCTCTTCTCTGCTTTTCCAACACCCTCCCAAACCCTTATTCTTTGACTTCCATCAACTAGACTGTCCTATACTCAACAAGAATTGGTTTTCCACAGATTGATTGCATTTATTGGCACTATTTGAGTTGGAAAAACAGTGAAATGGAGGAGCATTTTGTACATGAGTTCCTAGGAGCTGTGCTCTGAACTCACCTTGAAACTACTATTCTTAATGAGGTTTATAATCTAGGGCAGCCTAATAAATAAATAGAAAAAAAAACCTTGGAAAATGTACTTGATGGCATTTTTTCTGGCAACAATGAAAACTGGAATTGATTTAAAATTAGTAACCAAAAGAGAAAAGACAGTAAGAGTTAGAGAATTAGGATCTACGACTGTACATGAGCTCATTGCTCTTTCAAGGTAAATTATATTCTTTCACACACTAAGAGATCTATAACTGTGGGGGAAATGTGGATAATAGAATCTGAATTCTGACTCTTTAACTCCATGTTACAGTATTTTATATCCATTTGCAGTCAGGTTTCTTTTGCAGATACCACGAATGAAGAGAAATGTTGTTTTGTTTTTTTTTTCTTTTTTTTTTCAGGGGAGTTAGGTTGGAAGATTGAGAGACTAAAATAAACATGGCTTTGAACTTTGAATATATTGATCTGAAGCTTCTATATGAATTGAAAAATCATAACAAAAACAAGGAAACTCAAACATGCAGCTAACACATCTGGATGTTTTTGCTTGGCAAGGTGAAAACTCTACGTGAATCTGAGCCAATCAATATGAGTCATGACCCATCTAGCTGCCTCAATGCAACTGGTGAGATGTGAGGATCTATAGAGGCAGAACATTCAGAAGACAAGTCCCTCTCAAGGGCACTATCAATGGGACATGCCCAAATGACATCAATGTCTCTGCCAAATTTCTCTTGGAAGTAAGGCAGGGTTGATTCAAGGTCTAATGAATAATCGAAAACAGTAT
The DNA here is from genome assembly GCA_017311185.1 of Proteles cristata cristata. Taxonomy (NCBI): domain Eukaryota; kingdom Metazoa; phylum Chordata; class Mammalia; order Carnivora; family Hyaenidae; genus Proteles; species Proteles cristata. The sequence goes on along the minus strand of JAESUZ010001019.1, from coordinate 2,858,907 downwards.
CATGGATTATGTTCCTTTTTATATTTGTTAAGCATCCAAGTCAAGAGTCAGAGCACTGTGGTGAGTGCTTGCAGATATGAATAGAATTTTGATCTATCCCTTAAGAGGTTAAGAGTTAGCTGGAGAGATGACAAAAATCTGCCAATAAATCCTACTGCTTGCACATGAGATTTGTCGGGATCCTAACTCTTTCTTGCTCTGGGGAAATTCAAGGCATTCTGTGAAATAGAAATCTAGGTAGAATGAGAATTGTTGGTTTAGGTCTTAACTAATCATTTCTGTAAATTTCTCAGATGTCTGGATTCATGTAGTGTGATTCATTTATAGAGAATACCTCAAATGATACAGTAGGCATCTCCAAGAATTACTAGGAATTGCCTAATAAAATGAAAAGCTCATATGCTTTTATTTAGTTTACTACATGAAAGTTCAATTAATTTGGATACCAAACAAGTTTGGTTTATATATTGAATTATATAGTGGCTGATATGACTGTTTGAACAATTTTTATGGATATTGATAATCATGTCAGGTGACATGTATGTGAATTGGTCAGAAGATATAGCCTTCCCATTCCTTTGCATCTAGGGGACCCACCATATTCAAATAGGATTCAACTAATATTTTTTTCCCAAAAAGTGAAAAAAAGGCAGAAAAAAAGACAAATGCATGTTCAAATTAATACTATCAGAGTACATTTGTGAGTCTTAAATCATTTTCAGGAGATGTGCAAGTTCACAAGTACAAAAATACTCACATGTAAAAATAAAAGTTGAGGGGAAAAAAGCTCCTTTAATACACTTTCTTGTAAAGTGGGAATTGGTGTCTCTAGATAGGCTGAAAGCTGAGTAGGCAAATGTTTTCTTTTCAGTGTGTGTGGATGTTTCTTGGAGAGACACTGGCATATGAGGCAAACAGTGAAACCATTGGGCTTTATGATGGAGACAAACTAAAAAATGAACATGTATTAAAAAGTTTATTTATTTACTTGAGATAGAGCATGGTGGAAAGGCAGAGGGAGGGGGAGAGAGACACCCGAGCTGGCTATTCACTATCACCACAGAGCCCAACACAAGACAGGGTTCAATCTCTAGAACTGTGAAATCATGACCTGAGCCTAAATCAAGAGTCAGACACTGAACAGACTGTGCCACCTAGGTGCCCCCAAAATGAAACCTTTCTTTCTGTTTGTTATCCATTAGGAGAATTAATTTAAGCAACATGTATTCCTTCTAAAACTACTATTGTATTTATCGGTCAACTTCATACATCACACTGCTTAGCATCTTTAATAGAAGTTTTCAAACTTTTACTGTCAATTGTTCAACAGGTTCTTCAAGTCTCACTTTTATCTTCATTATCACATCTAGGCCTGGTACTCTTACCACAAAGCCCAAGGTGATCCAGGCCCTTAAAATACTTTAATTGGATCATTTTGGTTTTTAATTAGAATCTCTGGTATGGTTGTCTGCATCTATCAAATGTTAGCATTCACTCACTCACTCACTCATTTATTAAACATTTATGGAATGTATTCTATGTTTCAGGGAATGACCTAAGTTTGGGGGATATCAAGTGCAAAGATATAATGGCTGCCCTTACAAGATCATAACATAGCAGAGGAAGGGTCATATTGATTGAATAACTATGATCAAACAGACTCTGTTTTATAGATATCTCTTCATTTATTTTTCTCATTAAAACCATGAAGATGCTCAGAGCACTTGGCCAAGTTCACACAGCTGGATAGAAGAAGCAGGAGTTTCTGGCTCCAATGCCATGCTTTTTTCCCAAGAAATGATGTTTCTGAAAATTGGTAGAGCAGTTTCTTCCCACTATGTTTTAGTGAATTCCCACCATGTCCATGAGTGAAAGGTTAACCAGATTTGTTTATGCTATTTACCCTCAAAACAAATTCTCACAGCCATAGCTCCCATAATCGCACTGTGGTCTGTATCACATGACATACTGGACAAAGTTTAGAGAACAGCTCTGCTGCCACATATTCAGATTGTGCAACGGGACACCATTTCAATATTCCAAAGAATAATATCATTTAAGTGATCGTTATCACTATATGTGAGGTCTGTCCCATCACTATAATTGAATAAGGCAATCCTTACATTCTTTGGTAACAAAAGTAGAGAAAAGATCCAGACAATGTACTTCCTTAACTAAGATTTATAAACAGAATAAGAATACAATGCAGAAAAGAGGGAAGATTTTAATTTTCACTTTCATGTGACCTCCACAAAGAAAAAGAACATTAAAACAAGTCACTAATATTTTTGCTCAATGCCAATCATATGTCACCTGTGTTCAGCACTGTGACAATATTCTTGGGTATTTGTCAAAAACAAATATTCAGGCTACTGCAAAATAGAAAATCACAGTGAGATTGGTTTTAATAAGTTCATAGATGTCCATGGTACAGCAAGAGTGTGAAAGACTGTGTGACTATATTACATCCATGATATCCCTTGAGAATTCACAAAATGCGGATTCACAAGACCTTGATGGTTGGCAGTGGGAAATATTGATAGAAACTTATTTGGTAATACAGTGGAGTGTCAGATAACAGACTAGTTACACAAGATAATTAAAAATACTGAACTTTTCTTTTGCATACACAACAGCTTATGACAAAGCTCTGAGTAAATCATGAACATAAGATTGGAACTGTACTGCACTTCATAGAACATTCTCAGGCCAAAAAAGACAAATAGGAGAGGTTCTGATTAAATATTTGCTCAGAAAATACCCTCTGATAATATGGTGCCAATTTCCTACCTTAGGTAAATAGCATCCCCCTTTCCCAAGGTAAGTAGGTCTCTGATATATTGGATTTTATTTACAAAAAGGAACTCTGGCCACAAAGCACACAGCAGTTATGTGAAGGGTATGGCCCAGCTTGTCTCAAAACATAGTCAGTTCGACCTTTGGCAAGAACCCAGTAGAAAATCATTTTCCCTAAAGGAAGCCAAAACTCCTTTCCCTGTAATTCTGCTAACATGATATGGTATTAATAAAGCAAGCTCTGCTTCCTGTGGCCATAGCACAAATTGCCTCATTTGGCTTGATCACTGGAAGGACAAATGCCAGGTGGGGATGTGCACACATGAGCATATGTAAGGTTTCCATGGAAATGCAGTTTTCCTGCCTGAGTGGCCCTAGGGATGCAGATAGCCCTGCAGGGATATGATATCTCTCTCTTGAGGTAAGCCCAGTGGAAAGTAAAGCCTTAAGAGATGCACTGGACTCTGGATTCTATGTGTTCATCTGGAGGGTGATTAGAGGAATTGGGTTATCAATCTCACTTGCAATATTCACAGTATTCTGGTCACCAACCCCAAAACAGCAGCCTGATATTCTTTTATTACAGAGTCCAAAGATAAAGATGAACAAGCTTTCCCAAGTATATCAGGGAACACTCTCAGTATTTTCAAGGATAATATTTTAAGGAGACAAATGCTCTCTCTGGGTAATTGTGCTAAAAAGCATGCTTCCCAGCCCATTTCATGGCTTTTCTATCTAGTCAACATTCTATTTTTTCATCATTTCATATATCTGCCACTGCCTCCTCCCCACCTTGCTACCTGCTTCTCTTATTTATAAAATTGTTGCTCTATGACCCATGAAATCCCTTGAAAGGTTATTTGGTTGATCAAGATTCCTACAAGTTGGTAGGTTGATTTACTATACAAAAGCCAAGGTTATCGGCATATGGATAGGATAGTTGGGCTGAGTGAATCTCAACCATGCAGGTAACACATGTGATAGTGGAAGTTCTTACCTGAGCTGGCTTGGCCTTGGAAACATAGTTCAATCATCTAATGCCTGACTGAAAAAAATAATGGGCATCTAATACTAAAACACAGACTACAAATGTTGTCCTCTTAAAGATAAGGCTTCAGAGCTGTGAAAAGACATACTTGTAGTTTTTCTATACACTGTTGAGTGAGTATGTTGTAAATATGATGTGAACAGGGGCATATTTTTGGTGATAATGATGTAACTCAAAACTATTTTATTCTTATTCTTACTTTTATTTCCACTCTCCTTTTAAAAAAAACATCTTGTTAATATAAGTTGTAAACAAAATATACATAATATAGTTTTTATATATATATAGTCACAGATTCTTCCATATAAGTTAAAAACAATTACTTAGCTACCTGGAAATTCTAAACATATTTCTAAGTATAAATCTTGTCTGTGTCAATATTTTCCCCTTGTGTTCCTCTTCTCCATCCTCTACAAATCCTTCTACTTCTTCTAGTAAGTCGTGCTCTAATGAACATGTATTGTTCTTCCTATATGTTTATTTATTTACTTTGAGAGAGAGAGAGAGGATGTGTGTGCATGCACATGAGTGGGGGAGGGGCAGAGGGAGAGGGAGACAGAGAATCCCAAGCAGGCTTCATGCTGTTAGTGCAGAGCCCTATGTAGTGCTTCATCTCACGAACCATGAAACCCACCTGAGGCACCCAGGCTCCCCGAATACATATTGTTCTTCAGCCACTCAGGCTTGAGTTACTTTACTTAAGGATCATTTAAGGATACACACTTTCATCTCCCCACCTTTGTAGGTTGGCTGAGACCCACTTGATGACGGTAGGGATGGTACTGAGGGCTAATTCAAGAACTGGATCTGTTATTGGTTCAGAGACAGGAACATGACCCGATCAAAGCCAGTAACATAGAATGAGGTGGTTGAAGATTTTTTATCAACTTCTGGGAAAGAGAGGCATGCTCTTTCCCAAGGAATTCAAAGCACAGAGGATGCAAATTCTGGAGCTGCTACAGCTCTTTTAAGACCATGAGAAGAGAACCTATTCAGGAATAGGAAACAGGGAACTAAGTAAAGTAAGGCATAGAGATCAACCGATAATTGCAACTAGCCTTCAACTGTGTTTCTTGTTTTTGTGAACCCATAAACTCCCTCATTGCTTAAGCTAGTTTAAGTCAAGTATTCTGTGTCTTGTAATGAAAAAGTCCCCCACTCTATAAACAATGCCAAACAAGAAGACAGAGACCAAGTCCTATACAAGTAGGACCACATTTTAAAGTCAAAGAACCCCTTCGAACAACTGCTTCTCATACGAGAACTACTGCTCTAATCCTTTGCAGCTCCATAGCAAGTTACCAATAGAGCTATATAATAAAGAAAATAGCCCAAATGTCCCTTGGGGCCTTGACAGGCAAGCATCTTTAACCTGGTAACACATATCATTCCCCACAGGACACTCAGCAGCTATGATAAGCCTTAACTAGGACCACTTGGCAATAAAGATCAGGATAAAGCAGATAAAGTGAATGCAAAAGGTCACACCGTCTTCACCTCACTGCTGCACACCTGATGATTTGTCGTAAGACACAGTTGTTCATATTTCCTTTGTGAAACAGGGACTCTAAGCACTTGAACAAAAATGAACAGTATAATCATCCCATGCATAATGTGTTTCTCATGAACTTCTCAGAACAGAAAAACTCCCTAAATTTTTAAGAGAAAAAAATCCCCAGGCAGTACTCACTATCATTTAGTCATTTCTACAACTGTCTCCTTTTCTTCCTCTTTCCTTTCTCCCATTAATTCTCTCCCTTACATATGTTATAGTAGTTTAGAACTTTTATTTCTCTTTAACCAGAATAACAACAACAACAAATTTCAGTCAAGTAACAATGATTTGATATAATTTAGTGAATTATCTGATAGTTTATTGTGGCCTTAGGATATATGCCCCTCCAAATATCCTTTCTTGAACTATCCTGTTCCTTTGGTTTAAAACATGTTCATCTTCCCCACCTCTGTTTGCACTGGTTACTCTTTCCTAGTTCAAATGCATCACTGCAGAGGGGCCAATTGGTGCTGATCAATAACCTTTCCCCATCCTCCAGTCACTCTCTTTCACAATAACCTCTATTAGTAGCTTTTTAGGGGTACAAGTCCATCTTTCCCATGCAGATTATAAGATCCATGAGCAGAGGGTTTACTGTCTTATTCTCCTCTGTATCTCCATTGCTCATTGTATTTGTTAAGCAAATGTCTAAACTCTATGAAATTAAATACCTCTCTGGCCATGCACATAGGTATTTCTTTCTAAAATTTTTAGAGGCTCTCAATAATCAGATAAAAATGTTATTCATGGAATGCTTATGATATCTGAGGCACCATAGGCATGTAGAAAGTACTCCACATATATTACCAGCATGCATTTTTCATTTTGGTCTTCACAACTTTGACAGGGTGACATTATTATGTTCATAACCCACTTACAACTTAGGGAACTAAAACCTAGAGAAACTAAGTTTATTAGCAAAGAATTCACAGTTTGTGTATGGTGGCTAGGATTCAAAGCTAACTCTGTCTGACATTAGAACTGGTGCTCTTAATCTCGTAAAGATTATCACCAACCTGTCCTAGATACCCAAATAGAAGTGAGAACCTGTCAAAAGGAATCATATTACCAGAGAGCATTTCCTGAGTGTTTACCCAGAGTACTACCTATGTTAATTCTCACACCAACCCTAAGGTGCAGGTCCCTTGTTTATCGGTTGAAAAAAATTCAGCTCAAATAGGTCAGATGGAATTTGTACCAAATCTTGTTTGACTCCTGAGACTGAGTTGTTAACTCTTCTAGGACAGCATTTCTCTGAACCAGTGAAAGACAGTATTACTTGCCAAGTCACAGATGACAGCAACTACCAGACTAGGCCTGTGCTGCAAGCTGAATGCGGCCCTACTGCATGGCCAGTACATTCATCTTGGTCAAATGACAGATGCATTGTGTCTCTAACTGTGGAAACCAGGAATCACTCTGCTGGCTGACCACCAACCCTCTGTCAAGTAGAGGAAAAACAACCACAAGACTAAACTTTCATTATTACAATAGTGGTACCTCCTTCATTTATATTATAAGCCATAAACTGTGCTCATCCGTTGTTTCAATTAGGATGTTTCAAATGAGATTGAAGATAATGCATCCCATAATTTCTCACCCTTCCCTGTTCCGTAGGCTCAGGCAGAGCTGATTTCCAGGGTGGAATTTGCACTCTTCTGATTGATGAGGCTAATAAAGCGCCTTTATTGTGGTATAAATAGCCTTAAAAATGTCCTAGAGAGTCAATATCAGTGTTTGATGGCCTCACACAGGCAAGGTCCTTGTCTTAAGTAGCACTAAAGCTTAATGAGTTATGTTTTGGAAAGAGTTTGTCATTGAATTTGGATATTGATTTGTGAGGCTACAAGGTGGCAAGACTCACATTAGTGACACAGATGGAGGAAACTGTTTAAAAACCACCCATTTCTTTCATACACCTAATATATCAATACTTTTAACACCCTATTGGATCATGCAGCTTTGACAAGAGATTGGAACATGAGTAGAATAAACCACACAGGTATTCATTCAACCAGATCACTGACTGTTGCTACCCACACTTTAGTTGTGAAGGAGCACAGGCGATACTTCCTAGAAGGTACGAAGGTGTTTCAAACCCCACCTCTTAGTCCCACACATGTATGCAATGCACTCACAAAAACACAGAGAGGTCAATCCAGAGATAATAACAGAACACAATATTATAATTGTAATAACTCCAAAGTGCCACCCCCCTCTTAAATTGTAGTTGTTGAATTAGAAGGTAAAGGCTATTTAGTAATTATGTATTGGGAATATCATGAGCCAAAGGCTATGGCCCTTTATAAACACAGTCATTCTAGATCTTTGTTTCTTTTAAAACTCTAACTTACAGTTTTAAAAGTTGCTTTAAAAATCTTACGTTGTCTTTCTCATTTCCTGTCAATTTTCCCATTCTTGACAGTATCATTTTTTTCTCAGCCACTTTTTATTGTTTTCACAATCTTTATGCATTTATGCATCTGTCTTACCTTTTGTGCACGCGTGTGCCTCTACATGTGCAGAAATAGAATCAGAAAATGATATAGGAGTAAGAGTGTTATGACGTTGGGGTGGGGGTCTCTAATGTCAAAGCCATTCACTCAATGTATCACCAAACAATTAATTTAGCCTATTATATTAATTTCCCATGGTTCCTGTAATAATAATCACAAACTCAGTGGCTTAAAACAATGGAAATTTATTTTCTCATAGCTCTGGAGATTAGAAACCCAAAATCAAGGTGCCAGAAAGGCTCCAGGGGGTCTAGGAGAGTCCCTTACAGCTTCTTTCAATTTTTGGTAATTACTGGCAATTGGTATCCTATGGGTCTTTATTTTTTTTTCATTTTTTTAACACTTTTATTTATTATTGAGAGACAGAACATGAGCATGGGAGGGGCAGAGACAGAGGGAGACACAGAATCCTAAGGAGGCTCCAGGCTCTGAGCTGTCAGCACAGAGCCTGATGCGGGGCTTGAACTCACAAACCGTGAGATCATGACATGAACTGAAGTCGGACGCTTAACTGACTGAGCCACCCAGGAACTCCAGTGCCCTATGGTTTTACAGAGACATCACTCCAATCTCTACTTCTTTCTTCACATTGCCTTCTTCCCTTTGTCTCTCACTGTTGTCTCTTTTTCTGTCTTTTATAGAGATATTCCTCATTAGATTCAAGACCCTCCCTGATCTAAAATAATCTAATTTGGAGACCCTTATCTTAAATATTTCTACAAAAGTCCTTACTCCAAACGTTTTGTGGATTTTAGATATATCTTTGGATGGGACACTATATTTATAGATATTCAATTTAATTAATTAATATACTAATGGTATCTCTTTTTTAAATAAGTAATGCATATTTTATTTGGCAATAATATATATTCTAACACTAACCACAAGTATAAAAATTTGGCTAATGACATAGAAATCAAGAAAATATGGGCACTAATTAGTTTTCTTTATCCTTCCAATTAGGTATATATAAATCCTTTAAGAAATAGTTCTTGGGGACCTGGGTGGCTCAGTCAGTTAAGCGTCTGGCTTCAAGTCAGGGCATGATCTCATGTTTCATGGGTTCGAGCCCCACATCGGGCTCACTGCTGTCAGCTTGTCAGCACAGATGCTGGAGCCTGCTTCAGATTCTGTGTCTCCCTTTCTCTCTGCCCCTCCCTTACTCATGCTCTCTCTTCTCTCAATAATAAGTAAATGTTAAAAATTTTTTAAAAAAGAAATAGTTCTCTATCTATCTATATACTATTTTTTATAGCTTCTCCAGCTAATCAATTTATTTTGGAATTACTGATTAATCTTCAAAAGAACGTGAAACAAGATGGAAAAATCTTGAATGCTTATAAAATATTCTACATTTTACAAAGGAGACCATTGTGTTTTATGTTAAAGAAAATCACTCTCATATTTACCTAGAAAATGATGCCCTTATAAAGGATAAAGAATAGTCAGAAAACTGGAGGGTATGTTTGTGTCTATAGGCAATATATATAAACAGATATTTTCTGTCCTTTTCAATAAAAAGTCCCACAGGAATCAGCATAGAACTAAGAAATACATTCATAGGGCAACAGCTTATGAAAACAAAGCCTGACCATCCTAATAAATGAATAGACATAGAGAGAAGCAGTGCTTTCACATATGGAAAACCCTGGGGCTCCCGTTAGAATGCAGATTCTAGTGCGGTAGGTCAGTTGTAGGTCTTGAGAGTCTATATTTCTAAGAAGCTCTCAAATAATGACCAAGGACCACGCTTGGAGTACCAAGTTTATAGAAGATCAAGTTATTCTACCAGGACTTGCGAATAATTATTATGTCACATAGGCTAAAGATTATAAGGCATTAAGTCATTCAGCAGGTGTTCACTGGGTCCTATTCTGCACCAGCCATTTTTGGTAAATATAAAAATAAATAAAGTATACTTCATTTCCTCAAGAGTTTCTCTCTCAGTCAATTGCAGGTATTTTTAGGTATAACATTTGGCATCTACCTTCATTTTCAAACAATATTAGGGAAATAATGAAAATAAAATATTTTATAAATAGACAAAAAGTTAACCTACACTTACTAATTTCCTAAAAATTGATGCAGCTGGTCTCTATTCTAAAAGATACAGCCTCTCAGCAGCGAAGGCAGCATCTTTCCTGAGGGCTATTTTCAGGGAGACACAACCACTCTTACTCAGATTTGGGGAGCAGCAATCACACCTGGGCTGTCCGTGGGTTCCAGGCTAGAAACAGAGGCCGCAATGAGCAGGTGTGACTAACAAAGAGAAAATAAATCATTCATAGAAAAAAAGAATTTAACTTACAGGCACATCAATAGGCTCTTGTTTCTTGTTTAATTTAATTCTATGCCTTGGTAGAGAGGATGTGCTATAGAGTAATGGCCCTGGATGCTTAAGATTTACGCAATTGTCTCCTTTTCATGCTGGTTTGGGTTAAAACTGGGGAGTTCATAGGCAGATGGCAGACAAAGAAATTTGTTGAGTCAGTTTATTTTTTATTAAAAAAAATTTTTAATGTTTTTTCATCTTTGAGAGACAGAGAGAGACAAGAATGAGCAGGGGAGGGGAAGAGAGAGAGGGAGACATGGATCTGAAGCAGGCTCCAGGCTTGGAGCTGTCAGCATAGAGCCCAATGAGGGGCTTGAACCCATAAACCACAAGATCATGACCTGAGCCGAGGTCGGGCACTTAACTGGCTAAGCCACACAGGAGTCCAATAGTCATTTTAAATGAGAACCCACCAAAGACCATAATATGGGTTTAGGTGTTTGCACTATCAACTGAAAATATATATTGATCATTATGCATGCACACACACATGTGTGTGTATAATATACATTTTCAAAAATTTTTTAATGTTTTATTTATTTCTCGGAAAGAGAGAGAGAGACAGCGTGAGCAGGGCAGGGTCAGAGAGAGAGGGAGTCAGAGAGAGAGGGAGTCACAGACTGAAATAGGCTCCGGGCTCTGAGCTGGCAGTCAGCACAGAGCCCGACGCGGGGCCCGAACCCACGAACCGCGAGATCATGACCTAAGCGAAAGTTGGACGCTTAACCGACTGAGCCACCCAGGCGCCCCGTAGTATATATTTTCAGAAGGGTCTTTAAAGTCCTGGGATACTTGCCCTGTGAGGAATTCCCTGAGAGGAATCTGCTCATATTCCTGCTATGGAAGGTAGCAGTGACTTTCTGATCTCCTTCAGGCCTGAAGGCTCAAAGGAAGTTGCAGTATCTTGAGTTTCACCCAGTAAATTCTCACAGAAAGCACGTACTATGCTGCCGCCATCACAAACATTGCCTGGAATCAGGGACCCATGTTGAAAGGATAACTGTCCATGTTTAAGCTTATTTTGATCAGAAGTATTTAAGGTAACAAAAATGTTTAGTTCTGATATTAGACACATTTCTTCTCCAATTTGTGGACTGAGAGTTCTCAGGCCAACCTTGAGTCCTTCATCATGATATCAAAGAAGATGGCAAAGGGCTGTTTTAACTGTCATAACCAAATCTCATAGCATAAAGATAAGATTATCCTAAAAGTTTCACTATCTCTTCACCGTCAAAGCACACAAGATGAAACATTTGGCTTTGCCATAATCATTGATCAAACAAACTAATTGCCAAATGTATGCTGAGGGCTTTATGCACAGCTATATTGCTTTCATTATCAACCAATGCACCTTTATAATGCTCCTTACCAGTATACAGACCAATATATTACAGCACATACTGGATATATTTTTAGACCAATAATGCTTCTCATGGTTTTGGAAGAACGGTAAAGATGCAGTAAGAGACAACTGTTTTCTGTTCTCTCACCAGCTGTGCATTGTATGACTCACTTCAGTATAGAGAGGAGCATTGTGCCTGCAGACAGAGATTTCTTTAATTTACAGCATCTTGATTCTTATGGAATATATGTCTTACTTTTCACAAAGAAGCAAAGGGGCACAGTAGAAAAGAGATCATTTTATCATTCCAAAATGTTACCAAGATTGTTTCAAGTTTCTACAAGTTCCAAATGCCTGTGCTTAAAGACGTAGGAGGGTAGACACAAAGGATCCCTGAACACTAGGTTGGATTTTTCAGAATGTAGAATGGTTTCAGTCTTAGAATTAAAGTCTTATAGAATGATAAATATGGTTTGTGTAGTTCTCACTCTGAACTACACTTGGTAAATTAAGATGTTTTGTTTAGTTTTTTAGAGGTCAATTCATTTCTTCTGTAGACATGGGCACTGAAAAAACTTGAGGAAAAGCCAAATGCAATAACTTGAATGTACCACAAGGTGACAGTGTTTCTAAAATTAGTCTGATTCAAGAGCATCCAGACCTGTTTTTGTAGAAGGGACCACATTTTAACAGACAGGTGAATGAAAAATCACATGATTGTTTTTAAATAGTAAGTCAAACAACTAACTGATTTTTTTTCCCTTAATTACACTTGTTTTAATGTGATGAGATCACACACTTAAATGACAGTGTGCAAGGTTACTCTAGTGCTGAATAGGCCAGAATGACTGGATCATTTTAGAAAAGTGGTAAGCAGTTTGAAAGGCTAATTTTCAGCAATTCCTCTGAAGATCAGATCAGCTAAATTAAACCAAAGGAGGTATGAAATGTAATTCATATTTGTTACATGATGGCAACAAAACACAGTAACATTGAGACTCTACAGCAACAGAGAGTAAAAGATTCATAACAAAATAACATTCATGTAATTTTGTTCAAAACGTAGATCTTGAGTACTTATATTAACTAATGTAGATAAAATGAGTATTTGGGATTCACTTGCTGAAATGGTCATAATTTTAAGAAAATGAAAGTAAAGAGGGGAAAATGTTTAAACTAACCTAAATAAAGTGGGAAATTCAGGTCACTAGAAAAGAAGCATAGGAAGAAAAGGAAAGGGAGAAGGGAAAAAGGATCAGTGGTTTTCTCCAAAGACTTGGAGTTTAATAACTAAAGGGATTTAAGGGCGCCTGGGTTGCTTAGTCGGTTAAGCGTCCGACTTTCGCTTAGGTCATGATCTCGCGGTTCGTGGGTTCGAGCCCAGCGTCGGGCTCTGTGCTGACTGCCAGCTCAGAGCCTGGAGCCTGCTTCAGATTCTGTGTCTCCCTCTCTGTCTGACCCTCCCCTGCTCGCGCTGTCTCTCTCTCTCCTAGAAATAAATAAAACATTAAAAAAAAATAAATAAAGGATTTAGCTTGGTCAGAATAGAATAGTCACAAACATAAAATTCAGTGGAGCTAGATCAATCAAGAAGCTATTCCTATAATTTGGAGCATGTTATTGCCCAGCTAGTTAGAGTTGATAGCTTAAGTTCCAGTCATTTCTGCTAAAATGTCTCAAATACAATCACTGCCAGGTGACTGAAATTCTATTTAAAGTTTACTTGATTATTTGATAAATTTGATAAAGTTTTGCTAAATTTATTTGATTACTGTAAGTAATTTACTGTAAGTTGCAAAGCTATGACATACATCTACATCTCTTCATCATAAACAAAATTCTCTCCATTACATGCCATTCAATTGCTTCTACTTTTTCTACTTACAGGCAGGTTGAAGATAGTTGAATAGAAGGGGTTAGGAGAAAGGTGAGAATAAATGGAGGGAGGGATGCTTCAGAAAGTTGTGTATTGATAAACAAAGGTACAAAAATAATTATAGTTGGAAAAAGACGTAGCACACTCTAAGCCTTCTATTTCACCTTCTTCTCTTCCCCATTTCCATTTCCATTACACCCTCTATTCTCATTACCACTTCTATACCTTCTTACTCTCATCAATACTTCCCCAAACTTAAGTTAAATTACAACAAGGCAAGGAAAGGAATGACTCCTTAAGATTGCTCATTAGCTTAGTCATTCTCTTTAGAACATATATAGTTCTTCTCACCAAAGTAAATAATGAAAAAAGGTAAAAAATTATTTTTTCATTTCCCCTAGAATAAGCTTTATCATTTATTTTTTCTAAAAAATATACATTTTATCTGTTTTCTAATGTGTTAGTGTAAAGTTGTTTACTTATTACACTTATGATATAAACATTTTTACTGTATTTTAATTATGTCTCCTCTTATACATATCACTGATTTTTCTGCCTTCTCTCTCTTTTTTTTTTAACTTGATCAACCACTGCATAGATTTTTTTCCTTTACTAGCCTTTTCAAAATAATTAGCTTTTGAATGTATTCACCTTTTCTATTATCCCTTGGAATATTTCTGCTTTCCCATTTTATATATAGGAATACCTTATTTTACCCATTTCACTTTATTCAGCCTCACAGATTGCATTTTATACAAATTGATGGTTTGTGGTTACTCCCCAATGAGCAAGTCTACAGGTGTATTTACTCATTTTTCTAACAGCACTTGCTCACTTTGTGTCTCTCACATCTTAGTAATTCTCTCAATTATTTCAAACTTTTCATTATTATTATATTTGTTACTGTGATCCATAATAAGTATTTTTGATGTTGCTATTCTGGTTGTTTTGGTGGGCCACAGCCACACCCTATAAGATCATGAACTTAATCAATAAATGTATGTATTTTGACTGCTCCAGCAACCAGCTGTTCCTTATCTCTCTCCCTCTCCTCCAGTCTCCTGTTCCCTGAGACAGAGCAATATTGAAATTCAACCAATTAATAACCTTAAACAATGGTTTCTAAGTGTTCAAGTGAAAGGAAGAGTCTCACATCTCTACTTTAAGTCAAAAGCTAGAAATTATTAAGTTTAGTGAGGAAGGTTTTTCAAAAAGCTGAGATAGGCTGAAAGCCAGATCCTCTTGCACAAAAAGGTTAGCCAAGTTGTCAATGCCAAAGAAAAAGTGCTTGAAGGAAATCAAAAGTGCTAATCCAGTAAACACACAAATGATAAAAAAGCTAAACAGGCTTATTGCTGGCATTGAGAAAGTTTTTGTGATCAGGATAGAAGATCAAATCAGCTATAACATTCTCTTAAGTCAAAGCTTAATCCAGAGCAAGGCCCTAACTCTCTTCAATTCTGTGAATATTGAGAGGTGAGGAAGCTGCAGAAGAGTTGGAAGCTGGTTAGTTCATGATGTTTAAGGAAAGAAGCCATCTCCATAACATAAGTGTACACAGTGAAACAGTAAGTTCTGATGTGAAAGTTGGAGTAAGCTATCCAGAAGATCTAGATAAGATAATTCATGAAGGTGGCTACACTAAACAAGAGATTTTCAATGTAGATGAAACAGTCTTCTACTGGAAGAAGTCTCTGGGACTTTCATAGAGAAGTCAATGCCTGGCTTCAAAGCTTCCAAGGACCAGCTGACTCTCTTATTAGAGACTAAAGCAGCCAGTGACTTGAAGTTGAAGCCAATGTTCACGTACCATTCCAAAAACTGGAGGGCACTTAAGAATTGTGCCAAATCTACTTTATCTGTGATCTATAAAAGGAACAATGGAGCCTGGATGACAGCATATGTGTTTACAACATGGTTTGCTGAATATTTTAAGCCCACTGTTGAGACCTACTACTCAGAAAAAAGAAAAGATTCCTTTTAAAATCTTACTGCTCATTGATAATACAATTGGTCACCCAGGAGCTCTGATGGAGATGTACAATGAGATTAGTGTTGTTTTCATATCTGCTGTTACAATATTCATCCTGAAGCCCATAGACTGAGGAGTAATTTCAACATTTAAGTCTTATTATTTAAGAGACACATTTCATAAAGCTGTAACTGCTATGGATAGTGATATCTCTAATGGATCTGGATACAGTAAATTTCAAACGTTCTGGAAAGGATTCCCCATTTTAGATGCCATTAAAAACTTTCATGATTCATGGGAAAAGGTCAAACTATCAACATTAATGGGAATTTGAAAGAAGTTGATTACAACTGTCATGGATGACTTTGAGGCTTCAAGATTCCCATGGAGGAAGTATCTGTAGATGTTGTTGAAATAGCAAGAAAATTTGAAGTAGGAGTTGAGCCTGAAGATGTGACTGAATGGCTATAATCACATGATAAACTTTCAGTGGATAAGCCGTTACTTCTTATGGATGAGCAAAGAAAGACAGAGTTTCTTGAGATGAAATCTAATCTGGTAAAGATGTTGTGAAGATTGTTGAAATGGTAATAAAAACAATTAGAGCATGACATAAACTTAGTTTATAAACAGTGGCAGGGCTTGAGAGGATTGACCCCTATTTTGAAAGAAGTTCCACTGTAAACAAAACGCTATCAAACAGAATCTCATACTACAAAGAAATCTTTCATGAAAGGAAGAATTGACTGATGGGGCAAACTCCACTTTGTCTTATTTTAAGAAATTGCCCCTGCCACCCCAATCTTCAGGAGCTACCACCTTGATTAGTCAGCAGGCATCAACATTGAGGCAAGATCCTCTAACAGCAAAAAGATTACAACTCACTGAAAGCTCAGATGATGGTTAGCATTTATAGCAATAAGATATTTTTATTTTATTTTTTTAATATTTTTTTTAATGTACATCTTTTTTTCTTCCTTAAATAGTTTATTGTCAAGTTGGTTTACATATAACACCCAGTGCTCATCCCAACAAGTGCCCTCCTCCATGCCCATCACCTTCCTGCCCCTCTCCCCCACCCCCTTCAGCCCTCGGTTTGTTCTCAGCATTCAGGAGTCTCTCATGGTTTGTTTCCCTCCCTCTCCCCAACTATTTTTCCCCTTCTTCTCCCACATCATCCTCCATTAGCTTCCTCTTAATCCACCTATATGTACAAACATATGGTATTTGTCCTTCTCTTTTATTTATTTCTGAGAGAGAGAGAAACAGTGTGAGCAGGGAAGGGTCAGAGAGAGAGAGGGAGATACAGAATCTGAAACAGAGGCTAGGCTCTGAGTTAGCTGTCAGCACAGAGCCCGATGCGGGGCTTTAACCCACGAACCATGAGGTTATGACCTGAACCAAAGTTGGATGCTTAATCGACTGAGCCACCCAGGTGCCCCACAATAAGATATTTTTAATTAGGATGTATATATCTTATTTTTTAAAATTTTAAATGTTTTTATTTATTTTTTGAGGGAGAGAGAGACAGAGGGCAAGCTGGGGAGGGGCATAGAGAGAGGGAGACACAGAATCCAAAGCAGCTGAGCTGTCAGCACAGAGCCCAATGCAGAGCTTGAACTCGTGAAGATCATCACCTGAGCTGAAGTCAGACACTTAACCGACAGAGTCACCCAGGTGCCCCAATATCTATATCATCTATATCTATCTATCTATATCTATATCTATATCTATATCTATATCTATATCTATATCTATCTATCTCTATCTCTATCTATATCTATATCATCTATATCTATATCTATCTATATCTATATATCTATATATTTCTATATATAGATATATATCTCCTATTTGTAATTAGCATATATATGTCTGTATAAGTAGAGACATAATGCTACTGCATACTTAGAAAATTACAGGATGTTATAAACATAACTATAAGCAAGGGGAAACCAAAAAATTCCTTTGACTTGCTTTATTGTGACATTTGCTTTATTGTGGTCATCTGAAACCAAACTGCAATATCTCTGAGGTATCCCTCTACTCTCTTTCTGAAACTCCTTTTAGGCCTATTTTGGAATTCTCATTCTGGTTTGGAATTCTGACTCAGGTTTCTTCAGATAATTAGAGTCAAATATCTCTGTCTGTGTCTGTATATTAGGCTTTCAAATATTTGAAAGATAGCATTCATATTTTCTTCAAGTCTTCCCCAGGTAAATAGCTCCAGTTCTCAAAAAATAATATCTCATATGCCAACTGTTTTTTTTTTTTTTTTAAAGTGCCATATGGGCAATTGTAAATGAATCTTTTTCCTTGAAATAGTAAACAGAAAAATAGGTTCTGCTTTTTCCTCTGTATTCTAGTATCATTCATTACATATCTATGTTCTAACACATATAACCATATAATGTGATTCTTGGTTTATATTCCTTCATCTACCACTAGACTGGTGATTGTAAGAGTAGAAGTTGTACTTGGAATATAATCAATCCCTAATATAAACTGGTTGATTTGAATTTACAAATTTAAGAAAATTTAAAATTATCAAACCATGAAGCATGATGGGCTTTTTCCAGTGGGGTTGAAATTGAATTATTTGCATGGACAAAATAGGTGAGACATGACTTAATAGCTGCTTTTATTGGCAGAAACAAAAGAAGTCTTAGAGATCTTAGCTCACAAAGCTCCCAATATAAGTCAATAGTATGTTGTTCCCTTTTACACAAAATGCCTCCTTGAGTGCATAGAAAAAGTCTCATTTTTCTTTCCATCACCAATCCTCACACATCAATTAGGACAGTAACTATGTGTTGTATGAATGAATGGCAATACTAACAAAAGAGGAGATTTTGACATGATAGTGTATATATTTCAAAAGGGAAATACAGTCTGACAAGGGTAATGAAAGAAACTCTTAGATACCTAAAGAGTTGTCAGATAGAAGATGGATTAAGACTTTTCTGTGTGATTCAAGTGAACAGAATTATATTTATTTGGTAAAAGTTACAGGCAAATCAATTTTGGCCTAAAAGAAGACACTTATGACAATTTTAACTATATAAAAATAGAATGCCCTGTTTTTGTGGTATGATGAAGCTGAAAAACAACTTATTAAAAGAATTGTTGAAAGAATTAATATGAATCATTAAAAAATTGAGCACGATGATTTTTCAAAATCCTACCAAGCTGTGGAATTAGTATCTCATGGTTAGAGGTAAAGGTGGACCATTAAGCCCTCAAATTCTAATTTAACCTAAATTTCTCTTTATTTTTGGTATAACTTTGTCAGACTATTGATTTAAATTAAAATTGTAGTCAACTTGACAGCAAAGGTGCCCCCCCCATCTAAATGTTAAACTTAATATATATTCTTAGGGTCTTATCTTCTGAGATTTGTATCATTGTTCCAAATCCCTGAAAACTTTTAAACTTCCAGCTCCGCTCTTGAGCATGTTATATGTTCATCCACATTCCTGTTACACCCTCAATCTCTGTCCTCATATAATCCATTAAAAGAAACATTGATCCTTACCTTAAGAAATTCCCTCTAGGATAACTCAACTTTTTCAAAATTCTACTCATTGTTCTCCATTCTGTCACCAATGGTATCATGGCATATATTCTTTAATGTTTTGCTAACAGTCATCCATTCTTCTAATGAACAGTTTTCTAAGATGGTCAGAAAAAGCACACAAGATCAATCTAACATAACCTGATTTTTCAGTGACCCTGTCCCAGCTCACAGTAATCACCATTTTCTTTTCTCAGAATTAAGTTTAGTAATTTGTTTATAATATTTTTCAAGAATTGGTAACTGGCCCTTTGTTATATGGATTAGGACATCTATCTTCTCACTATTCAAAAAAATAGGATGCAGCTCTTCCCATCTTTAGTCTTCTGGTTCGTCACCCTTGAGTTTTCAAAAATCTGAAATCAGTTTTATTGATTTTATCAGCAGGCACTGGGGCATATTTCATATGACCAAGGACAATGGAACTCACTTAAGTTAGTTAGATGCTCTCTGTATTTCTGCATGTTTTGAGCTTCATCTTTTCCAGTTTAAAAGTCTTTCACCAATACCTAAATGACAATTCAAAATTGGAAAAAAGTGATTCTATTCTTTCCTTTTTATCTGAACCTAGCTCTTCTTTATTCTTTCACTTAATTTGAATAAATACATACTTTTTTTGGGTCCTTAAACATTTTCCCACAGTTCACCTAATTCTAATCTTAAAATTTCCAAGCACTATTCTTGGAGGTCTCTGGAATTTTTCTTAGTATCTTTTCTTTGTCATGTCTTAATCTTTGAGTTTTCTTCTACAAAAATGTATGCTTCTTCTATTCATGAGGAATGGTGTGCAATTTGCATGTGTATCCTCAGAGCTAAACAAGAACATCAGCAACAACAAAGAATAAGCAATTGTGTTTGATTTGTTAATGATTTACACAAATAAACCATTTAGCCAATATTCTTTTATAGGGAACAAGAGTCCCTTTGCAGGCCTGGAGTAGTGCTTAGAAAGGGTCACACGGGTGGTTTCTGTTCATTTCCCTGGATTATGATTATTAGGAAGACCTCAGGTTAGTCCAGGGAAGAACAATGCAAGAAATTTACCTTCTCCTATATTTTGAGGCAAAAAAGCTTACATGTTGCTACAGCATAAAGGACTGGTCATTTTACCTTGATAGTAATACTTGATTCCAAAGAAAATAAATCATTTGGAGCACAAACCAGTGTTAGAGAAGTAGATATGGAGCTCCTAACAAGTCAAGGCTGTTTCTAGCTATGTAGGAAACTCATGGATACATCAGTCCTGGTGAGTTAATGACACCAGAAGATAATGACAAGCCATCCAACATCTTTGTTCCATTGAATCTTAGAGACTGAATTTACTTGTCTTTAAAAATACTTCTGTCAAAGTAATTATTTAACACAAGACTGGTAAACAGAAAGAGATCTATTCCAGACTCAGAATAAATGAGTAACTGATATTGGACAATAGTCTCTAGTATATTTCAAAAGAATGTCAGTAGTTTGCAATAGTATATGCATATAGCAAACTGCTGATTTTGGACAACAGCACCTACTTTCCTCTATCTGCAATCACAGAAGTCAATAGAGAAAATGGCACAGGCTATGAAAAGACTAGTTATAATAGGGGCCCACTGCTATGCTAAGGCACAGCCACAGAGCAACTGATTGCATAAGATCATCTATTCAGCCCCTAATGAGCTGTTGTTAGTGCTCTGTTCAACCTTCCACTAGGCACCAATTATGTTTACGGTTAGCAGTTCGGGTATGTATTGACTTCTCTGGAGAGTGGGTTTATGTGCAGAATTGTGGTGAATGGATTACAATCTGGCCCTCACGCCCTCAAAGTGCAGACTCCAGGAGAACCTGCAATATAGTTAGAAACGTGCTGGAAGAAAGAGAAAAGAAAGAGGAAGAGAAAACAGTATGGTGTAGGGGGCTGGAGAGCCAAGTGGGTTAAGAGTGGAGGTTGTGTACTGCCAGCCTTTTCTGCCCCTAACAGGAAATTACAACAAATCCAAAAAGCTTGGCCTGTGACTAAAGAAGCATTTGTTCCCGACCATTAAGCCTGGCTTGCTCACCAGAAGGATTTTACAGTCCCTTTGACCATGTTGAAAATTTGAGGATGGAGATAATCCCTTTCACTCCTGTTTTTTGTTGGTCTGCAAAACTGTTTGAGAGATTGAACCTTGGGTATTTGTCAGTGAGGCCTAATGCACATTTTGCTCTCTTTCAATGGGTATTCAGCAGACTTCAGATCTATAAAAATTCGACTTAGTCTTTTCCTATTTTCTCATCTGTGGGGGCTGGGCAGCTGAGCGTTATCTGAGAGGTGCCAGCTGTTGCTATTACAGACGGCATTCAGTGGTTCATTTATCTGAATATGTACTGTTACTCTGCAAGATCTCAGGGAAGGAGACTTTGTTGTAATGGTGATGTGTTTCTTTTTTGATGGAACTCTTAAATAAATATCATTTTTTAAAAAGGGGGGCTCTGAGTGACTGGAAGCAATTCTTATACACATACTGACTTCAGCAGCTGAGAGATACATGAAAATACCTTATATATCCACAACTGTATAAAAAATATATATCGTTGAAACAGCAAATATCTTTCTAACTATAGCACTAATATTACTTGTGGTATGTATGAAAAAGCAATAATGACCTTCATTAATCTGATTGTAATTAACACGTTCAATTACTAGATGACTTATAAAATGTTGAACTGAATGTGTAAAGCTGATTCAAAAGTATATGGACTTTATTAAAGCCATTTAGTGCGCTTTAATTAGTAAATTATACTCTTCTGACCTCATGAATGGTTTAGAATTTCACACACTTGCTTTTCATAGGAGACGCCTGAGCTTAGTCATCACTTTCAATTAAACGAACATATGAAATCAAGGCCTAGAGGTTATTTAAGTCAACAAATTATTTTTTTAATTCCCAACGTATAAATAGATCTTTCATTTGTAAAATAGCTAATTACTCTTAATTATAGTGGACTCTAGCTATTGTTTGATAAATGAGCTTAACGTCTGCACCTGTCAACTTAAACATCCTTAGACATTTAAAGAACTTTTTGAAATATTCAAGAATAAGGAAGTATTCTTTTGCAGGGCTATTGTGACTTTTTAAAAAATTGCAAATGGATGCTTTAGTTGAAATAATTCAAATATCAGTTACGTGGTAGCAGAAAGAAAAATGAAAAATGGTGATTCTATTACCAATAAAAAAGGCTGGCCAAAGAAAAGCTAGAGATGGAGAGAAAGGGTTGAAGACCACATGGGGCTGAGGGCTAGGAAATGGAGTTTGATGCTGAGTGATGCCTGGTTCCAGAAGTCATAATGGTTAAGGACGTGGTGTAAAGAGGTACGTAGCTATCTACCTCAAGGGCTAGAAAATGTCCTGAGAGGGAACAAGCAGTTTTAGTTTGACCTAAAAATGTTAGAAGAATTTGAAAAATTTGAGGATGTATTGGTATAATACAAACTACTAATTTGGAGAAGAGAAACCTGCTGAACAGGTAGAAATCTAAATTGCTAAATATACTAAAGAAATGCAATTTTACTACTTTAGCATATGTAAACCATTTCTGCCTCATAAAGTATTTCCAGGTAGTATCTATTCTACTGGATCCCCTTTAAGGATTGCAAGAGTCCTTCCACAGAATCTCGGATGAGAGAGGGAAAACAGCCATAGCCTCTATTCCATCCTTAACTAGTATAGAGCTTCTGCTTGACACAGCCTATTAAACCCTATTATCTCAAATATCTTTCCTTACATTGAACAAAGGTAGGCCATCAGAATACTGAGATGAAATAAAAAGTCATTAGCATAAAGAATCTTGTAATTCAATGAAGAAGGCAGAAAAGTAATAGAAGTTGTGAATGTTGCATTAGACTATGAGAGAAACCTGCATGTGCCTAGGGTGCTCCTGGGTTATAAAGGAGGGCATTTATTTCTCTCAGCCTGAACTGGGATGCAGATCTGGGACCTAGTAAGAAGGGGTTTCCTAAGGATGGCCACACATCATTTGAGTTTCTAAGGATGTATGGGAGTTAACCAAGTGTTAAGTAGAAGGAATGGGCAATCCAAGAGAAGGTAAGGGGATATTCAGAGGTCTAGAGACCTGAGGGAGATTGGTTTGCTTAGGGACCACATAAAATTCACTATAATTAAATACAGAAGCCAATGTCCTCTCCATCTTTGAATATGTCTTTTTTAAAATGAAAAATATCTATCTGTTATGCCTCTTTGGTGTATCAATTCAGTTTCTTCCCTTAAGTCCTTTAGTTAAGGTAGAGGAGTGGGACAGGAAAATCGTACTTTGCTATTAAACTGCAGATTGGATGTAGTATCTGCCATGTGACAGGACTTGCCCATGGAGACAAAACTCCAGGAACTTGACCAACTCTGCTGAGAAGAAGCAAGTCACTCAACTTCATCTGTTCTCAAACACAGAGCAAAGAACTCCCTCCACCTTCCCACACTGCAAACTCTGCTAGCCCCCTGCTTCTAGATACATGGAGACGGCTGAATAGATGCATATTTCTTTTTAAATGAGACACTTAGAAATGACACAGGACTCTAACCATAAGACCAGAATTAGTTGGAACAAAGGAATAAGAATTTACTTATATTTCTGCTCAATGTTTTTTTTTTCCTTTTTAGTTAATCTGACTATTCTGGATTTGACCTGAGACCAATCTAACGATCCCTTATCTCCTGTGTAAACAAAATTCTTGGACTGTTCTTCCTCAGCAAGGTTATTTAGTTCCTGCCCCAGATCAGGTATGATATAACCTTTAGGTACTAAAGTTAATTTTATTATGTTTAAAAATTTTTTAATGTCCAGACATTCTATGGGATTATTCTCATTCCCTAGAACTTGCAATACACTCTGTGATTAATAGCAAACAACTATTGAGCGCTTCGCTATGTGCCAGATACCCTTCCAACTGCTTTCTATGTATAAACTAATTTATTCCTAATAATCACTCTATAATTTATATGCAACTGTTACCCACATTCTATGATTCAATCAATACCTTTGAGGCTAAGGAATGTGCAGAAGGTCATAGCAAGTAAATGGAGGATCTGGTGTGTATATCCAGGTAATGTGCCTTTAGAGTTTGCCGTTTTAGCCATGACACTGCACTGCTAATCCACTTTGCTATATAGTGCCTCAGCTGCACCAAACTGAGCTTGTGTAACTTAGAAAATCTATTAATTGCACCTCCACTTAGGTCCTTTATTCTAACAATTAATTTATCAACAAATTTTGAATGGGCAACATTTATGTGCCAGGCTCACTCTTTTAGACATCTAGATACACAGGAAGAGAAATCATGTGGTCAACATTCGTACATAGATTAAATTCTCATCGAGGTAATGGAAATTACAGACCATGTGAAGCAGAACCTGTATGAGATCTAGAGATAAAATCCAATTTACTTATTTGGCAAAACGAGAAAATCAGACCCAATATAAAATTCATTGTAAGCACACACACACACACAGACATGCACACACACACAGACATGCACACATCCACACCCACATACACACACCCGTTACCTAAATTTATAAACAATTATACACTATGAAGCACATAAATATCAACTGGATTAAAGGAGATCCTCTGAGCATGGTCTCACCTCTACAAATAAATTAAATGTTTAAAAAACAACTAGAGATAAATTTATCAAAATATTATCAGTGTTTACTTTTCTATGATAGTATGCACAATTTTTGTAAGCTTTTTTTTTTTTTTTTTACTTACAAGAAAAGACCTACATTGGGGCAGCATCTGGATGACTCAGCTGGTTAAGTGACCTACTTCAGCTCAGGTTATGAGCTCACAGTTCATGGGTTTGAGCCCCACGTCAGGCTCTGTGTTGACAGCTCAGAGCCTGGAGCCTGCTTCAGATTCTGTGTCTCCCTCTCTCTTCTCCCCTCCCCCTCCATTGCTCATGCTCTGTCTCTCTGTCTCTCCAAAAAAATACATTTAGAAAATAAAAAAAAGATCCACAGTAAAGACATACAAATAGAAAAAAAATGTTTAAACTGAAAAATAAATCCTCATCTCAAAACAAAACAAAACAAAAATTTGAATGTTTAGAGCCACTACATGCACTGTTCCAAAATTCCTTGGGGTTTGATTTCAGGCTCTACTGATGTTCCAGTAAAGCTGAAACCCCTCTGATATCTTTCGGCTGCTCTAGACCATCTGAGAATACAAAGGGATTTCTCAGACTGTACCTACTTGACTTAGCTAATGACTCAACTCAACTATAGGAAAATGAGAGCAATTCCATATTTAGGAGCTAAGCTCTGCAGGGTTTCTCCTGAATAATGATTCTAAATTATGCCACATGCTATGGAGAGCTTGCTTTCTCCTAAGAAAAGATGACTTATCAAACTGTGCTATCTCTTTACGAAATTGACTAGGCAAAAGAACTTAACAAAAAATGAAAACAGCTTTGGTGCTGGAAAGGCCACACATATTTCCCAGTAATGATTCTAGTAATTAAGGAAAAAAATAAGAGGAACCTGGAATCCTCAAATTGTCCCATTTTGTTAAGTGAACTACAGACCGTTATTCCAACTTTCATGCAGTGGTGTGTAGAAAATTATTTTTATTTTTTTATAGAATTATGGTAGTAATAAAACCAATAGTGGATTTAATTCAGAATAAGAACTTTTATAAGATGATAATCATAATGTTGTTACAAATTCATAGAAAACCATGGGTGGGCTGTCATAGTAGTTAGAGGAGAATTGGCATTGGGTCAATTAGATCATCTATCTCTCAGCCTTTCCTTAGGGTTGAGAATGGGTTCCAGGGGCAGAGGGGTACTCAAACTAGAAACCTCCTCATTCAATCTCATGAGATTTCTTTGGGAATAGTTTCAACACTTTGCCTTTAACTAAAACCTATTCTAAACTGTAACACTTACAGTAGCTAGCAACTACTCATTCATTACATTAGCTAACAAGATCTGGTAGATTTACTCTATTAATAAGAAAAAGCAAATCCAAGATAAATTGTATATATAGTCTTTGGCCAGTCTTTGTTTTTAGAGCACCAAAACCAACGGGCCAACTAGAGCTCTACCAAGCTAAGTGTTGTAAATTTGACACATTTCCCCAAATAACTAGTATCGTGGAACAACATGCAATGATAACCTCTAACATAAGTAGCCTAGGGGTTTTCCTGGGCTTATCTACCTCATAGTGTGTTTGTGAAGATTAACAAAGTTAAGGTAAGTAAGGCATGCACTTGCTGTCCTAGTATATATTTTCAGACAATAAAGCAATATGCTAATAGAAAATGTAATTCAGAACCACGACGATGATGAACACTGTCATAATTATCAATCACAAATATATATTGGCCTACCTCGAGGAAGTATGAGACCAAAGATTCAATTATATTTGTTATGCCACTTGGTATATAATGTACCTTGACTAATTTAGAAAGGCAGTTTTAATAACAAAGCTCGGTACACAAAGAGTGTTCTCATAAACTTTAATTTGTCTTAAGCAACCTATTCACTGATGGAATCAGCAGCTTGCGTTTAATATGCTCTAGTAAAACTCATTCTCTGCAATTATTCAAAACGATTGTTTCAAAATTCAAATGGAATCCTCTTACCCAAAGATGAAACTGTTCACAGCTTCCCATTGGTCTTAACTTGGTGACCTAAGAGATCACTGGGATTGACAAAGCCCTGCCTGGTCTGGAAGCTAAAGTCTTTTTGAGGTTTATCTAAGTGTCCCTCCTCCCTCCCATCCATACTGGGACCCTTTCAGCTCTTCCAGCATAGACTGCTCCCCACTTCTTCGAGGTTTCAACACACACTCTTCACCATCCCTACTCATTTTATTTAGTCAGCTTAATAACATTCTCAAAAAGATCTCCAGAGTAGAATGCGTATACAAAGTAGAATGTGTGTACCCTATATGGGGCATGCAAGATAGTCCTCTGGGCACTGGAAAAGGGGTCGTTGGGGGAAGCTTATATTTCTGTTTATTTTTACCTAAGCTTAAAGGTAAACTATGCTTTCAAAATATTGAAATATCCACAGACAGAACCATGTACAGGTAATTTACACATAATAAATGCATATATATTTGGAGCATATAATACAAAAAACATGTTTGCAAGCCACTGCTTCAAGTGTTATTTCATTATGTTGCCTCGTCATGAACATATCAATTGCTCAACTGTTTACATCATCCTGAGTGTCTTCCTTTATCAATCAGACTAACACAAAAACTCTGCCTGCAGACTCATAGTATGATACACTTCTGTGAAGCATAATTGTAGTTGTAATTTTACATTAATCTCTGAGATGATATATTTAGTGTCTCTTTTCAATCACTGGACTCTCTAATGAGGCCAGGCACTGAGGTCTATTTTTGATCATCTTTTTTCTTTCATAATGCTTAGCATGTTGTCTGACTTATATAAGTGCTTGATAAATATGTAATGAACTTAGAGGGGAATGAGTGAGAGTGTGAGTGTAGCATATAAATGTATAAATATCCGAAATGTATAGTATACATGTGAAACATATCTATGTATGCATCTGTATTTGACACCCTGATGTCTTCATGTACATATATATATGAGCCAAAATAAAAACTCTTCAAAGAGAGAGCTGAATTTCTTTTTCCTGCTCTATTTGAAACCAATAATCCCTCCTCCATTTCTCTAGTTCCTTTTCCATTGATTTCAGTGGATTCTTTTTTTTTTTTTTTTGGTGTCATATGTTTATTTGCTATAGATTTGTCAGGACAAAGCTCAAATATCAGCTGGGTCCATGATGCCCTCAGTAATTGCAAAACTGTTTGCTGTAAAACAGATTAAGAGGCCCTCCTCAGCACGCACTGAGCCAAGTTCTCCCCTGGCCGCCTCAGGAACATGTGGCAGGGCTCTGTAATGTGATGGATAACATATGAAGTGCAGAGGGCTGCCCATATGCTGCGGCAATTTTCCTGTACAGGATGTGCTCTTTGGACTTAATAATGGTGATTTAAGATACTGGTGAAAATTCCAGTTCTCTTTAGGTCTCATTCAGAGCTCCTAGGCAGGGGGTGGCAAACCTATAATCCCACACTGCAGGAAAGAAAATGAAAGAAGGGAAAAGAGACCTCTAGGACTGACTTGTATTAGAACTGATCAGATCAGTTTGTACTACCTGCAGCAGAAAGAAACAGATATCACTGCTTGAAAAGCTAAAAATTGAGTAAAAGAATGCATGAGGTCACATAAAACCCCTCTAATCTGGGTTGGGGTTGGAGGAAGGAATGCTGGTTATCTTTATCTTTATCTCATCTTCTCTCATCTGATATATAAATATCTAAGACCAGTGGTGAGATTAGCAGAACACACCTTTGGGGTTTGGGAGGAGTAACAAGATGAACAGCAGTGAACACGAAAGAGTGGTTGGGTTTTGGTGGGCAGGAAGTATGATTTGATGGGTCTATGACTATTAAATATTATGAATAAAGTCAGGCTTTCCTGATGAAAACAAGAGTTCAGAATGCTAAATTTTAAAGGATACAATCAAACTGGAAATCTTTTCGGGCACCTGGGTAGTTCAGTTGGGTAAGCCTCCAACTTGATTTTGGCTCGGGTCATGATCTTGGGGTTCGTGAATTCAAGCCCCACATCAGGCTTTGTGCTGACAGCGTATAGCCTGCTTGGGATTTCCTATCTTCCCTTCTCTCTGCCCTTCCCCCCTCTCAAAATAAATAATAAACTGACAAAAAATTGTAAATGTTTATTCACTTTTGAGAGAGAGACCACACACAGAGTGCAAGTGGGGGAGGGGCAGAGAGAGATGGAGACACAGAATATGAAGCAGGTTCCAGGGTCTGAACTGTCAGCACACAGCCTGATGCAGGGCTTGAACTCATGAGCCATGAAATCATGATCTAGGCCAAGTTAGATGCTTAAACTTTAAAAAACTAGAAATATTTTGTACAAGAGATACTAGTATCATGAGATGGCACAATACTATACCTAAAATAGAATGGTTACAAAAGCAAGTCATACTCAGTATGTAACCAGGGGAAAGAAAAGCTCTGGAGGAAATGTGATTGGTAGCATCAAGTAGAAAATCAACTTCTGTGGAAGAAGTGTTAGGTAGAAAATTAGGCATGTCCTATACAGTCTTAATAGCCAGGACTGGGACCTGTAGATAGATGGTTCAGACACTTTCAACTCCATTTAAGGAAAGATACTCTAGGACTCTGTGATGACTGCATAGGCCAACTAAGGAAGGAGGGTGAGGGTGGACCAATGGAAGTGACCAATCAGAGCCCAGATTACTGGTTTCCAAACCTGCCAGACTACCAGAAACCCATGGGGAACCTCCTAACCATGACCAACACAAAGCAAATGATTCCTATAACTTAGGCAAAGTGTAGGATGATATAGACATAATTCAAACAGACAGTGGAAGATTATTTTTAAGAGTCCCTTCATCTCTGAGATCTCGATTCTACTTTTCTGTATAACCTCTAGAAATAGTAATAATCAAAGAATTGGCAAAAGGAGAAAGGTATCATTGAAGACTTGAAGAAAAAACTTAATGATTGATGAAGTTTTAATGAGAATTTTTAGTTTCTTTAGGTGTTTCTATGTTCTATACTTTATTCTCCGGTTATGTTTGCCAATGCACTCACTGGCAAAGAGAAGATTCTTGGTGGTCACTTCAACCAAGCCATTTATGAACTACTAAATTCCTGAAAGGAATTATATTATGATCCAAAATATAGGGAGAGAATATATGTCAAAAAAAGGGGGAGGGAGGGAGGAGAGAGAACATAAACAGAAACTAGCAAGGGAGAATCATTTTTAATAAAATATATTTGGCAACACTTTTGGTGAATGTGTAATGGTTGTGAGGACATACACTATGAAATGTTCTCAAACTTCACTGCAGATAGAGAATATTTGAGAAGTTTGTTAACTTGCAGATTTGAAGACTGCACCCAAGAGATTCTAATTTAGTAGGTCTTGGATGATGACAGAAATTTGTGTTTTTAATAAGCAGAAGGAACAATTGCACAGACTGCATTTAGAGAAATTATAGTCCTCTCTGATAGAACTTTCCACAATGAGGAAAATACTCTCTATATGCACTTCTCAATGAGATAGTCCCTAGCCACATTTGGTTGTTGAGTACTTAAAAAGTAGCTACTAGAGGTGAGGAACTGAATTTTCAATATTCCTTGATTTTGCTTATCTTAAATTTAAATAGCCACAAGTGGTCAGTAGCTGCCATATCAGAGTTGATCTTTAGAATACACTTAGCTGGGGGACAAGGAACATCACTTTTCCTTTGCATTTTACTTGCCATAGTGAGGAAGCAAAGATACAAGATCTCATTTAGAATAGCACGGAATAACATTTTCTGCAGGATGCTTCCATTCAATCCACCAGTGTGTCTATAGCACTGTGATTTTATGTTATCAGAATAAACATTTTTATCCCCATCCCAGTCTGTAAATAGCAAGTCATGCCATATTCATAAAGTGAACTAAATGAACAATCTGTGGCTATCTCCATTTACTTGCACTGAAAATGAATGATCACAGAACAGTGGGTGTATTGTTGGGCCTTGTGGTGATCCCAACTGTTAGCTTCATGACTATTCTGCCTGTGGCTAATCAGGTCAGGGACCTGAGCCTTGATTAGGTGTTAGAAAGGGCTACACCATGGCCTTCAGAAGCTTCCTAAATCCATAGATGTCTCACTCCTAAGTGAACACTAAGAATGCTGACTGCCAAGAAACTCACAATGGAACAAATGGAGATTCCAAACTATCTCATAGACGGGTTTAGTGCCAATAAATATTCTGAACCAAAGAGCATCAGGGTCTAGTATTCATGCGACAAAAAATATGACATACCAGATTTTCCTTCAAAATTTTGTTGAATTCCTATGCCAGGTTTCGCAGGGATGTGAGGTTTTATCTCTATTGGACCTGTTCTGAAAAAAACTTTTAGTCAAAAAAGCTAAAAAATACATGCGTGCATGTGTGTGTGCACACACACACACAGGCTAAGTAGATGGAGTTTGGCAGGCGAGTGTGGGGCACAGTGGATTTGGAGGCTGGAATGAGAGTGCATAATCATGTCAAAATAACTCACCCCCAAACAGAGAATAAAATAAAAGGGAAGTAGGGCAGAAAAAAAGAACATTAATGGATCCACCTCCTTCGCCCCCAGAGACAAAGGTTCTTTCTGCACCCTTCACATTAGCATTTTGGCATATGGAAATGAATTCTGATGCTAGTCTATAACAAATTACTGCTCTCCTAACTCAAGTCTTAGACAACTTCAGGTGGCTGGCAATAAGTGGTCTTAGAGAATTGTTTTAAGAAATTCTGTGATTGACAGTACACGTATTTTGTGTGAATTGGTATTGGCAATATTTCCTGACCTGCACAGCTTGGTGAAGTGGCCTGGTTCCTGGGAGAATCTCCCCCAGAAAAAGGGGGAGGGATGGATTCTGTAGCTGATGTCTCTAACTCTTTCTCCAGCGAAGTCAGGATATAGTGAGGGCTCAGCTAGTTCATAAATTCATTCCTTAAGACTCATTTTGTAGTCAGAGTTGGGAAATGATTCCCCAGTGTAATGTTTTAAAAAGAGCTCCTCTACATAGCACATCTCAGTTTCCTTTTGTGAGTAACCCTTTGTGGGCTCAACTCCTTTGTCCCAATTTTATAGACTCAAGAGTGGAAGCTCATGCGATAAGGTCATATAATAAGTCAGTGGTTCATTTGGGATTTAAATTCTGGTTTTTTGATGCTTATTCCCAGGCACATTTTATAATACTGCACTACTTCCTATCTTAAATACCATACCATGGTTCTAAAGAATTCAGCAAAATAAGTTTGCAGATTTAATTTAAAAGAAATAAGAAGATTGGTATTACCTGGCTGTGTGTGTTACTGTTACAATTTTGTCTTTATGTCTTTTGCTCTACACATGTGAGTAGGTATGTATGTATATGTGTGCATACACACATATGTATATACCTACATGTGTGTAGGTGTGTGTGTGTGTGTGTGCGCATGTGTGTGTACTTTGCATTCGAAAGCTTTAATTTCAAAAGATGTCCCGGCCTTGATAAATCTCTGTGACCTATTATTCTGGCAGTAATTCTAGGCTTTGTTCTCCTTCTTATAATGCCTACAGCACAGGTTTCTTTACGGTTGTCATGGCTTGCCTGTCAGCCTACCTATCCCCTATGCCTGGACTCCTTGATCACTGACCCTAGTAGGAGCAACGGTCATTAGTGGTTCCTGGGTCTGTGGAAAAAAGGAAGGAGCTTGGACAAGAGGGAAAACAAAATGAAAAGAAAAGAAAAAGGCAGAAAGCCACACATATATAGTTTACAGTTTTCATATGCTTCCCATTTGGGAATAAGAATAAGAATCACATATGCATCCTGGGTTGTCTAGACAGATTCATACTTGAGGCTAAAGTTTGCCAGAGAAGGTTTTTAAGTATTATTGACTTTTGTTTTGCATTTTAACATTGTTCCCACTAAATTCTCAGCTTGAGTTGGGTTCTTTGAATCATGAATATGGTAAATATTTGAACAAATGTTGGATAATGGTGCTTTTTAACTCAACCACTCATCTTGCTTCTTAAATTCCTGTTCTATTTACTTATGCGAAACACAGTTATCAACAAGCATCTGGTTTCCTTTGTCAGATTTAACACCCAACAATGCCCTATTAGGATGGATAGAGCAAAAGACAGTATAGTTAAATCCTTTAAAACTCTAGCCCATTCTCCTTCCCTTTCATTCCTTATTTCATCTCCTAAGAATTGTGCCAAATAGTAAAGAAAATGAGTGAGGACAAAGAAGAGGTTTTGAGGTGAAGACCTCCGAGTGGAGAGGATGTTTTATTGTAATTAATCTTGTCTCATTTGAAATCAACATGGGCTTGCTAATTCAACTAATGGAATTAGAGTAACTATGTTTCAGATCTCTTCTCATCACTTCAGATATAAGCATGCACATAATAGATTCTCTTCACTGAGCCTCCAGCTTAGTGAAGACAGTAAGAGGCAACCATATAATTGCCATGTGTATAGTGTTAAGGGACCACGTAGTGTCCATGTCCAGTACGAAGGTATCAATGAAGGCTTCCTGTAGGAAGAGAACTAGTTCTATCACTTAAAAGTGGGTGGTCGGGGTGCATAGGTGGATCAGTTGGTTAAGTGTCCAACTTTGGCTCAGGTCATGATCTCACAGATCGTGGGTTTGAGCCCCATGTTGGGCTCTCTGCTGTCAGTGCAGAGCCTGCTTTGGATCCTCTGTCCTCCTCTCTTTCTGCCCCTCCCCTGCTTGTTCTCTCACTCTCTCTCAAAAAAAATGTGGGTGGTGTTTATCAACTATTACCTCTCTCTCTAAGTCTGACACCTCACTTGCTCCTTTAAAATATTATCCCATGCAGCTCTAACATACCAGGGATAGTAGATGGAAACATTCACTGAATCTAACTTTCCTATACTGATCACTAATGCTTTATCCAGGCATAAAGTTAGTATTTCTTTTTTTTAAATGTTTATTTTTGAGAGAGAGGATGAGTGGGTTGGGGGCACAGAGAGAGTAGGGGACAGAGAATTCAGAGTGGGCTCTGCACGGACAGTAGCAAGCCTGATTTAGGACTTAAATTCATGAACCATGAGATCATGACCCAAGCCGAAGTCAGACACTCAACTGTCAGCCACTCTGGCACCCCATAAAGTTAGTATTGCTGAGCAGGGAATGGTCATAGGTTGAAATTCTGTACATTCAGCATATAAATGAAGTTTACCTACCTTTCTCCCTTTGGCTGGAGACAAGAGGTGGTCTCAGAAGCCAGAACTTTATCTGCAGTCACAACTAACATCCCCTTGGCCAGAACCTGGCTCTACACTGCTTATGCACCCCATCATTGCAACTCCCTCCTCTTGTGTTAAATCAATAGTTTATGACATGTACAAGGAAAAGCTGTAAATTTAATTTTGTTCCCTGCAGTGCAATTCCTATCTTGTTTGCTGGAAACATAATGAATGTGTTTGCCCTCCAGACCCCCCACCCAGTGGAGCAATTGGAGGATAAAGAAAGAGAAAATAGGAAAGCACAATTAAGTAGATGGATTAAAACTGGATTAATCAGAAGCCTGAATAAAGATAGGCATATGCCTTTTGTGTAAGTGTGTATGTTTATGAGCATTTGTGTATTTTCACCCCAGAAATTCACAAGACAGGAGATGATATTTCAGGAAAATTTGAGCTCTATCTGTGCCTTGGAAATTTAAGAGGAGTCCAGACAGCTTATGTTTAATTATGAGGGAAATGTAAGCAGAACAGGCCAGCTGTACTTGACTTGGCCTCATCTACTGTCACTCCTCCTCCTGCCTTGTTTCTATGTAGCAAAAATGCCCAAGCTCCTCATCACTAGGGGCCCTCCATTGCTGTTCCCTTGAATGTCTTCCCCCACTCTATACATGATTAGCTTCCTCTCATTGGTTCTCAGCTCCCATTCCACCCCACTCAGGCTCTCCTGATCTCTTTAGCCTTGTTGCATAATCTTTAGAGCCTTTATCATCTGAAGCCATCTTGTAGATAGATAGATAGATAGATAGATAGATAGATAGATAGATGATAGATCAATAGAAGTATCTTTATCTAGATATAGCTACATCTATATATATGTATGTGTATGTGTTTCCTTCTTTAAAAAAATTTTTTTTCCACTATGAGATAAGTTCAGTGGGAGCAGAGAACATGTCTGTTTTATTCCTTATGCAGTCCCAGTGACTACTATAATACCCATCATTTGCACTGCTCACTGACCTGCTGAATCAGTGAAGGGATAATATATTGAGGTCATAGCTACTCAGGAAACAAACAAACAAGAAAATGTATGTCAACAGATTTTGCTATTGTAACAATACTTCAATTGATCTCATCATAGCTGCCCTTTATATAGCACTTGCCACATGCCAGGCCCTGTTCTAAGTTCTTTACATACTAACACATTTATCCTTACAAAAACTTAGGAGATAAGCACTATTATCACCTCTACTTTTTAGATGAGGAAACTGAAACACAGAGAATAGAGTGCTTCAGTGACTTGCCATGTTCACAGAGCTACCAGGAGGCAGAAGGAGCATTTAGACCCATACATGAGAATGGCTTTTAGGGACTGTACTATATCATCTCTCAACTCACATCATTACTATAAGAAACTTCAGCCACTCAGCACAAATAAGGCAACAATAACATCAAAACACCTAATGTGTGTGTGTGTGTGTGCGTGTGTGTGTGTGTGTTGTGATTAAACTGCACCACAGACTCCCAGAACACAGTCATTGCTGTCAGAAAAAATCCAGTGTAGAAGCTTAGAGTCCATCTGCAGATTCCTATGACCTGAATTTACATTATCAAACATAGTCAGCTTAGACCTTTTTTAAAAAATATTTATTTGATTATTTTCAGAGAGAGAGAGAAAGGGGGAGGGAGAGAACCCCAAGCAGACTCTGTGCTGTTAGTACAGAACCTGACACAGGGCTTGATCTCACAAAACATGAGATCATGACCTGAACCAAAATCAAGAGCCAGACACGTAACTGACTGAGCCAACCAGGCACCCCCGTCAGCTTAGATCTTAAGCAATTTATGCAGCTGTCCTGCATGTAAGTGAAGACATTTCTTCACAGCATCATTTGGCCTGAGAGATTGTTAACACAAATCCATTCTTTGAAAAGTTGAAGAGAAAGGTGTGTGTGTGTGTGTGTGTGTGTGTGTGTGTGTGTGTGTAAAACTATGAAACAAAAATGGCCCCAGGGTCCTATGAAACATGTATAGCCTTTATACCTGGTCCATATGTCTCTCTATCCATCCACCCATTCATTCATCAAATGCCTGCCCATCACTGTGTAAGTGATGTAAGCAGGGGGTGTAAACAGAGACCAAGGCAACACTGCCCATTGCTCCCATGGAGACGCATTCTGGCATGTATTGTTCCCAACACTCCCTGGCCTTCATTCCATACGTGGAGTTTTTATGCAGTGCCAATTTGTAAACAAGACAGAGAAAAAACTGTGTGTGAGTGTGAAGAGCAAAGGGAATAAAGCAGAAACAGAGGCACAGCCATCAGGAAGAGAAGCCCTGGGTAATGTGTAAAGGAGCAGTGAGAGCAAAGTGGGGGAATGAAGCCAACAGTGAAAGTAGGGGACCTGGGGAAG
The DNA here is from genome assembly GCA_017311185.1 of Proteles cristata cristata. NCBI lineage: Eukaryota > Metazoa > Chordata > Mammalia > Carnivora > Hyaenidae > Proteles > Proteles cristata. The sequence goes on along the minus strand of JAESUZ010001019.1, from coordinate 2,822,660 downwards.
GGACAAAATCATAAAAAGGAATGACAGTTTTGTCCCTATAGACCCAGCAGGTAAATCTCATGTGTCCAGCACAAGTGGGACTGTTCATCTTGAAGCATTTTTGAAAGGGTTTAAGATATAATAGTAGCAATAAACAAGTTGTTCAAAATATTTCTTAGGCTAATGAATACAAAAGCTCCACTGGCCCATCACCCCTGTGCTTGTTCTCGGGAAGATACCCTGAGAGCTTTTCTTTACTTATTGACCAATGGGTCCATTTGGTTGTCGGAGATGATATCCCCAGAGGGCGGCTCTCTCTGTGCCATGGTGAGTGGCAGAACTATGGCTGTATTTCCCAAGAATCAAAGGACATTAATTTACATTTGAAATGAGAGGGAGAAAATCCATCATTTTATTGTCAGTTTTGTTCCAATCAATCCACCCCTCACCAGGACTGCCAAGTAGACCTTTGATAGAGATTCATCCCAGAAATAGGATGTAAAATCTTAATGAGATTATTTTGATGTTTACAACCTCTAAGAAGATCCCCCAAATGTCAGGAGGGAGGTATTTTTTTCAGCATATACCTGATCCCTGAGTATTAACTTACCGAATCCTGATAAGACTCATAGGAATAGCCCTGGCTATGCAATATGTGCTCACCCTGCAGTGTGAGTTGACAGGGCAGAGGACAGCCTTGATGACATAAACATCTCCCCCTCTGATGCCTAAAATTCCACTGCTATTTATCAACGCTTAGGGGAAACCAAGGAGCCATGATGAATTAGCTAAGATATTTATACATTCAGTTCCTCAATTTAATTACAAAAAAGCACAGTACAATTCATTATATACTTCTAAATACTAAATCTAATTCTGCTGTCCTAGTGGTATCTTTTCCTAAAATGGACATCTCTTAAAAGGAACAGGTATAGAAGACTAAAACTGATTTGTTGATCAAATGGTTTTACTCTCTACACTTACAAGTCAGGAAAAGGCATATAAGAAAAATGGAAAAGGCAAGAAACACTCAAACTTGAATTGCCTTTTTCCCTAAACTGCCTCTAGTGAATCTAGTAGTGGAACAATTGTTCATGAAGACCCTTTGCTATTTTCCAGTTTACATCCCTGCCAGGAAACAGAATGAGAGAGGCAGGCTTAGGCAAGGGCTGAGCACTGGGCCTGAGGCATTTGTCATATATTAACCTTCCAGAGCCTGCTTTCCACCCAGTGCACACCCTTCTCTTTCTCTGCTTCCTACCACGAAAGGTGTAGTGTTGAACAATACAGTCCTTTTGCGTGTTTCCAGGAAGTCTGGAGTCCAGCAATGCTAAGAGAATTCTCTATTCCCTGCAGAGAAAGCCATCATTGTTTAGGAAGAAGGCCCTTCAGAAATGAAAGTTATTTTTATAGCCTTGTTCTTCATTTTAGAAGCAGGCGCCCAAACGATAACTCTGTTTCGTTAAACTCATTCCATTACTTGTAGGATCAGAAGAATCATTGATGATTTCAGCTGAATGGTTTTAAAAATCTAATTTGTTCTCCCTACATGCTGTTGATTACAGTCAATGGGTCTTGTGAAACTAAACTCATCTATTTTTAATGCTTGCCACTCAGTGCATTTCAAAGACAAATGGGTGTGAGTTTGAGTAAAGCTTGGGCCTCTTGTCATAGGCTATAAACACCAATGGTGGGCACTGACAATTTACTTAGCCAAAGCCCACAGCTATTGATAATTGATAGACTTAAACTTCATCTATGAAAAATCATGATCATACAGCCACCTCTCCTCTTAGACATTAATCCATTTCTTATATTTCTTGTGTTTGTGTGCTTTCACCATAATATCTACATTTTTCAGACACCAACATTTTTCTTGTTCCTCTTCAAAAAGGCGGTGCAATAAAACACACACACACACACACACACACACACACATACACACACATTATATATTTAAAGACTAGCCATATGGGTAGGCATAACTAAGTAAAATTCAATTTGGAGATTCTTTTAACCTGCATTAAAAGCAAGACAAAATAAGAGAAGTATCAACAGTTTTGCTTTTAATTGGCTTAACTTGTATAAATCAATCAGAGGACAGCAGTATTTTTGATTCAATCTAATTGCTTAGTGGCATAAGATAGATAGTGTAATGAACTTGCTCTATGGCTGTTCTTTGACTTAAGTATTGATAGAGATAGAACCATCTATACCTACATGTTGTTTTCTTATTGTAAAAGGTAAAACTTGCTTTGTGTTACAGGCATTGGATAAGCAGGTAATTTTTTTTAACAAATATTTCTTTATTTTGAGAGAGAAAGAGAAAGAGGAGAAGTGGGGCAGAGAGCGAATCCCAAGAAGGCTCCATGCTGTCAGCACAGAACCCAACATGGGGCTTGATCTCACAAACAGTAAGATCATGACCTGAGCCGAAATCAAGAGTTGGACATTTAACTGACTGAGACACCACAGTGCCCCTTGGCAGGTTATTATTATGTAATAACTGTATGATTGGGAAAAACAGTTATACAAGGTGTTTAAGAACATGAGCTGCAGAGTCCAGTATACTGGCTTCTGCCTCTTATGTGCTATATGCTTGTGGCAAATTAATTAGTCTCTCTAACCCAGTCTTGATAGGGTATAATAAAACCTATTTTAGGTCATGAGAATCACATCAGATAATATGTAATATATTCGCTATGTGATGAGGAGTTGGACTAGCATTCAATATATTAGTTAGTTCTTGGATGCTTCTGACTGTAAAACAAGAGAAAATCATGACATAGGATTTAGGTAAAAAGGATATTTATTATCTCTCCTAATGAATGCAAAGGTAGGACACACTCCAGAGGGGCAGGTCAGATTTCTGGCTTTGCATCTCTGTGGTTCCAGCAATTTCCTCCTTTTTGTGTTAGTTCAATACTCAAATATAAGAATAGTCTCTAAAATATTCCCAACAATTTTTTTTCTCACATCTCATGGCCAGAATTGGGTCATGTGAAGAATAAAATAGTGGTTAAGAACATGAAAACTGGCATAAGGGGACTGAAGTTTGAATTCAGTGTTGCAATTCATAGCTGTTTATCTCTGGGCAATTGCTTCATTTCTGTGCCTCAGATTCTATATCTATAAAATGAGGATGTCAATATTACCTTCCTTATTGGATTGTTATGATGATTACATGGGTTAATACAAAGCAAACAATTTGAACAGTTCCTGGTACTTAACAAATGTTTAATAAGTATTTGCTATTTTAAATTCTGAACGAATCACTGAGAAGAAGAATTGTTTGATTTAATCACAGTTTATGAGCTCAAGGAAGGACCACTTTGGCTGAATCATATGGGTGAATGGAAACTTTAACAGAACTGAATTACATTAGGTAGAAAACCAAGTCTGATCAACACATTCAAAGCACTAATACTCTTACTATTCCTATTTTATTTAGTAACTTCACCACATTACCCTTTTCACCAAATAAAGATCTATTGACTGAACTACAGATGATTTTATTTTTCATCTTTTGAACATGAAACATACTTTAGTCAGCAAGTATTTTTTAAAATAAATGTCCACAGCTACTTGTCACCCATGATACCACTGAAATGGGAGTAGATTCTAGTCTTGAGTCATTTTAAGTCTGCTGTAGCTTCTGAGCCCAAAGATCCAGCATATTTGAACCTCCTGTCCTCTAAGGAACTAAGACCCATGAACTCTGGTAAGGTCAGGTTAACAACAAAATGGAACTATGAGAGGTAGGGGCATAAAACATAGGCGGAGAAGTAGACAAACTACTGGCAGGAGGGGTAGAGATTATTTACCTGTATCTCTTTACAGTTGGTGCCAAGTATATTGGTGCCAAGTATATTGCGGTTCCTCAAAAAATGGCTGACGAATGAAGTAGAGAGTGAATGAACAAGCATGGATCCTTTAAGAAGGGAGCATGCATTCATTAAAAATCATTTTATTTGCATGCAATAAAATAAATTAATTTGGTGTACAGTGCTATTAATTTTGACAAAAGCATTCCTTTATGGGACCACCAACAGAATAAAGATTACATCTTCCCTCCAAATTTATTCAATAAGTATCAATTAATCAATATCCTATCAGGTACTGGGCAAGAATCTAGTCACAGTTTAATGAATAAAGAAGACAGGTTAGTGAACATAGAAGATCGTTATATCACTCTGATGATACAATGAACTGTCTATTTGTATGTTCACAATTCTCTGTAACTTGATGGCAAAATGGGTTAAAATGTGACCAACCAGAATAGGTGAGAAGTAAAATGGGATATTTAGCAATTCCGTGCATTTAAGGTTTTTCTGTGAAATTTTGTCAAAAGGCTTTAAGGTGAAGAACGTTAATTATCAGCATCTCTGACTTTCATAGAAATAAAATTATCCATAGGAACTAGATACATATATCTGGAATTTGTTACTGAGGCTTACCAAACAATTGATATTTTTGTTTGTTTGTTTAAACTTGTACTAGAGAAGAGAGAATGCAGTGAAGATAAAGGCAGCTTCAAACCTAGGTTTAAGATCATTTGAAAACTCCCAAGGAAGATGCAAGCAATATTGTAGAGGATAAGGAAATGTAAGCAACTAGTTGCTCTCAAATATTCTCTCAAGAAGGTTTGCATTCAGAATCATCAGTGTTATCAATGTTGTGTATCATGACTGACGCTTTGCTCTATAACCTTAAAGTGAGGATCAGTTTCCTTACATTGACATTGCTGAGTGAAGTGCCTTCCCCTCACCTCTATACAGGAAACAGAATAAAGTCTCCACACTTATAGTGACTACTGGAAAATAGAGAGAGAAATGACTGAAAGGAGAGAAGAGATTTCTATTTTCTCAAGTAAGATACAGAATCAAGTAAATTGTCAAAAATGTCATTTATTAAATTCTCAAAATTATTTATATCTACTTATTTTAACATGCATAAGTTTTGTTAGTTAAAAGAGCCACACTGTCTTAAGCACTCTTTAAACAGAGGAAGCCCCTATTTGCAGTAAATCCTACTGCATCTCTTCTAATTGCTCTTCCCAAGTTTAAAATTATAGAGCATGATATGTACTATGACATTTTCAGTATGTCAATTAAGTGGCTACATACTGGTCAATTTGTGGATAACAAAGATCTATTAGAATAACATTAATAGTGACTCTAGAACTTACAATCCAGTGCCACATGTCCACTAATAATTCAAGAGTTAAACAATATATAAAATATTCACCATCACCTTCTGTTAGTACTTTCTTTATAGCAGGAATAGAAATATTTACATTTAAAGATGAAATCTCTGTCTGTCTGTCTCTATCTTTTTATGATGTAAATAACATGTTTTTTGATTTTCCATCAAATATTTTTAAAGCCCAGAAAACTGTATGACTGGATTATAAAAGAATTTTAAGGGCAAGTGTTTTCCTTGAAGGTAAAGATCGAGTTTATTTAATATTTGATATTATGTCTGGCATAATAGATTAAAAAGAGAAAGAATCATTTTATTTCTCATAACCATTGGAAAAGCAATCTTCTGTTTCTCTACCCTTCTTCCTCTTCTTCAATCTTTTCTTGCTCAGAAGATGCATTTCACACAGTTACATTGTTAGTGGACAATCTATTTCCTACCCCTTTTGAAAAAGTATCTAGCACTTTGATTAAACAGTTTTTGGTCTCCACATTCCCATACTTTTCAACTCTGACAGTTTAATTTCCAGACTCGGAACTTTTCCAAATCAGAAAATGCCAGATTTGTGCATTGTCACAGGTAAAAATCAAAGCAGTCTCATTTATTTCCAAAGGCTGTTTAGCTGCCTCTGGACATATTTAATATTATGACTCAAAAGATTATTTCTTACAGCTTATGGCTGTTGTATGAGCAACCATTGCAATTAGTTCTTGTAAACTTTCCAAGACAACATAACAACCAACACTATTATGACTATTGGTAATGACACCTTGCATTTATATGGTGCCTTTTATTTGAACTGATCCCTACACATTCCACAAGCTATATTGCTGGGTATCACTTCACCTATCTTCAGTATGAAGCCACCTTAGGGTAAAAAGTAATAGCTGTTTAACATAGCATTGGCCCACAAAACACCACATTAAGACTATCGTTCTCTCTTCAGATCTTCACAGGGATTTTATAATAATAGCAATCATAATAGCTATGTCTTTTATTATGCTCATTATTTTGCCCTACTCATAGACCAGAGGTAGCATTCAGTAAGAAAACATAACTTCACTAAAAAGAACCAAAAGAATTAGCTTATAAAATTATTGGTCATCAAATCCAGTCATATCTCATACTTATCCCTTCTTCACTTCCACAACCATGATAATGAGCAAGTTAATATATTACACAGGGATTTTTGTGTCCAACTTTCAGATAGCTTTCTTAACTTTCTGCTGCTCCTATACATTTAGCTAACTCTATCTCAAATACCATATTCACTTAACGCATATCATGTAGATTGGTTCCCCATTGTCTTTCACATCATATATTAAATTCTACTAATTTCCTTTTATTTTTTTTTAATTTTTTTAATGTTTTATTTATTTCTAGGAGAGAGAGAGAGAGACAGCGTGACCAGGGGAGGGCCAGAGAGAGAGGGAGTCACAGACTGAAACAGGCTCCAGGCTCTGAGCTGGCAGTCAGCACAGAGCCCGACGCGGGCTCGAACCCACGAACCGCGAGATCATGACCTAAGCGAAAGTCGGACGCTTAACCGACTAAGCCACCCAGGCGCCCCTACTAATTTCCTTTTAAATTCCCTTTCATCCTGCCCATCTTCTGTCTCTTTTCCATTCTTGTCTTTGAACTTGATTATGTGGGTTGTTTTTGCTTCAACCCATTTACCGTCACCTGGCCTTATTCTTTTGGCATCTCAACTTTTTGCATTGGCCATTGCCATTCCTCTGCTATCCACCTTCATAAATGGCCTTTCCATGAATAAAATGACAAACCCAGACTCCAAGAACTCTTTCTTAATAAATAATTCACTGCTGGAACTATCTTTTGGCTTATATGGTGATCCTTTCTTATGGTATATTAAACTGTCTCAAGACATCTGAGATTATCATTCTCTAGCATTTCTTAGGTCTCACCAATTAGACCATGCTCTGCAAAGCCTAGGGCAGGTCCTCTTATTTCTGTGACTTTGCCAAAACATCTAGAGCAATCCATAAAGTACTAAATCAACATTAATTAGAAGACTATATAAAAGGTATATGCCTGAGGAATATGAAGAGGAAACACCTGCAGCAGAACATGTGCATACACAAATAGAATCACATACATATACCTTAAAATAATTCCTCTTTTTTTGGAAAAAAACAAAAACAAAAGCAAAAACAAAAAGATTGGGTCAAAGTGGGTGTCACAGAGGTATAGAAAACTTTGCAGGATAGCTCATAACGAAAACATTACTGTGTTAAGAAGCAGAGCCAAGTTTCCTGACATTCGGGACAATGCAAAGAACATTGTGCTAATGGTTATAGTAAATCCAATGAAAACTCAAATTGAAGGATGTGAAAGACTAACACCCAAAGGCAAACTTATTTTTCTGTTTATAAAATTGCACCCTTGTGCAATAACACAGAATCATAAAAATTAAGAGGTAGAAGAAGTTTTGGAGGTCACTCAGTTTAACCCTTTGCTTGATGCAGGAATTCATGATATAATATTCTTGCTAAAAATATTTCCCCTCCTTGCTAGAGCTCAGCATGAAGCTCAAAAAACCCTGCAATATTTCAATCATTTTCCTCACTGGTAGAGTCAGAAATACAGACATATAACAACGGGTATTTTCAGACATATCATTGAGTACACTATATGTGCAAATAATTGCACTAGGAACAGTAGGAAATGGAGCAATTCACAGATTGATGAGAAGTAGTTTTGGCCTCACAAGAGACAAGAAGGTACAAGTCTGCAGAAAAAAAACACAAAAGAAGAATGAAAAGGTAATGCTAAGTTTGGGACTAGTATTAGAAGTAACCATTCTATGTTAAAGTTGGAACACGGTACATCGTTGACAGAGTGTTGAATATCTAAGAACAATTAGCAGAATTTCATGATTTTGTCCAATCTCAATGTAACCACTGACACAGTCTTACTTGTCAAATTAGTGAATAGATGCACCAACCAACCAAACAAACAAGTAAACAACTAACTAATCAACCAAGTAATCTAAGGCTCTTCCACAGTATCAGAGACAACGGATATAAATAAGTAATACTCACTAAAGTACATGTGGTTAGGTAACTGCCTTAGTCCATTTAGGTTCAAGTTGCTATAACAAAATGCCAGAAAGTTAGTGGCATATAAACAACAGAAATTTATTTCTCATGATTCTGGAGACTGAGAGTCTAATATCATGGTTCCAAGATGGTTGGGTGAGGGCACTCTTCCATATTGCAGACTTCTCTTATATCCCCAGAGGACAAAAGATATGTCTGAAGCCTCTTTTATTTTTTAAATTTTAATTTTTTTATTTATTTTTGAGACAGACAGAGACAGAGCATGAGTGGGGTAGGGGCAGAGAGAGGGAGACACAGGATCTGAAGCAGGCTCCAGGTTCTGAGCTGTCAGCACAGAGTCCGATGCGGGGCTCGAACCCACAAATGTGAGATCATGACCTGAGCCAAAGTTGGAGGCTTAACTGACTGAGCCACCCAGGCACCCCTGTGGCCTCTTTTAGAAAGGCACTAATCCCATTCATGAGGGCTGTGTCCCAGTGACCTCATCACCTCCCAAAGGACCCATCTATTAATATCATCACCTTTGTGAATTAAATTTCATGTATGAATTTTGGGGAGACACAAATATTCAGACTATTGCAAGACCATATCTAATTTTTGTTTGTTTGTTTGAACTAGTTATAACTAACAATATCTAATGTCTGGCACACAGAGGGACTCAGTAAATACTCAAAGAACCTTAAACCATATTATGAGTGGCAGTGGGTATGAAAGAAAGTAATAACATTCTACCTCCATAAGTGACTTTCAGGTGGGGAGGTCATTAATAATTAGAAATAGGTGTTAAAAATCTTCTACTATTTGAAGGATTGCTTACGGTTAGCATCAAGTTTCCATGCTTTTGTATTTAATCTCTAATATTGCTGATTACACTTTTTTTTAAAGCTTTGGTAATGTTGCACATGCTGTTTTCCAAAGTAAAATCTTATTTGGAACCCAAGTTTTATAAGAGAGATAAAAGCAAAACTAGCATAAGTTACAGCTCTTCTCATAGGTAACATCTTGAGAAGTCTTTTAAGAATGTTAATAGTCCTGGGGCTAACAGTTTAAAAACGTCTACTCTGGAAGATTCAAGAAGTGCATTGCAGTTCTAAGGTGCAGTGTTTGTATACTTGGGTTGAAGCTTTGTATGCGACACTGACTACGGAAAGGAACAGTAATTCCCAAAGCTGGCATTTCTGAGTTATAGTATGTCTCAGAGATTTAGAATAAGGAATTTGTTTGAATTCTACATTTTATAAGTGACAAGAGAAACTAGTCCAAAATCAAAGGGGGAAGCATTTCACTCTGATCAAAGTAAATAAGGATCCATGTACTATAGGGGATATGAATATGCTACATAAGAAATCTCCCACAAGGCAGGCAGGATGTAGCCCTCTTGAAATTTAGTAATTATAAAATAGGTCTGAAAGTTTTATAATGTAGAGAAAAGGGTTTTGTGTGCATTTGACAGGGTGAAATGTCAGAATATGAGCAGGATGAGGAGAGAGTATAAATAGAAAAAAATTAATAAATAAAAACAGTTCCTTAAGAATTGTCAAGGGATGAGAACTATAATAAATCTTTTTGAAGGTTTTTATAAAAATACACCTCACAAGGGAAAAAGAGGGGATAATTTTATCAGATTCTTCTAATGGCCTAGATGAGATCACCCTCAAAAATCACTGAAAACAGTCACCCATATATTGAACACCTACTATGTGAAAATCATACCCTAGTTATTATAGAGATAGAGAAATCAATAAAACATTGTCTCTGACTTGTGGGAATTCACAATCTAGAAGGAGAGGATAATGCTTCCATAATAAGCTGCTAGGATACGTGGCAGGTCATGTTAAATTCTATCAGAGTTTATACTGGAAGTAAAAATCAATGGAGAGTCTAGGGGCGCCTGGGTGGCTTAGTCGGTTGAGCGTCCGACTTTCGCTTAGGGTCATGATCTCGCGGTTCGTGGGTTCGAGCCCCGCATCGGGCTCTGTGCTGACTGCCAGCTCAGAGCCTGGAGCCTGTTTCAGTCTGTGACTCCCTCTCTCTCTGACCCTCCCCTGGTCACGCTGTCTCTCTCTCTCTCCTAGAAATCAATAAAACATTAAAAAAAAAATCAATGGAGAGTCTCAAAAGTAGGAGAGGAGTTTAGATTTTAAATGAAAAAATAAGAGACATTGAAAGCAAGGTACATACATAATAACATGTGTCTTTAAGAGCAGTCATACTGACATTCTTGTGTATACATGTATGTGAATGTGGGAATGCATAATCGTATATGCTTGTGCCTGCACACACATGCATGCAAAGAGGAAGAGAATTAAAACAGGCAGATCAGATAAGGGGCGAGTGTATATTGAGGCTTTATTACTTACACCAGGGAGATGGTAGAAAGAATAGGAAGGGCATGATGGATGAGGGGGTGTTTGTTATTAATGTTAAGAAGGTATAGGATGAATTAAGACTTATAGGTAACAGGTATTTTGCACCCCTGAGAAGACTACCAATGAAAAAAGGAACACATTCATCACACTTGGGAGCCCAAGATAAGCCAAATCCATTTCTCACCTATTTTAGGCTCCAAAATAGATAATAATAAAAGAGTTAAATCCTAAAATTAAACAAATAAAGAAGATATTAAAGGGGCACTTTTGGATAAAACTATCAGTTCTTTCTTGGTAGAAAACCTCCTACCTGAGACCCTTTTAAGTGCTATCTGGTCTCGTGGTCTTTTCTTCCCACTTCTCTTCTTCTGAAGCAATCTGAATCCTTGGAATTCTATCAAATTAAGCTTTAATTACTTTATAGTTCATGAAGAGGTGTAGTATTCTGGTGCCCATGCAAGGGTCTCAGCTACTCAATTTTTAATACTGAAGGAAAAAAACAAACTCTTGACAGTGGTGGTCTCCTCTCATTTCCTGAAGAATGGCCCCGATGATTACACCAAAGTTTACATTTCTCCAAGAATACAGTCAAACATGTTGAAAACAAGGACTTCTAGACCAAGGCTATTTCCTGCCTGCTCCTGCTGCCCTAGGCTTCCACCACAGTTCCCACAAATCACAAAAACCTTTGCAGGTATCTCCCGGAAACAGTATCATCAGCATTCACTTCCTCACATCCTTTTCCTCAACTCCTCAAACAAATATACTAGTAAGATCACTGGAGTGCATAACTCTTGTACTCATGTACCTTCCATGAGAAATCCTGTCCATGCTTCATACCTGAGCACTGGAAGATGAATTTCAGTAGATGGAGGTGGTTAGAAAGGGGGCAAATGATTAATGATCATGCTTGACAGTCCCCAAGGATATTAATGTCATAAAAGTGTAATAAAATTGTACCTAGCCAATTGCTGTCAGAAAGAAATACTTTTGACTTGCCAGTCTCTTTACGGATTGTGTGTGTGTGTTTTTTTTAAATAGAATGTTTGTACTTTGCCAAATAATTAGTACTTATTCTAAGTATGTCTAGCATATTTACAGTTGCATTATAACAAACAGCTTGGGCTCAGTTCTGGAAATGTTTATTGATTTTCACTCCATAATTTTTTTCACATGACTAATAATTTTAAGATTATATTCACATATTTAATCCCCAAAACATCTGAGGGTTACGTACAATGAAATGTCAGGTATCATGATTTGTCTTGGGGGAGTATCCCTGGATTAGATGGATACACAGTCCTTGCCCTTGAGGAACCGAAAGCTCACTTGGGGCAGCTGACAGATACCAAAATAATAACTGCAAAAAGAGCATGTGATTACAATTGTGATAAAGGAAAAGACAGGCAAAACACATGATGCTTTTGAGAGTGCATTACCAGAACCTGAAGATAGGCATGTGGGAAGGTTTAGATTTCTTGTTCCAAATGTTTTTGTATTATCATATTTTTTCTTAAAATACAAAGCATTAGAGATGGTGCTAAATTAGTTAAATATCTGTCATGGCTGAGAAAAGAGCTATTCCATCAAGAACACTTCTGAGAAGATGAAGAACATGGACAGCCTATCATTTGAGACTGCTTTGGGCTATTATAGAAGGAAGATGATCACAAAATCCCTTTAGGATGTAATAAGTTACTTATCTTTATGGTTGAGGAAGTTAAGAAGGTAAATAGGAGATATGACTGGATTTGATGATCAATAGTTTTATGGGCTAATTCTTTTGGTACTTAAAAAAGTTATGTTTTAGTTTCCGAATCAAGCCTCTAGTCTGTAAGTAGGGCAAAGCAACAGCATGATAAAATACAGACTATATATTTTTTGCCATTATTACAAATTCCTTTAACCATGTGAGAAGAGAATAGCATCTTGATGTGTTTTTTTGTGGGCTAGCTGTTACTCTATTCCAAAGTGAAGGCATCTGAAGGTGGGTGAAGTGATTCATAAATATAGTTTGTAGAATATTGAGAGATCTGCTCAAGAAAAAGACAGCACATGGGTGCTCCTAAAAACAAGCCAAGAATAGTCCACAATGAATTTTCATAGTGTTCTGTACTTCAAATAATTATTTAAGTCCTTAGCCTGTAATTAATACAGAAGTTTCCTACTTAGTCTACTCTTCCCAGTTGTAATGAACGTTAAAAATTAGAACAATACACAATAATTCAAGTAGTCTTATCTGAGTCATTATTTTAACTTTCTGATTCTTCTCTTCATTAGAGTTGTACTAACATAGTAGCAAAGGACAGATTCCAACCTACAGTGAAAGATGCTATTCAACACATAGTTCACCTAGATGTTAGCCTCAAATATAAAAGTTGATATAAGGGACATTGCTAATGAATTTTGAACTGGTGTAATTGTACAAATATTTGATTTCATATCTACGCAGAAAGTTTATATCTCAAATGACTTAAGACATCTCAAATGTACCTCAGTTCCCTAAGCATGCCTATCATTCACAGTATCAAAAATCCTTGCAAATATTGCATGATGACATCAGTATAACTGATGGAAAACAAAAACATTAACATATTCTTAAATGCTTGGCATTTGCATGCCCCTTTACTTTGCAAAGCATTTAAAAAACATGTATTGTCAAGTTGGTTAATATACAGTGTAAACAGTGTGCTCTTAGTTTTGGAAGTAGACTTCCATGATTCATCGCTTATGTACAACACCCAGTGTTCATCCCAACAAGTGCCCTCCTCAGTACCCATCACCCATTTTCTCCTCTCCCCTCTCCCCTGTTTTTACTATTCATCATGATATCCTAAGTCAGAGAGACATTGTTATTGAAATACCAGACACTCAACCTCATAGCTACTGTGACCCAAGACTGATTTTCTGTATATGCATCTACTTTCCTTAGAAGCAGGTCTAAAAATTTACATTTACATATTTTACCTTTACAAATCCTATCTACTATTTACCAAGTGTAAACCTCCTTATGCAAAACCCAGGAATCTGTATTTGTGTAGGGTTTCTCCAGGTGACTGCATTTCAATTTATGTAATGATTGCATTTAAGAACCATTGTTATAGAACACTCGCAGAAGAAAATTTAAAGATGATGAGATACAAACATGATTAAAAATTAGTAGAACATACTTATCTCAGCTTCAGTGAGAATTGCCGGCCTGCTCTGTACAGGTAGGCACTGAATGTGTCATGTTTGGAAGTTCTTTTAAACTAAAGGAGCCAGGGGCACCTGAGTGGCTCAGTCCGCTAAGTGACTGACTCTTGATCTGGGCCTATAGTTTCTGTGATCTAGCTCTGCATGCGGCTCTACAGTGACAGCTCAGAGCCTGCTTGGGATTCAGATCCCCTCTCCTCTCTCTCTGTCCCTTCCCCTCACGTCCTCTCTCTCTCTCTCTCCCTCAAAATAAATTAAACAATTAATTAAAGGATCTGGAAATCATTTTCCCATGGAAATAACCTAGTAGATACTGGTCAACTTCAAGAATATTCATGAAACCTCTGTAGCCAATGATGCAGCCAAATAAGCAGTGCCATGAGCTACTACTTAAGCTATTCCTAAGTTTCTTTTCATAAAATATATTTTCTACAGGAAAATAGATACCACATTCTAGGAATTAATTACTTCATTTATTTGTTCATTAAAACATTCAATTTTATATTAAATATATATTGTACTTTACATAAGTTAGGCGGTGTGCAGGGCACCAAATATAAGACATTGAAAAAAATGAAAATAGTCTTTGCCCTTATGATCCTTGTTGTCTAATGGAAAGATGTGCCAATTAAAATAAACAGTTAGAGAAAAGAAATTAAGTGTTATGATAGGATGCTATGGAAATGCCTATGGATGGCACCTGATTCTTTCAGGGTTGAGGTTTATGTGTATGTGAAAAGAGAATACAGGAAAGGCTAGAGAACACAAGAAGACTAGCTAGAGCAAATATTGCCTAGTATAATTTCTAAATAGTATGAGCCACTAAAGAGTCACCTGGGTTTTTGTTGTTGTTTTTAATTTAAAAAATATTTATTTATTTTTGAGAGACAGTGGGGGGTGGGGGAGAGAGAGAGAGCAGAGGAGGGACAGAAAGAACAGAATCTGAAGCAGGCTCCAGGCTCTGAGCTGTCAGCATAGAGCCCGACACAAAGCCTGACATGGAGCTTGAACCCATGAACCGAACCCATGAACCATGAGATCATGACCTGAGCTGACATCAGGGACTTAATCAACTAAACCACCCAGGAGCCTCATTGTTTGCCTATTTTTTAAGAGAGGTGCTTGAGCCCTATGCTAGACTACTGAATCTGAGTTTGGGGAGGGGGAGTTGAACATGGTAGTGGAATATTTTTATATATTTTAATATAAGAATATACATCTTAAGTTTTTAACTATGTACCAGGCATTGTGCTGTGCATTGGTACGACAAATAGGAAGAGACTTAGACCATATTGTCATCATGACTTTAGACTATTTAATGAGATCTGTAAGAGATGAGGAACATGGGGTGGGCCAACAGTCACTATTGTCTGACTGCTGGTTCCTGAATGCTTATACCTTCATAAAACACAGCACTTCTTTTGAGTATCTTCCTTGGGTTTCTGAATTTGACTTCATGGCTGAACTTAAGACTAAAGTAGATGTGGGCTGTTAGTTTTGATATATTTTGAAGTTGGGGAGTTTCTATATGTGACCTCTAGGGACAGAATGATTGAAGTGGGAACAGGGTGGTGATAAAGCTAATATAGCATCCCACACCTATATCCTGGCTATACACACTTTTGACTGCACCAGGAAAAGCCAGTTCAATTCACCATGATTGCTTGTTTATTGTGCTGAAGGCACAGTATGGGGTGGTAGAGAAACATTAACCTTGGAGACATGAAAACATTAACCTTGGAGAGATTTTTAATTTGGGGAAACAGGAGAGCATTGAATGGGAAATAAACACATGCACAGGTGTCAGGGCAGTGTTACTGGTTGGCAAAAGCATATGGGCTTTGGACTCAGAAGGAATCAAGTCTTACCAACTTTCTGGTTGGGTTATTTTGACTAAGTTACTTTACATTGTCAAATATAAGTTTCCTTCTTTAATTTTTTAAAATGTATTATTTATTTCTGAGAGAGAAAGAGAGAGGCAGTGTGAGCAGGGGAGGGTCAGAAAGAGAGGGAGACACAGAATCTGAAACAGGGTCCAGGTTCTGAGCTGGCTGTCAGCACAGCGCCCATGAACCCATGAACCGTGAGACCATGACCTGAGCGGAAGCTGGATGCTTAATGGAATGAGTCACCCAGGCACCCCGTAGTTTCCTTATCTTTAAAATGGAGATGATGGTGCTTATGATAGATACTGATTGAATAGAATGCCTGATACATTGTTAACATTCAATTGATAAATGAAAATTGCTGATTTTAGTATTAATACTTAGTAATATTTAGTATCAATATTTGGATGTCGGGAATAGACAACATCTTCTATCTGAAGATTTGGAAAGGATTATAAGAGGCAAAGACTGAATAGAAAAATATTCATAATAATAAAAATAGCAAGAAGAAAAATAAATAGATATCATCACTTAGGACACATTTGGGAAAGAACCATTAGAGTATGTGGGGTGGGGAGGAAAATGGGCATATGAGCAAAAGAAAAGGTGTAATAGGATATCGAGTTGATTGAGTCCTAGTAAAATAGGACCTTAAATACCATGTTAATAGGCATGGAAGCCGTTCCATAAGCAATAAGACTTTGAGCAAGAGGAAAACCATTATTAGATGTGCTGCAGGATTCCAACTCCAAGCATGAAGGCCAAACTTGAGAGAACAAAAAGTGGAATTTGAGAGACCCATTAGGAAATCGGTTTTGTGAAAGATTAGATGGTTCTGAAATCACAATTATCTTCATCATTATTATCATCATCATCATCACTGCAACCACAATCACCATAATTATAACTAAATTTTATCAAGCACTGCATGTATTAACTAATTTAAACTTGAACACAGTCCTATGATGTGGCTTATTATTATATTTCTAGTTTTCATTTGAGACACCTGAGGCACAAGTTTCAACTTACCCAAGATCACATACAAAGGAAGTATAAAGAACAGGCTATGAAATATAAGGAAATGTAGGCAGTCAACTCTAGAGCTTGCATTCTTGATCACTACATTACACTTAATCTGAAAGGAAAGTGGAGAAGAGACTTAAAGGGTAGTTTCAAGGTGATCGAATCAATATGACTCGGTACCTGAATGGAATATGGAAACGAGGAAAATGGGGAAGTCGAAAATATCCCAGACACTCTGAACTGGGGTAACTGGGATTTGGGGCAAGAGTTCATTTACTGGCAGGAAGGTTTGAGGAATGTGTTGTTGATATGTGCAGGAACACCCATGTAGATGTAAATGGACAGCACTTGGATATATTTTGAAATATGAATCTATGTGTTAGAAAACAGGGTGAAACTGAAGGACAGAGGCAGGAATATAATGGGAGAAAGAGAAACTGATTAGCGATATGGACTATGAACATAGAAATCCAAAAAATAAACACGCAGAGGTTAATCAATAGCCTTTTTGTTCCCAAATTTCTTTTTTCTGTTAGCCCTATGTATTACTTGGAACACCACCTTTTAAACATATACCCTTATGACAGATCTATCTATCATCTCACTTTCCCTCTCTTCCTCTTCTTTTTCCCTCCCTCTCTCCCTTTCTTCTCTCTCTCTCTCTCTCTTTCTTTCTTTCTTTTCTTCTTTCCTTCTTTCTTTCTCTTTCTTTCTTTCTTTCTTTCTTTCTTTCTTTCTTTCTTTCTTTCTTTCTTTCTTCTCTCTCTCTCTCTCTCTCTCTCTTTCTTTCTTTCTTTCTTTCTTTCTTTCTTTCCTTCCTTCCTTCCTTCCTTCCTTCCTTCCTTCCTTCCTTCCACCCTTCTATGTTCTATATATTTCATTATCACATGTATTAAGTTATGGAAAAATTGTACCATTTTTCATGTTTTAGTTGGCTTTCCTATCATTAAACAGCTAGGGAGATTTGTATAATTATTGTCTACTTTGTAGCATAATTTAAAGGCTGGAGGCTAGAGAAGGGGCTGCCACAGGACAGGAGGAAGTACATAAAATATTCTCATTTGTTAATGGTGTCCCTCATCACCCTCACCAAATAGTGTATTTGAAGATTCATAGTATTGGTCATATGACCTCTTGATATTTTCACTCTATCTCTTTGGGAGTTCAAGTCCTCAAACAACAAACCCAAAGTAAAATCCCAACCAAGTAGAGAATATTCTTCCACTGAAAGAGGTGCCAAAGAATCAAATGTGAAAGGGTATAGTTTTCAACTTTAAAGTTTGGACATTCATATTTTCCCACTTACCACCACTAAAAACCCTTTTTGGAGCTAGCATCCTTGAAATCATACACAACTTTTATTATGCTATTCATATATTCAGCATTTACCATTTCTAGATTTAAAAATTCTACAAATGTAAAATATATCATGTAAAATTCAGCTTCTTTTTTTTTTTAATTTTTTTTTAATGTTTTATTTATTTCTAGGAGAGAGAGAGAGACAGCGTGAGCAGGGGAGGGTCAGGAGAGAGGGAGTCACAGACTGAAACAGGCTCCAGGCTCTGAGCTGGCAGTCAGCACAGAGCCCGACGTGGGGCCCGAACCCACGAACCGCGAGATCATGACCCAAGCGAAAGTCGGACGCTTAACCGACTAAGCCACCCAGGCGCCCCCAGCTTCTTTTTACTTGCCCTAAAATTACCTTCTTCATATTTTCCAGGGTGCCCCATGATGCTGGTATATCATGCTCTGTAAAAAGTGGTGTTCACATTTAACACTTCCTTTACGGTTCCATCTCAGCTCAGGTTTCCCCTCTTCTAAAGTAATGAGTCCCATTCTCTCCATGTGGTTGGTCTCCACACACAGCTGGGCTCCCATCACTTTGGCCCTTTAAGTTACTCTCCACTTTCTGCATAGCTCTATTTTGTCACGTGCAGTTCAGCTGAATAAGAGCAGGGTTATGTTGTGTTTAGTTTTGAATTCCCATCTGATGAGACCCAAATTTGGGAGAGAAACTGGCTATCAGAAACTTATTGGCTGATTTTATATACAAAAATTTTGTTTTATATATAAAATAGGTCAATATTTAATAGTTTTTAATGATTATTTATTTTTGAGAGAGAGAGAGAGCTCAAGCAGGGGAGGGGCAGAGAGAGAAGGAGACACAGAATCTGAAGCAGGCTCCAGGCTCTGAGCTGTCAGCACAGAGCCCAATGCTGAGCTTGAACCCATGAACTGTGAGATCATGACCTGAGTTGAAGACCTTAAACAACTGAACCACTTTTCTGATTTTCCCTTTTTCTCCTAAGCCCACGATTCACACACTAACTATCAAAAAATGCTTCAAATTCCCCAAAGGATTCTGTTTCTTGAAGTGTGGGCTTAGTTGAGCTTCAGGCAGGCTCCTAACAGAGACATTGCTACCTGACTGAAAGCTGCCGTTAGTATGATATTTTGAGTACCTCACGTAATCCTCTCATGCTGATTTCTTGTGGGCTTGGTGTTTGCACTGTTTGCTTGATTTTTCAGTTCTTCTTATTTGTTTTTCTTTCTCCCAAAGATGCTTTTTTTTGTTTGTTTCTTCCAATTGGAGATTCTTTGACTTTGTTGGTTATTCAGATAGTTTTGTTTTCTTTCACAAGCCCTGAGTCTGTGTGATCCTCAGTGCACATTTACACCCTGAATTTCCAAAGAGGTATGTTAAATGTTTCCAGGTTTCTTGTGGTTTACTTAACTTTGCGGGTCTTCCTTTTCATTTTTTGTTTCAATTCCCACTTTTTGGCACAGTTTCCTCTCCTGAAGTTTAAGAGCTGGATGATAGATTTCTTCATTGTTTCTTCTCCCTCTAGAATTTAGTGATTTTGCTTTGTTTATACACATTAACACCTATCTCTAGCATCAGTTCTTGTTCAAATCTAAGGATCACCTCATCATTTCCTTTTCATTTGGGCTCTAAACACCTATTGTAGAAGTAGTCATTTATACTATTTGGAAATCTTGTCATTTCCTATTTTTCCCCATGTGTGTATTCACTCCATTTCTGGCCAACTCTCATCTCTTAGTATTACTACTTGTCCTTTTCTTGTAGATTTTCTGTATACCTCTTTGATTTAAAATGATGCTCATTATTTCAGAGATAATCTGCAGTGTATCCCTATGGCCACCTTTTACTATTTGAGTATTTCCACATAGAGGAATATAGTGTCTCCTTCTGCTATAACGTTTTTACTATTTACATTTCTTCATATACATTGCTTCAGACCTCTCTATGTACCCTTCATATAGATTTCAAAGGCTATAAGAAGTATTATACTCTGTTGGTTACCTTGTCTCCTCAACACCACCTAGTCTTAAAAACAGCTATCTCAACCAATGTTTAACAGATGTTGACTATATATTGCTCAGTGCTTTCAAACATTCTAGTTATCATTTTTAAAAAATTGTTAATGTTTTATTTATTTCTGAGACAGAGAGAGAGAGAGAGAGAGAGAGAGAGAGAGAGAGAGAGGAGAGATACAGCACGAATAGGTGAGGTCAGAAAGAAAGGGAGATACAAAATCTGAAACAGGCTCCAGGCTCTGAGCAAGCTGTCAGCACAGAGCCCGATGTGGGGCTCAACCCACGAACCCATGGGATCATGACCTGAGCCAAAGCTGGGTGCCTAACTGACTGAGCCACCCAGACGCCCACAAGCATTCTAATTATCTTTTGTCATTGTTTAGTAGTAAATGAATGTTCAGGCTTTGCTACTCACTGTAGTGGCTTAAATGCTTTCTAAGAGACATTCATTTCCCTACCCTTTCCTGTACTATACCCAGCTCTATGTCTTAATGTTGAAAATGAAAGATGTGGGGTGAAGGGTGAAAAGGGGGGGAAAGAAAGCAGAAAAGTCTCTCTAGTTTCTCCTTAAAGTAACAATTTTCTCCTAGAAAAAATCAAAGGCTGCATGAAATGTCTACCCCTTTAAAAAATGTAAGCTGATTTTTTTTTAATGCTAGGCACTTTTATCCTCATAGCTTAAAGGCAAAGAATGAATGAAATGTAGAAAATGAAGGACATGTGACATCATCAAAGAAGCAAAGCAAAGCTGGAGAGTGTGTGTCTGGCTATGTCAGGCCAGGGTGGGCCTTTTTAGGGAGACCATTAAGGCAATCTGGCTGCCAGATGAAGTCTTTATGAAAGGGCAGAAAAGATGTATAAAGTGTTTTTGATGTTTTGAAGGACCTCTCTTTTATACCTCCCCTCCCTTTTTCCCCTCATCATCTTAACTCCACCAAAGCCATCCCACTTGCAAGGCAAATCAAAACCATCTGTGCAAGTGTTTTATGTTTTAAAGCATTTGGATCTTCACTTGATCTCTATCATGAGGTATACTAGGGCATTTTTCATTTCTTCTGGGAGAAAACAGTGAGTTGCTGGGTAGGATGGGTAGAAGCCTCTAGGACATTCTGAGAAGCAGTGGTTAATCAGAGTGGAATTAATCAAGTCCTATTTACCTAATCAAGATAAGGATTATTTCTTGAATAGACTTAATTACATCACACTGGCACCATTAGGACATCATGACAAATCCCCTCATTTTATAAAGAGGAAATGGAGCTTCAAGGACTCAAAATTAGCCAATGAAATTATAGGACTACAATCCATTTCTCCACACTCTTGCTTTGTATACCATATAATCTCTTTCTTTACACTCAGAAGATTTCAATTACCATCTCTATCCCTGCCTTTTCTTGGTATTTGACTTCACCTCTCTGTCTGGAAAAACTATTTGACCAGCAGGGTTTGTTGGATATGTCTCTGTGTATATTCAAGCCTATGACTTTGAACAGAGCTGAGTTAGTATCAGAGAAAGAAACTGCTATCCATGAGAATACTTCGGTGGTGGGGGATAGGGAGCAGGACGCAAGGTTACCCTGGTGGTCAGGGTTGTAGATAATAATGACCTGTTCCCTGGGACAAAAAAGCCACAACAGAGAGTTTATCATGCCCTTACCCTGACCTCTTTGATTTTCATAGTTCTTCTCAATGTTTTCAGCTCTCTTATCTTCTAGATCTGCATCAACTCATTGGTTTATTTTACATCTTTTCCATTTTGCACTTAGTTTAACTATGTGATGCTAGTGATGCTAGTGATATGCTAGTGATGTCCAGTGCAAAAGTGGACTGTTTAAAGGGGAAACTGAAGACCTGTTGAATTCAATCCTTAATTATCAATGTCCATCTGTGCAGCTTTAAGCAAATTACAGATAGGAAACCTGGACCAGAGAAATGAAGTAAAATGAAGACATCAGATTTCAGAACTTTTAAAGTGATTTTCAGTACTAACTTTCTCTTAGAATTGGGATGTGTGTTGGGGTGGGGGAAAAGCAGCCTTTCCTTCCCTCTTTGCTTACTCCTTACCCCTGACTCTTCCTTCTAAGTCGCTGTGATCTTTCTATTGCCTCAGAACGTCAGCAGTATATTCTTCAAATTATCAAGTACTCAACACAATAGGAAAGCTTTGTATTCTTCCTCTTCCTTTACCTTCTTGAGGGGAGATCTCTTCCTCCATAGTTACTGTACAGTGAGTTACTGAGTTTTAAAACTTCCCTCTGACTCAATAGAATACTTCTGTTTCCAGTACACAGCTTCCCCTCAGTACTCACTTCACCACACCAAAGGTACATCACACCTAATTTTTTTTCACATAGTAAGAGAAGGCATATTTTACCTTTGTGCACATCTTTTTATGAAAATCATCCTAACACATAAAAACAATAGACTCTTTATGAGTCTGTTGAATCTTCTTGCTGATGCCAAATACCATACCTACATGTCTTTAAATGCTCTCCCTATCCTGAACACTTGTTAGGAGGAGTTCTTTGCATTATTGATTGATCCATCCAGGTACAAGGAAGGAGAAGCAGATGTAGAAAATTCATGGCTTCAGTAGGGCCTCCTGTCATGTCTTTTTCTGTCAAACTCTTTGGGAACAGTTAACTTAGAGAATATCATAGGAGGCTTGGTTGATTAGAGGTCTAATATGACATTTTATAACATATTTTGGAATGTCTGGCACCTATACATTTCCTGGGACTCCCATGGAAACCATTAATCTGTTTAGCCTCAGGACTTTTTCTTCTTGTCCTGAGACCCGGGGGACTTTAGCTGCTTCTCACTGGCAGCTGCCAAAACTCACTGCATCCTCAGATGTCCTCACCTTCCTCCAGCCCATTGGGGAGCAACAGAGAGTCTCTTTATTGGCTCTCGAGATTGCTCGTCCTAATAGATGCACACAGGCCCCGTTTATTCTAACATAGGGATTTATCACTGACCATCCCTGCAACATAGAAAATAAGGAAGAAAGATAATGTGGCAAGTTCAGCCTTACTCCCCCTGTACTTATTGAGTTTCTACTATATTCCGGGCATGAGGAACTTAAGAGTAAATGAGAAATGATGCTTTCCTCCAAGAGACTCCTAGTCTAACAGGCAAAACCCACATATACTAAACAGATACTATGACAGGAAGATGAATGAGGGGGAACAAAAGGTATAGTCGAATAGATAGTTCTTGTTATACTGAAACTTGAAAATATTACAAAATTATAAAAGTCTTTGCATTCTTCATCTCATGGCTATTGATTAATTAAATATTTTATTTCTTAATTCAATAATTATTTCAGAGTATCTGCTACATGCCAGCTTTATTCTAGGTAATGGAGAATACTCATGATGAAAATGAACTAATTTTCTAGTTTAGATTCTAGTTGAAAAAACTGATTATAAACATATAAATGTGTAGTTTCAAGTCATAACAAATGCTATAAGGAAAAATTAGATAAAAATTAATGTATGGTCACTGCAGATCTCTCAGGAGTTGACATACAGAGGAGGCCTAAATTAAGTAACTAGAGAGAGCTAGGTGATGGTCTGAAGGAAAAATTTTCCTGGTATAAGGAAGAACTATAATGAAGGTTCTGAGGTATGAACGAGGTTGACAATTTGAGAAGCATGAAGAAACTCTGAAAAGATACAGCAAAACCCCTCAGTGGGCCATAATGGGAGTGTTTACATCATGTAAATTAGAAAACACTACAAATCTGGGTTTACCTGGTCTGGATTCAGGAAATATACTCTCTGAGTATTTCCACAAATCTAGAAAAAAAGTCTACTTCTCAAACCTCCAAAACCATCTTTGTTCTCAAGAGGATCTCCAAAAGTGATAGATAGTCACAGGGTTTCAACCCTGTAACCACAGTGCTTGGAAACATCTACAGCTGTTTAAGGCAAGGGTAAGAAGATCTACTTGGCTTTCAATGGCCTGTATTATTTTGTAAGGAGCCATGAACCCCACCTCCTCATCTTTTTATTAGTGCAGAACCCCATTTTGCCTGCTCTACTTTTTGTCCTCTGGGGTTACATCAGATACACCACATGTAAATGCCAAATACAAGAGACATTGGCCAGTACAAGAGAGGGGACATAAAGAAGCTGATCAGAGGAGGAAATAATTACCTCACTGTTTAAAAATACTGAGAAGGGTTCCCAGAGAGAATGTAAATGAGTATCAAGCAACATGAGGCTCAAAAACCAAACACCAGGATGCGCCTCAAATGCAGTAGTAGAAGTATACACACACACACAGGATGCATTAACATTTTTCTATTTTATAAACCCTTATACATCTGCTAGATGATCTTCCTACCCCCATCCTCAACTCCTGGACTGTCCACCTGTCACATAAGAGACTGAAACAATTATATGTGATACTTAATTAAACATCTATACTGCCAGTGAGTGACAGATAAGCCTTCTTCCCCATCCCCATCCCACCCTTTTTTTCTATCAGAGGCAGCCCAGAGATAAAACCTTCAAGTTATGAGTAATTATACCCTGCTGCGAAAAGTGATGGAGTGCCACACTCAGAAGGACTTATCAAGCCCTGAAAATGTGGAGTCAACACTTAAGACTTTTTTTTTTATTATTATTTTCCCCAACACTAACAGTTTCCCAGCTTGTTCCCAGAGGGAGATAAACAAACAGTGTGTACCTGCATTTTAATGGAAATAAACGGACTGGCTCACTCACTTTTTTACTATACTGCCTTCATATTTCCAAACCAGAGGG
This sequence comes from Proteles cristata cristata, assembly GCA_017311185.1. Lineage (NCBI taxonomy): Eukaryota > Metazoa > Chordata > Mammalia > Carnivora > Hyaenidae > Proteles > Proteles cristata. Next base: position 2,797,815 of record JAESUZ010001019.1, on the reverse strand, counting down.
ATATAGTAAAAAGCGCATGTGTCACGAGCAGTGGAAAACTACAAGGAAGGAATATTTGCTGTTATCATGGGTGGAGTTTGGTATAAATGGGGTCATAACATTTTGTAAAGAGAACTTAGCAGCTTAGAATACTCATTCAGATGCTAGGAAATGGTGAAGCACTCTCTTAGATGCCTTTTAAGGTTCATGCTAAGTTAGATGTCTTCTTATCTTGGTTACCTTCAGTGGAGAAAAGGACAGGAATCAAGGACCACTGGCCTTATGAGAAGCAGTGCTCATTTTAGCATTAATATGGGCTACATGGCAACAATGTTCAATTTGGGAACAGAGATGGCTGAGTTTGTGGGGCAGTCTCAAATATACTTTTCTAAAACAGATCGGTGTTGGGGATCAATGGATAGTTGTGACATGAGTTCTCAAACTTTAGACTGAATAAGAATCTGCTATAGGGCTTGTTAAAAACACAACTTTCTAGCCTCCATATCCTGTTCTGAAGGCTCGGAATAAGAATCAGGAATTTGCATGTGAAGAAACAAGCACTGTAGGAGATTTTGTTGAAGTGTTCCAAGGGGCACACATTGAGACATACAGTCTACAGACACATTTTAGGAAGTCTGTGAAAGTTTGATACTGAATGAAATAGTCATTGTGTGAGTCCTTACAACTGTATGTTTTTCTCAGGATTCTTGTATGTGTCTGCAGTCCAAGAAGGACAAGAGCCTTGGGGAGATAAGCTGATTTGGAACAATTAGGAATTCCACTCAACTTCTGGATCCTAAACAGCCTCACTGAGTTACAGAGTCAACCTGGAGGCTTGTTGGGAGAAATGAAACTCATTTTCTCTGGTGGTCTTATTTCTTGCTTTAGCTACTCTGGTTTGAATCTGGTTTTCTATGCTGTCTCCTTTGCCCTAAATTTCTTCAATTAGCCAATGACATAGTTCATGGCCTTTAATGGGCCTCTAAAGCCATGTCTTCTAAACTATAAAAGTTTTGAGAAAGAGTGGTAAATGTTAAAAACGTCCAAATAACATCTCTAGTTTCTGTTCAACCATATCCTGACTACCTGGCTCAGGAATCAGATTTAACTCCTGTATCACCTAGATATACATTGTTAACTTGATGTGTAATAGCCAGTATCTATAATATCCATAGGTGTCAGCATTTTCATTTAAAAAAGACAAAAATATCTATCTAGGGGTACCTGGGTGGCCCAGGTGTTTAAGCATCTAATCTATGACTTTGGCTCAGGTCATGATCTTGAGGTTTGTGGGACTGAGTTCTAAATTGGGCTCTGTGTTGACATCATGGATGGAGCCTGCCTGGGATTCTCTGTCTCTGCCCCTCCCTCCTCATGTGCATGCGCGCACACACACACACACACACACACACACACACACACAATCTCTCTCAAAAAAAAATCTAAATTTCTGAATCGCCATAAGGAAAAATGACATAACAGACATAAACTACTTTTTTTTTTTTTAATATTTTTATTTTATTTCTAGGGAGAGAGAGAGAGAGAGAGAGAGAGCGTGAGCAGGGAGGGTCAGAGAGAGAGGGAGTCACAGACTCTGAAACAGGCTCCAGGCTCTGAGCCGGCAGTCAGCACAGAGCCCAACGCGGGGCTCGAACCCACGAACCGTGAGATCATGATCTAAGCGAAAGTCGGACGCTTAACCGACCAAGCCACCCAGGCGCCCCAGACATAAACTACTTTTTAAAAACTGCTTAAAATATTGTATTATAGCAAGGTATTTTTGCAACAGAAGTGAATGTGGTTTCTCTGGCCTGATGTTTGTTAAACCCATAACAGATGACCATTGTGCTAGGTATTAAGACAATAAGTCCAAATAAAAGCTGTAACAGAGACTTTCTAATTGTTCCTACCAGGGAGTAGCGGCTTGAGAACCACCATATGTTGTGGTGGTGGCACAGGAGTAAAGGTGATCTAGAAGGAAATGGAACAAGAGCAGGAAATATCACACATCAATTCTAAACCCTAGCCCTCCATCTACTTCTTTTTTTTTTTTTTAATGTTAGTTATTTATTTTGAGATGCAGGGCCTGAACTCACAAACTGTGAGATCACGACCAAAGCTGAAACCAAGAGTTGGACGCTTAACTGACTTAGCCACCCAGGTGACCCCATCTACTTCTTTTTAATCGCTTGTCTATCTGCCCAATCATCTTCAGTACCTTTCTGCACTCCACTTCACTAAATTTCTCCAACTTCTCCAGTAAACCTTTCCTTTCTTATCCTTCTCTGTGCCTGTGTCTCTTTCCAAATCCAGCTCTTTCTCCCTTTATTTCCCAATATGCTAAGGGAATGAAATTCAAGAGAACAGTTGGAGAATATGAAGGCACATCAAAATATTACATGTAAATGATACTTGGAAAAATGGAAAATTGCAGGATTAAACGGATGAGTCAGCAAATATAGGCAAATGGATAGAGTTTATGACCCCTCCCGTACCATACTGCTACAACGTTGGTAATGGTTAGTGCTATACAATTCTATCCTGGATTTTGGTGGCTTTTCCTATAAAGCGATTAAGATATTGGAATAGATGATCACTAAAGAAGCTTTTCGGCTCCAAAAGGCTGGCTGATGAACAGGTTGCTGTCCAAGCCAGAGATTAAATTTTCAGTCTAATTTCTTTTACCTGGTAAATGTAATTGGATTACACTGGTACCAGAGGTGTTTCCACTACCATTTAATTAGATAACTTTTGTAATCCTATGCTAACCACTGCCCTGCGACAGCACAACCCCATGGTAGATGATTAGTTTCTTGTGTGATTAGAAATGAGGGTGAGGGTGATGTTAATTGATATCCTTCCTTTTTGTAATGCTTTCATGTTCATAAAGCACCTTCACACACATGATCTCACTAAGTCCTCACTAAAATCATGAGCTACAGGCTATTACCACTTTTTACAAATGAGAGTGCTGATCTGGGAATTATCTGATTTGCTCAGGGTTGACCAGGAACTATATATGGCTGTCTCCTATTTCCAGTAAAAGAAGGTAAAAATGGACTTTTGATTGTTTCAGTTTTTTCCTCTGTTGTTCAGATAACTGGAAGATTTGAATTCAGTCTTCCTCTTAACATTTCCATCCATGGTGTTACTTGTCACAATTGGCATGACTTATAGCCCTAGAAATCATTAGTTCATGGTAGAGAAGTTCATTAAGGCATTTGCCTTTGGAAAAGCAGGCTATCATTTGTTTTGTAATGTGAGGATTTCTCAAATTTAAAAAAAAAGTCCTTCATTTGAAAGGCTTTAACCTTATTAAAAAAAAAAAGATTTATTTGCAAAAACAAAACAAAATGCAAGCCAGACACTGCACTAAACAATGTCTGATCCCATTTTGCAAAAACAGACTTCACTTTCGGGTTGGAACTATCTCAAATTCATATTAAGAACAGAAGCTGGAGAAGACTTAAAAGCCTAGCCACCAGAATGTAGGAAAATACACCTAAACCTTCCACCCTTTGGCCCACACCATCCATCTTCATTTCAGTGAAATGAAGAATTCAAAACCGTGAAAGCAAAACATTAAAACCCTGGCTAAACAGTCAAATATTAACTGTAATACTCTTAAGACGGAATTAAATGCCACACTGTACCCAGCTCCAGTCTTCTCTTTGCTGACCCCAGTTCAATCCTATATTCACTGTTTTAGTACATGCACAGTGTTTCCTTTTATAGCTAAGTCATGCTGAGTTTCAGACAGAGAGCTGAAAACCTTTTGTAGCTGCATTCAAGTTGCAGTCAGAACTGGTCATTCCTAAAGCTTACCAGCTAAAGCAAGTCCCATCCCATAGGAAAGAGAGAAGGCAACATAAAAAACAACATCACACTAGGGAGAAGTGGAGGAAGCAAGAGAGATTGGGGTGAGAAATGATGATGGCTGTTAGGAAATGGCTCCAAGATCTTTCTGCATAAATCAGAATATATCAAGTTGAAGATGGCCAAATGCACATGGCTGCCACATGAGATCCTAGAGAGAAATGCAGAGAGCAATCTATGAACAATGTCAGCAGCGAATGGGACATGAAGAGAAAAGCCGTTTTCTTTTTCAGCTTCTGTACATCTCAAGCACTACACTCCCAAGGAAGCAAACAGTGGTGACATGAAGCATTCTTAAATGACCCCTCCCAGCCACCCATCTCCACCTTGCCTATACTTGGCTAAATCACTGTTTAAGGTTCAGGATTGGTATAATACAAAAAGGGACTTATAAAGAATATCACAGACAAAGTTCTTCACATTACAATAGATTGGGGAGAATTATTAAGGTAAATTTGGGGATATATTCACCTCTCTGCTGGTCCTTGGCTCTATTATTTTGATGTATGAATTAAACAAGGAGGCCATGAGACTGAGGTGGTTCTGATGCCCTGACATTGGAGTCTGGTTTCCTTGCAAACCAACATCTAAGTCTGTAAATACTTCAAGGTTGTAAAACTGAAAACTAAGGACAACCAATCACAAACAGAAACTAGGTTTTTAAGCTATAACTAATCAATAATTTCCTTGCTTTCCTTCCCCTTTCTGTATAAGTTTTTCCCAGCTGCATTAGATAGAATGCTTCTAACCACTTCTGGTTTGTCACTGCCTGATTCCAATTGATTTTTACTCAAATAAGTTCTTAAATTTTTAATATGCCTCAGTTTATCTTTCAACAACTCTAGGAGTCATTCTTCACTCTCCCTTTCTCTCTCGAGAAGCTGACTGGTACACACTGCATTTCAAAGGCTCTCCTGTCAATTGAGTTCATTCAGTAAGAACTGGCAGAAAAATCGAGGATCGGGGTGTGAGGAAAGCCGTGGTATTTCTTTCCGTTTGTCCCTGCCTTGGCCACCATATTTGGCAGTAGCTGTCTCTCTTCTGGAGATCAATCCCTTGGTTCTGGTAATCCTAATTTTCCTCACTGTCTCTGTAGTTGATGCTAATCTTGGGTTTCCCTAGGTACCCACTGATTAGCTTCTCACAATTCCATTTCCTGTGTAACAATTTTTTAAATTTAATTTATTTTATTTAAATACTCTGTATTTTATATTTTCCTGGTTTTATCTTCATGAACTCAACAATAATTTTTTCAGACTCTCTGCTATTAAAATCTATCTTAATATTTCTGATTAAATCATGCCATATATTTATTAATACAACACAGATATAATCACATTAAGTAGCCACTATATACAATCCAACTATATCTCTAAGCAGTTTTCTTAAATTTTCTCTTAAATTGACATGACAATGAATAAACATCAGGATGTAATCTGCCATGGTCACTATCCTCTGCAGCACAAACAAGGGGCAAAATAAATTAGCAGGAAGAAAGCTGAAAGAGTATACCAACTAATAGTACTTTTTGGTATAGAGGGAAGTCCAAAAATAAATAAACGTATTTTTAAAAACCTGTTCCAGGAGAAAGATCTTTTAGGGAAAATAAAATGGAAACAATTTTTCAAAGAAAGGTCTCTACATAAAGAAATGTCATTCGACATATTTTTCATAGACCAACTATATCACAATCATTCAGGCTGCTTGTTAACAGTAAATTGTTCCTGGTCCTTTCCTAGATCTATTGATTAGAATCTTTGGTGGTTGGAATCTAGAAATCTATTTTTAAAATATATTTAGTAAAAAAAAAAAATTAGTGTTTTTTTATGTGCACTAAATTTTGAGAGTCACTGCCCTAAAAGGAAAATAGAATACTAGTGGTGATTAGAAATTACTTGGGCAGTAATAATTTGACAGCTGGAACAAAGCCCATATTTCAGAAAAGTAAATGCTTTTATTTTCCATAACAAACATAGAGATGATGGACTGTTCCCTTCACCCCATCTTTGGACTGATCATCTTAAGGACTGCTGGTGACCTTCAGCTGAATTTTGAAATCCAGGATCTTTAGCTGAGTTTTGTTATAATTTTAACTAAGGTTGTGATTAAGTTCTCAAGGGGACAAAATTTCATGTATCATTACCGTGGTGTTAGCCTCCATCTTATTTCAGCAACTAGAATAGCTTCTGGATCTATTAAGTCGTCTATAAATATTTGGTTATGATAATGTTTTATCATTTCCTTATTCACAGGACCTAATACATTGTCCAACTTATCAGTTAACATTTGTTGAAATCAATTGAATTAATAACATTTCCACCAAACTCATTCATTTCCCACAAATTTACCAGTGGGCAGATGAGGACGTTTGAGTCCTGACTCAAGTAGATCATAATTAATAATAGTATTGATCTTACTTTTCCCCAGTACAGTACCTAAGCCATCATGTTCATTTTCAGGGATTTTCATTTCAGGTATTGTTGTCAAGATAAAATTTCAGTTTTGGTGAAGTTTGTATTGTGAGAGGGGGAGAATTTAGGGGAAAAATAGCAGGAATTCTTCCCTTTAAGAAATTTACTTTATCATGTGTAGTCAAAATAGAAAGCCAGTGGTGAAGTCTGTCTTTCATTAATAGTCTCCTCTCCCTCTTCCTTCCCTCTTTCCTTCTGTCCAGCACTCTTCTTTGGATCACCTTCTTTCCTAGCATTCCTTCATTCAAGATCTCACCTCTATCTTGTACTCCCACATTCTTTGTGGCCACATTCCAGCTAATACCGATTAACAACCCCACACCTCAAAGCCTCCCACTGCCTAAGTTTTTTTTAATTGCCGTTTTCTCTCAATCTGTTACTCTATTCATCCGGGAGTGGGGGGCAAATGTCCTGCATCTCCTAAAAGGTCCATTAAATTAAGGGGAGATTAGAATCCATTCAAAATTTCTCTCTTCCAAATAGCAAGAGATTTTAAGCACAAGTCTCTGATAAAATAGGTCCTCTGGCCAGCCCTGATATAAAAGTAACTACTCCTCACACACACACATGCGTGCGTGTGCACACACACACACACACACACACACACACACACACACACACACACACACACACACTTTATCTGGGTTCCATTCCCCACCTCTTGATTCTACCCTTGTCTCTGTTTGCGCTTTGTATCCTGGAAAGACCAGGATGGGTTTGGGAGAGATGCAGAAGGACTGCATAAATGCAGACTTTAGGTATGGAATTTAAAACCGCATCCTTGTCACTCTTCCTTCCAAACATCTCACCTTCAATATTCACATAGAGCCAGCTGCTTCAAGATGCAGACAACATCATTTTTTTAAAACTACAGTGCTAGGCAATCATGGTTTACAAACTAGTATGAAGTATACAAACTCACCTTACTCAGCTAGATTGGATAAGTTACAACTCTACAGACTCAGCGTATTAAGTTAAAGATTGCTTAAAGCTCTGAGCCAACTCTTCAAAGCCTTCCCTATTTCACTTTCAAGGCAGGACAGCAGATTTTGTAACCCAATCATTTGGATTGTTCTCTTTTCTCCTCAGAAAAATCTTAATTCTTCTTTTTCCAGTATTAAGTCATCTATATTGAATTATTCTTGATAATAAGAATCTTTATTTCTTCAGAAGAATATGGGAAACTGAGTCTGGGGAACCACACTTTAAATCTATAGATGTTTTCTGGGCATCTACTGAACACTGGTACAAAACCCAGTCCTTGTTCCCAAGTAGATATAGTTTACTGAGTAGACACATGTATAGCCAGCTTCATTATAACATGACACAAGCTATTGTTCACATATATGTGTTCATATATATATGTTCATATATATGTTCATATATATATATATATATCCTGTAGGTTAAAGGAGAAAAATGAGAACCTCAATGAATCACAGTTCTTAGCACAGAAAGAGAGAGAGATGGATGAATAGATATACCTATCTATCTATCTGCCTATAAAGTAATTAATTCTTCCCACAGAATTATAGGAAAGTGGCATTTAAACTGAGATGTGAAGAATAAATTAAATTTCAGCAGTCAGCTAAAGGGGAGAGGTTACTGCACAATAAGGAACACTGTGAGAAATGGCACAGAGATACAGACAAAAATGACTTCCTCCAGTAAGCAGGAAAAATGTAGTTTGGGTGAAGTATAGGCAGGATTAAAAGAATAAGGAAAGATGGTGTTGAAAAGCTAAGGGTAGGAAATAAAATGTTTTAAAAAATGTTTTCTTTTCGTTAAAGTTTATTTATTTTGAGAGAAAGGGGAGGAGGGTCAAGGTGAGAGGGGAAAGAGAATCGCAAGCAGGTTCCATGCTGTCGGCAGAGCTGCATGGACTTTCTTTTGTAAGCATTTCTGTGAGACTAAATTCAGCGAGATCCGGAAGTTGTCATTATTCATAATGAGACATGATGAAGATCATGGCTATAGAACTAGGAAGGACAAAGTAGATCTGATGTTCTTTTGGGAGGTGGAATTTCCAGGAGCTGGTGACCAATGTGTCCCATGGGTGAAAGGAGAAAAATGAGAGCCTCAATAGATCATGGTTCATAACACAGAAAAGTCTATTTCATGACTATGAGAATAAATGAATGAAGGAATGAGTGAATGAACTAATAATCGGAATGAAGAACAATGAGACAGCGTTAACAAAAAGATGGGTGGAAGGCAAGTCCAAACTTCAAGGAGGCCAGCTGTGAAATGCTGTAGAGCAATCAAGTAGAGTGAGATCAGAAGGACTTGATTCAATTAAGGAAATGATATTTAACTGGATTTCTTAAACTTATTTCAGGGAGCAGAGGTCAGAATTCAGTTCTCTGGTGAATTTCTGAAAGGAAGGAGGTGGTGCTACCAACCATTGACTATGTCAAAAACTTTAGGGAGTTAAGCAAAACGGAGAGTATAGAAGTTGATGTTGGGATGAGAAAGACTGTATTTTTGGAAAGGGGACGCTTGGCAAATGATAAAGATTTGCATATGAGGTAAACAGAAAGGGTGTGTATAAAGAACCAGAATCAAGAATATAGTAATAGAGGGGGCGCCTGGGTGGCTTAGTTGGTTAAGCATCCGACTTTCGCCTAGGTCATGATCTCGCGGTTCACAGGTTCGAGCCCCGCATCTGGCTCTGTGCTGACTGCCAGCTCAGAGCCTGGAGCCTATTTCAGAGTCTGTGACTCCCTCTCTCTCTGACCCTCCCCTGTTCACGCTGTTTCTCTCTCTCTCTCTCCTAGAAATAAATAAAAAATATTAAAAAAAAAGAATATAGTAATAGAATACTCAGGGACTAGAAGAAAAACACTTTATAATTTTACTGTTGTTTACAGTCTCACTTTCCATATCTGACTCTGTCTCTCTGTCTCTCTTACCTCTCTGTCTCTTTCTGTCTGTCTTTCTCTCTCTCATGCACACACACACACACACACACACACACACACACACACACACACAGAGCTAAATGCATAGCAGGCATTTTCTAACTATTTGTTGATAGACTAATGAGAGTTTGAACAGTTAATAAATGCCAGGCAGGAGAGAGGGCAAAATTTTCTACTGCTACTCTGACATTTCAGGAAGCTGCAACCACACTGTTGCAGGAAGAGGAATATTCACAGTCATATACTGGGACTTTAGCAAATACTATTTTAAAAACGATTTCTGGCAAACTATAAGAGGATTTTATTTTTGGGCCACATGCTCAAGTTGAGGACAGCATCATTTGGGTATTGTTCCCCTAAGTATAGAAATGTGGAATGTGTCATTCCCAATTAAGAGTCTGATATATCATATCTGGTTTCCTAATGACAGTGGATTTTTCAAAGGAAGGTAAAGTGACATTCTCATCTACTGTGCAATTTGAAGACAAAGTCTAGCTTTCTGGACTTGCTTTTCTCCAGATGCAAGGCAATCAGCTCATGACCCCCAAGAGAGGAGACACAACCCTAGTGACTCCATATGTTACTTGTCATGAAATCATCCAGTCTTCTTTAAAATCCAGCCAGAACATTTGATTCGACTCGGTGTCCTTCTGCAATGGTGAATTCAACAGGTTAAAGCGGCATCTTGTGAAAAGTGTTCATTTGTTCTAAATTTACCACCCACTAATACTGTGGAGTGATCCTTTGTTCTCCTATGAAGCAATCCAGGAAAAGCAAGAAAATCAAAATCGGCAGCACAGCTCAGGTAAGCCTGGTGCTGCAGTGTTTTCCCTTTTCTTGTTCCTCTTCTATTTGTAGGTAAATAAGCATCCAAGCTCCTGTCTGCAAAATTCAGTCCTAGCTCCCACCACCTTGTCAAACTCTTCAAGGGAAACATTATTGCCTTAATTGCTTAAACCCAATTTGCATAATATGGAGTTCTGACAGCCACAAAAACAGGGATGCAAAAAGGAGATTAACAAGTGAGGTGCACGCTCAGCCAAGCCTGTGCAGTTTGGAAACGAGAGCAGAGAAGAATTCATCGGATGGGTGGGTTCGCTGTTTCATCTGCTCCCTGTCCCTCCCCCCTGCACCTCCTTCTCTCCATACCACCTTCCGGTTTGTTTGTTTCTCATTTGCATGCATTGGCTCCTAGCATGTGCTCAGACTGTTAATGGCCATTCCCAGCAGAGCCTCCTTCAGGCCTGGGTAGTGCACAGGCGGCACCAGCCAGTACAGATTTTAAAACAGCTTTGCCTCTCTTTACACCAAGCTCATTCAAACATTCAAAATGTTAACATTTCTCAGAAAAGCAGGGACTGTGTCTTCCTCATCTTTGTGCTTTAGTGTTTTTTCATAAAACTAAATTGATTTCTCTTTGGAAGAGTCATGGGCAGTCAGCCTCTGTGATTCCCATTGGGACCCTCCTCTGCATGGCCAGTGCCCCCCAGCACCCGCCTCTCCCCAGGCAGAAGTCTGTCTGTGCCATTCTGTTCCTGGAGCACATCAGTGGCTTCCTGTTGCCTACAGGTTAACAGAACCCTTAAAATGGCCTCTAATCTATATCCAGTCACCCCACATTACTTTTGCAAAATGAAAATGTTCCATTAACTAAGGCGTATGCCCAGGAGATACAGAAACTAAATGCTGTTTCACTGCAACGCATCTAGCCAATGTAAGCTGTTAAAGTGCCGAGAATTTTAAGGCACTCCTTTCCCTCCATCCTCAGACCTTTACTGAAGACTCTTTCCCAATCAATGAAGAGCGGGACTTACTTTAACCAACTGTGTGGAGAACAACTGACTCATTTTGACCCATTAAAGGAGCCTTTCATCCTTAATTTGGCATAAACATCAAGAATTCCCACCTTACATTACTTAGAAACCCCCAACATTTCCCCTTCAGTGAACTACTCAATGAGTTTCTTCATTGGTATTGCTTAGAAAGATGATAAACTCACCTCCTCCTCTGAGGTCTTTGATTCATTATTTGATGCCTCCATCTCTGTATCGCATATCACTTCAGCCATGACAACCCTGGCCCCACCCGTCCACATCCTTTCCTCATTCCGACCCACATTAAATACTAGTTCCAGTAACTTCTGCTCCAGAAAACCTTTCCTACTCCTAAAAAACTCCCCTAAAGGGGCACCTGGGTGGCTTAGTCAGTTAAACTTCTGGCTTGGATCAGGTCATTTTCTCCCAGGTGCGTTCAAGTCCTGCATCAGGATCAGGCTCTGTGCTGACAGCTCAGAGCCTGGAGCCTGCTTCAGATTGTGTGTCTTTCTCTCTGTCTGTCCCTCCCCGACTCATACTCTGTCTTGCTCTCTGTCTCTGTCTCTGTCTCTCTGTCTCTCTCTCAAAAATAAATAAACATTAATTGTTCCTCTGGAAGCCCCCATCTCTTTGCAAGTTAAGCATCCAGGTTCTAATCACTATATGTAGATACCACTAAAATTACCTAAGAAGAAGAAATAAAGAAGTATGTTCTTTGTTGCTAAAGTGTACAAACACAATTGATTTCTGTATATTGATTTTGTATCCAACCACTTTCCTTTTTTTTTTTAAATGTTTTATTTATTTCTAGCAGAGAGAGAGAGAGAGACAGCGTGAGCAGGGGAAGATCAGAGAGAGAGGGAGTCACAGACTGAAACAGGCTCCAGGCTCTGAGCTGGCAGTCAGCACAGAGCCCGACTCAGGGCCCGAACCCACGAACCGCGAGATCATGACCTAAGCAAAAGTCGGACGCTTAACCGATTAAGCCACCCAGGCGCCAAGTGTATCCAACCACTTTCTTTAATTACTTTATAGTTTTAATAGTGTATAAATCCTCTTGTTTTATGTAGACAAGCATAGTTTCTACAAATAATGAGAATTTTATTTCTTGCTTTCCAATCTTCAAGCCTTTTATTCTCTTTCTTATCTCGCTGCACTGGCTATGAGGCTTTTAGTGTGATGCTGTGATATCAAGCATCTTTGTCTCATTATTGATTTTCAAAGCAATACTTAATTTCACCATGAAGTATTTGTTATATTTGTTTATATTTCCTTTATTAGGTAAAAAAAAAAAATACCATACCCAAATTCCAGTATGTTTTTAAAAGCAGGTGTATTTTGGGGAGATTAGGAATCTCTGTTGATTAAGTGTCTGACTCTTGATTTCAGCTCAGGTCATAATGTCACAGTTCATGAGTTGGAAACCCACATCAGGCTCTGTGCTGATAGTATGAATTCTCTCCGTCTCTCATTCTGCCTCTGCCCTTCCCTGCTTGTGCGCTCTCTCTCTCTCTCTCAAAAATAAACATTAAAAATAGGTGTATTTTTATTCTTTCTCCTTATGCATATAGTTTTCCAAAATTTTCATGCATGTGTGACTACCTAAGTCAACAAGGCTCAAACTGAAATATCTCTTACATATATGTTCACATGTGTTTGGTGGGGAGGAGAGTTTGATTTTGGAGAACTAAGAAGAGTTAAGGTGTAACCCAAAGAATTGCAGACAGTGATATGAGTTGATATTTAGTCCTTAAATCTAGAGTTTCAAATTTAACAAACAAATTTTGATTTTTTTTTTTTTTTTTTACTGCTTAGCAGGAAACTATTTAGAAATAAATGATATGTATCTAATCTGGCTTTCATGTCCCAGGTTTTATCTGTGATGATGGTGATGATGATAATGATGTTTTGGAAACATAAATACATAATATAGGACAGTAGTAGAGAGAACTTCTAATAGTTAATGACTAAATGAAAAGTCAGAGATATTTGATCAAAAAGCAATAACCAAGATTGTATTAAGGTAGACAGACTTCATGCTTTGCCAACTCAGAAATATGGGGAAGCCAAAGTTTCTACTGTATTTAGAACAAACATTGAGAATCTAAAGAGAAAACTGACGAATCTAAATAATGGACTGACCCATTATTGACACCTTAAATATGTTGGTGGGCAGAAACATGCTGACTTTATGTGTATATAACTGAGGTCTTATTAGATGTCCCTTATTTGGGCGTTGGACTTAAAAGAAGTAGTCAATCTAGCAAAGCAATGACAAGCAGCTTCAGGTCATCATTTACCTTAAAAGAAGAGGCTCAAATCACTTCTTGTTTAATGAGGACTCTGCCATCTACCAGCCCTTATTTTCAGATAAACACAAAAAAAGAGACAGTAGCAGGAGAGAGAGCACATAGCAGGAAACCTTGATACTATGTGTTAAAGCTGTGTCAGCATTCTGATTGTGCTTCCATACATGTAATGCAAGAAAGAAGTCAGGTTACAACTGGAATCTGACTCTGATATAGGCTATGAAAACAATGCTAAGGGAAGAAGGTTTTTACCTAATCCAGTGATAAAGGATTTTATTCCTTGACACAGTTTGTTGAGCAGCCATGAGGCAATTCACAGCCTGGTACTTCTAAAAAACAATGAACCATGTGTACTTTGATATCATGTACATGGAGGCTGAAATTGGGAGAATGCTGATCATTAGCCACATGAAACAACACACAAAGTTTAGGTCAAGGTGCAAAATGACTCAATAGTATTGAAAAAGTTACCCTATAAGCAAATTTTAAATATGCTAAAGGTGGGGGTGCCTTGGTGGCTCAGTTGGCTAAACATCTGATTTCTGCTCAAGCCATGATCTCACAGTTTGGTTCATGAGTTCCAGCCCCAAAATGGGCTCGCTGTGGTCAGCATGGAGCCTGCTTCCGATCCTCTGGCCCATGCCTTTCTTCCCCTCCCCCACTTCGACGTGCACACGTGCACCCTCTCTCTCTCTCAAAAAAAAACAAACAAACAAAAAAAAAAAATTAAAAGGATACTAAAGGTGAGGCTTTCTCCATTTATGGCAATACCATAGTTCCTGATAAGCATCAGAATAAAAGGAAAAGCCAGTTTTAAACAGCAGAGACAGCAGTACTTGAGAAATGTATCCATACAAACTGACATTCTTCTGAGCATATTTACTATGCAACCTCATTGTTAACATTTATCCTATTAAACAGAGATTTAGAAAAATTTGTTTAGAGACAAAACTTCAAAGAAACTACAGAAGTATTAACTTCAAAGACACCCTTCTGAGTTGACTAGATACAACAAATGTTTATTTAAGCATTTAATGACCATCTAACTAATGTTTAAAGCTTACAAAAAATCGTGAAAATAGGTTTTGGAGTTTTACGGTTATGGAAGTGCTAGTTCCTTGTAACATTCTTTCCTCTTCATCAGGTGGGGGAGGTAACCCTGTGTAACATACATTGGGGAGCAGCAGGTTACAAAGAACCTGACCCCTTCCTGTCTTTAAGCACCAAGTTGTCCTGCACTACTTTAACCTGTATGAAAATACAGATTTTAAGCCTCATCAGTAAGTGAAAATTTCCAGAAATATGAGAATTTTCACAATATCACTTCATAATTTGTGTATTTTAAAACTAGATTCAGGGGCACCTGGGTGGTTCAGTTGGTTAAGTGTTCGACTTCAGCTCAGGTCATTATCTCATGGTTCATGAATTCCTGCCTTGCATGTGCTGACAGCACAGAGCCTGAAGCCTGCTTTGGATTCTGTGTCTCCCAATCTCTCTGACTTTCTCCCGCTTCAGCTGTCTCTCTCTCAGAAATATATAAACATTAAAAAAATTTAAAAATTGATTAAAAAATTCTGAAATTTCACTATTACCAATTCTCTTTTTAGAAGAACTGGGGGACATTTATTTTTAAGCACAGAGACTTTGTACTGAAAAAATACAATGTTAACATTATTTATAGATTAAGGGTTACAAATTTTAAACATGAATTCATCCTTAAACTTTAATGGATGTTAGTGGCAAATTATGATTCAAAACAAAGCTGTTTGCTTTCTGAAAAGCAAGAATTTACTGTCATAAAAAGGGAAAATAATAAAGCAACAAACCTTCAAGTAAATAATTGCTGAGGTGTTGCTGTGGTCAACTGTGATATGTTCTCCAATATTCATTCTCCCTTTCAACTATAATCAAATTTCAGCTGGTCTCTGGTCACTCAAGTAAGACTCAATTCCCCAGTTGGGTGCGACCATGAGACCAAATTTTGGTTAATGCAGTGCGAGTGAAGGTGAAATGTACCACTTCCAAGTTTGCACTTTAAATTATTGAACATGCATTGCCTGGGCACCTTTCCAGAAGCTTGCTGCTGCAAGAAGATGAGAAGAGGGAAAAAATGCCTGAGTAGGGGAGATGGAGGCCACTTATTGAAGATACGAAAAGACACATCAAGAATACTACTTGTAAGCTGTTACTACACAGAGAAATAATCTTTTGCATTTCTGCCACTGTCTTTTTTGTGTTTGTTTTCCTCTCATTTATTTGTGATAAGCTTTTAGCTTGAACCCTTTCTCTCTGCCAATGCTCAGAGAGGTGTATTTAATTAGAGGAGATGCTTGAGTAGATTTTGAGGAAGATGATGGACACGAATTATCTAGAAGTTGGGTATATATATGGTATTAGTACAGTGATCAGGATAATTCATAATAAATGGGATAATTAAGTTGATTAAAGAAAAAGGATACACTAATAAAGTGACAAGTAGCAATCGATTTGTTCTTCAGTAGATGAATGGATAAATAAACTGGGGTACATCCAGATAATGGAATATAATTCAGCATTGGAAAGAAATGAGCTTTCAAGGCTTGAAAAGACATGGAAGCATCTTAAATGAATATTAAGCGAAAGAAGCCAATAAGATAAGTCTACTACTGTATGAGTCCAGCTATATGACATTCTGGAAAGTGGAAAATATCAGTCATTGACAAGACGGGCAGGTGAGAATGAATGGGTAGACAACAGACGATTTTTAAGGTACTGCAAATGCTGTCTATGATCCTCTAATGAGATACAAGTTGTTATATATTTGTCTAAATGCATAGAAAGTACATCGCCAAGAGTGAACGCTAAGGTAAACTAGGCACTTTTGGTGATCATGATGTGTCAATACAGATTCATCAAGTGTGACAAATGCATCATTCTTTTGAGGGATGCCAATAATGGAAAAGTTCATGCAAAAGAGGGAGCAGTGGATATATGGGATTTCTTTGCACCTTCCTCTCAATTTTGGTGTGAACCTAAAACTGCTCTGAAAAATAAAGTCTTAAGAAGCTCAAGATGTTGGGGCACCTGGGTGACTCAGTTGATTGAGTGTCTGTTTTTGAGTCAGGTCATAATCTCTGGGTTCATGAGTTTGAGCCGCACAGAGCCTGCTTTGGATCCTGTCTTCTTCTCTCTCTGTCCCTCTCCCACTCATGCTCTCTCTCTCTCAAAAATAAATAAATAATTAAAATAAATAAAACATTAAAAACCCTCAAAATACTTATCTAAATTCAGTGACATTTATAAGTAAGTTACACCTCAATAAAGCTGTTTAAAACAAACAAATGGCAGAAAAAAGGTAAATGATGAATAGTAAGGCTCAAATGTTTGAAGGTTCAAAGTCATTCTGTACTGGAGACAGTTTAAGAGTTCATGTGGTCTATTAAACTTCTCTATACATGAATATTTGCTACAAAATCTGGAATAAGTAGCCATGCAACAGCTTCTTGTACAGGAAGATCACTACCTCACAAAGGTACTCTTTTTTTGTTATTAAAACTTTTTTTTAATGTTTAATTTTGAAAGAGAGAGAGATAGAGACAGAAACAGAGACTGAGACAGAGAGACAGAGCACAAGCAGCTGAGGAGCAGAGAGAGACACACAGAATCTAAAGGAGGCTCCAGGTTCTGAGCTATCAGCACAGAACCCAATGCAGGGCTCAAACTCACGAACTGTGAGATCATGACCTGATGTCAAATGCCTAACAGACTGAGCCACCCTTGTGCCCCACAAAAGTGCTCTTTTTATTAAGCTTAATTAATTAATTAGGCTTTTTATTAAGTTCAAACATTGGAAAATTCTTCTTTTTCCAGTCTACCTCTCCTTAGTCTCTAGCCAGTGGTTTATGTTTTACCCTGAAAAGTGACAAAAGATAAGTTTAATCCTCTTATTATATAATATCCCTTTAAAACCTAGTTTGTCATAGGGTTCCTGGGTGGCTCAGTCAGTTAAGTGCCCAACTTTGGCTCAGGTCATGATCTCACGATTTGTCGGTTCGAGCCCACCGTTGAGCTCTGTCCTGACAGCTAGCTTAGAGCCTGGAGCCTGCCTCAGATTCTGTATCTCCATCTCTCTCTGACCCACCCATGCTCATGCTCTCTCTCTCTCTCTCTTTCTCTCTCTCAGAAATAAATAAAAACATTAAAAAAATAAAGAAAAAAACTTAGTTTGTCATATCTCCCTTTAATCTCTTTATTTTCAAGTAAACTTTCTCAGGGTTTTGAACTTGCCCTTACCTCCGATGACTTCCAGGCCCACTGCCATCTAGATCACTCTCTAAGGGCTCTTCTTCAGTTTGTTGATGTTCTTCAAATGTGCTCAGAACTGAATGTGCTACTCTAGGTATGCCCTGATGAGGACAGAGAAGAAAACTGGCATTCACTGTTCTTGTTCTGGGTACTGTACATCTTAT
This sequence comes from Proteles cristata cristata, assembly GCA_017311185.1. Classification (NCBI taxonomy): domain Eukaryota; kingdom Metazoa; phylum Chordata; class Mammalia; order Carnivora; family Hyaenidae; genus Proteles; species Proteles cristata. The sequence goes on along the minus strand of JAESUZ010001019.1, from coordinate 2,779,997 downwards.
AATAGAGAATAAGATCAAATTAACTTTGTAGATTTTTGTTTGTTTTATCTGGTAACCCTCCTTAATTATCTAAAGTCAAATACCCTTATATCTTGTCTGAGATGGTATGAGCATGGGGGATTCTAGAAGCAGAGAAACAGAAAAAAAGATTTTGGTAATTATCTAATGCATGAAGTGAAGAGGAAGAAAGAGATACAAGAAATTGTTTAGAAAAAAAATAGTAGGCATAGTAATGAATTGGATGTGAGTAGTAAAAAAAAATTAAAAATTAAAGAAATAGAAAACTTCACTTAAATAACTATGAGTTTAAAATAGGAGATTTGGGAAGGAGTGTTGGGGAGGAGGTATTAGGAAAAGATAGAGATTTTTTTCAGTTCTGCTGAAATGTTCACAGCTAGCTTCTGCTGTACTTGATGGGAAAAGGAGAGAAATAAACTATTTTGGAAAGAGATCATGTTCAGATGCAAAGTAGGACAGAGAGAGGAACGTTTGTTTCTATGTACTGTTCAGAACCATGATGGGAGTAGAACAGATGGCTTGGTGGTTCAGAGAAGCACTTAAAGTGAGGCTGTTCTTATCCTAAGCTTATTCCAAACACCCAAGTTTCTCGAATCTCTGATGTGACATTGGAAATATCACAATCAGGAAGCTTTCAAATGAGATTTCTGGCACTTCCTGAGGCAGTTGTGTTCCCCAAAGACTGTTTTAATTAAGACTCAGGAGATTAATTCTCACTGCTGATGGCTGTTATGGTATGAGCCCACACCTTCACCAAACAGATAAATTCATGCAGGTAATTGAGCCAAAACATTTTAATATCAAGTCTCAAGGACTTATGTCTGTTTTCATCACCAAGCCTGTACAGTTCATGTAACTATACTTGAAAAAGCAAGAGCTAACCCTCCACAAAGTGAGGAAACTAAAGAAAGCATTTATGTTACAGAAGACTGGCAGCATATAATAAAATATATCTGGCCTCAAATTCCAGCTTTTCTAACAATGGATGACTTTGGGAAAGTTATTTAATCTTCTGAGCTCTCATTTTACAATTTGTTGAGAAATGCATGTATTCTTACACTCATTACTTTCAAAATAATTAAGTGCCTACTATGTTCTGTAGAGCTATAAAGACATGTCTCTGCTCCGGACAGTTTATAGTCCAGTGGGAAGAAGTATATTGGACAAAAATTTTCTCCTTACTTATTTTAAAGTCCTTCCATATGCCAAGCACTGTGCTAAACATTTGACACAGTATTTGCTTATTTATTTTACACAAAAGCTCTATGAAGTATTATTACCTTTGATGACACATGGGACAACTGAGGATCAGAAAGTTAAATTAATATGCCCAGGTGAATACTTGAGATCAGGTATTTCTAATCCTGGTGCTTCCATTCCCCCCAATGTCTGTACCACACTACTTGTGTCTCCCCAAGTGCTGGGTGGGGGAGGAGGGGAGACTGGAGGAACTCCTGAGAGTTCATAGGGTTTGTTCATAGGGTCATTTCATAGGGTTTGGGGGATGCTTTTATTTCCATTATGGTTCAGATGAAAGGAGAGCACACTTTAAAACTGGGTGCAAAGCATATCTAGTCTTGAACTCTTTCAGCACATGAAGATGTTACTGAGCAGCCTAACAACTTGAGAATGAATAGGTGATAGGAATTCATTGGTCCTGGTACTCAGGAGTGGGAGGAAAGTATGGGGGACTGAGGAGGGAATGAGGAAGAGGAGTGGGAATCTTTCTTTCCATGAAGTCACCTTCGAAGATTGGTAGAGCCCATTAGATATTAGAAAAGCAAACATAGAGACTGGATTTAGGAAAGGTGCATCCTCTGGGCTGACAGTTGCCTGCCATGGATGAAATTACTTTTTAGTAACTACTAACTGGGTGTTTGTTTTAAAATTTCAAAGTATCTGCTTCAAGGAATAAACACATTTCTGTATCTAGCTATTTAAATGTGAGGTAGGAAATGGCTCAAGCTCATAATTTTCCATTCTAATTGCATTGGTTGGACTTCGGGTCTGGGTGAGAAGCCTGTGCAGTAAGCGCTATATTTGAGTGTTTTGTGCTGTGACTAGTGTTTACTGGGGCATGAGTCAAGGAAGGGAAGGCCAATGTGCCTTATTTTATAGAAGCCAAGAGTGGATTCTGTGGAAGAAATTAACATCTTCTTTACCTCTGTTGCTCTTTTCTCCCCCTCACCTTTCATTTTCCCACCCATTTTTGAATAGACTTTTATAGCTAAAAATCCTCTTTTCAGAATACAAAAGCTTCTTTAATAGACTCCATAGTTTTCTTTAATAGAGCCAATGAAATGCACACAAATTAAAGTCACTACCAAACTCAATTTGTGTTTAAATACGTAACAGATAACAAATATCAGATAGGTTGCAAGTAAAAGGTGTTCATACAATTTGGTGACATTGTAAAATATACAACCCTTTGGATAAGTAATAGAAATTCCAAAATCAGAATGACACTCCTAGTAAGACTAGCCAAGAAAGAAAGAAAAAAGTAATTGAATTCATCCCATCACTAAATATTTATTGAGTACTTCCATTATGTCAAGAACTACTTAAATCACTCAAAAAATTAATTGAAATTTATCTATAGTAATCAGAAATTAGACTAAATATCCAAAAATAAAAGACTGATCTTCTGTGGCATATAAATTTGTTCAAATAGTATGAAGGCACTTACAGTTTAAATATAAAGAAAATATGAAAACTATTGAAAATGTTTAGGCAGTCAGGTTAAATAAAAAAGCAAATGATAGGAGCGCCAGCCTGGCTCAGTCGGTAGCACATGTGACTCGATCTCAGGGTTGTGAGTCTGAGCCCTACACTGGGTATAGAGATAACTTTAAAAAAATCAAACTATAGGGGCTCCTGGGAGGCTTAGTCGGTTCAGCGTCCGACTTTCCGACTTTCGCTTAGGTCATGATCTCGCGGTTCGTGGGTTCGAGCCCCGCGTCGGGCTCTGTGCTGACTGCCAGCTCAGAGCCTGGAGCCTGTTTCAGTCTGTGACTCCCTCTCTCTCTGACCCTCCCCTGCTCACTCTGTCTCTCTCTCTCCTAGAAAAAAATAAAACATTAAAAAAAAAATCAAACTATAAAATCGTTTGCCCACTAGTAGTATCTCAACCATGTAATATATATGTTCACATGGACATTGATTTGAAGGAAATATTTTAGAAAGTGAAACAGTTTTTATTAAAGTAGTGATATTATGCACGATCCTTTTGAAGATGGTATTTAATGTTGACAGTATAGTACCTTTGTTCAACAAGAAAAAGGGGCCCCATTTCCTAATTACACTTTATGTGAATGTGATGGCATTTAGCTACATAAGAGACTTCTTAAGGTTCACGGTGATTCCAGTCCCACAATGTGGCTGCCTGGGGTCTGATCTTATGTGCATACCGACTGCACAGAAAATTGTATAACCCTTTGGAAACTGCTGATACTTTCAGCTCTAATTCTTTCTCCAGGGGAATATCTGAAAGTGGCTTCTTTGCTGATTTCATAAATTTTCACTTTCAAACTTTCCCCTCAGTCTCTTTCTAATGAACTTTCTTTAAAAAAAATCCTTCCTGAAGTTTCATGCTGTAGTACTACCCATGGGTACGATTCCCCATGTGAGGATGTCAAATTTAATTAGATTGTTCTCTCTGTTACTTAATGACTCACCTAGGCTTACAAGTCCAAGATCATAACCTCCCCACTAGGCTGCCGAGTTAGCTTTCTGAAGGAACTACTATTCATGTTATCCAATCATAATTATTTTAAACCATATGCAGAAAATAATAAAAAGAGTAATGCTCACTTAATTAGACCCTTTACCCAAGGATATTCACATATTTTACAAGATCTCTTTATCAGTCGTTTGCATAACACATCCAAGAAACAGGTGAGCAATATTAAAAACCATACTTCTAAGGACTTCTTAAAAGAAAAAAAAAGTATAGACCCATCCTTGGCTCCTTCCTTTTCTTCTTATACTAACTTTTTAACTCATTTGCAGATTCCAATGGAATCTGACAAAAGGATACAGAATCCAGAACTAGATAGCACAATAAATATTTGTTTAGGGTGAAAAAAAGGCAAACAGATAAAGAGGATATACTTTTCTGGATCCAAAAATGTTCTTTTTCTTCTTAAAATCTTCACAGCCTATATACTTTCCTGATCCTCATCTTGATCTGTAAAGTACCAAAAACATGTAACCAATGAAGCAACATAAGACAAAAATTCTGAGACCTAAGAAAAAGCCTTGTCAACCTTACATAAGTCAAAAGGCACAAAAAAAAAAGTGAAACCTAATATCTCTGCGTGGGAGCCATACTCCTTCAGCCTGTTTGGCCTGAAATAACACTGATGAGGTTGTGTTGTTAGTGATAGTGCTGGTAGTCCTAGAATGATTGATTCCTAGAAACTCTCTGTCTATTTCATTTACTACCACATACCCTGCACCAATGATGGGATGTCTTACTTACAGTAAATGCTCAGTATTAACCCATGTTTGCTAAATAAATGAATCTGTAGTACTTTTGATTTATGGATCAAACCAGATTTTTCTCAGCTTGTAATTTATACACTTTGCTCAATGAATAGACTTTGATAGTAATTTGAACAAATCAGCTATAAAGAGTATTTTAGACAATATCTGGGGTAAACTTGAATATGGACGTGTAGTGAATAAATTAATGGTTCCCCAAAAGATATGTCCATGTCCCAATTCCCAGGATCTGTGAATATGATCTTATATGGAAATAGGTTCTTTGCAGATAAAATTAAGAATCTCAATATGGGATCATCCTTGATTTAGGATGGCCCCTAAATCCAGTGACTAGCATTCTTAAAAAAAGAAGACACAGGGGCACCTGGGTGGCTCACTCGGTTAGCATCCACCTCTTGGTTTTGGCTCAGATCATGGTATCACAGTTCATGGGTCTGAGCCCCACATCAGGCTCTGTGCTAACAGTGTGGAGTCTGCTTGGGATTCTCTCTCCCTCTCTTTCTGCCCCTAACCCCCTGATGTGCGGGTGTGCATGCTCTCTTTCTCTCAAAATAAATAAATGAACTTTAAAAAATGATGATTCAGAGAGAAAAATAAACCATTCTGTTGAAAAGGCCATCTGCAGACAGAGACAGAGATTGGAACTAAATAGCCACAAGCCACAGGACTCCTCAAGCTACCAGAAACTGGAAGATGCAGGGGATAATTCTCCTTTAGAGCCATCAGAGGAAGTGCCTCCTTGCCACATCTGGATTTTGGAATTCTGGTCTCCAGACTGTGGGAGAATAAATTTCTATTGTCTTAAGCCACCTAATTTATGGCAATTTGTTATGGAAGCTCTAGAAAACTAATCTAGACCTTACAATAGATGGTATTAAGAAAGAAAGGAATTATAGCTATTTGTGTTTGGGGTAATAATGGTATTGGGGCTATGAAGGAACAGATTTTGAAGTTAAAAACTTTATTATGTAGTGGTAAAGTATATGTTATCTTTAATTGACTTTAAAATACATCATCTAAATATAGATGATGTGACAAAATGATAATAATTATAGAATATAGGAATTGAATATTTGAGCATTTACTATATTATTCTATTATTTCCTGTGTATTTGAAAAAAAATAAATAAAATACTGGAAAAAATAGTTCCTTAAGCTATCTTATATTATGATGTTTAGTTCTTTAAAATAACAATCAATTCTGCATAAATAGACACTGAATTTTACAAATCATTTTCCAATGTCTAAAACAAAAGATCTAATCTCCATATTTTTTTTCTTCTATACTGTGTGACTGGCTTATCTGATCTTTCCACAACTCTGCTCTATGCATATAGCTGTCCAGCTTTCAAAACCAAATTGAATTCTCTTCATGGTACTTCCTCAAATTTTTCTTTTTCTCAGGTTAAAATCATTGATTTAACCACTGGAAAATCAATAGGTTTCTCCTGAATTCCATCTCTAATTTTCCCCCAAAAGTTCATAAACTGTTGTCCAGAACAGCCACCACAAATCTCTACACCCCTCCCCAACTCCCTTCTCCTGAACATTAGATGCGGAGCTTGGAATTGTTCTCATGCTTCATGGTCAAGTCCCCTCTTCAGATCATAGCCTGTCTCCTCAGCTTCTGAAAAGGCTGATTGTCTAACCCAGAGGAACGAGATCAAGATTTGACAAATTGCCATTTACTTTACTTCTATTAGAAGGGGATTGGAGAAAATGAATTTCCTTTCTGGCATTCTTTGGTTCTCTCTCATCCTGTTGCTGATCTTGGGCAGAGGGACAGAGCTGTTCATTTGCTTTATTTTATCACCAAAAACTTTTCTCATAATTGTCTTTCAGTGACACTGTCCTCTAGATGACAGAACATATCTTTTGATCACTCAAGGACTCAGTTATATCACAGACACCCTCTTGTCTAGAGAAAGTGACATCTAGCATTAGCTGCTCTTCATCCTTTCATGGTCCCTATCCTCCCAGAACTATGTATTAGATGGTTTAATCTTTTTAAGGGTTAATATTTTCTGTTTTGTGTGTGTAACATAGACATATCACAGAAGGGCTTCATACAGTGCATGGCTAGTATTATACTAGGAAGACTACTTCTTCTAACTTGTCCTGCAGGGGGAGCTGAGGAGTCAGGAATCCCTCCCACCCTATCCCATCCCATCTGACTTTACCATCACTGATTTGTCTTCTGCAGCCCTTCCTTCTCCTTCCATTCTGTAACAGATTTAAGTCATGGACTTTCTTCCAGAAATATGCAAGCAATGTTTTATCCTGATAACTTTGATCACTATTACAAAGGAATTAAAGGGGTCCTCCTTGAGAATTTGGGCGAAATTGGATTTGCCATTCTGCTTCAAGTTTGTCTAAAATCAATCCCCTTCATAGTAAGGCATATAAATCATCACAAAATGACTTGATCAGGATTCATGAAATTGCTTTACTTTATGATTATTTTCCAGTATAACCTATACACCTGCTTGTAAATCTATGTATCTTCTCCTGCACTGCTCTTCACATAGGAAGTGTCTTCTCATCTTTGTGGTCTCAATTTAACCATTCCATGGAGTGGTCTTAATTGACCACACAATCTAAGGTACATCTTACAGATATATTGTTATCATAGAGCTACTGAGAATATACACTTATGTAGTATTTCTGAATTGAAATTTACTTCCCTTACTACAGCACCAGATACACCAAATATATATGGTTAATAAACGTGTTAAATGAATGAATATAGCATATATTCAGATTCTAGCTTTACCCTACTTAACTGATATTTGAGATGTGTATTTTAGGCCCAAACTATTTTCCTTCCATTGCAAGATTTCCCCCCTTCTTTTTCTCTAGTTTTCTTTTTCTTTTCTTATCTCTCCCATTATTTCTTTCATTTTATCATCTTGCTCCTCCTTTCTTATTTTCTTCTCTCTTCTCTGCCACTCTATTTATGAATTTTGAGTGGCAGCTCACATATGGAAGAGATAGCCCCATTTTGTATATATTATTTATTGAAAAATGGAACTGTTGATTCACATTTCAAAGGGTCATACCTTTCAACCACAAAATTTTACCTAGTATCCCAATGGCTGTGAATTTGAAAGTATTACCAAAATTGAGTCATGTTGGTACTGGTTCAAGGAAAACTATACATAAAGCATTCTGCATTCTATTAATTCACATTAATTATATATAAGCGTATACTTATGTTTACACATAGTAAGTACAAGATAATTTTTGTTTATTTGTTTATTTTTGGAAAAAGTAACATAAGACAGTTCCAAAATATAAATTATAAGATACCCAAGTTCAGTAGATCTCACCTTCAAAAGGCAGAGGATGCCATTCCTGTTAGTTTCTCCAAATTTGTTTGTTGTTGTTATTGTTTTAACCTCTTTTTAAAATCCTCTTGATAGCATGTGGGCCATAGTTTTTTCTACTCAACAAATCTATTCTTGAAGAGATTGCAAAGTACTAGAGAAGATATCTCTTCAGAAAAGCATCCTGTGATGGCTTCCAAGGATGAGTCAGTGTTGCCAGTGCTAATTCTACTTTAGTCATTAGTATCACTAGGACACTTGCAACTCAGGTTCTAGAATCAGACAGATCTGGGTTAAGTGAAGTTTTCACCCTACTAATCATGTCACTTTGAACAAAGTACTGAGCTCTTTAAGCCTTACTTTCCTTACATGTAAAAGGAGGGTAATGATACTGTCTACCTGACATGGTGATTAAATGGGCCTGAAAATTGATTAGTGTAATACAGTGTAAGTACAGAGTGAGTATTCAATTAAACAATAGCTATTACAATCACTGATTCTCATATATATTGCTATATTTTTGGGGAAACAGTAGTGATCATTTTGTTCTTTTTAAAAAATATTTATTTATTTTGAAAGAGAGAGAGCATAAGTGGAGGAAGGGCAAAGAGAGAGGAGGAGGGAGAATCCCAAGCAGGCTCCATGTTGTCAGCACAGAGCCCTTTGTGGGACTTGATCTCACAAACTGTGAGATCATGACTTGAGCTAAAACCAAGAGTTGGGTACTTAAGCCCCCCAGGCACCCCTGCTTTGTTCTGGTTAAGTGTGAAAAGAATGTAGCAAAATAAGAGAGGTCAATTCTATGTGCTGTCATAAGGAAAACATGTCATGTAAAGCAAATGTAGGTACCATAAGAGAACTAATCTGGACTCTCAAAAGGAGATTAACATTAATTCCCCCTTTAATCATGAAGAAAATTGGGGGCATTTGGGCAAGCAGCTATTCTTGCTTATTTTACTCTATAGGTCATCTAGTATTTCCTACAGGCTCTTTCAAATGAGAACTGGAAGAACCACTTGGCAAGTATCAGCTTCATCATGTTACTCCAGGGATCAGTGAAACCATTAGGATTAAGAAAGTCATAATGATGTTTGACAAATTCAAATCCAAATAAATGTCAGGTTTCATAAAAATTTGAATAAATTCAGCAATTAATATTCTCTACATTTTTATTATGTTTTGTAAGCTGTTATTATGGAAATTTCACAAACAAGGGATATCAAACCTTCCTTTGAAAGTATTTTCTTGGGGGTGATTATAGTCTTATTCTGCAAGATTAAGATATTCAGAGAAAAATCAGCAGAAACATTTGCCTTTCACATCCTCAAATAAGAACATAATAATCATTTATTTATTTAAGGAAACAAAAGGAAATCTAAAAGTTATAATATATTCTCAGAGTAGTTACAAGTGAAATCTAAATTCAGACCCATATTAACACAACATGTGTAAAATTAGCTGGAAACTCCTGCTCATTTGAAATTTTGTTAGGCTAGAAATAAATTTGCTATATGGATATGACTGAGTTACACTCCTGATTACCAACAGCTACAAGCAATTGCCAGTATACAAAGTACACATTCCAAAATTTCATTTATAATTCCGTCGCTTAGAACTGGCAACATATTGTTCCCATAGAAATGCTTTAATAGGAGAGGAAGCAAAATGGCGGAGAAGTAGCGAGCGCCATACATTTCGCCTGCATTTCTCCTGCACCCATCCCTCAAACAGAGAAGGCCCGAAGTCTTAGGACACTGAGCCATAGGAGTTTGGGAGGAGAAAGAGACAGAGTACACTGGGAAGGAAACCTCATAAGTGCGTGAGTGCGAACTGGGGAAGATAAAAGCGGGACGGGACCCAGAGACATGGAGGGAGAGGAGGGAACCCGGCTTGCGTGCAGCTGTGGTGAGTGATAAACCGGCGAGCGGTGGGGAGCTGCCGCGAGTCCAGGGGAAAGGAAAGAAAAGCTGAGATTGCTCATATAACTGTCCCTGAAGAAGAGAAAAACCTCGACTTGGAACGACAGTGTTTTTTAGCTCTGGCTGGGGTGCTGACTTTAAACTAGGTGCTCTGGTCCCAGGAGGCGCCAGGAAAAACTGAACTGCCAGGAGCCCGGCACCATCCAAGGTGGCGGTAGCCCGGTGAACCGGCAGCAATGCCTGCGGATGCGGTCCCGGCACCAGGTGAAGCGGCAGCGGCGGCAGCGGCGGTGGCGACCCGGTGAAGCGGTGCCAGCGCCCTGTGAAGCAGCAGCGGTGCACGCGTGGCCCGCTGAAGCGGTGGCAGAGCGCTGCAATGACTCAGACTCTGCGGACCTGAAGTTGCTATGTTCCCAAACGCACTGGGGTTGTATTGCTGACTGACCCCGGTGGATCTGAGGCTGCAACACTTCCCCTACCCCCCACACACCCCCCAGGCAACAGGGAAGGAGCGACCAGCCGGACTGTTCAGGGCGCTATAATAAAGCCCAGGGACTGGGACCTGGAATCAGGCGGGGTGAGGGGCATAGAACTCAGCCCACCTTGGCTACATCCTCAGTACACGGAGACCGGATGAAGAAGTGATTTGCAACACTTGGCTGAGAAGGGACTGGGCGATGTCATTCTTCTCCCCACAACCACCAAGGAGGGGCCTCAGGGAGGCCAGCGGACACAGCGGAGACAAGACCTGCCTACACCAAACCACGCCCATCCCCTCCAGAGAGTGTTTTGTTGTTGTTGTAGCTGTTTTTACCTGAACCCGGGTTTGCGTGTTTATTGGTTTTGTCTGTGCGTTCGTGTACCTGTGTTCCCTCTGTGGTTGTCTGTTTTCTTTTTCCAGGGCTGCCTCAAGAAACAAGCCAACTACACATGGTGGAGAGTCCCAAATACCACTACCAGTAGGGAAACAAAATAACCAAATGCTCAACAAGAGAAACCAAGAGACACATTCCAAAGAACACTTCCTGAACAGACAGGCCCGGAACAGTCAAAAGAGCCCTCTCTAATACAGCAGAACTTGCAGGGGCCGTGTGTACAACAGGGTTTTAAAATTAACAAGAGATAGAAAGCTAACCAAAATGATGAAATGGAAGAACTCTCCTCCAAAGAAACTCCAGGAAGAAATGACAGCTAGAGAACTGCTCAAAACAGATATAAGCAACATAACTGAACAAGAATTTAGAACAATAATCATAAAATTGCTGGGCTTGAAAAAAGCATGGAGGACATAAGAGGAACTGACTACAAACAATATTGAGCTTAAAAATATTTATGGTGAATTAAAAAATGCGATAAATGAGATACATAATAAACTGGAGGCGTCCAAGCCACAGATTGTAGAGGCAGAAAGGAGAATAAGTGATTTAGAAGACACTATTATAGAAAAAGAAAAAACTGAGGAAAAGAAAGATAAACTCATCCCGGAACATGAAAGAAGAGATCAAGAGCTCAGCGCTACAATCAAACAGAACAATATGCTTATCATAGGAATTCCAGAAGAGGAAGAGAGAGGGAAAGGTGCTGAAGGAGTCCTGGAACAAATTATAGCAGAGAACTTCCCCGACCTGGGGAAGGAAGTAGAAGTTGAAATTCAAGAGGCACAGAGAACTCCCCTCAGACGTAACTTGAATCGATCATCTGCACAATATATCATAGTGAAACTGGCAAAATATAAGGACAAAGAGAGTTTTGTAAGCAGCTAGGGAGAAAAGGACCCTAACATACAAAGGGAAACCTATCAGAGTGGTGACACACCTATCTACTGAAACTTGGCAGGCCAGAAAGGAATGGCAGGAAATCTTCAATGTAATGAACAGAAAAAATATGCAGCCAAGAATCCTCTACCCAGCAAGCCTGTCATTCAGAAGGAGAGATAAAAGTCTTTCCAAATAAACAAAAATTGAAAGAATTTGTCACCACTAAATTACCCTACAAGAAATCCTGAGGGGAACTCTATGAGGGAACTGTTGCAAGGAACGCAAGATACCAGAGACACCACCACAAGCATGAATCCCACAAAGGACACAATTACTCTAAACTCACATATTTCAATAATAACACTGAATGTAAATGGGCTGAATGCTCCAATCAAAAGACATAGGTAGCAGAATGGGTAGAAAAACCAAAATCCATCTATTTGCTGTCTACAAGAAACACAATTCAGACTGGAATATACCTTCAGATTAAAAGTAAGGGGATGGAGAAATATATATCATGCAATGGGAAGTCAAAATAAAGCTGGAGTAGCTATACTTATATTGGACAAACTGCACTTTAAATTAAATACAATAACAAGGGATGAAGAAGGGCATTATATAATAGTTACAGGGTCTATCCATCAGGAAGAACTAACAATTATAAATGTCTACGCACCAAATATGGAAGCACCTAAATATTTAAAACAATCACAAACAGAAACAATCTTATAGATAAGAATGTGCTATTAGTAGCGGACTTTAATACTCCACTTACAGCAATGGATAGGCCAACCAGACAGAAAATCACTAAAGAAACAATGGACTTGAAGGACACATTGGATCAGATGGATCTGACAGATATATTTAGAACTCTACATCCTGAGGCCATGGAATTCACTTTCTTCTCCAGTGCGCATGGCACATTCTCCAACATAGATCACATACTGGGACATAAAGCAGCCCTCAATAAATATAAAAGAATTGAGATCATACCATGCACACTCTCAGATCATAATGCTTTGAAACTTGAAATTAATTACAGGAAGAAGTCTGGAAAACCTCCAGAAACATGGAGGTTAAAGAACACTCTACTAAAGAATGAATGGGCCAATCAGGCAATTAGAGAAGAAATTAAAAACTATATGGAAACAAATGAAAATGAAAATATAACAATCCAAACTCTATGGGATGCGGCAAAGGCAGTCCTAAGAGGAAAGTACATTGGACTCCTATTTCAAGAAATAGGAATTCAAAAATACCTATTTCAAAAAATTTAAAAAAGTGCAAGTGCAAAATCTAACAGCTCACCTAAAGGAACTAGAGACAGAGCAACAAGAGCACCGCAAACCCAGTAGAAGAAGAGAAATAGTAAAAATCAGAGCAGAAATAAAAAACATAGACACCAAAGAAACAATGGAACCGATCAATGAAACCAAGAGTTGGTATTTTGAAAAAATAAACAAAATTGACAAACCTCTAGCCAGGCTTCTCAAAAAGAAGAGAGAGCATCCAAAATCATGAATGAAAATGGACTTATTATAACCAACCCCTCAGAAATACAAGTAATTATCAGGGAATACTATGAAAAATTATATGCCAACCAATTGGACAACTTAGAAGAAATGGACAAATTCCTAAACATACAATCACTACCAAAATTCACATGGAAAAAGATAGAAAATCTGAACAGACCCATAACTAGTGAAGAATTGAATCAGTTATCAAAAATCTCCCAACAATTAAGAGCCCCGGACCTGATGGCTTCCCTGGGTAATTCTACCAGAGGTTTAAAACAATAATACCAATTCTTCTCAAGCTATTTAAAAAAATAGTCATCGAAGGTAAACTTCCAGATTCATTTTATGAAGACAGCATCACTCTGATTCCCAAGACAGACAGAGATCCAGCAAAAAAAAAGAAAAAGAAAAAAAAGAGAACTACAGGCCAATATCCTGGCAGAATACGGATGCAAAAATTCTCAACAAGATCCTTGCAACTCAAATCCAACATAAAAAGAATTATCCACCAAAATCAAGTGGGATTCATTCCTGGGTTACAGGGCTGGTTCAATATTCACAAATCAATCATGTGATACATCACATTAACAAAAGAAAATATAAAAACCATAAGATCCTGTCAATAGATGCAGAAAAAGCATTTGACAAAATACAGCATCGCTTCTTAGTACAGACCCTAGAGAAAGTCGTGATAGAAGGAACTTACTTAAACATCATAAAAGCTATCTATGAGAAGCCTTCAGCTAACATCATGCTCAATGAGGAAAACCTGAGAACTTTCCCCTTGAGATCAGGAACACGACAGGAATTTACACTCTCACCACTGTTGTTTACCATAGTGCTGGAAATCCTAGTATCAGCCATCAGACAACAAAAGGAAAGCAAAGGCATCAGAATTGGCAAAGAAGAAGTCAAACTTTCACTTTTTGCAGATGACATGATACTCTACATAGAAAACCCCACAGACCCCACCAGAAGCCTGCTAGAACTGATCCAAGAATTCAGCAAAGTTGCAGGGTACAAAATCAACGTACAGAAATCGGTTGCATTTTTATACACCAACAATGAAGCCACAGAAAGAGAAATCAAGAAACTGATCCCATTCACAATTGCACAAAAACCATAAAGTACCTAGGAATAAACCTAACCAGGGATATAAGAGATCTGTATGATGAAAACTATAGAAAACTTATGAAGGAAACTGAAGAAGACACAAAGCAATGGAAAAACATTCCATGCTCATGGATTGGAAGAATAAATATAGTTAAAATGTCATTAGTACCCAAAGCAATCTACACATTCAATGCAATCCCAATCAAAATTGCACCAGCATACTTCTCAAAACTAGAACAAACTATTCTAAAATTTGCATGGAAGCACAAAAGACCCCGAAGAGCCAAAGTAATATGGAAGAAGAAAACCAAAATGGGAGGCATCACCATCCCAGACTTTAGCTTCTACTACAAACCTGTCATCATCAAGACAGTATGGTATTGGCACAAAAACAGACACATAGACCAATGGAATAGAATTGAGAACTCAGAATTGGACCCAAAAATATACAGCCAACTCATCTTTGACAAAGCAGAAAAGAGTATCCAATGGAAAAAATACAACCTCTTTAACAGATGGTGTTGGGAGAACTAGACAGCAACATGCAGAAGAATGAAACTAGATCATTTTCTCACACCATACACAAAAATAAATTCAAAATGGATAAAGGACCTGCACGTGAGACAGGAAACCATCAAAATCCTCGAAGAGAAAGCAGGAAGAAACCTCCTTGACCTCCACCGCAGCAATATCTTACTTGATTCATCCCGAAAAGTAAAAGAATCAAGAGCAAAAATAAACTATTGGGACTTCATCAAGATTAAAAGCTTCTGCACAGCAAAGGAAACAATCCTTAAAACTAATAGGCAACCAATGGAATGGGAAAAGATGGTTGCAAATGACATATCAGATATAGGGTTAATAGCCAAAATCTATAAGGAACTCACCAGACTCCACACCTGAAGAACAAACAACCCAGTGAAGAAGTGGTCAGAAGATATGAACAGACACTTTGCCAAAAAGGACATCCAGATGGCCAACAGACACATGAAACGATGCTCAGCATCCCTCCTCATCAGGGAAATGCAAATCAAAACCACACTGAGATACCACCTCACACCAGGCAGAGTGGCTAAAATGAGCAAATCAGAGGACTCTGGATGCTGGCAAGGATGTGGAGAAACGGGCACCCTCCTACACTGTTGGTGGGAATGTAAACTGGTACAGCCCCTCTGGAAAACAGTGTGGAGGTTCCTCAAAAAATGAACAGTAGAACTCCCCTATGACCCAGAAATAGCACTGCTAGGAATTTACCCAAGGAATACAGAAATGCTGATGCATAGGAGCACATGTACCCCAATGTTCATAGCAGCACTCTCCACAATAGCTAAAACATGGAAAGAGCCTAAGTGTCCATCAACGGACGAATGGATCAAGAAGATGTGGTTTATCTATACCATGGAATACTACATGGCAATGAGAACCAATGAAATCTGGCCATGTGGAGCAACATGGATGGACCTTGAGGGTGTTATGCTGAGGGAAATAAGTCAGGCAGAGAAGGACAAATATCATATGTGTGCACGTATAGGAGGATTAGGAGGAACTTAACGGAGGACCTTGGGGGAGAAGAAGGGGGGAAATAGTGGGGGAGAGGGATAGAGGCAAACCATGAGAGACTCTTGAATGCTGAGAACAAACTGAGGACTGAGGGTGTGAGGGGGAGGGAGGAGATGGGCATGAAGGAGGGCACATGTGGGGATGAGCACTGGGTGTTATATGGAAACCAATTTGACAATAAACTATTTGTAAAAATAAAATAAAAAATAAAAATAAAAAAATAAAATTACACAAATGAGCTCTTAAAAAAAGGAAATGTTATAATCATTTGTAGTTATGTTCATAAGTAAGGCTACAGTGATATTTTTAAAAAAATTTTTAATGTTTTATTTATTTCTGAGAGACAGAGGCAGCATGAGCAGGGGAGGGCCAGAGAGAGGGAGACAAAGAATTTGAAGCAATCTCCAGGTTCTGAGTTAGCTGTCAGCACAGAGCCCGACACGGGGCTCAAACCCATGAACTGTAAGATCATGCCCTGAATCAAAGTCAGACTCTTAACCGGCTGAGCCACCCAGGTGCCCCCACTGCGATACTTTTATATAAAATCATTTTGATGTACTTTACCCTTACCGAAAGAAACTAATAAATATATAATTTTTCAATAATTAAATATGAAATAAAATTTAAAAAAATCTAAATTGGAGCAAAAAGTACTATTTTATATTTATATTAGTTTATGTATTGGGGAAAACGAAGACAAAACAAAAGGGAAGAGGGGTGTGATGTCTTTGGTAAAGTTTCCAAAGAAGGTGTAAAAGCATCTTCAAAGACTTCAGAGGTTATTGGGCAAAATTCTCTATTTCCCTAAATAATTTCAGATCTTACACGTGGTCCAGGTAGGTTTTCAGAGGCATATTTAAGTACTATACCTTTTTAACTAAAAAATGTAATGGAGAAAGAACAAGAAAGGGTAATCGATTTACAAGGAAATTTAGGGAAGGTTTGTGTGTGGGGGGGTATATTTTAAATAAGCATGGAGAAATGTCTGGAATCAAAGGAGAGTGCCAGTGAGGAAAGTTTTGAGGGGCGTGCAGAGAATGACAGAGATTCAGAGTAGTGTATAATCCATTGGCAGCAGATTATGGAAGCGTTGGGGCAAAAATAGGGGCCTACTTGCTCTATGAGCTGTCTACAAAGTTACAGGGATGTGTCTTCATGACATTTTGGTTGACAGAGAATATACATGTTGCATGAAGGAAAAACACACACACACACACTTAAAAGGCTCTGCTCTGTTGTACTTACTGAGTCTTTCAAGCTTGTGTGTAGAATACTTTTGCTTATCTTTTCCAGGTTAACATGCAGACCTTCTGATCTTACAAACACTCCCTATTAACCAGCCATGAATTAGTTATTGGGTTTTAACTTTTTTGTACATCATGAGAATGCTTCTTAATTAATAGGGCAAAAACTAAATTTGTTGGGGAAAGGACATTTGATATTCCATTCACACGTATTGTAGTGATGTACTATCACAGCCATTTTCATATATTTCAAAATTTGTTTGGTTTCTGAGTTTCCTATCTACATTAGACCTAGTGGGAAGTCCAGAGAGACTCTACAAATAACCTTTTCCCTGTAATGCAATAGTGCTGTCTCTAGACTGTGGGCTATGTCACCTTCAATTAAACAGTGGCTCAATCAGTGTGAAGACAGCCTTCGTATTGTTGCCATAGAAAGGTTTCTCCTTTGTGACTAAGCCTTTTCCAGCTGTTGAGATGTTCACCAGTTGCTGCCTCAGCTCCTTGGAAGCCACTCAGCTTGCGTTCGCCGATGCATTCACTGTACTAGTAATTAATGCCGTTAGCTTTGTAATTAAAAAAAAAACTTTTTGCCTTTATACTCAGGGAGATAATGCTTCAAGTAAAAATTAATTAAAATGAGATGAATTGCTTTCAGTTAAACGAAACGGAAAGAGAAAGGGAGGGGTAAAGGGAGGAGGAACCTGACAAAGAGTTTGTAGCCTTATTAATGAAGCAAACTGAGGAGGTTGGGCTTGAAATTTCCCCCTGATTCTTTTTCCTTTGCATAACAGCCTGGGTTAATGGAGCCAGAAACTATCAGCTGGGGAGGGAATACAAGGAAGTTCCACTTCTCCTCGACTTGACTATGGGTCACTCTGAAGACCACGAATATGAACGCCCATGTTTGTTCAAGTCCCCCTTCAATATTCCCATATTGGTTTGCTTGAAGTAATGGGCTGTGAAATTGGCTTTTATATTATTATTAATTAGATCTGATTCCTGTTGTTTTTTTCTTTTTATATTTGATGCATTGAAAAGGTCTGGTTCTTTTTACAGGACAAAGTCCAGACAAACTCAATCACTGATTATAGCAGAGCATGAATGAATAAACGGACCGCTTCCCATTCTGAAGCACAGGTCTAGTGAGAGACAAGTTCTGTATCTTCCACTGTCCTGATCCATGGGATGCATAAACAGTGAAAGACATAACTTTTGTCTTCCAAGAACTGACACATTCACTAGAAAGAAAAAACCAAAACTAATCTGCATAAACTACTTATGAGTGTGCACAATTAAAGGATACCATCTCTGACATTTCTTATTTTTTTTAATTTTAAGTTTATTTACTTTAGAGAGAGAGTGGAGAGGAGCAGAGAGAGAGGGAGACAGAATCTGAAGCGGGCTCCAGGTTCCATGCTATCAGCGAAGAGCCCCATGCAGGGCTCGAACTCATAAGACACAAGATCCATAACCAGAGTCAAAGTTGAACACTTCACCGACTGAACCACCCGGGTGCCCCGACTGAGCCACCCAGACGCCCCAAAGGCTCTGACACTTGACTTAAATGCAAGTCTATATACAAAGTGGGACACTTTGGTCTGGAGAAGTCCTGTGGTGATTTCATGGAGAGAATGAACTAAAGGGAGGGCGGGAGAATAAAACATGAAAAGAGCGCAGTTAAGGAGGAAAGAAAATTCACCACAGTTTAGAGCATATAATTTCTATATATCTCAGTCATCAGTCTAGAGGGGAAAAACATGTCAGCATGTAAATTACTGGAATTTCTCAAGCACCCTAGGAGTCGTTTGTATAAAAAGACTCCTTTGGTTCCGTTTGGTGTTCTATATAAATTGCAACACCTTGAGCCTTCTACCCTTCTAAGCCTTGAGTTGCTGATATGCCTTCATTAGAGTATCAGCCAGAAACACATCCCACATTTCGTAGATGGAAATCATTACATGGTTCATCTCTTAAAGTTAGGGCCCTAGTCATGGAGTATGAACTAAGCACATTTCTACATATATGCATAGAACTATCCAGACGAGTTTTGAAATTAGTACAAGAGCTGCTGGAGAGCCTTCAGATAATCTCTTGTAAGTACCAAATATAGTCCTCTGACTCCACAGTCATCCCATGTTTGGGCCATTTCACTAGCATCTCCAGGTAACAGCTTTCCAAGAAATTGGTAGTAAGCGTGACCATATGACTTACTTTTCCAACGTCTGTTCTCAGATGGTACAGATTGTAAAATTAGATTCCTCAGACTTAAGAACAAAGTTGATATTCTCTTAGTGAAGCCATCTGTATTTGTGCAAAGGGAATTTTTAAAAGTCCCTTCAACCGAAGATGTTTAGAGAAAAATGTTCACTTGGTCCATTGAGTATCTAGATGGAAAGCCTTCTGACAATCTATTCACTCCTGGAGAAGCTATCCAGATGCTTTATAAAGGTCTTGGCTTGGTGGAACATCTGTAGTTTCCAAGTGAGGAAAGTCAATCATAGCCCCAGCTAGTTTAGCTTGAGAAAGAGATTATTTGTGAGCTTTATTTAGTTGTTGTTGTTGTTTTGATCATTTCTTTTCCTTTATGTTTCTTTTCTTTTCTTCTTCTTCTTCTTCTTCTTTTTTTTTTTTGTTTGTTCTTAAGCAGGAGGGTAGTCTTGCTGCCTGAGGCAAGGAAGGTCTTGAGTCTCAGATGAGCACAGGTCTTAAGCCCCAAGAGAGTAGATATGTGTAATCAAAGTAGATGGGTTAAATGAAACTAGCTGGGCCTTTGATGGATGTCAGATGGGCTTCAGAGCACCTGCTGAACTACTCAAACTAGGGAGAGGCCTGCACTATTTGGAAGCATCCTTTTGCTCTATTAGTAAGAAGCTAGAAAGGAAAGGCCATTAATTTAACTCACTCTACAAAGTTCTTAGAACCCTGTTGAAAAGAAAACTGCCATTTAAGACACATCTGGGAGTTTGCAAGGAAAAAAATGTGCAGCCACATTTTAATTAAGAAAGTTTGGACTAGACTATATTTATGATAAGAAAAAATGAACCTTGAAGTAATGAAATGGTGTGGGAAAAAATGGGCCAGAACAGAAATTATAATAAAGTACCACTTTAAGATGAATTACTGATATCCCATGACCTCTATAAATTCCACGTTGCAGATCAGTTTGCAATGGTCACATGGTATATTTGATTCTCCTCTCCCAGTTCCAGAAGGCATAGCAACATGCTCTGTGGGCAGCAGAAAATTCTCCCGCTGTTTGTAGACTCTCCATTTGAAGTGCAGGATTTACAATCTGGTTTGAGCGAAGAACTGCTGACTGGCAGCTGGCACCTGGACAGCTCCTGGTCGGGGTACTTTAGGGCTTGGCTCTTAGAAACAAATACAGTGATATCAGAGATCCTAGAGTTGGAAACACATTACACAACCGTTTCCGTGCACACTCTGCCTGAGATAGTTGAATCTTCTGTTGTGTTTGTTCAACAGGGGCTTTTCTTAGGTTTTTACAGGTCTGATCACAGATTCCATGGATTGGAGATTATATGCTCATTCATTTTTCATTTTAACTTCTCTTGGGACGTGAATGTTAGGAGAAAGAAGAAAGAATGAAAGGGCATTACACAAAGAATAATTCATGAAATGACCAAATGCTTCCTGATAAGATAAAAGGGTGGAACTTGTCAAAAAAACCAAACACGGTGAAGGACATTGTAGCCATCTACAAGACTTCATTCATTCATTTAAATAAGAAATCCCATTCCATCAAAATAAAATGATTTATTGTTTAAAGCTCAACCACAGAATTACCATCAGAGATGACTGTATTAGTCCTGATAGACTAGGTTATTAGGAAATAAAGAAATTTTCTTGTGTTAACTGGAAGATAACACAAAATAAGTCCTCTTCTGAAAAATGAAATGTATGTTTTTTCCACATCCCAATTTTTAATTCTCTTCTCTTAAATAAAGGACATGAGTACCTGTATTTTTTTGATAGTAAAATGGAAAAAGCTGGATTTTTTACAGAACCCTTTTCTATCACTTTCAATTCTGAGGTGTAATGCACATTCCAAAATTATGTTTCATGGAAAATGTGGGTTCTTTGGGAAATGTTTAGATTAATACACTTTTTGGAAATTCATAGTCTATGCAAAAATACTAAAGGCTCTGAAGTGTAGAAAATAAGCTTTCTTTTCATATTTAAAAATTTCTTTCCTAATATTTATTCTTTTTTTTAAATGCTTATTTATTTTTGACAGAGACAGAGAAAGAGAGACACAATGTGAGCAGGGAGAGGGGCAGAAAGAGAGGGAGACACAGAATCTGAAACAAACTCCAGGCTCTGAGCTGTCAGCACAGAGCCTGACATGGGGCTTGAAATAATGAACCAGGATATCATGACCTGAGCTGAAATCGATGCTTAACCAACTGAGCCACCCAAGTGCCCCAAATATTTATTCTTAAGAGAGAGTGAGACAGAGTGTGAGTATGGGAAAAGCAGTGAGAGAGATAGAATCTGAAGCAGGCTCTGAGCTCTGAGCTGTCAGTATAGAGCCCAAAATAGGCTCAAATTCATGAAATGCGAGATTATGACCTGAGCTGAAGTTGAACACTTAACCCACTGAGCCATCTAGGTGCCCCTAGAAAAAAATCTTTAAATTGGTATATACCAAACTTTTTGACCATGAACTAACATACATATATACCATTTGTATGTGTGTGTGTGTGTGTGTGTGTGTGTGTGTGTGTGTATCTGCAAAACAAATATTCTAAGAGACATGAGGTGGGACATGCCAAAATAGGTAAGGAAAATAGAGTGACCACTCAAGTAGGCCAACATTCAAGTGTTTGTTTTTCTGCCAAAGTATAACCTTACTAACTTTAAAAATCATACATGCATATGTATGAATGCATAGCAAGGAAAAGGTGGAAGGTGAAAGGGAGGGAGAGGGAGGGAGTAAGGAAGAGAGAGAGACAGAAAGAGACTCAGAGATGGAGACATAAATAAGAGAGAGATTGATTTTTCCTTAAATCTTAAATAACTTAGCTTCTATATATTTGTTGTTTTATATAACAGTAATGTTGCATATTGGTAAAGAAAAAGGAAATGACATTTGAATATCTACCATTTCTCACTAACTTTTAAAAATATATTATATACGTTATTTCATTAAGCTACTAGAATATTTATTACAAAATCATCTTTACTCTGTAGAGATCAGAATAAATCCAAGATGTGGTGTTACTATGTAGACAGTAGTATACCTCCATGTTTCCTGTGACTCCAATATTCTAGTTTTACATTTAAGTAAAGGACTGAAGAATAAACTCTGCATGAATTATTTTAATCCAGATATTGTGATAGGATTTAGATTAAAATGAGTCTTCCTTGTCAGGTTTTAGATCTCCCTTCCAAACACTACTCTTTTACATATGAGCCAATATATGAAAATGCCAATAGTGAATGTTTGTCATGCTTTTTATTATCAACATATTAGTGTATTTGTACACTGCTTGTATTTCTCCATTCTATACTGATGATCCTCAAAAAAACAAACAAACAAAAAACTAAGGAGAAGTGGAGCTCGATTCGTTGGTAACTAGAAAAAAGAAAGTCTTGCTTTGTAGTGAAACATTACTTTTTTTTCCATTTTATTTCTCTAAAAAATTTTATTTTTCTAGAGACATATTTCGTGTAGAACTAGATTTTTTGAATGTTATTAATTTCCAATTTCAAATCTGCTACGCATTTTCTTTAAAACACATAAAACAAAAATGACCCAAGTTATACTAGTCAGAAGGTTGGGCAAAGGATTCATTCTCAGCCCATTAATGTATAGTATAAAGGCTAACCTCTATTAATATCTATGTTTTGAGATTCATATAAAATCTAAAAGAAAAGAATACTATGTACTAAAAAAAATTTTTTTTCTCCATCTCCCTTCCTCACTTTCATCTCGCCCCTCACTTCAGTGTTGGTGCCCGAGAAATGTTAAACCACGTAACAATAAGTAATGGCTTTTTGTAATAGCCTCCAGTATGAATTGGGTAAGATAAAAATCTTATCCTCCAAGTTCATAAGATAATAGCAAATTCATGATGGCTACTGAATGCTATTTAAATGCTTAGTTAACACCTTCTGGGCCCACATATTGTCTTTAATATCCATTGTGTAAAGTTTTTTTATCGTTAAAGATTTGAATGAAAAACAGTATATGAATTCAAGAAATATTCAGAAAAAAATTTCCTTTGAGCTATACTTTGAGCATGTTACAACATGCTCCTTAGATTCTTTACATGGGCCTTAGATTCTTTATTTGTAAAGCAGAGAGCTATACTAGAAGATCTACATGGTCATTTCCTACTCCAAAAATGCTATGCTTCTACAATGTAAATAATAAATATGTTTTCAGACATAACATTTGCCATGTCAAAAATGGAATGTAAGAACTGAAGACACTAAAACCGTTTTCTGATGGGAATGTGAAAAGCATGCCTATATGAATAAAATTTAGTGGGAATACAAGGCCTACCCCTATCTTAACATATCATTAAATCCACTTTCTACTCTTCCTCACAAAGACTTAAGCAAAGCTGAGACTGACAGCAGTATGAGTAATAATATATAGATCCTATAAGTAGCATGTTCCTTTTTCTTAATATGTGTAACTTATTTTTCAATGTAATGAAAAGTACATGCAACAACCAAATCATTAGTGGTTTGGTAAATCTTACTCTTTGTTTTCTCTCCTCTTTTGCTTAGCCTGTATAGTGGCAATGCTAATAATTGTTGATAAGTGATCAACACAGGAAAAATAAAAGAAGAGCTAGAAGCTTTGCCATTTAAAGAAGGTAATGAAGTATAGAATGAAACACTTCGCATAGTGCCAAGTATGTGAACTTCATACATGTCTCTTGACCCAATTAATAAAGAGGTATTGTAATTACAGAATATCTACTTCCATTCCCTTCATTTATTTTCACTATCATTTATATATATTTAAATACACTGGCATTTAGTCCTCACAGGAAACCTTAGAGACCTGTCAGCCCTGAGGTTCAAAGAGGAGAGTAAGTGGCCAGAAGTTCCACAATTCACTGACTAGGACTCAAACCCAGGCCATTTAACTCAGAAGCCCATGCTTTTATCAATACATAATTCAATAATACACTAAGCCAAGTTCTCATGTGTGTCTTAGAATTGATGGAGGGACAGGATATCAGGTGGTTGATATTTAAAGGCCAGTCCAGTGCCTAGGTGCCTCAGTCGCTTGAGCCTCCGACTTGGGCTCAGGTCATGATCCCATGATTAGTGGGTTTGAGCCCTGCTTCGAGCTCTGTACTGACAGCTTGCTCAGATCCTGGAGCTTGTCTTCGGGTTCTGTGTCTCCCCCTCTCTCTGACCCTCCCTTGTTCACACGCTATCTCTCTCTCTCTCAAAAATAAATAAAATGTTAAAACAAAATTAAAGGCCAGTCCAAATAAATACCTGGAGCAGAGATTGTCAACCTTGACACTATTGAGATTTTAGAATGAATAAAACTTTCTTGTGAATGACAGCCCTGTACACTATTGGATAATTAACAGCATCTCTAGCTTCTACTCAGTAGATGTCTTGGCGTCCATCCCTTCCCCCACCCAGAGGTAAGAACCAATATTGGCTCTAGTCTTCATCAACTATTTCCTAGGGGCAAAACAGCGCCAGGCTAAAAAGCTCTGTTCTAGAGGAATGATGCCTTTACCATGACTATCTGAGTAAGCAATCCCTAAAAGGGAACAATACTTACTACACGCCTTCTGGAGGCCAGATATTCCTGGGTCTCTTCTCACAAGGGACTGATTCCCTCAAAGGTTCACTAAACATGATCTTTTTGACTTTCACTAAGCTAATCAAGCTCTTTTGATCATTGCAGCATGGTTTTAATCCTGCCTGACATTTTTGAAAAATGGTTAAGATTATATAGAACAGAATCATAAAATAGCTCTAATTTTGAAAAAAATATTCTGAGCTTTTTACTATCCCTGCATGATTGGGACCTTCTTAAACACAGATGGGCCCTGACTGAGGATGGTTTGACTTAGGATTTTTTGATTTTATGATAGTGTAAAAGCAGTACACATTCAGTAAAAACCATAGATTGAATTATAAACTGTGACACTTCCATGGGCTAGTGATAGGTGGTAGGGGACTCTGTGATGCTTGGCAACAGCAGTGAGCTGCAGCTCCCAGTCAGCCTGGTGATCAGAAGGCTGAACAACCAATAGATACACTTACAAACATTCTGTTTTTACTTCCAGTATAGTATTCAATAAATTATATGAGAGTGTCAACAATCTGGCATAAAATAGGCTTTGTTTAGATGACTTAGCCTAAGTTTGGCTACTGGAAGTGTTCTGAGCACATTTAAGGTAGGGTAGGATAAACTCTGATGTTCAGAAGCTTAGGCATATTACGTGTTTCCAACTTAACAGTATTTTCTACTTATGTTGGGTTTATCAGGATGTAACCCCATTGTTAAGTTGAGGAAAATCTGTACCTGTCCTGACTGCTACAAGGAGTTGCTCATATATGGGGCCAAGGCTAAACAGACAACATTTTCCAAGTCTATCTTCTGGAGTTCTCCATTGCTCACAGCTTAGATGCAAGTTATTCAGGAAAGGAAGAAATGAAAAACAGGAGGAAGAGAACTGTGTCTAATGCCTTTATACAAAACCTACTTAATGGATGGTTAGTAGAGACCATTTGTTATGTTAGGTCAGTTTCATCATCAGTTTCATGTCATGTCAGTCATCTTTCCTCCTTGTGTCCAATAAAATCAGTCCATGAGATTCCAGTCTACCTGCCCCTCCTCTAAAATTAGCTAAGAACATATAAATCTGATATCAAGGCAGCCCCTGTATATCGGTATTTGCTGACTTAAGCGGAAAATGTGCTCAATTTAAAAATGAAATGATGACATGGTTATCTTTTGTTTTGTTTTCGAAAGTAGCAGTGCTAAGCCCATCTGCCTGCAGCCTCAGAAACAGATGGAGTTTTGTGCTTTTATTTTTCCCCTCACCTCATGTATCATCAACACCACATCCTATAGCCATAACCCAACTGACAAAGTTTTGATGATTCACAAGGTGAGAGTGAATTCAGTTTAGGTCTCCCAATGTGGCTATGCTTTTAGAAACTATGAGTAGTAGACTTGCATTTGTGTTATGTTACCTGTGATAGTCTAAGTCTAAAATAAAGGGAATCTATTCCAACTCTTCTTCTGTGAGGGTTGCTGACCTCACCACAGGACTGCAAAAAAATATATATAGTTCTTCACTGGGAGAATAAAGTGGATGACTTCGGGTCCCAATATACTGGCGAATGAATGTTAAAGTGGAAACACACATGCACACATACAGCCATATGTCTCTGTCTTGATAAAGTTCACTTGCTAGACTATAGAAAACTAAAGTGACTTTCTGGCTCACTAAGCCTTGGAATTACAACTTGAGTTCCACAAATCCTAGAATACATGATCCAGAACATATGTTTAAAGAAAAAGAAAAGAAAAATAATTGGTGAAATCTATTGAAAGCCAGTAATTCTATTCTTAAAATCCTAATTAAATTTAAGACAAAATACTATATTAAGAAATATATTATTTGATTCATTGAATAAAATAACAGTACCTAAATAAAAATGATTTAAAATTTTAAATGATTGAAAGAGACAAGATAAATTAACTTGCAAAACAATCAAGAGGCACCTAAGTGTATGTGTTTGTGTGTGTGTGTGTGTGTGTGTGTGTGTGTGTGAGTGAGTGTGTGTGTATAATTGACCTTTCAATTAGTGCTGGAATACAAGTATGTAAGAGTTATATAAAAGTCACACATTTTAGATTTAGAATAATTTTAAAAATATAATTCTTAGAATGCACTTAATAGGCTTCCTGATGAGTGTTATCTAACCTCTGCTTGAACTCTTCCAGTGATCAAGAAAGAGCTCACTATTTAAAAGATCCAATATTCTTATGTTGGATGGATCTATTTGCTTTAAGTCATCTTGATATTAATGTCGTTTCTTTCTACCTCATACCCTCTACCTCATACTCACTAGCCTCGTTCTGACACTTAGATTAATGCAGAATAACTATACTCCTTCTTTATGCTAGTCATTCATGAATTTAAAGACCATCATGTCTGCATTTTCTTCTCTATGTTAGATCTAATTGGTTAGGTTACATTCCATGCTTCCTTGTATTAACAAGTTTATCATCTATAAATTCTATCATCAATTGAATATCATCTACCTGCTATTTCCTTTTTCCTTTTTTTCACTTTAGTAGCATAGTGTATACATATTTAATCATTTATAAGCCATTTAGCATTATATAAATATTTATTTTTAAATGCCTATTTTTTAGAGTAGTTTTAGGTTTACAGCAAAACTGAGAGGGAAGTAGATGAATTTCCTATATGCTTCCCCTACTCCCATAAATGCATATCATTTCAACATAACTCACAAGAATGGAACTTTTTGTTTTAACCAAGGATGAACTAACATTGACACATCATAATCATTCCAAGTTCATAGTTTATCTTAGGGTCCACAGTTGTTGTTATACTTTCTATTGGCTGAGACAAATGCATAATGACATGTATCCATCATTATATTATCATACAGAATATTTTTACTGCCCTAAACAGTCTCTGTGCTCTGCCTATTCATCTCCCCATCCTCCTCTGATAAACACTGACTTTTTTTATTGTTCCTATAGCTTTGCCTTTTCTAGAGTGTCATATAGTTGGATTCATACAGTATGTCACCTGCTCAGATTGGCTTCTTTGACTAAGCAATGTGCATTTAAGTTCCCTTCATGGCTTGATAGCTAAATTATTTTTAGTACTAAAAACGATTCCACTGTCTGGATGTACCACAGTTTATTTAACCATTCATTTTTCTTGGTTGTTTCCAAGTTGTGACAATTATTGAGAAAGGTGCTATAAATCTGGGCAGGGCATGAGTTTTCAATTGCTTTGGGTAAATATCAAAGAGTGCAATAACTAGATCTTATGTTTGGTTTTGTAAGAAAGTGCCGAACTGTCTTCCAAAATGGCTGTATCATTTTGTGTTCCCACCAGCAATGTGTAAAAAAGTTACTCCACATCCTCAGCAGCATTTGGTATTGTCCATGTTCTGGACTTTGGCCATTCTAATAGGGGTGTTTTGGTATCTCATTGTTTTAATTTGAATTTCTCCAATGACTTATGATATGCAGCATCTTTTATATCTTTATTTGCCATCTGTAGATATCTTCTTTGGTGTAGTATGTATTAAGGTCTTTGACCCATTTTTTACTTTGGTTGTTTGTTTTATTACTCTTGGGTTTTGAGAATTCTTTGTATGTAAGGATAAAAGTCCTTTATGAGAAGTGTCTTTTGCAAATATTTTCTCAGAAAGAAGTCTGTGGCTTATCTTCTAAGCATCATGGCATTATGTTTGGCAGAGCAGAAGTTTTTAATTTTTTTTAAGTTTAAAATTTTAATTATCAATTCTTTCTTTCATGGATTGTGTATTTGGGGTAAAAAGGCATCACCCCAAGTCCACCTAAGTTTCTTCTACCTTATTTTTGTGGAGTTTTATAGTTTGCATTTTGCACTCAGATCCATGATTCATTTTGAGTTAATTTTTGCAAAGCATGTAAGGTCTATAGATAGATTCCTTTTTTTTCTTTTTGCATGTGAATATTCAGTCAATCCACCATCTTTTGTTGAAAGGACTATCTTTCCATTGCATTGTCTTTGATCCTCAATCAAAGATCAGTTAACTTTATTTATGTGGGTTTACTTCAATTCTGTTCCATTGATCTATTTGTCTATTCTTTTACTAATATCACGTTGTCTAGATTACTGTGGCTTCATAGTAAGTCTCAAAGTTGAGCAGTGTCAGTACTCCAACTCTGTTCTTCTCCTTTAATAGAGTATTGACTATTCTAGGATCATTTGTTCATCATGTAAAGTTTAGAATCAGTTTGTTAATATCCATCAAATAACTTGATGGGGTTATTTCTTCGTGTTTTCACAAAATCTTCAAGTATGAAAAATATCCTCAAATTACATAATTAATGGCTGTTATTAGGAAGTGTGGTTCTGAAAACAAGTCAAGAAGCTTTACAAAAACAAATACCCTTTAATCTTCCCTTTACAAAGAAGATATTCATGATATGAACACTTGATTGGCCTAAACAATACTTCTCATGAATGTTATTTGTAAGATATGTGGAGGCCAGGTCTCTTGGAGTTTCCATAAAACATATAAAATTCCATAAGCTCTTCCGTAAGACTTTATTGAGAAAAGTACATCACCGGACCTGGATCTGCTGCTTTCTGAGTATCGAAGAAAAACCTTGTCATATAGATTGGGGTTAAAAGGCTCAGAGGGACAAGTCACAAAAGCAAGATTTTAAAAGGTGTATTAAGCAAGAATGCTATATTATTAATTTTTACTGATGAATATGCCTGCCAAGTGAAGCAAAACATTTATACTAGACTTGCTGACACAATCTCTCCCTGCAGAAAACACTATAGAAGAAGGAAAATTGATACTAGAAGTCCACTTGATGAGGATGAGACAGAGTAAAGCCAAAATGGAAAATGACCTATATAGCTCGTAGCACCAATTACATAAGTTACATCAAGTATTCTTAACTCATATCCATAGACTCTTGGGCTTTAAGGCATCTGTGAAACTCAAGCTATAGCAAAAAAATAAAAGTGTATTTATATGCAAATGTTTGCTTTTTGGGAATGAGAAGGCAACAGTTTCATCAGATTCTCAAGAGGGCCCATAAAACAAACATTGGAAAGCCTTAAATAATATGCCAAGCCAAGTGAACAAGAAATCTTACGTCATTAATATAGAAATTTCTCTTCCTTCAACAACTCACAGACATCCGCATTTTTCTTGTTCATTCCCTTCGTTCCAGGTTTCTTACAGACCACCCACTCTGTTCATTTATTCTTTATGTAGACACTTTCTAAATGTATACTTTTCTTTATATTAAAAACTTCTCATAAAAATATATAAAATTATGACACCAATCACAGCATTTGTGGTTTAATTGCTTTCCATGTTCCCAAATCATATATTGAAGGACCATTTCTGAGGGTGGGTGCATCCATAAGCAGTGAAAATCATCCATTGAATATCCTTATGTTCCATGGTCATTACGAGGAAGCTTTCAAATATATGCTTGCAACACTATCACTACACAAGAAGCAATATTTCCAAGGGCATATCTATTGATATTGGGAATATAATCCTTTCCAAACAATAGTAGATTTGGATTCATCACCTTTCACCTTTATGTATCACTTTTGGCAGCTCACGATCCTGGAAATTTGACACAACTATACAACCACCATAAAAGCGGGACTTTCTCTTTAGACTCAACTGCATCAGGTGTGTCTTCCAGTCCTTTCTCAGAATTCATGCTGCACATTGCCTCCCCTGTGTTATTTTGTTCAGTAGCTTCTATCTCTGGGGAATACAGGAGCAGAAAACTACCAAAAGACAGAAAAGTAAAATAAAACAAATTGCCAGCGAAAAATATCCAAAAGCTCATCACAGAGAAAAGGAAAACTCGAGGTCTCCACAGATGAGTGCTTTTAATTAGGAAGAGGGCTGAACAGCAAAGAGCTTATGCTAATAAGCAGCCTCTTTTAATCAGCTTATTAAAAAGAAACATTTTTAACAGCCAAAATAGTTTCAAAAATGGTAATTATTAGAAAAGCATTAGCAGGTTGATGGTAAGGGAAGGAAAGGGCTGGTCATGAACTGAAATTAAAAAGCTTCTTGGATACTCTAGGCAGGCCCAGTGATCCAGAAGAAGTGGGACAGCATCCGTGTGGGCATGTTCTGTGTCAGCTTCATCTCTTTTCTTCCATAGAAGACTGTCTTTTTCTCTTCTTCAGATCCTCTGGTTTCCACTTTTCCTTGTCTCTTTTGGACTTGTTTTTCTTTCTCTCTGCTTCCCCATTAGTATTTTGAAACTGTTTTCCCCAAGACTTTCTCTTCCTGCATTTTTTGTTCCAAGGGTTTGGTTCTACTTATAAATATGCTTTCCTTGTGTACTGATCTTTGCAGCCCAAACATGTTCAGACTCTCTAACCTGAATTTTAACATTAAGAAAATCTATTAAGATTTGGCTTCTAAGGGATATTTCCAGCACTTTGCTGTGTCCTGCATCGTTGTTAAAAAAAAAAAAAACTTCAAATAATTATTGAATTCTATTCCATTATGAATTAAAACATCAGGATCTCTTATCCTGAAGTAAGCTCTTAAATTTACTGTGTTGGTAAAGGTATAAGCAAAAAACACAACCTTCTATGAGTCTTTAAAAGAAAGGTAATTAATATTGGAACTTAATAAACAGATGATGGAAGAGGATGAAAAGTCAATCCAGGGACACTGAGGCCCAAAATTGATTAGCAGCAGCAGAGAGCTACTCCTTCCGTCTAGGAGAGAGGACATGATAGTGCTTGAAGCCAGCAGCAAAAACTGGAACTAGGTAGGTCAGTCCTGAGGACCTGGAGTCACAAAAGGAACTCAGCAGCCTGTCCAAGATACCAACTGGAAAAGAGAAAGAGAAACACCTTAGCTGTTCTCTTTCTCCTGCTCTCCAGTTTCCCACCATGCTGCCTACTGCCTGAGCCCAGCAGGAGGGTCAGCAAAACAGCAGACACTCAAAACCTACAAGACTGTGGAGGTCAGACTCCTGCTACAAAGAGAGGAACAGAGCAGCTTCAGGACTGGATCCAAGAAGCAACTGCAATAGGTCCGGGACACTCTAGCTTTTTAGCATAGAAAGGAAATGGACTGTTCTATTTTCTTCATTTTTCATGTCCTATATGTTAGCAAATAGTCAATGCTTAGGTCATAACAGAATTTGAATACCTATAGAAGACCTAAAATCTGGACTATTTTGAAATTCTTCATTTTCAAAATCTTAACTATTCATAACACATGTTTTAACTTTGCAACAGTGAGGGTTCAAGAACTCCTGTGCTTCTAGACAAAATTTTCCTTCTGTATCCGTACAGTGTGGGGAGAATCAGGAATAGGTAAAGATACAATTTCTGTATAGTTGCAATTTTTATCTCATAAACCATTTGCTGCTAACAAACCAAATGTGTGCAGGAATGTAGTAAGAAGATGCAGAGGAGTAAATGGAAATGAAATTTATGGCAAATACTTTTTAAGTTAAAGATCATACTTAAGTATCCCTGGGTGGATCACTTCATTAAGAATCCAACTCTTGATTTCAGTCAAATCATGATCTTACAGTTCGTGGGATCAAACCTTGTGTCAGGCTCTATGCTGACAGCACGGGGCCTGCTCGAGAATCTCTCTCTCTCTCTCTCTCTCACTCAATAAACAAATAAACAAGCAAGCAAGTGAACATTAAAAAAGACTACACTCAGTCTATCATAAATGATCTGAAAACTAACAATTATGATATTTGTATTACTGTATTATAAATCTGTTAAGTGGCAGAAGGAACAGAATAGTATAGTCTAATTTCAGCAGAAGATTCTGTGCTGCTTGGCAAAATTTTATTTGACCTCAGTAAGTTCTCTTATGTGCTACTTATGATAGATGCCATAAACTTTTACCACTTTGCTTTAAAGTCAACATCCCAAGTACATTCAAAATAAGATCTAGGTAAGATCTTCCTCAATTTCCCTTCCTACAATTTTTTTTTTTTAAATTTCTAGGAGAGAGAGAGAAAGAGAGACAGCGTGAGCAGGGGAGGGTCAGAAAGAGACCTCTTTTCACAGTCACAGACTCTGAAATTGGCTCCAGGCTCTGAGCTGGCAGTCAGCACAGAGCCCGACGTGGGGCTCGAACCCACAAACCGCGAGATCATGACCTGAGTGAAAGTCGGACGCTTAACCAACTAAGCCACCCAGGCGCCCCGCCCTTCCTACAATTTTAACACCTGTGTGTTTATTGACCTCTACTTAATAGCTATCATAGAGATAGTACTCTGCCCCTTTTCACTGGAGGCCTATGCTACCCTGGGTCTTAGTAACCCTCCTCTTAACTACTCTGGCATTTGTATCAGCTAGGTTCTTCTTGGGAGAAGAAGACCACAATCACAACTTCAAATGTCCTCTAGATTTATTTATTTCCAAATTTATTTCCATTGATCTAATCTCTTATCATGTAACCAGATATACATCCAACTACCCACTAAGCAAATCCATGTACTCATATCTAACATGTCTTTATCTACTCTTCCAAACATCCTCTGTTTGCTTAATTCTAGTCTATTTAAATTCCAAAACAAGAATCCATCCCTCTGTCTAGAATATTCTTACTCCTATTTATCTTTGTGTGTCTCAACTTTTGCTGTCATTTTATCCCCTTTGCCTTGGTGAGACTTACCTAACCACAGTGACTTAAAACAGCTGCCCTGTGGCAAGAGAAACAAAAGCAATATTAAACCATTGGGACTACACCTAAATAAAAAAGCTATTGCACAGTGAAAGAAACCATCAACAAAACAAAAACACAATCCACCATATGGGAAAAGATTTGCAAACAATGCATCTGATAAGGAGTTAATATCTAAAATATTTATCCACAAGAATTTATACAACTCAGCACCCATATCCCACAAATAACCCAGTTAAAAATGGGCAGAAGTTACGAATAGACATTTTTTCAAAGAAGACATGCAAATGGACAACAGACCCATTAAAAGATACTCAACATCACTAATTATCAGGGAAATGCAAATCAAAACTACAATGAGATATCACCTCACACCTGTCAGAATGGCTATTAAAAAAAAGACAAGAAATAACAGGCATTTGAAGGATATAGAGAAAGGGGAGCAGAAGGGAATGTAAATTGGTGCAGCCATTATGGAAAACAGTATGGAAGTACCTCAAAAAATTAAAAATAGAACTGCTCTATGATCCAGAAGTTCCACTTCTAGGTATTTGTCCAAAGAAATTAAAATACTAATTTGAAAAGACACTATGTTTATTGCAACATTATTTACAATACCTTAGATATGGCAGCAACCTAAATGTCCATTGATAGCTGAATGGAAAAAGAAGATGTGGTATGTATATAGTGGAATGTTATCCAGCCATAAAATGAGTAATATCTTGCCATTTGTGACAACAGAGATAGACCTAAAGGGTATCACAGGAAGTGAAACAAGTCAGAGAGATAAAGAAAATATCATATGAAAACTTGTATGTGGAATCTAAAAAATAAATCCCCAAACAAGCAAAACAAAACAAAACCCAAAGATACTCCCAGATACAGAGAACAAACTGATGATTATCAGAGGGGAAGAAAATGGGCAGATACATGAAATAAAGGAAGAGAATTACGCAGTACAATCTTTTGCTATAGAACAAATAAGACATGGGATGCAATGTACAGTATAGGGAATACAGTCAATAATATTGTAACAACTTTGTATGGTGACAGATGGTAACTGGACTTATGGTGGTGACCATTTTGTAATGCACATATTGAATTACTGTGTTGTACACCCAAAACTAATACAATATTGTATGTCAATTAAAAAAAACAAAACACTCTGCCATTTTCTTATTTCCTTATAAGGTCAAATCCAAATGTCTTGGGAAAACAAGGCCCTTCAATATCTGGGCTGTTTTTTCTTGCTAGCCTGTGATTCTTAACCTTTTCCATCTATACCCTATACTCAAGGTGTATAAAATTTCTCACGTTTCTCCAAATATATCAGACTCTTTGTTCCAATATATGCTGTTCTCTCTGCATATAGTGTTTTTTTTTCTTTTTCCATCATGAAAATTCCTCTAAAACCCAATGTAACCTCTTTTGTGACATTTTTCACATATCTTATCAAAATCGGTTTTGTCCCATGTTAGTACTTAACTACATCGCACTATGTATATATGAAGGCAGTATACCTCCCGCTGGACTAGCACTTCCTGTAAAGCAGGGAACATATCGCAACCATCACTGTATCCTTATAGCCTAACACCTGCCTGCAACGGAATTTGCTGAATGGATGGGTATATATATTTGTTAATTCAAACACATGAAAGACTATAGTCATTTTCTTGGAAGTTTTCTATTTTCTCAAAGGAAATCGAAATCGAAGCAGAAAAGTACTGATTCTAAGGGAAGAGAGAAGGAAGAAAGGGAAAAATGTGGATTATACTTCAGAAATGAAATGTATACTTTCATTCCACGGTTCTTTTTTTAATTTTTTTTTTCTAGGAGAGAGAGAGAGAGACAGCATGAGCAAGGGAGGGTCAGAGAGAGAGAGGGAGTCACAGACTGAAACAGGCTCCAGGCTCTGAGCTGGCTGTCAGCACAGAGCCCGACGCGGGGCCGGAACCCATGAACTGCGAGACCGTGACCTAAGCGAAAGTCGGACGCTTAACCGACTAAGCCACCCAGGCGCCCCTCATTCCATGGTTCTTAAGGAGAAGAAGAAAGAGGAGGAGGAGGAAAGAAAAATGAAAAAGTGTGTCCATGTACACACACACACACACACACTCACACACACACACACACACACACACACACACACACACGCCCAAAGGTAGGTATATCAAATCAAAGAAAATTAGAAGAAATCTTAGCTCTTCACTTTCCCAATGAGGAAAACTGTACATCAATAGGTTTGATTTGCTTAAAATCTCTCAGTTAATAGGTAGTAGAACCTTAATTTGAGTTTTCCAAACTAAAGATTAATGATTCCTTCAAAAACCAAATTTTTCTTGTAGACCTTTGCTAGTTCCCAGAATTAAAACACATTCTTATTCTTTCTAAAGCCATTTTTATTTCAACTTTCCAAACACTATACAAGCTTAAATGCAATTTTCTGATATACCACTGCCTAAGTACATTTAGGGGAATACATAGAAAGATAAATTTAAAAAATCATATACAAAATTCCACTTGGTAAAAAAGTGTTAGGAGGGCAAACATGTTATATGCATACAACAGGAGCCCATGACGCATAAACACACGTAATTTAAATCTCTGAAAAAATAAATCTGTATACCTTTTCTGCAAAAGTACCTTATTTTCATTGTTATGTTTTGATATGAATGACTATAACACGCAAATGCCAGTATTCACGGCCCTAGTCCTAGTTTGTCTGTGAAAATTATGCCAAGCGTGCAGTGCCATCTGCTCCTGTAGCGATGCCATCCTTCCATTTTTCAGCATGGTGATAAACAACCCAACTGCACATCATTTTCTGGGCTCCGCAAGCACCTCAGGGCAGGAGAGGGGAGGGGATGTGGTCGCCCTACGTCACATCCAAAGACATGCATACAGCAGGGTGTGGGAAGGGAGAATCAGTAAGTGAAGAATGGGAGGACAATCCTGGAAAACCAAAACAGCCACGGGACAGTTTCTCTCCTACTTTGCCCATGTCCTGGTAGTGGTGCTGATAGGGCAGAGGAGAGGTAGAATAGGGATGGGGGTGATGCTCATTTCAGAACATCTGAAATCAACAAGCCTCATATTATCTTTTCTATCCTCACTTTTTTAGTGACTATAGTCATCTTCTCACTAATAAACACATGGTCAGAAAATGGACATGTAATTAGAAAGCAAGCTGGGAAAATACATAGAAATGTGTGGTATTAATAATTCATGCAGGGTTTATAATACCATTTTCAGTAAGATATGGAAGTGAGGTCATGGAACTCTAATCTCAACAAAGTGATGCGAAAGTTGAGACAATTATAAATCTGGGAGTGACCATTATCTAATATTAAATTGCTCGTGTAATTTCCCTACCTCTTTATTTTAGCTGGCTTCTATTTGTCCATAATCAGTGATAGGAAGCTCATTACCTTATTCTATCTGACAAGGACCTCTGTATATATATTCCAGGCTTTCTAGATGTTTTTGATATGTATCTGTCACATAGTTTCTTAGTTTATAAATAAAACCTTCATTATATGGCATCAGTATTATCCTCTAAGACCCTAAAATACAGGTTGAATAAGTATCAAAGAAAGTTAACACGTCAAGATATATGTTGCTGATTTGAGAATAAAAAATCCTACAAATATGATATAAAAAATAAAACGATGGAGATATTTGGAGGTATTATTGGATAAATTGTGGGAGTAAGGTGTATAGTAACATTTTGGAAAAGAAGAAATTTTAGGACTTGGGTAAGCTTACTCAGGGGAGAAGAGTTTCTGCACAAAGCAGGAGGGAATATCAAGCTGAATTGTGGTCTTGAATAAAGTATGTAATCCATAAGAGACTTTAGCAATTGAGGTCTATCTCTAGTCTTTGACTGCTTAAAATACAGGTGAAATATGTAATTAAGCCTAAAGTGATCATGAAAACCAACCAACAGGAATGTTTGCCAGGCCAAACTGACCCATCTGAGAGAACTAGTATAATTACTTATTACTTCTCTCAAATGATAATGAAACAGCATGTGTCCATCTAGAGAATCATAGAGCATAGTGGGGTTGAGTACACATGCTATAGAGGAAAAATCACAGGAGGTTAACAAAAGAGTCATGACCGTGAGGACATATTCTCAAGGACATATTCTTTAAAACTGACACTATCAATCACCCAGGTAGCGACAGTTACCAAATTCTGTGCCAGATAATGCTTGGTCTAGAGATACAAAGATGAGGTAGATAGATGTCCTACCTCTAGAAGTTCAATTAATAGAAGGAAAGATTGATGCACATATAAATAATTAAAAATTTAGAAGCAAGGATGTAGACCTGCCTTCTGGAGTAAGTTAGAAGTGACTCCAGAAAGGAAATATGATTTTAGATTCCAGAGCTTTGAAAGATGAATGGCATTTTGACAGAGAAGGAGAATGGGGCATTCCAAGCAGCTGTGATATTTGGACAAGACCTCTGGGACAGAATAAACCATTTAGTCCATATCCTGCATTCTGCAAACATTACCTTGACTTGGCAAAAAGTCAGGCAAACAGGGCTATCTTCAATGTTATGCCCAAACTGCTCAATTTTCAGGTCAGCTCCTTTGGACCCTTTTGGCCTTGAGCTCTCTACCCTATCCTGCTTGTGCCTCATTGGGGTTCCTTGAGCAAGACGCCGGGCCAAAGATGCCTGTGCATGCATGTTAGATATGAGAACATCCACATGTCTATGTGACTCATGTGTGGAAAACTGACATTTGTTCTTCAAGCTGATAAAATCATCATAAGAATCTTTCAAATACACTAAAGTTTATTAATGCTTTTGAGATTGTGAGAGTCAGGGTACATGGTGATCTAAGGTGTCTCCAAAATAATATCCCCTGATTTCATGATTAGTAAATCATCTAATCCTCTTGTCTGATATTCTTTTTGAATTGGTGCCTGGCAAAATTGTCTACCTAATCCTGAGAGCCAGTGGATCTCAGATGCTTCTGGAAAATAGAGAAGATGCTTTAACATCTAATTGTTTGAGAATTGAATATCCAGGAAAGTCCCTGAAAATACTGCTCTAGCAAGCCCCTTCAGATAATACTTAGCAGAAGTTACAAACAAGTACTGCTTTGTAGCATAATATTATTGTTACAGTTTCACCAATGACAATATCATATTGTCAACAACCAAGCTACTAAGATGATCATTTATAATTTACAAAGTACTTCCAAGTGCATTATTTCATTTAAGCCTCCCCTGAACCCTAAAACAAACATTACTATGAACTCCATTTTATAAATAAGGAGAACGAGATCCAGAAAAATAAC
Source organism: Proteles cristata cristata (assembly GCA_017311185.1). Taxonomy (NCBI): domain Eukaryota; kingdom Metazoa; phylum Chordata; class Mammalia; order Carnivora; family Hyaenidae; genus Proteles; species Proteles cristata. The sequence goes on along the minus strand of JAESUZ010001019.1, from coordinate 2,741,293 downwards.
GGACTTGCCCTGAATCACTCAGTTATTTGATATCAGTGCCAGAGAAAAACCCAGATTGCCTGAATCCTATGCCTTTTATTGCCCCAGAACGATGATCTGTGCCAAACAGACTCAAATTCAGGAAAATGAAAAACAGAATACTTGACAATAAATCTCATACTGTATTATCTAGCTAATTTTAGTTTAAAGACAGTATTGTTGTTTTCCCTATGAATACTCAATTCAAATGAGAGGAGATCTTCTTTGCTGCCTGAGACACAATGTCAAATCTAGATTATAAGGAGTTTCTGGAACTTTTTATCTAATCTAAAAAAAAAATGCACACTACTATTGACTATGCATTTCGTTAACCTTCCCTTACTGAAGAGCTGTTGCCTTCACCCTGACTTCCATTTGTTTTTCAATTCATCCTTACAAAAGCACATATTCAAGAAAGCTATATCTGGATAGAAATTAAACATAAATAGGGGTGCTTGGGAGACTTAGTCAGTTAAGTGTCCAACTCTTGATGTTGGCTCAGGTCTTGATCTCATGGATCATGGAGTAGAGCCTCACAACATCTGGCTCTGGGGTGACAGTGTGGAGCCTCCTTGTGGTTCTCTCTTTCCCTTTCAATGCCCTTTCCCTCCTCTCAAAATAAATAAACTTCAAAAATTAATTCAACATAAATTATTACCAACAGTAGAACAGCTATTTCCTACCTCCTCTTTCAGGTGTTCAAAACTGTGATGAATAAAAAAAGAAGAAAGTTATAAAAAGAAAGAAAAGGAAAAGGAATCCATTGTTGCCCATGTGTCCACCTCCTTCTTAGAGGTGGAATGAAATATGGAAGCAGAGAATTGATAATCATATCATCCTTTAGGGGGGCCTCCTTCAAGAGACAGAAGGCTAGCTGTCCATGTGCCCCTTCATCTTGTTATCTTGTGTTCAGAACCCTGCTTGCTAAGACATACATGTGGCCCCAAGCAACAGTTTGTGTTTTTATAAACCATGTCCCTGAAACAACAAACTGCTGGAACATATTATTGTTAATTCAAGGTAGAAACATCTGACTTCAGCCTCTCTTTGACTCACGATTTTCTGGTGAAATCCTCATTAGAATTTCATAAACTCTAGAATCTAACATTACTAATTCACCAACAAAGCTTACTGTTAATATTTTGCAGATGGCATGGTTACTATATAAGGTAGAGATAGGAGAGAGGTAGTAAGCACCTTAATATCAAGAAAATATTTCTAACAGAAGCTGGTCATGGGGGCCAAAACCACCCAGCAGGTGGTTTACCCATAAGGTTAATCACACTGAAAAAAGGTGAATTCATTAGCAAAAGAGAAGTCACAAATGCATATACAAGCAGGTGAGAGAAGACAGTTCAAGTCTAGTGGGTCACTCCTTTCATCTTAAAACTGTAGAGGGTAGATCCTTTAAACTGAACTAGGCAAAGCAAAGTAGTGAAGCAAGAAGAGATAGCTGACCCATTCCTCAGGAGGGATACCTGTACTGGGATAGGAGCTTAGGTTGAATGACATCTAAAAAGCGTTCCAGCTCTAAGATTCTATAAAAGATTTCAATTTGCAAATACCTTAACTTCATCTTAATTTCATAGGCAAAAGCCTTACTTTTTTAGTTATATCAAAATTCAGTGCTTATCACTTGAATCATATTGTGCCTTCAAAATAAATGGATGGTAAAGTGCATTATTTGTTAAGCCTTAAGTCCTCAAAGCTGAAAAACTCATTCTGCTTCTCACACATTTGACCAATAGTGACAAATCACCAGCTGTAGGCAGCCCAAGTGGCCAGTGTTTATTAAATGTCTCACTCAACCCCAAACCTCATGAATTGTTTAACATACAAGAGAGACAAAAAGCCAGTATTTCTCCTTGTGTCAGCTCTTGTTAGGAGTGTCTCTGCTCCTCTCACTCCTGGCTAGGAACAACATTAACATTCATTGTTCTTTAAACACACGGGAGGTTGGGAAACTTTTGTATTCATAGTCAATCCTGTGCCATATGTCTACGAATGCACACCCAGTCTATAAGCACAAAGAGGCAAATGTGAGGGCCACAACCAACAGTACACACTAAAAAGACTAGGGCAGTTGTCAGTGTTCTGCCTCCATTGGTGACAATTTGAATATGTTAGAAGGAAAGACTCCAGCAGTCTCACACCAAAAAGAAACCCTCATCAAATCCATACAGACAAAATGAGACTTTTCAAATCACCCATTTAAAACTTACCCATAAGGAAATTGGCATTAGATAGCATGTGATGAAGATTCTTATCCAGGATTTGGATTTATTAGAGAATTTCATCACTGTTGGTGTTTTTCCATGCTGCTTCCCTCACTAGTTTCTGGGGAAAACCAGAGGGCACAATCTAGTGGTAGGAGGTAGTTGGTTCTTTTGAAAAATATCTAAAGGTACTTGTAATCATGAGTCCCTGTGACTCTAAGTAGCTAAACATTTTTAATACCTATCTTGGATTTTCCTCTGAGAAGAAAATATTTTAGTGTTATGAATGTGAACAATTCAAGGAAAACTTGCTGCAATAAATCTCTACTTAGCCAGACAACACTACCATTTTTATAATTAGCATGAATTCAGTTGGCCCCACAAATGTCACCGTTAAGTTAACCTTAATGGATCTTTCTGATTTGCGACAGCCTCCAGGAAGGTCAATTCCATAACATCCATCATTAAGAATTAGGAGATGATTCCAGTTGGATTTGGAGACATAAGTCCTAATCAAAGACAGAGGCCTCTTTGGTCTACGATGCCCTGACCAATGGGAAAACGAAAACAAAAACAAAACACTAAATATTGAGCAAGTCTATCCCATTCTAGAGTTTTTGGATCAATATGATCTTGAGCTAAATCAGCAGTCCCAGAGCTATTCCAGATTTGGAGAATTATCAGAGCTATGGAGCACAGCACATGGCCTCATTCTTTCCCTCCTCTTTCTTCCTAAAGAGAGAGCTAAGGATCTTCCTGATATGCTACTATTGACAGGAATCTAAAAAATGGATACATTTTGCAAATTGAATAAATACAAAAATAAAACACCCGTCACCATCTGCACATACCAGCCAGCCATATAATGTGATTTTCAGTAATCAGATGTCATCCATAGAGAGACAAAAAATGGGAGATTGTATTTTCCATCAGTAAGATCCAGTTTCTAAACAAAGAATTTCTGTGGTGGTTGTAAACATCAGCTACACTCCCTAGAGAAACACACTTTTCTAGAACACTGTATATATGCAATATATTTATAGCATGTTTTTATTACTATTATTTGTCTTCTACTTTTCACATATCTTTACAGATGACAATTCACAGCAGCCCAAATAATACTTCAATGGCAACGGTAAAAGAGAGCATGAGATTACATTAAGTGTAATAAGCCTTAAGATTTCTCTTTGTTGTTCACATAGCTGAAGCTACTATGCAGTAAGACGTATGTAGATTCTTCTCAGAAGTATGGAGATTTCTCATTTGTACATTGGAGATTAGCAGCTGCAGTGCTTCTGTGAACTCAAAGTTTTAGAGTGGAAAAATAAAATGGATTAAACCAACAGAGTTTGAAACTTAAGAGTGGAGGACAATGTCAAAAAACCAAGTTGAGTGATATCATTCAAGCTGCTGTAAGGGTCATGATGATAACTCTTCTTTCTCAAAGGGCCCGGCAAGATCATTCTCATTCTCCAAGCATTATAACATTTTGTAAGTACAAACGCATTCTCAGATCATCAAGTTCTTCCCAATTTAAACATCATATGCTTCTTCCCATTCCTGCCTTTCCCTACAGTTCCACAATGGGTCCAAATCCTCTAAAGTCCAGCAGCACTGATTCTATACATCCTTCATGGGGAACATTTAATATAATAACCTATAGAGTGGTTTCTCTGTTAATATAACTTACACATACATGGAATAGTCCCTAAGGACAGGGACTGTGATATATCTCATAATATCTAAAACCCTTTCACCATCTAACACAGAGAAGAAAGTATAAACTTATCTGTTGATGATGAACGTCTCTGTATCCATTTTCTGGCTAGAAGTCGGTCTATAAATTAGAACTGGATTTGACAGTTCTTATATTCAATCATGCAAGAAATAGATTTATACAGATTTCACTCACCACTACCTACTTGCTTTTCATAAAAGGACAATGGCATAATATGGCCATATCAAGAATGAGAAGGGAATAGACTATTAAAAACAGAGAGAAATTAAGAGAAGGGGCCCCAACATGTCATGGTAAAAGATGACTGATTTACTTCATTTCTGCCTCTCATGAATAAACAATACCAGTTCCTCCATTAACACCCTCTTCTTTCAATGATATTGCAGACAGATCCTGCTGGGACTGAGACTTGAAGAGATTGCCATTACTTCAGAACTAGAAAAAAAGCTAGCATGTGGCTTTATACAAAACTCTGACTACAATCTGTTTAGTGGTTGAACTTCTTAGTTTTAACCTCTTTGGAAAAACTCTATCAATTGGAACTATTTCCAACATTATTTCTCAGAATCTAAAAATCTTCCCATAATGTATATTTCCACAAACTCCCCTGGTTAAAAACTTACAAATTTGCCAAGAATATTCACTTTTGCATTAGGTGTTGGCCAGTCTCTCAATCTGTCTTCTGTTTCCCTGGAGAGGATTTCTGATAAGAAATTGACTCTCATCATTCTTCAGATTGGAGGAGGGATCTTTACCAGTTACTAAAGTTAGATATTAGGAAAGCACCTTTCTCCTGTTCTCTGTGTGACATAACATTTTATCTACATTTCCATCTCATTTCAAAACACAGTTCCTTCTCTTAATTTGCCCATCATCACTGATGGTGATACTCATTTCAGTAACATGCTTATGTACTGATAATAACAACTATGAAACTAAAATTAAAAAAAAAGAATTGAGTGCATTTGATTTTAGAACAAAGTCTAAAAGCATAGTTATATATATATATTTTTTAATGTTTTATTTATTTCTAGGAGAGAGAGAGAGAGAGAGAGAGAGACAGCGTGAGCAGGGGAGGGTCAGAGAGAGAGGGAGCCACAGACTGAAACAGGCTCCAGGCTCTGAGCTGGCAGTCAGCACAGGGCCCGACGCGGGGCTCGAACCCACGAACCGCGAGATCATGACCTGAGCGAAAGTCAGACGCTTAACCGACTAAGCCACCCAGGCGCCCCAAGCATAGTTATATTTTAACACACAAGTCAAGAAAAGGAAGATTGGCCAGAGAGATGCAAAAGAGTACAAGAGAGAAAGAGTATGAGGCTTTAAACATGAATTTACTAACAAGTTTGTTATAGGGTAAAAGTCTTTGGTTAGAGTAGACACAGTTTAGAAGTCCACATGCTAGAACTTGATTCCTTGCCAGAAATCTCTTTCAACAGCCACTTTGAAACATGTATATTTATAGACAAAGAGAGCCATAAAAATTGCATATGGTCTTTTGACTGCTTGAGCACTTAGCTTTAACTAGAGAAGTGAAGTGGAAGCCGACTTAATCTTTCTCCTAGTTTTTAAAACTTTGGTGCTACATTACACCTACTTTTACGATTTGCTACTCTTAGTTAAATCCCTGAAGGCCATGCTCTGAGATTCCTAAGACTAGAGGCTGAAGGATCTAAGAAGGGGAAGGATTGAGCTTTCATGACAATTAGATGAGAAGTCCCTTTACGGAACCAAATCAGCTTGGGATTTAGGGGAAAAAATGTATGCTTTCAGGAAAAAAGTAGAAGAAATTTGTATTACTAACATGGCCTAGAGGTGAAAGCATACTTAAATAAGAGGTGCCATTCAAGAAGGGTGTGTGTTTATTTTTTTAAGTGACACATTGAGTTATAATGGGAATAGATGCCAATGGATTATTTATATTGTGGCCATTTTCCTTCTCTCCCAGTTTTCCTTTTTCTTTCTGGTGCTTCCCTGTTTATCCAATCTAATGCAATAAAATGCATAATTAATTTCTAAACGCTTCCGTTGAGCGGTGCAATTTGTCAAGTCGAGTTGTTAATAGAATTAAGCTTTTTATCAGCGATTAGCAAAAGAAGGTAAAAAAAATTAATTACGGAATTGTATGCTTCTCTGGTTCAAAGCCAGGTTTTGGATTAAATGTTCGATAAAGGTTTCCTGACACGTTATAAAACATTTAGCAAGAGCTGCTTTCCCCTAGTGCATTTAAAACCTGTCTCTGTGCAAAACCAACCAGCAAGGCATGTGCATTTGGGCAGACCTTTGTGCACACCAGCATGGGGAGCTACAAAATCACTTTTACAAAATCCTGAGAAAAACATTGGTTTTCCTTACACTGCTCAAGACAAGGGACATGCTATGACCTCACAGGTGTTTGCCATCTTTAATTTTTGATAGTGTGATTTGCAGCTTGAGTGAAGTTGAAGAATTGGTTGGAGGGAATAATAGAACAGTACACTGATTGCATGATTAATATATAATATGCCTTCATTTGTAATTATATATAACATACCTACACAGGTTAGTATGCAAAGGCTGTTCAAAATATTTGATCTAACCTAAACCTGTACTATAATTTATTCACTTCTTCTAAGCTTGATACTGTCTTTCTTTTCTCTTCTGTGTCCTCACCACCTCATTTTCTTAAGAAGCAGAGTAATTTCCACTTATTTCATGCCCTCACTTTCTCCAGTCCAGGTGAGGAGGAAGGAAAGAAAAAAGGAATCTGACAAATAAGATCCTGATACCCAATGGGTCACCTTTTTATGAGTAGTACAAATGACTGTTCTTCAATGGCAAGGAACATTTTACCTATTTTCAACTGCTTGCACTCAGATGCTCAGATGCAGCAAGTACTTGCCTGCTCTTCTGCATCTGGAGATCCCATGCTTTGGGCCATCTGTTACCAAATCCCACCATTGGGGACCCTTTGAGCAAAGCCCAGGGCAAGGTTTCCATAGTAAAGTTGTGCTCTTCAAACAAGGCAACTTAGTGTGTAGGTTCTAGTTCTAAACCTAGGATAGGAGGCCAGAGGTTGCCCTTCAGTTTCAGAGTCATGTTCTCTAATATCCTCTATAGCAGAGAACCAAGCACTAGAATTACAGGGAGCTTCTGCAGACCAAAGAAATTGGTACACATTTACAATGGAAGTAGAACCAATCCATGCATATATACTCTGTCTCTCAGAAATATGGGAGAAGAAGGAGAGGTAGGCCCTAAAATGACATATGCAACTGTCTCAGTCTGAGCTGCTATATTAAAAAAAAAAAAAAAAAAAAAAAAGCAACAGATTGGGTGGATTAAACAACAAACAATTATTTCTCATACTTCTAGAGGCTGGGAAGTCCAAGAACAAGGCAACAGCAGATATGGTGTCTGATGAGAGATAACTTCCTCCTTGAAAGATGGCCATCTTCTCACTGTATCCTCTTCTACCAGAAGGGGTAAGAGAGCTCTCCAAGATCTCTTTTATAAGGACACTAATCTCATTCAGAAAGGCTCCACCCTCATGATCTAATCACCTCATAAAGGTCTCACTTCCTAATGCCATTGCATTGAGGGTTAGGATCACAACATATAAATTTGAGGAGGACACAAATATTCAGTCCAGCACAGAAGCTTACACTTTTCTTTTGTTTTCTTGGTCCTCTCTTTTCTTTTCACTCTCTTCTATCTTTTCTGTTTTCCAACAAACTTTGGATAATTTGTTAAGTAGACACACATGATTCAATTTTAAGTATTCAAAGAGTAGTACAGAATGACTACTGTATGTAACAAATTTGGATTATATCAAACAATGGTGTTACTGCATATCCTATATAAAATTATGCTTTTGTTTTAAATATTTTCTCTTAATTATAAAATAAACAAGACCTATAACAAAACATAACATGGAATCAGCTTACATATCTGGCTGAGAATTATAATGAGCAATGTAATTTTTCTGATTGTTTGCATTTAAGTTCCTTGATCCCTAGGGACACTTAGTCTTGCTTATTACCACTGTAACTTCATTACCTATAATTTCTGGTACATAGTACATACTCCATAAATATTGGTTAAATCGATGAATAATTAAGTGAAGGTTATTTATTGTGGTTTTTTCTCTTCAAACTATTTTATTGATTTTTTAAAAAGTATTCCTTTGCTTCCTCAGTAAACAGAGAAACATACTTTGACTTTCCTTAATGGCTCAGAATTTTGCAGTACCTCATTAAGTATAAGTAATATTAATTAGCACTATAAAATTAATAACCTGACAATTATCAGGTAAAATGGGAGGAATCAAAGCTGATTCTCATTGACCCTAATTGTCACCCACTTTGCTTTTGACTGATTCTTTGATTCCAGCTTGTTTTCTTGTCCTTAATCTCATTCTAATAAAATAATGAAGAAATGTGCAATTCTGTGGCTTCCTAAACTAAATTTAATACAGCTGCCTTTCTACAAAATTAATGAGTAATCTAAGGATGAATCTATCTTCTCCCAAATTGTTTTCCAACCCTCATTATAATCTTTCTTATCATTTGTATATGTCTTCTTTGAATTTTCAGTAGCTTTTAAAATACCTTTTCTTAGCTGAGCATTAACAATAACTTAGTTACTATGGAAGCTTTACTCAACTCTTTTATTTTCTAATTAAGGATACTTTCCATTTTAAATATGAGTATATTTGAAAACCTTAATCTTTAAAGTACTCAAAATTTGTCAGGGACAAATTTTGTGAAGGGTTTCTTTTTTATTAAAGTTTAACAGAATTCTACAAGATCAAGGTTTAAAAAAATCTTACAATATATAGGTGATGGCACTCTCTTTTATTGAAAGGTATCATATTCTAAGTAATACCTAAGTCCATGGTTTGAATTAAGGAAGCAACAATCACCAACAGGAAAATAATATCATCACATATTAACTCTGCTTCCTGAAGATGAACACACCTCCCTAACATTAAAACAGAGTTGTTACTTTCAGGTGAGCATATGCTTCCAGAGTGATCACTTTGTGCTTGTACAATAATGTAAAGTGACTATTCAAAAGGAAAGTGAAAGAGAGAGACACACATTATGCATACATTTGTACTTTCTTAGCAAATGGTTTATGTATAACATTCTTGAAAATAATTGGAATGATATCTTCCATCAATAGTTTTTTTAAAATGTTACTAATATAGTACTTATTGGTCTTCCTTCTGTCAAATCTTGAGCCAACTGCTTTCCCAAGGCTGTCTAAGGAAGTATAGGAAAAGTAACATAAAAGGGCAGACAAGACACAGCAGAAAGGCCTACGTATGGGAGATGGAGATGGCTCCTTCACAAGGCAGAAGATGAGAAAGGCCTCTATCAGGCAAAAGAACCCCCTGATCTCTGAGAAGGCAAAGCCCAGAGTGATGTAGGAGGAGAGCTGTTGCTTCAGAGAAGGGTTTCTGGCATAACCAGTGATGAAGCTTCCAAACATAATCCCAATTCCAGTCAAGTCCAGCCACCTCTATCTGCGGCAGCCCCAGCCACAGTGAACTTGGCTGTTGTATTGAAGTCCCATGAAACTTCCCTTAAAATGGAAGCTGCAGGAAGGAAAAAGTGACATCAGGGGACAGGGCTGCTGCTGAAACTCTCACCTGTCGGTGTCTCTGGTTGTTTTAGCATCACTGCAGACAGTGATCAACTCAACAGCTAGAGGTGCCCCTGACCAAGAAGGGGGTGGAAATGAACTTTGAGTAGGTTACATATTGTCAGGAAAAGAGGTAGTGTGGAAGGAGAGCTGTTCGCAGCAGAGAGAAGACCAATAGAAACTTTCATTTAAACACACACACACACACACACACACACACACACACACACACACACACACAAACACGGGTGCCTGGGTGGCTCAGTTGGTTAAGCATCGACTCTTGATTTTGGCACAGGTCATGATTTTATGGTTTGTGGGATTGAGCCCCATGTTTGGCTCTGTGCTGACAGTGTGGAGCCTGATTAGCATTCTCTCTCTCCCTCTCTATCTCTCTCTGTCCCTCCCATGGTCCCTCTATCTCAAAATAAGTAAACATTTAAAAACCAAACCAAACCAAAAACTCCACACACAAATGTAATCATTCTGTCCTCACTTCACAGAATCTATAGACTTTTGGATTTGTCTTGACCCTACATAAGAATTGTTTGTTTCCCCACACCCTCCACCCCCAAATATATCAACATATCAGTTCCTTGGCTCAACATATTTGGTAATTACGATGACAGAAATTGAAAATTCTGTAGAATTGTTCACTGGCTATACATTTAACCAATAAATTTTCACAATATACATTTAGTTATCCAACAACAGGTCAATCTTAAAATGTCAGTGATCTTTTGCCAACAATGCACAGGCTGAAATCATTTGTTTGTACTCAAAAACATTTATCTTTGTTTATTTATGATTCATTGGGCCATAGGCAGTGGTTAAAAACACCCATACAAAATGTGGCTTTTATGTTCTCATATTGCCTTATGAGCCTAAGACAGTATACAATGGCTATATTTTGTTCACAAGTGGTGAAGAGTTTAGACTGGTTCATTTTCAGCCCTGACACTCTATTATTCAAAAATGAAAACCAGAAAATTTTGCCAAAGCTTTTTCTCATGTTTATTGTTCCTTATAATTATACATGTGTTTCCCTATTTTAAGGATTATAAATGCTTTGATAGATTACTTCTCTGCCTACCACAACTGGAAGCCAATAGGGTAGTGAAGTGCATGGAACTAGATTTTTTTATTTAGAAAGCTGTACACATAAATAGGTGTAGCTGTGGTGCTAGGGGTGTGGGTGTGAAATGATGTGATAGGGTTGCTTGCAGTAATATATTTATCCCCTATTGGTCGAGTGTGTAAAAGAATGGAACTGTTTTGGTGACAAATACCCTCAGATGTAAGAGTGATTCACTTACTTCTTCACTCCTTGCCATCAAAACACCTAGCCTTAACCTCTGCCATATCATTACTACACACTCTCTACTCTTTCTTCTCATTTTATTTAATCTCCAAACACTTCCCTTTTTCCTACAGTTTTTCTCCTCAATTTTCTACCTGCAATTTCCCAGGTATGGGTTGTTCCTTGAAAGGATACATTTCCAAGGTTAAGTATTTGTCTCACAAATAGGGTCAAATCTCTGGTTTGCATTCAGGAAGATGTTCTCTTTCTCTTAAGGGAAGGGATGCTAAGCTCTTTTTCCTTTTACTGTTTTAAATATTTTACATTTGTATAAATACACTTAACTCTCCAAAGGGCTTACATAAACATTTTACTTCATTTGACATTAGTGAGGTCCTAGTGGTACTTAAAACTCTTAAACTTCTGGGAGTCTCTGTCCTATCCAGTAATACACAGTATTTTTAAAAATTGTATTAAAGCATATGATCTCAATCTATGTATATGTACTTATTTTAAAATACTAAACTGCTTTGCTAATTTTTTATAAACCACACTAATATATTAAAATGCAATATATAAAACATAAATATGAGATCCAAATATAGAGTTTCTAATCCTTTCTTCACAATGCATACTTTTGGACCCCGTTCAGACCATTGCATGATCTGCCAGGTCATTAGCTATTGCACTTGGACACCCAGAGGGAGTGCTGATCACCTGGGGAAACTTCCAGGTGGGGTGGGGCGGAACATCAGTATTGTTACAGTAGTATAACTTTTAGCTTCCAAACTCTGGTTCCGTTTTCTCTGGGCAGAGCCAGATCAATATTTTTGTGAGGCTTAGAGAAATAGAAGCCAATTAGTGTGCATCTGTGCCTTGGGGAGGGAGAATCTGGGCCCAAGGCCCAAAGTCCAAGGCAGCATTTCCTGTGGGAGATCAGGCCTTCCATGAAGTGCTTTTCCTTGAGTGTTTGTTGATGGGGGTAGAGGTGTAGGCAAAGATAGAGCATCACCTGGGGGAGGATACAGTTGATTAACATTCTGGGCATGTAAAACAGTTTGTGCACAATTAACTTTTCTGAAGTGTATTCCAGCTCTTTCAAATTATGTTTTTGCATAGTGTAATTCTATCCTATTACCCTTAGCCACATACACCTTGGTATCAGAGTATTATAAATTATTTCTCTGCCTCCTTAGTGTTTACAACTTTCTGATGTAGTACTTGTAGATAGTGATCATGCATATTCCTTCCTAGTTATCACAGTGAAACTAGAGCTATTTCATTCTTGTAATCTTTCTTCATTCGTCCTAAAGTTCTTTAATCATTTTTGTTGTTGGTTTCTTCTTTCATTTCCAGTTATCAGTATCTCTCTGATCCTGGGGCGTTCAGACTTAGAAGGGGAATGCCAGATATGGTCTCACCTTACCGAATAAATAGAAGCTATAAGCTACAGCTTTCCTGTCCTGTGATAGCGTGTGTCTGTTTATGAAGCCAGGGCTCTCATGCATTTTTATTATCTTAGCATCACATTGAATTATCAGCATGTCACTTTGCTATTTAGAAAGCTGTCATCTGATTCTTTCTTCATCATGGAATCCTTCCACTTCAGCTCAGTCTTTCTCATAGGTTTGAATTTCTTTTTTTTTCTTTTCTTCCAGTTTTGCTTCGCTTGAAGTGATCTGTGGTTTGCACCATTTCCTGTTTAGGAAACAATTGCCTATCTAGGAAATTAGCACAGTCACTTAGCAGCCAAGCTTTCTGAAGACTAGATTCTTCAGAAAATTCTTAGCCAACTGTGGGCAGGTTTGCAGAATGTACTGATCTTGGAAATCTCCTTTATGAAATGCTCTAATTTTGATCAGTCTCTTTGCCACTGTAATATGTGTACTTCTCCATCTGGGTATGCATATCTGCGTTCACATCTTATTTCTAAATTAAAGTAAGACATGATTGAGCAAATATTTTAATACTCTATGTGGCTGATACATACAATAGAAGGATACTTTAAGAATATAATTAATACTAAATTACTTCCCTAATGAGCCTAATGGATCGTCTTCCTTACCATTTTCTTATTATTTTTCGGACCCAAATTGAGGTTGAAATACACTACTTATATTTTATTCGTCATTTTAGATGTTTTTCATCTAAGTTTAGGGAGTGTTGTGTTATAAGAGAAGCAGTTCTCCCATTACAAACAGAATTAATAGTTACAACTTGATATTGAGTCTTTGCCATATTGATATTAAACTTGAGATTTAATTTTAATTTTCTAGAAAGTAGAAATCATAAACTATAGATCCTAGATTGTGGTGTGAGAAGTTAGTCTTCTCGGGTTTAAACTTTAGGGGATAAGTGATACAAAATGCTGATAAGTTTTCCTCCCTGACTCCATATTGAAGTCTTGAATCTGCCCATAAGTGCATTTTTTTTTTTAGTGTTGATGTTTTAAACATTTTGGCTCATCAAAATGTTCAAGGTCCTCTCTGATATTCTGACCTTTTGGGGTGTAGGCCATGTGACTCTCTATTCACTCTGATATTCTCTATGAAGACAAGATAGATGGCAAGTACTTTTTGGTACGTGCAAATTAGAACTACTAAAACTAATTCTTTAGACTACAGACAACTCTATCTCTAAAGCTATCATTGCACAGAAAAGAATGCAATGGATTTCTAGGCATAAGTCACTTAGCACATCATGCTAAAGGAGCAGGTAAAGTGTTCAAAAGAATATGTTCTTAAGAAGGCAGCAAGAGGAAGGAAACAAACATTTAGCAGGGAAGCAAGAAATCATCAAAGTCAAAGCAACGCATTATAACATCCAGTTTTCTGTGCTTGCAACCTTGATCTAGGACCCTCAAGTGCATGAACTAATGGATTCAGATGGACTCGAAGAAACTAGTTTGATGGGTGTCCAGTGGGTAAAAAGCACAATGATCTTGTTTTGTTGGCTCCCATAGCAATGGTTTGGTTAGGAAGATATTCTATTGGTTAGGCTCTGTCATTCTACCCATCCTCACCAGAAAAACCTGTCTGCTCTCCAACAGGCAGAGAAGATAACACTAGGTAGAAGAAGAAGAAAAGAAAAAAAATAGTAAAAGGCCATTTGTTTAATTTATGAATGACAAGGATGATAAAGAATGTGATAAGGATAGAGATAGAAAGCTGATCATAATGAACTATATATATTCTCAGTTGTAAGAATTAATTAATCTACTATATAAAAGGATGGGCATTTTTATAGTCACATATGTGATAAGAAACTGTACCATGTTTAAATATTTTCAGCTTCACTTCTATGAAGTGAGGCATACTTCCATAATCACTAAGATTATAGTTTTTATATTGCTTTTTATTATAACAACAGCTTTATGTCCTTAAATACAGAGTTCTAGAAATATGATGGGGTATTTATGAGACTCTATCCTAACAATTAATGACTAGATCCATGAATATCACTAACATTAATTTACATAAAAACATATTCTCTTTGTTACATTTTTTTATTTCAAAGGAAATATGCGGCATGGTTTTGAGGCCAAGATTTTTTTACTCTGAGTGGAAGAAAGTCATTTGTGGCTCCTTCACTCAGATGGCAATAGGGCACACTCAGCGTCTTGGGAGAATAAGTAAGTAGAGATCAGTCTTGAGAAGTTCCTTATGAAAATGATGGTGTGTTGCTACCATGAAGGATGGCAATGGAACACGTCTACATACCACCTTGCACTTTTCTGTACACTTGTCTCATTAAAGGGAAATCTCACGTTTAATATTAAGTCATCTGCTAATTCTGCAGAACACTTTCTGCTACCTTCTTTGTTCTTCTTCTGTAGCTGGTAAAACCTAAAAGTTCACCCTTGTGGGATAAAGAGATAAGAAAGTGCCCCCTCTGTTCTTTCAGATTGCATTCTTTTCTCTTCTTTTGTTTTCTCTTTTCCTTCCTTCCTTCCTTCCTTCCTTTCTTTCTTTCTTTCTTTCTTTCTTTCTTTCTTTCTGAGAGAGTGCAAGGAAGGGAGGGGCAGAGAAAGAGAGGGAAAGAAAATCTAAACCGGGCTCTACACTAATAGCAGAGTCTGTTATGGGTCTCAAACTCACAAACTGTGAGTCACAGCCTGAGCTGAAAACAAGAGTCAGAAGCTTAACTGACTGGGTCAGCCAGGTGCCCCTCAGATTACAGTATTGATCTGCACATCGTGCTGGACCAGGGTGGAATTATCTGGAGTTGACTGCCTGCTAAGCTTGGGCAGTGAAATGGCCTTGTGATATTTCCCATATATTGTAAAGGAGTGGCTTTCAGGACACTAAACCATGACTCTAGTGTAGCCCAAATGCTGACACATTCAGTTTCTGAGGTCAGACTCTCTGAGAGACTCACACAAGGAGATTGTTCATTGTTTCTGCTCCATGGTGAATACCAAGGGAACAAGAGAGAGAAGGGATAAAGAAGAGATAGAGAAGTAAACATTAAACTCATCAACCCTATTCTATTTTTAATCCACTCATTTTCCAAGTCTCTATATTAGAATTCTCTTTTTCTTTGACCTCCTTCCGAGTGATTTGGCAACTGTTTTCTAATGTCAGTGCACTACTGTGTATTATTACTTCTCTTTATGTTAAATTTCAGTTGAAGGAGGTAGGTTAGAGATTACGCTCTAATTCGAAACAGGTTTACAATGCTGCACATATTTTACTGAAAAAAAAATCTTTGTCATGAAAAAGTGTATACTCAAGAGCACCAGAACTGTCCATTTTTTCCTTCCTGAGGAAGGGTCACCTGGTGAAAAGCTAAAGTTCATGTTTAGAATTTTTTAAATTGGAAATTTGGCACTTCTTTGAGGTAGACATAATTTCCAAGAAATTATAGGATTGTATTCCTATTAAGGCTCAATGTGGAACTGCACTTGGTACTTTATATCACAACAGGTTTGCATCTGTCCTTTCAATGATTATGCTAACTTTTCAAATTCACATAGAGAGGGCTCAAAACCCTGCCATCTGCTTCCCCATTAGAAGAAACCCAATAGTTTATACTCTGACAGAATATGGCTTTAGTTTATATGTCCCGCAGCTCTGGCCATAGAAATCTAAATAATCGTTCCAAAGTGATGGAGTTTTTAAGAGAATGAATTTCTCCCCCTACAAAATTCTTTGCCTCACAACGATTCCATGACAAGCATCTAGAGAAAAGATGCATCATCTTTTCCAAAGGTGAGAATAAATTATATTCAACAGTGTAATTAGCTTGGTCATTCTTTGAAGCTCATCTACAGGCTTCCTAAAGTGTTTCTGGTGCTGAACAATCAAGGCCTCGGTAGGGTTCCTTAGCCAACTTATGATCTTAGCCATGGTCTTCTCCTTGTTCTCTTCTCCTGACCTGGGCTGGCACTATAACACAAATTGTGCTCTCCTATCAAAATCAAAGACAATACATGTTTCTATCTTTGGTGTAAATTTTTAAAAAGCATTTTCCTTCAAATACGTACCTGCAAGAATGAAAACAGGGAGGTTTGTATCTTCATTTTTTTAACACAAAGGAACTATTTTATTTTCTCCCCTTGAGACTTTGCTAGCTGTTTTGTCTCCAGGGCCACAATTATTTAAAACTTTATACTTAGCTTTAACACCCCTTTCCATCGTTAGCCAACCTCTTCCCTCCCCACTTTTCCCCACATGAGGGGAAATTGCAGAGACATACTATTTAATTATCACACCACGTAACTAATGAAAAGCAGGATGCTTGTGTATGGTATGCTAATTAGCTATCAGAGATCCAGCATGCTTTAGTGACAAGACATGGGTTCCTATTCTACCCTTCACCTGGCTGTGGATTTCCAGTTGACAGTTAATGATGATGAGATGGGAATATATTATGCCGCTTACAAGCTAAGAACTTTAGGAGAGGGCAGAAAGGTTAAGCAACAAAATCATTCAGAGGAAGCAACACCTGAGCTAAAGCCCACAGACAAAGAAATCTGAGGATCTGGCTTATAGGAAACCATGGAATGCGTAGAGCACATGGCAGAGAGTGTACAATAAATAGGGAAGTCTCATTATTATTTATGATGGCCCCTGTGATGGAAGATGAACATATTGAAAGCAAACTATTGATTAGCTACTTGTATGTTTGCCATCTGTCCACAGATTTGAGTATAGCAATTTAAAAGTCCACCCAAACGGCCTAAAAAAGATTGACATTACATGCAGAGGTAACGTTTCAGGCATGCAGAGATGCAAACAGAGGAAAGAAAGAGGATATGAGGAGAAAGGGAAAATGGAAAGAATGAAGATATATAATCACTTTTGACTAATTATGAGAAAAGTATTACAATTTGAATGAGCAGGATGTCAGCAAGGAGCAAGAAGATAGTAACATCAATGTTAACAATAAGGATAAACTACGCTTACCGGGTGCTGCTTTTCTGGGAGACAGGCAGCAGCTGAGCACTTTACTTGCATTATTTTATAGATACTCCATCCTAGAGAAGACTCAGGTAAGGTCAGTGCAGGGTTCTGAAGCAGTGTCTCTGACCATTATCTCTAAATAGAGACTCAAAACTTAAGAGCTGTTGCAATACACCAGGAAGAATGAATTCCAACAGTGTATAATGAAGTCAGGTGCTTCTTTTTTGTGTGTGTCCATACCCTCTTCTTCCAGAATATAATGGGTAGTCATTTAAGTGGAAATTAACCGTTGAATGTTAACAATATATGTGACCTTTGAAGAGATACATCTCTTCTTGTTAACAAACACTAATGCAGAGAAGAAGAAACGGCTTCCTGAGCTGATGTTGCCACCACCATGCATTTTGGATCTGTTACTAAAACTCTATTAAAGGTCACATTTTGAAGCAATATAATTAACATAAATAATTTTATTTTTCTGTCTGCAGTGTATTTGTAGAACATTTCTTTTTCTTTCTTTTTTTTTTTTTATTTCTAGGAGAGAGAAAGAGAGAGAGAGTGCGAGCAGGGGAGGGCCAGAGAGAGAGGGAGACACAGAATCCGAAACAGGCTCCAGGCTCTGAGCTGGCAGTCAGCACAGAGCCCGACGCGGGGCTCCAACCCACAAACCGTGAGATCATGACCTAAGCGAAAGTCGGACGCTCAACCGACTAAGTCACCCAGGTGCCCCTGTAGAACATTTCTTGATGTACTTCTGCTGGTGTTTCCCTTAAGTCAGGAAGTATTACTCCCTTTGTCCTCAAGGCTAATTATCAGCTGAAAGAAGAAAAAACAGTTGGAATTTAGAGAGAAGCTCCTTACTTTGGGGAGAAGACACTATGCCAGGCCCATCTCTGCCCCTTTTGGAATCTCAGAGTTAAGTTGCCAGAGATACTGTCACAAGAACAGCAACTCAATGAGTGGACAGCTTATTAGGTTAGGAACCTCTGTTTTCCTGCCATCATGGGCATATCGTGTGCATTTGAATATAAAAATGCAATCTCCATCTGTGTTCACCCCAATATTTATTCTTCCCTCCTCCATCCATAAGAGAGAATCTGTATTATTGGCAATGAGCCCAGCTAAAAATCTACATTTTGCAGTCTCTCTTGTAGATGGATTGGCCCATGAAATGTCTGAATGTCAACGGACAGAGTATCCAATGATATTTTCTGAAGGAGAGATAAAAAGGTAAAGCATGGACCTCCAAAAACTTCCTTGAATTTTGAGGAAGAAAGCCACTCATTAAAAATGGCAAAGTCAGGGACACCTAGGTGGCTCATTCAGTTAACCGCCTGACTCTTACTTTTGGCTCAGGTCATGATCACATGAAGCTGAGAGCTACAGAGTCTGCTTGGGATTCTGTTTTGACTTTCTGCCCTTCTCGTGATTCTCACATACTCCCTCTCTCTCAAAATAAATAAACATTAAAGAAAATAAAGATGGAAAAGCCAAACTATAGTCTTAGGGCAGTTGTGATATAATTTCATTCCTGGATATTGCTTCTGGACTATATGGTGTGATAGAAACTAGAAGCCCTCATTTGTTTAAGCCACTTTATTTGGGCTTTCTGTAATATGCAACTAAATCTAACTCCAATTAATACATCCTTTCCCCAGTTTCTTCTTACTGCTGCCAGACTAATAAGAATGGTCATTTAGTTTTTCTCTTTGTGGTAGATAAAACACAAACACTCATTTTTATTTATATTAAGAGTGCTCCTTTCGGTAAGCAGTTTCATGTCAGGTATAAATGCCTCTCGTGACTGGCAGACCAAAAATTCTCTTTCCTTGTTATAATTCAAAGTTGAGTCGTAACTCCATACTCCATCCTTCATGTAAGCATAAATTCCTTTTCTACCTGGTCTTTACTTCTTAGCTATCTCTAAGGATTCACGTGGGTGGGTAAAGGTTTGGAAGTAGACAAGGAGCTTCTTTACAGTTTGCTGCTGAATAGAAGCCTAAGGGTTCACGATACCTCCTTAGCATCCTTTAGGTATTGCAATCTATGATGGCATCAGAAGAAAAAAAAAAACAAACCACATTGTGTGGGGCACTCAGACTCTTGATTTTGGATCAGGTCATGACCTCACTGTTTGTGTGGTCAAGCCCCGAGTCTGTGCTGCAACTGTGGAACTTGCCTGGGATTCTCTCTCTTTTTCTGCCCCTTCCCTGCTTGTGCTCTCTATTTGAAAAATAAAATAAAACTTCAAAAAATTATAAAACATGAAAAAAATAATCGCTTTTTAGGAAAAAGCATAGAATCCTTCCACTTTTTATTTCATCTCAATATCTTGTGTATGTTTCAGGATTTCTAAAGTTCGTTAATTTCTTCTTTCTCAAACACACTTTCTCTCCCTGTCTCTTTTTCTTTTCTGTTCTATTTCTTTCACTTTTGTTTCTTTTGGACTTTACTCTTAACTTTAGAAACTGTCACATCCCTAAAGCAATATTATCCTTTTGAAGGATGAAGACAGTGAAGATAGGGCTGGTAAGGGTGGCGAAATTATTATGGACTAAAAAAAAAAAGAAACAATTTTTCTTCTTGGAATTTAAATAGCACATGAGGGGTGCCTGGGTTGCTCAGTCAGTTGGGCATCCAGCTTCAGACTTTGGCTCAGGTCATGATCTCACAGCCTGGGAATCTGAGCCCCGCGTTCGGCTGTATGCTGACACCTCAGCTCATGCTTGCTCTCTTTCTCTCTCTCTCTCTCAAATATAAATAAACATTACATAGCAAATTAAATAGTAGTCCAAACCAGATGAAAGAATTTATATAACATCAGATCATTCAATGGGCTGGATAACCATGCTGTCCCTGTTAGTGTATCCACATGGCTTGGTCAGGCCTAGATAAGCCCTCCTGTTGATTAGTCCCTACAGCTCAGAAAGCAAATGTGTTGAGTAGAGCTCAACCCATTGCTTTTTTATCATAACCCTTGTCCATTCCCTCCCATTGACTAAGCATAAGGTTCTTTAATGCCTCTCTCAATTAAGCCTAAAAGATAAAATGGTGGAGGAATAAGAACAAAACTTTAGTCATGAATAGCTATAAATTTCAACTTTTCTATGTATGAGCTGTGGAATAATAAGGCATGAAACCTCTGCAACCCTGTCTCCTCAGTTATACAGTATGGATCACATCCTTTCTTATTAGATGTTAAATGAGATATATAACACACCTATTATATATTTTGTTGATTTATAGCTTACATTTGAATCACTAGCATCCTACACACAATGCTCAATAAATCACTCTAAAATATTTACTGATACTTAATGCTCAATAAATATTCACAAAAGTTTGAATAATATATAATGGACTAAGGAATAAATGTCCTAATGGTAGTCCTGAGTCCTTGCTAAATTTTATTTGTGTAATGCTATTATATATCCAAGCAAGCACTTAGCTTATTCCATTATGCAGCAACCCTATCAATGAGGTGACACATAATTCAAACCAGGACACTTTTGAGAATGAAAGGGAGCACTATTAATAATTACTACAGGACATGGGTGGCCAGGTGGCTCAGTTGGCTAAGCATCCAACTTTAGATTTAGGCTCAGGTCATGATGTGACAGTTTGTGGGCTTAGGCCCCATATTGTGCTGTGTGCTGGCAACATGGAGCATGCTTGAGATGCCCTCTCATCCTCTCTCTCTGCTTTCCCCCATTCAAGCTCTCTCTCTCTCTCTCTCTAAATAAATAAATAAACATTTAAAAATAAATGAAAGTACTACACATTTCTATGGGGGCATTCAATAAAGAATCTCAGTATTGAATCATTGTTAAAGGAATAAATTCTAAAATTTGAATAACCAACCCTCCCACCATGAACCCTAATATCTAATTTATGTGCTTATAAATTAAAGTTTGTTTTGTTTAGTTTTATATTGAGTTCTCCAAAGCATGATACACTTTTACACAGACTCATGAATGAAAAAGTCCCAATAATATGTGAATGGTCAATTAGTCATTTAAGAGACTTTCAGTCATACAAAACCTTTACTGCGATGACAATTGTCACCTTACTGGGGTGATAGAAACGACAAAGGACCATCATTAAACAATTTGAAAGCTCAACTTCCCTTCAAGATAGCACCCCATTTCCCTGGATGGCCAAAGACTTAATATCCTTCTGCCTCATGAAATTCAAGTAGAGTTGTCAGGGAAGATGGACTACAAGCTTCTTTGTTGTATTTGAGATCTAGAGTTTGATTTTTCTGGCAGCTGAGTTTTTCAGAATGCCAGCTGCAGCAGCTTTGGTCCTTGAGTGGCCAAGAAGGACTACTGGTGAAATGAACCAATGCTTAAGTTGTTCTCAGGTCCAAGAAAATGTATTCTTGAAAGCACATGGGCACTACAATTGCTAACCCCTGGATAATTTTGACTTGCTGAGGGAGTTTTAATGTTTAACATATGTTAGAAGGTTACAGAAAAAAAACTTTCAGCTGTGACTTTTATGAGGACTCCATGTTTATCCTGTTTGAGCTGTGAACACAGAATGTCACTTTACAGAAGATGTTAAGTAACCTTAAAATGTTTCTTAGCCCTTACATACCCACCCGAACATCCCACTTGAATAGTTATATATATATAATAAGCAGTAACAATACCATAACTTAAAGCCAGGAAAATTTAAAGTGCAGTCCAAATTGTTTGGTTATGAGCTCTGAGATCTTGACAAAGTCTTTTTACTTATCCAGACTTCAATTACTTCATATGTAAAAGTAGAAGATTATACCATACATACTACAGATTCCTTTCATAACTAACATTTTAGAAGTGATCCTCTGAAGCCTTAAATAGTAACCTAGGATATTATAGGATGACATAATGATGTTCCATGGTTCCACTGTAAAGAATTGCTGACCAAGAAGAGAGTTAACTATAGTTAAGCTAACATAGGGCACCTGGGTGGCAGAGTCGATTAAGCGTCCAACTTTGGCTTGTCACCATTCCACCATTCATGAATTGAAGCCTCATGTCAGGCTCTGTGCTGACAGCTCAGAGCCTGAACTCACTTCAGATTCTGTATCTCCTTCTCTCTCAGCCCCTCCCCTGTTCACACTCAGTCTCTCTCTCTCAAAAATTAAAAATTGTTTTTTTTTTAAAGTTAAAAAAGAGTTAAGAAAATAAAAACAGAATTCAGCCTTTTTATGTTATAATTTCTTTTCAGTATATATGTATAAAGTATTATGCTATTACTATCATAACATGTTTTCCAGTGTAAAAAAATCAATCTCAAATACACAACTTAATTGGACTCACCTTACAAAAGAGCAAACAGATCTAGAGAAGTTAAATATCTTCCCCGAGTTTGCAAATCTTGAAATAGTCGATATTTGCTTACTCCCAGTTAGCTTGTTTCATATTTTAAATTTCTTCAGATGCAAATAATAACAAAACTGGATTGTTTTAGTAAACACTTTCAGCTAGGTACTCTAGTAATACTGAGCAAAACATTCTACTTTACTAACAGTATGAAAACAATGGAAACATTTTTCTTTTAAAATTCCTATCTTAAATCATAGAAGTATAATCTACGTTGTGGATAGAGCATAAAATACAATTTGCTGAGGGATAATAAGCCAAGTTGTGGTTAGTTAAAAGAGAAGCTGAACTTTTATTATTGTTTGTTTTTTTTATTTTATTTTATTTTTTATTTTTTATTTAAAAAAAATTTTTTTTAAATGTTTTATTTATTTCTAGGAGAGAGAGAGAGACAGTGTGAGCAGGGGGGGTCAGAGAGAGAGGGAGTCACAGACTGAAACAGGCTCCAGGCTCTGAGCTGGCAGTCAGCACAGAGCCCGACGCGGGGCTCGAACCCACGAACCGCGAGATCATGACCTAAGCGAAAGTCGGATGCTTAACCGACTAAGCCACCCAGGCGCCCCTGTTTGTTTGTTTTTTTTAAATGTTTTATTTATTTCTAGGAGAGAGAGAGAGAGAAAGAGACAGCGTGAGCAGGGTAGGGTCAGATAGAGAGGGAGACACAGACTCTGAAACAGGCTCCAGGCTCTGAGCTGGCAGTCAGCACAGAGCCCGACGCGGGGCTCGAACCCACGAACAGTGAGATCATGACCTAAGCGAAAGTCGGACGCTTAACCGACTAAGCCACCCAGGTGCCCCTATTATTGTTTTGTAGGAGGAGTAATCCAATCATGATACCCAAACTCATTCTTGGGCTCTTTTCTGCTACAGAGAAGGACAGCTAGAAACACTAAGGAAAGAAGTAAGAAAGTACCATGAGGGTATTCTTAGATATTCTATTTGAACTGAGTATGGGGGAATAAGTACGGGCTAGTATGCCATTGTAAAAAGAGAAAAAATAAAAACAGTGATGAAATGGAAATGGGATTTTAGAAAACAAAGCAGAAGAGCACCTAGGTGGCTCAGTTGGTTGAGCATCCAACTCCAGCTCAGGTCATAACTCACGGTTTCTGAGTTTAAGTCCCACATGAGGCTCACTGCTGTCAGGAAGGAGTCTGATTCAGATCCTCTGTCCCCCACACTCTGCCCCTCCCTCACTCACACTATCTCAAAAATAAACAAACATTTAAAAGAATAGAAAAGAAAGCAGAGTGAAAGAGGAGATGGGTGTAACAGCATTGACCACTTATTTATGAATATGTTTTATGAGTCACAGAACCACAAACAAACATGGATGTAACAAAACAAATACAAGGGCTATATATGTGTCAATAAAACTTCTGTCCAGTGATGCATTTGTGCATGGACAGAACTTATCATGAGCCCTCTTATATCATGGAACTGAAGGCACTAATTTAGTATTTGGAGAAAGGCAAAAATAACACCAGAAAACAAAAAGCAAAAACCTACAACCCCAAAGACTTTGAAATAGCATTCTTTCACTTGGCAAGATATGTCCCATTGTTTGATACAAAGACAATTTGATAAGACAGTGGTCTTATTGCACTGATTGAAGCCTTCCCAAATTCACTACTTGGTAATGGTTGGAGGTAGCAGTTCAATATACATCCTCAAATTTGTCATATGGTGGCCTACTGGCTAATGAGGAGATAAATTTTCTTAATAATGAATTGACCTAATTTGTCTTGGTTCTATATTCTGAAGCAAAGACTGAGCTACATTGATGTTCTATATTTCTCTCAGTCGTGGTGTTTTCTTGTTTTTGCTTTCTTTTAATTCAAAGACAAGAGGGATAACTATTCATCTACTGGTTTTTCTTTTATATTTTGCAGATTTTGGCTTCCACAGATTCAAGCCACATACAAATAATGTCATCCTTTATGTGTATAAATTTGTTCATAGCATATGGTAGAAAAGTGTATTAACATGAAAAAGTAATCCAGAAATTTTGGGTGGTGTTTGGTTTAAATGTCTTAGCTTTAGAAAACTAACTTTTTTGTTGTTGTTTGATTTTTGACAACATGGAAGCAACACTTTGAGTATAAATAACCTCTCAGAATCAGGTAAATTATTTCTAGGACTTATGACATGCTAATGTGTTCCCTTGGATTCCCTGAGTCTTTCTGGCGTTATTAAGTGCTGTCATTCATTGTTTGAACACTACTTAGAATTGCTCACTGTTCCCCAAAAGGTCATCAAAGCACTTAATAATTTCAGAAACAGATAAGCAGGACAGAAGACCTTATCTGTATATCAAATGTGAGTTCATGTGTGACCTGCTACACCAGCCAAACTTCTGTCCCTATCAATCCTATCTCTACCTCACCCTATCGTTAACTAACACAGCACTGGATAAGGACTCCTTGATTTTCCATTCTCATCCTGGCTTCTAAATTGATTCACTCTGTAACCTCCGACCTCCAGTCACAGATGGAAACCTAGCCCATCTCAATATAAAAAGGCAACTGACAGAAGTAGAATATTCATTTAAATATATTCCAGGAGTGTAACAGGCCTTCTTGTCTATAGTATAGAAAATATTAACTCCAAAAATTATTTTGGGTTTGTAGTTTCAGTCTCATATAGAAATTAATTACTATTCTCTTGGAGGAGTCTATTTCAAAATTACAATTATTCTGAATTACATATATGTGTAATGTGCTTTTTCTGTCTCTCTTTCTCTCTGTCTCTCTCTGACTCTGTGTGTGTGTGTGTGTGTGTGTGTGTGTGTGCGCGCGCGCACGCGTGTGTGTGTGACCAGAAGAGCCTAGATGATGGTTGACCACATATCACCTCTGTAAAAGGTGTTTTATCATGGACCAGAACACTAGCTCCAGATGCCCACTAAGATTGCTCCTAAGCCCACGTTTCTCCTCTGGCTCCAATCTGTTATTTTCCATCTACAGCCTTTCTGTTTTCCCACTAAACTATACCTCTTAATTGTGTATCAGCTCAGTAGAGTTTTCCTTTCTGGTGTGTCTCACGCTTAGCATATTATTTTCAAAATTTCCATTTCCCCTTCTGTCACCCTTTGAACTTCTCTCTCTGAGTTTCCACATGTTAGAGTCCATGTATTAGAATTTGGAATACATGTAGTTTGCATTGGAATAAGCTCTCATTGTATTCTCTATTTCGTACTTCTGGTTTTTTTTTTTTTTCATATTATCTTGTTATTCCTATTACTAGGATTTCAGTAATAGAAGGATAAATAAATGCCAGGAGTTGTTAAGACCTGTGAATATAAAGGAAACAAAGTTCATATGGTATTTCTGTAATTGATAATAGCAGCATCAAGTGGTAACATCCAAAATACTGTTACTCACAGGATAGGCATTTATTTTTAAACTCTTTAAAACATTTGTGGGTTAGATTATAAACATGGTCATAAAGTAATTTTTGTTCCCTCTCTTCTTTCATAAAGTAATATCTGAAAAAAAAAGTCTACGTCTAAACATCTCAGTCACTTTTGTGGAAAAATCCAATGTGTCTATAGGTGGTGGTGAAGGAGGTAGAGGGTTTACAACTAAAATAAATGTTTATCTAACTATTAAGCTTGACAACAAAAGAAAAAAACGGGATATAATTGCATTTTCTTTTTTTAAACTTCATTTTTAGGCTTTTAGACCAATGTAAAAATATCATCAAGGAAAAAGAATAGTCTTACATGATTTGGAAAGAAGGATTGTGGGTAAGTGTTCAAAATCTACTTCTTAAAAGTATTAAACATCACTAGTAATAATGAGGTTGCATGAGGTATCTATCCTTTACCCCTCACTTTCCCTGTATTTATATTTTCTACTCTTCCCTGCATTCTTCCAGTCTAAGATTTGTATGCCAGTTAATGTTATTCTCATAACGGACAAACAGGAAAAAGCTTTAATAACTGGTAGGATCATTCTACACTTAACTGAATAAGACCAAATCAGGGTGAAAATGTACGATTGGTAAGTTCTTACTATATATATATACATATATTTTTAATGTATTATTTATTTCTGAGAGACAGACAGCATGAGCAGGGGAGAGAGGGAGACACAGAATCTGAAATAGGCTCCAGGCTCTGAGCTAGCTGTCAGCCCACAGCCCAACGCAGGGCTTAAACCCAGGAACCGTGAGATCATGACCTGAACCGAAGTCAATCGCTTAACCTACTGAGCCACCCAGGCGCCCCAGTTCCGGATTATAAAAGCACTCACATAAAGAGATAAAAAAACAAACAGACACATGAAAAAGCCTCAAACTATAGATTTCAAGGGCAATCACACTTAGAAAGAGCTGTGCTTTAATATTAGAGCTAATCAATTTGATGGATTGAAAAGGGTTTTCCTTGGAAGTATGTGTGAAGGATACACCCAGGAAAATATTTCTTTAAATATGCTGAGTGCTCTGTAGTTTAGAACTTTTTAAAGAAAGGTTTTTCTTGGTACAAAGAAAGCATTATCTGTTAGTAGAAAATATTTGGATTAGAAAGAAAGTGAAGGCATCCACCTGCTCCCTTTATGTTAGAGTTGGATGCACCTCTTAAAGCTCTTAAGATATATTAGAAATAAAAAAATCACTGTATGCATGATTAGTCAACAAGGGATGTAAAGATTATTTAAGAGTTAGTTTAGGCTAAAAATAAGTGCAGTTCAAAAAGAAAATTAAGAAGCTTCACGGTATTGCATGGTATTATTAAAAGAAGAGTGTCTTTGTGGTAGATACTAAGCTTAAAGATTGAAGTCTGTAAAAAAAAAAAAAAATCCCATGAGAAACAGAATATAAGTACAAACACACAGAGACAGCCCAGTGGAGTAATTCTTACTGAGAACATTCTACATAACCTGCTGAGAGAGGCAGCCAAACAGTGTCCATTACTGAATGAGCTGACCACCAATGGTCACCAAGGATGAACTCTGGAATGAAAAGGACTCCAGTGCATTCATGTTCCTCACATTTGTTCACAGTCATGGCTGTGGCAGGTACTGACACCCACAGGTTACTACATATGGAGCAGAAGACAAATGAATTGAAAGAAACAGCAATAGTAGCAGTAGGGACTGCAGTTTTGAGCACTTAGTCTCCACATCAGTGAATACTTGAATGATCATCAAACAATGTGCAATAGAACATGGTCCCTGACAAGAGAGATCAAGCAACATTAGGTCTATAAACAGAAATGAATCATAATAGCCAGTAGGAAGTTATATGTGGTTAGCATGTGGCTAATATTCATGTGGCTAATATCAACAGCTGATACTCCTTAACTCAGATAATACACAGGACTTTGCAAGTATACAACATCACTCTAGATACAAGAATTTCCAGGGCAATTTTTTTTTCCTGATAATTGGTGAACATTTGTTTTTAAGATAACAATTCATTTTTTTCTTCTTGTGCAGGTTTTTACACATTTGCAAAATAGTGTAGATCACGATCTTCTTACCCATGTCTACATATGTCTGAGTTTTAACAGTCACCTGGTGGAAAAGTTAGAAATGTCCCAGGATAAATACACCAAATGCTTAGAGAGAGATGATGGACTTAACCTATTCCTACTTTCATCGCACAAAAGAAGAAAGCCATCTTTGTTGCTTACTGTAAGGAGTCATCCTATCTTTTGGACACTCACTCAATGTTAGTACTGTGATGTACGAGATGTCACTGTAATGTTTCATAATTACTATAACCCTGTTTAATGCTATTTATCTGCTTGAGATACTGTGCTGACAAAATGGAACATTCAGGAGAGGGTGCGGAAGTAATAATCTTATAATAAAAGTGAAGTGTATTAAAGATGGAAAGCACTATTACTACAGGTAAAAGCCCTTGAGGATACTGAACGCTTCTCGTATTTATAATTTAGTACAAGCAGGACAACCCTTATATGTGCTGATTATCAGAGCAATTCTAGCTTTGGGGAGAAAAAAAAAAAGTCATACACACACACCCAGAAGCTGAAATAAGCTTTTCCCTTCATGAGATTTAAGAGCTATTGTCACTCTGTGGAACTCTGAAAATTGTTCCATTTGAAAATAATTCAGCTCCTAGATTATATATTGTCTACGTTTCCTCTTCCTGCTCTTTACTACTGAGGACATTTAAATGAAACTATTAGCTAATTTTTTTTTTACTGCTTATTCTCCACCTGAAGTTATTATACTTAATTTATATGATACTCATCTGCAAAGCAACCAACCAGGAACATGAATTCAGTAGGGGGAAATAAACAGGAATGGAAGGATTTGTAAAGCATAAAGAGCCAGGAAAAGAGGCGTCTCTGTGGAGACAGGAACACATGTATGCTCTTTTCACCTCTAAGTTGATGATTTAAGTTTACCTATGTTTGAAATAACTGAGAATTGCTTCTACTGTAACATAATTGTGGTTGTGGATAAAGTAAGAAACCCTTTTTCTGTTGGCACATAGCTACCAAATCAACACCTAGGATAATAAAGTTATTCACACGAGATGCAAATCAGGTTACAATTCAACACCCAACACCTAGCCTAGCTCATGGTTGTTGTGCAATAGATTTTTGCTGAATAGATATTTGAAAAATACATATGCATTGAATTAGAATGTAGTATCTCCAAAATTGAAATCTTTAGCAATCCTTTTGTATTTTTTTATTTAAAAATTTTTTAATGATTATTTATTTTTGAGACAGAGAGAGACAGAGCACGAGTAGGGGAGGGGCAGAGAGAGAGGGAGACACAGAATCCAAAGCAGGCTCCAGACTCTGAGCTGTCAGCGCAGAGCCCAGTGTAGGGTTTGAACCCACAGACTGCGAGATCATGACCTGAGCTTAAGTCAAATGCTTAATGGACTGAGCCACCCAGGCGCCCCTCAATCCTTTTCTATTAACTCATGTGTCTCATACAAGATTGGTGGCTGTTCTAGCCTGTGGTCACCCTTGGGAAACAACCAAGAAAATTCTTATTCTACCAGTACCCTGGGAGATTATATGTGATGCTTCACTCTACAAAACTGTCAGTAAGTCTTTGTACCTGGTGTTTGCTTTTAATGTAGAGGAGTTTTCACTAAGAATCTTCTGGCTAGTCCTTGCCACTTGAATTACTTTTGGACATGAATCACAGGAATGCATTCACCGTTTTTTGTCTTATATTTTATTTTATTATTATTTTTTTATTGTTTTATTTATTTCTAGGAGAGAGAGAGACAGCGTGAGCAGGGAAGGGTCAGAGAGAGAGAGGGAGTCACAGACTGAAACAGGCTCCAGGCTCTGAGCTGGCGGTCAGCACAGAGCCCGACGCGGGGCTCGAACCCACGAACCGCGAGATCATGACCTAAGCGAAAGTCGGACGCTTAACCGACTAAGCCAACCAGGCGCCCCTTGTCTTATATTTTAAAATTATACAAACATATACATGTCACCCATTAGTAAATTAATAGTCTCAAGAAGTCTGCCTTCCAGAGGAGAAAGAATCACAAATGACCACTGCCTGAAGCTCCTTCTCACCATAGGTGTGATTTCTAGCAGGGTCTTTCCACAATGATGGCATCCCTGATACTAGCTTTCTTGGTTGCTCAGAAATGTATACTTCTCTTTTCCAAAGAAACATTTCTTCTTTTTTTTTCTTTATTTTTTTAATGTTTTATTTATTTCTAGGAGAGAGAGAGAGAGAGAGACAGCGTGAGCAGGGGAGGGTCAGAGAGAGAGGGAGTCACAGACTGAAACAGGCTCCAGGCTCTGAGCTGGCAGTCAGCACAGAGCCCGACGCGGGGCTCGAACCCACGAACTGCGAGATCATGACCTAAGCGAAAGTTGGACGCTTAACCGACTAAGCCGCCCAGGTGCACCAAAACATCTCTTCTTTAGTTTAACTATAGTCTCTAAATAAAACCAGCTTTAGAAGAAACAGGAAGCCCATTAATAATCATGACTGTGTCATTGGAAGGAATTTCTGAACTGAGTTTTCCTTGTGTTAGTCTCAAATCTTGGAGTATATTATAAATTTTTCCACATTTTTAAAAAGAATTATGTGCTTGCCTAAAGAAAACATACTCTTGGTTATTGTATTTTATTGCTTGTAATTATTGAAGAAATAAAATTAGTTCAATAACACCGTTACTCATATATTGCTGACTGCTAAGCATATGTTATCTGTATTGAATTTCAGAAATCTCTTATACAGTACATGAAAATTTTGCTGAAATGTTAAGCATTTCTAGAGACACTTTTCCCCCAAATTTCATAAGTTAATGATTATTGAACCCTGTTGTTAGTAAGTTTTGCATATACTATGATAGATTAGCTACATTTACCCCTTTTTTCCAATATCATCCATTTTGGTACATGTCAGAAATTGTAGCGACACATTCCAAACACATACCATTATTTATGGTCAGTCCTGGCTAGGAAAACAATAATTGAGAAATCTTAATTGGGGCCAAATATGAACCCTATAATGCACATATTTACAAGAGATCCTTTATATTTAAAGAGCCAAACACTAGTGGCTCCAATTACTGATGTTTTTTGTAAACTTTTTGTTTTGGTGTAACCTAAGACAAAACAAAATCTCACCAGAAATATGTATGCCACAGAAGACCAAACAATAAAAAGTGATAATGGTATTATATCAATACCTGATAACTTTTTAACCTTGACATATTTTACCAAAATCATATTGGCTCCCCATTGTGACAACAGAGTGAGGAAAGCCTGGCAGAAATTTTTGCTTTAGAGATGAAGACACTCACCATAGAGATGCTCTGAGAAGCGAAGCATCTCAGGATCACAGAGCCAGTGGGTAGCTCTAAAGGGAACTGGTTCTAGGTTCCTGAGCCCCAGTCTTCTGCTTTATTTCCTAAACAGGAAAAAGGGGATTTTCAGGGATTTGGTGGCTGGACCTTCCAATTTATATGTGCTGTATTGTTCTCTTTTCCTAAAGTAGCTTGGCTGTGCATCAGGATTCAAATGACTAAAGAAAGAGACCTAGTACTGTCATCCATTTCCATGATGCTGGCCAGAAAGTTTTAAACCTGCTGTGTTATTGGATGATGCTTAGCAGCTGGGGCTTCTAACCAAAATTGTATACCTGGAAATAAGCATCTTTTGAGAGAGTGGTTCACTTACAGGAGGGAGTAACTGACATCCCCTAGGCTTTTGTCCTATAGCTCCTCTTTCTTTCCAATGGTCTTACTT
This sequence comes from Proteles cristata cristata, assembly GCA_017311185.1. Taxonomy (NCBI): domain Eukaryota; kingdom Metazoa; phylum Chordata; class Mammalia; order Carnivora; family Hyaenidae; genus Proteles; species Proteles cristata. The sequence continues at coordinate 2,709,406 of JAESUZ010001019.1, read as the reverse complement.
TCTCCTTCATGATTCTGTTTACTTTCCTCTAGCCAGGGGAAGTGATCACTCATTACAAATTTAAAGAGTGGAATGAGAATGACATACTACCTCTTATGAAAACCCAAGAAATGTGTTTTTTTCCCTAAGAAATAACATCTAATAAGTAAAATAAATAATCCCATCCTCAAGAAACTGGAAGACATTGAACACACACATTAAAATAAAAGGGGAAGGAAAAGGAAGGCAAGGGAAATGCAGGTGGTGAAATAAGTATGAAAGAAAAACCAGCAGCCACAAGTTTTGAAACCATACAGGCCTGAGATGTATGGAATTCCTGAATCAATGAAAGACAGGAAGTACAGCAAGTTAGCCTGAAGAGCATTGTGGAGGAGAAGTTTGAGGAGGTTTGAAGGGGGTGAGGAGAAGGACATTGAATATGCATGGAAGTAGAGGAGAGGAGAGGCAGGAGAGGACATTTACTTCTTTTGAAACTCTTACAATCTATTTCTCCAGCTTCACGTGGACTGATATCTTGCTGTTTACAAAGAGAAATACTTAATAGGAAAGATAGGGGGAGAGCCCATTTCCCTTAGTGTTCATGATAATTACTCATTTTGTAATTGGATGAAAAGGAATGACAACTAGTATAACTGATAAATGCAAACAGAAGAGTCATACTTATTCTTGTACCACAAATGCCAGATTCACACCTGGCAGAATCTGCATTAAATTGCCATCTGAAAGACAGACACAATGATACTACCTTATAGGACTCTTGTGAGGACTACATTTGAACATGAAACCATTTTGTAAAGTATAAAACACTACGCAAATGATAAATTCCTATTATATTATTTTTAGCATGAATGCAAATCCAAGCACCTCTCTATGTTGGATAGATGCACCATGAAATCTGAAGACACTAGTTACATCTTTTGAGAGGAAGATTATTGTATTTACAGTACCACGGCAATCTGGAGAATTTTCCCCCAAGGATTTGACTTTGAATTTTCTATGGTTATTGGGTATTTCCTCGCATTGTCTATCTCATCTATTAATACTAATCAATAAATGTTAGTTATACTTATCTAAGGAGGTTGTTAATGTGAAGAAGGATGTTTTCATTTCAGGTCAACACCTCTCAAGACATAAGTATAACTAACATTTATTGATTAGTACTAATACTAATACTAATACTAATGCTGGCAGTATCAGAAGGATACTTATGTCTTGAGAGGTGTTGACCTGAAATACTGCCAATATGGAAAGGGATGCTATGTAAGTTGTGATTATGGAAAGGGAAGCTATGTGAGTGATTATGTACGTGTTGCTGTTTTGTTTATTTTCTATAAAAAAAATCAAGAAGCTCTTTAAAAACATTCTTCACTCTTTAATAAAAATGAGGATAGTTTTGATAGATTTCCATGCTCAGAACATAGACTAGGTTCATGCTAGGCAGGACTTAATTGAAATAGTGACAATTTGGTTTGATGTCGCTAGAGACAAAGGATAAGATATAGACAAAAGGGGTTAGAGGTGAAGGTCAGAGCCAGTTGTCTCTGGTTTCTCCAATCCCTGATTTACAAGAGCAAGAACACCATGTAATATAAAATATTTCTTGGAGAGTCAGCCCCTGGAAAAAAAACTTAAGAGTTTGGGGATTTGTGTGCATAAGCATACGTGCACACACCCTCTCCCCACTCCACCCCCAAATCTCTGTTGTTTTAGCCAGTGGTAGACAATTTCTTTCTGGCATCAGTATGTCATTTTAATGGTTTTTTCTCTTAACATGTCCTTTCCTTATGGGAACTTCCTTATGAAATAGAAATTTACAATATAACATTCTTAAATGACTTCAATATAGCAGGAATGAAGGTTATATCTTACATATATCATATATATTATACTATGAAACCTGTCCCCATACTCTTTAATCTGTACATATATATGCCTCCAATCTCTGAAACTTAACATTTTCTTGTATATGAGTTTTAACTACAGGCTAAGCAGACCATATAGAACACCACCAACAAAAATATTTTGGAAGGCAACTAAACCAAGGATGTTGTGATGCATCTTTTTGCCAAACAGAAGATTCCTTACTAACTCAGGAATGGCAATGATATTCTTTTGAAGGAAATGTGAGAAGTGTATATGTATAGTGCACTTCACAATCAACATTGAGACCTAAACTGAAGTCAGTGTCTTTCTTCCAGGCAAGACAAACCTGAGGCAAACTCTTGGAAATGTTTGGTTTGGACTCTGCCAGTTACCTTTTCAATGCCTCTTGCTCTCTCTTCTTCTTCTCTTCTAACAAGCTGCCTATTGCCTCATCCCGCTTTTGGCCGCCATGGCCCCATCAGTACTATATAACAATTTGTCCTTCCCTTGATAGTTGGCTTTCTTCAGATGCATCTCTTTGATCTCCCTCTTATAAGAGGAGTGCAGTGGTCGCAGCTGCAGTGGTCATAACAGAGGTAGCAGTAGTAGTCACAATAAATTATGTTTGGTGAACACTTTAATCCTGCATTGTCTTTAAATGTTCATCATCTAATTTAATCAATATGACAGGTAAGGGGCTATTTCTGACCACATTTCACAAATGAGTAAATTAAGTTTTGGAGAATTATATCTTGTACTACTTGCAATAAAATCCTATAGGTGATAAGTAGGGAAATGTAAATGGTTTAAACTCAGGTTTTTTGACTCTAACTCAGAGTGTTAGAATTTTAAAAACCTTACACGTTATTGATAGAGGTGGAGATAGAGGAAGACAGTTATTAAATGGAATAAAGGTCTTCTGAGCCATTAAATTATACCACAAAGATAAGCTGCCTATTGATAAAGCCATGCACACTGAGGTTATCCATCCAGTAGACTGGGTGAAATAAAATACAAGTATACACTCTGGTAACACTTAGGCCTATATTAGAACCTAAGCAAGGTTCCTCAATTAATGAAGCACTAAGAAGAACAATTACCTGGGAGATTTTAATGTACATACAGCCTGTCACATATATGAGACACTGAGAATGTTATAATGTAAGCTTTAGTGGAGAGAAATATCAAACACCAAAGGGAGTTGTGAGATTCATTAAAAAAATGGTAGGCTAGAAGACTTTTAAACCTCTCACCAACTGAATAAAAAGAGATTTGAAAACTAAAGGATATAAGAAGAGAAACTCTTTGGAATAAGCTGTGCTAGAGCCCTTTGGCCAATTGATTGACGGCTCCCCAATCACCTCAAGAGAGGCTTCAACAAGACTCTGCAAGAACTTTATAGTCAGTGAGGGATTACAGCAGGTTTGTATCTGAATTCTACCTGAGCATTCAGAAGGGCAAGAGATGAGGTGAAAGTGGAGCAAAGATGTAGTGATTATATTCTATGGTCTTCACCTCCCCCCCAAATTTCCAAGAATCTTTGGGTATTTCCTGTGTATTAGATATATGCCCTGCATAGCAGGGAACCAAGATGAAATCCTCGTAGGTCCTTTTAAATTGGGTGACTTATGGTGAAAAGATCAATTTAAGAAAAGAACCATTTAAGTTATGTAACTTGATTACTATAGGGCTTTAGAAGGAGCCAGTCACCCCTGGAAGAGGTACACATTCAGTGTGGTCAAAAGAGCTACACGTGAGTGCTTTCCAGAGATAAATGGGATGTCTTAAGAATCCTTGAAGGCTTCCACTAGAGAAGAAGTTAGCTTAAACTTTTTCCAGAATTAGAGAATGTAAGATTGTCTTATGATAGCACCAATAAAGTAAGATGTTTCCTGTTCTTATCCTTTCTCCCTACCATGAGTACCAACTCCAAACAAATAAAAAAGTTTAAAAAAAAGATTGACAAAAAGAATATTTACTAAGATTAAAGAAAGAGAAAAGAAGCTGGTATATTCTTTTCCCGATTGAGTAGACCTCATCTTGAGATGATGGATAAACCTTGGAATAAAGATAAAATTGTTGACAATCAGGGTTTGACCATTTAATTTTTAATCAAATATATGATTTGTACTTAAAACTTAGGGCTTTGCATTATGTGAGTGATCAGCAAATTCCTGGCCAAAGACAAAAGAAAAATATTCCAGTGAATAAATTTTAAAGAATACTGAGAACAAAAATTAAGGACAATTTATACTGAAATGCATAACCCTCACTTTTTCAAACCCAGATAGAGGGTATGATGATGGTCTAAGGAGTCTACCTGATAGGAAAAAAATTACTTGTCTCTCTTCTCAATCTTCTATAGTTTTTATTTCACTTCTCAATAGGATGGTCCCAACTTATTTACGACATATATATATATATATAGGCCTGTGACTTGATATGTGGTCAAGATAGGTTAGAATAATGAATGGTACAAGTGTAGGGAAAACACTTTAATTACTTGTGCCTTCTAAAAATAAAGATGGAAAATCACTATAAAGATTATATTGTTTCTCTATTATCATGCTTCCTCTTGTGGAGTAATTCACTACCTGGTTTCTTTAATTCAGGTCTCTGTGTCCCCAATATGGTCGTTTGTTATGTATTAATCTTATAAAGCTATCAGTATGTAATTTTAAGATTTTTAAAAGATCTTTCCTAGGAGAAAACATAAATATTCTTTTTTTTTTTTTTACTCAAGGACTAGAAAGCATGCAGTTCACATAAACATGCATTTGCATGTTTCTGTTCCAATTTAAAATTAAATTTTATCTTCTCTGAGGCTAATACATCACAGAAGCTTTGGACCGTTTCTTAGATATTCAGCCTACCTTCTTTCCTACCACCAAGTGAGATATTTATATTTCATTCTTGTCTTCAGCACAGGACACTACTGCTTTGATACTGAGGAAAGGATAACTACTGAGCTGTAGGACATGGGTGTCACCCTGCTGTATACAGGACAGCCCCTATATGGGGCAGCAATGTCCCTTCTATCTCATGGACTCCCAATCCAAAGAACCCACAGGGCAGTTGGCAAAGTTCAGAATCTCCCTAAAATGTTCAATTTCATTTTAAATTAAAATGCTTGATTTCTGAAATGACCAAGTTTACCCATAATTCTAACCCATCTGCTCCTCAATGATATTTGAGGAAACATAAAATATGATACAATTATGAAAACAAAACAAACCAGGATAGGTAAATATATCCCAAGAATTCCTCACAGGGTAGCAAAGTATCTTTGCTTAGCAAGTATTTAAATGACCTAGCTACTTCTAAGGATAACTATATGGAGGAACAAAGAGACTAAACGTCTTGATCTCAAAGCTGAGACTAAAATCCTTGATCCCTGAGTACGGCTTCTTTGAAGCTTGAGCTTTAGGGTTGGCTCGGCCTCAAACTGACTAAGTGTTTGGGGAATTCTTTTCACTCTACTGATCTTCGTCGTACCATGTAAATCATCTCAAGCCAATGTCCCGCAGTGTCTTCCAATCACGTATGAGATACAATTCCAACTTCTTACTGATGACTCTACAAGAGGTGATCTTCATCTGTCACCAATCCCTGCTTTACTCTTGCTCCCCTAGATACACTGGAAACCCGGTCAATCTCCAAGTAGTCCAAACTTATCATTGCCATTCCCATTTCTTCTTTCTAGAATGCTATGCCTCAGTCCTTTTGTATGGCTCATTCTTTCTTCTTTTAGGACTCTGCTCTAATGTAAATGCTCCTGATACACGTATATTTTTTAAAAAAGTAGAATACACTTTCCAAAATATCTCCTAACCCTAAAGCCCTACCCAGTTTTAGTTCCACACCCCCCCCCCAGAATTTATATAAAAAAAGCAGGTCATGGTATTTACTGTCATCTCTCACTAGAAAATAAGCGGCATGAAAACAGTGACTTTCCTTCTACACCATGGCATTCCCTGTACCTAAAATAAAGCCAAGTGTGTAGTAGGTGCTCATTAAATGTGAATAGAAGATAAAGATGAATGTCTTCTCTCTTTCTACTATTCCCATCCCAATACTAATATTAGCTATAAAACCTTTAAGAGAGAAAAAGTTAGTGCAGATTTCATGGGACTCTGAGTGAGAGGTAGGTTCTGTGCCACTCCAGAGTCCTTCCCTCAGGAAAGGGAAGAGAGTTAAGAGGGACAGAGCTCTTTAAAGTTTTTATTTTAATTCCAGTTAGTTAACATACAGTGGGGATAGACTTCTTTAAAAGAAAAGGAAAGCAGGCTTCATCTCTAGGCCTTCTGAAAAGGAAGGCGAAGACGGTGGGGAAGCCAGCCTAGGACTGAGACACAACCCAGAGGGCTTACCTGTAGCAAGTGCCCTGTGAGGCACTTGCAGTCTTAGCCTACAATTTGAAATTCCAAGAGAAGAGAGCACCCGAAGCAAAGTCCTCTTCATGTCCTAGGAAACTGGGGAGCTTTACAATGCATACGGAACACACTCTGCAGGCCTGGCAGACATTCTGCCTTGGGATGACTTTCTTACTGAAGCCAAAGACCTTGAAATGGAGACCTCATGTGTAAATATGTGCAAATGTTGAACTAAATTTATCCCATAAAATTTTTAGGAAACAACCTTGCCATGGATACAAGCTGTTGAATACATTATCTGCTGGGGTTAACAGGGTTTCCTTCTGCAGAAATAAATAAATTAAAAGAAAGCACTGAAGGGTTCACTACTTCAGATTTGTCTTTAATAACATTCCATTAAAAATGACAGAAAGGCACAGCTCTTAGAGTAACGCAGGCTCAGAGCGATGCTGTTCTCTTTCAGGCTCATGTCCTCAGAAGAGGCTTCTATGGTTTGAATCACTTCTCTTCCTCTAACTCACCCCCTTTGGGTTTTTTTTTTTTCTTTCATTTTTTTGGCCTTTCTTACCATCCATCTGACTGTGGCTCATTTACCTTGATTAGCAGAGGAATTGCTATCATATTTTTCAATGAGGACTAGTGATTTTTAAACTATTTAGACCAAAATTTACATACATCATCTGTATCATGCAAAAACAGGATCTGGGGATGAAGGAAAGTAAGTGTAGCATCAGCTAAGTTTTTAACAGTACAAGAACCTAATGATGAATATTAATGCCAGTGTCTCTTTTCAGTTCCCAGTTCTGCTTTTCCTATTTTGTCACCTCTACAGTTAAGAAATTAAGGGTAACTAGGGCTGGATAAGTGTATTAAAAGACACTGGCATCACTAGCTGTGACTTCTTCATTCCTTTGTATCTACACCTCTCTAGATAAACAAAGACTATTCCTCTCCATTCTTTCATGGATTGTCTCACAATAGGGACTTAATGGCCAAAATTGGCTGAAGTTTGTAATATATTCTTAGATGCTTATGTATAATATGTTTGTAAAAAAGTTAACTGTTGATGGATTGACGTGACTGTGTTGGCACATGTGTTTGTGTCAGCCCACAGAGGGAAAGAGATGGTGTCACATGCGGAGAGCCATAGATTCACCTTTGCACATGGGATACAGGTGTGGCGCTGTTTGCCTTGTGGAGGTGAGGCCAGGGCCACTGAGCACTGCTCTGTGATTTTCTCACCTACAGCTCTCACAATTTGACCCTGTAATATTAGACGATGCACTCCCAAGCACACAGCCTTAATTTGTGATCCACACAAACCCCTCTGTCAAAGCAGGGTAAGGGCATAATCATCAGGCTCTGGCACAGTACCTGTGTGCTTATGGACATTGGTGAAGCGAGGCTTCCTGTGAAATGTTTGTTCCTTTTGTGTGTATTAGACGTGGCCCCGTCATTTACCGCAGTTTGATGAAGTTAGCATTTTCCAAAGACAAAAGGTAAAGATTTAAAATACTAAGGACTCTGAAAGCAAAGTCCACTAGAAAAATAAACCTGAAAGAGATGAATGTTGGAAAGGGAATAAATTTTGAAATGTTTCTTTCTTATCAGATGAAAAAGATGGAAACCAAAAGTAATGAATGCCCATTTATCTAACTTTACCATTCTCATTACCAGTATGTCCCAAAGCCCCACCTCCAGTCCGATCATTTCGTGCTCCAAACACTAACCCCACAGTACAGATTCCTCTGCCCCCTCCTATAGAGCTCTGACTTTGTCCTCAACCACAAGCATTAATAGGCAGCCTCCTTGGCTATGAGCGCTGCATAAGCCTCAGACTTCATGTAATTCCAAACCAGCTGGCTTAGACTCAGGAAGCACGATACTTCCTCTTCATTTCTAATAACTTTGACCTTGACAGAGAACAGACAGTGCTGCCTCCCCAGAGGAGAGGTACAGAAAAATTTTGTAGGATATTATGACCATGTAAAAGAAAACAGGGTATGTTTCTTTTCTTTATTTTAGGGGGAGGAAGGCAGAACTTATGATCTTGGTGTCTTTGGTGCTAAAGTCTAAATGAAGTGCAAGGAATGAAGGAAGGAGCAAGAAAAAAAATGCAAACAAAGGCAGGACTGCCTTCTGGCCCATGCCCTCCTCCCCACCATTGACAATTATTAGCAGTGACATAAAATATGTGTTCGTTGATGCACATGGGATTACTCTCACATTGTTGATTCTTCACTGGGGACCTGTAAAAAGGTTTGTGAAATTTCTAACTCTTTAAAAATTAAAAAGCCATTTGAAAATTTTGCTCCATTTTGTTGTGCTCTCTCTCACCAAGTCTGTAGGTTTTCTGTGAAAAGCCCTTAAACATACTGAGAGTTTCAATTTGCTAACTTCCTCATAACGTGTACTAGCTGATTTTTTTCAACCCACTCTGATCTCTTGGGTCTTCAACACAGCACTATTCATTTTCCTGGCATTGGACAGAGAGAAATTTCTTTTGCTCCCAAATCACCTGGTAGAATATTTTTCATAAGGGGATCTCAAACAAGAGCTTGGCTCTTGCATTAACTGCCTTAGTATTTAAGACCTGTCAAGACCAAGAAGAGACACACAAGCAAACAGTCGACCAATTCATTTGAGAATAAATGAAGATCAATTATTCTCTATAAATGTTTAAGCCATTCCACACCTAGTAAAAACAGATCGTGCTTTTTCAGGCTTAAATCCCATGGGTTTATTAGGTTGGCCTGAAATGATTTATTTTAAAATACAGTGCATACTTAGAGATGGAAACTAAACTCCTAGAACTCTGAGTTTTTGTTTATCTGTTTTACGAAATTCCATAAAAGAAACAATCAGTAGCATCGACAGCAATCAGAGAAGGCCTAACACAAAAGGAAACACACCAATTTATAAGAGAGGGTGGCAAATCAAGACTAGTATGCCCCTGCAATATGAATGAACAGTTCTCAGAAAGTGACGATTCGGGCTTTTCTTGTCAAATATTTGAAAACACTGCATTTTGTGCCACTTTTTAGTTATTCACAATGCACCATTAACATATAAGAGGCTCTGAAAGTCCCTGTTTCTCCAAATTGACTTAATCTGGTTAATCTGTTTCAACAGCAATCCCTGACTGTATTTAACCAAAAAAAAAAAAAAAAAAGAATAGACTTTTTCCAGGAAAAAAAAAAAAAAGGAATTCTACTCTGTTCCTATTACACATGCCATTTCCCAGATGTAGGTTCAGAAAAAAATCTTCAACGTGACTTTTTCAAATTCAAAGTAGCTCAATGATAATACCCTTTGAAGTCAAATACACCAACTGGTAGTCACTTGGTGGCACAGTCTAATGGAAATCATAGTCCACGGTCTCCAACACAAACATCACTCAGAAAGTTTTTTAATTATCAACTGGCAATATCAAAAATTAGCTCAAGATATTTATCAGTTTGCTGCAAAGAACAGAGCCTTAGACCCACCTTAAGAAAACAGGATTTATTGTGAAGACATACAGCCCAAAGCTAAACTGAGACTTAAAAACTGTCACAGCACAAGGTGACCGCATGAACTAGTTACTTTCCCTATTTCTCTCTGTCTTTGGATTTCTTTTGTCTTTTTCCATTACCTGCTGGTCTATCCTCTCATATTTCTTAGGACAATTGCTAGAGGCAACTACTCTGATTAATTAGCAAATCATTAATTACCCCATTGTGCAGAGCTCTTTGTACCAGTTAATCTCATGGACTCTAGAATGGCATCTTGGCGGGGCGCCTGGGTGGCTTAGTCGGTTGAGCATCCGACTTTCACTTAGGTCATGATCTCGCGGTTTGTGAGTTCGAGCCCCGCGTCGGGCTCTGTGCTGACTGCCAGCTCGGAGCCTGGAGCCTGTTTCAGTCTGTGACTCCCTCTCTCTCCGACCCTCCCCTGCTCACGCTGTCTCTCTCTCTCTCTCCTGGAAATAAAAAAACAAAAAAACAAACAAAAAAAAACATAGAATGGCATCTTGGGTTGGGGGTAAAACTACCTCTTACAGTCAAAAAGCCCTCTGTTTGAGCAGCCTATAATGATGTTAATGAAAAGGCATGGGTTATTGGCATTTTAGAGCATAAGACACATTGTATGTGGCAGTGTCCACATACATATGTTCTTTATATGGTGTGTTCCTGTACCTTGCCGCTCTGCTACATTGATGTGGGAGAAATATTAAACTTCACTATGTGTGCTGTAGCACATTCAGGAATAAGTGGACATTAAAAATTGCAATCTATATATTTAAGAATTTCCTCCCACCTTTCCCAAGAAATATGTAAAAATATCTAGACATAAAAATATGTAAAAATATCTAGACATAAAAATATTTTCTTACCTGGTCTTTATGCCTTTAAATTCTCCCTGATGTAAACTAATCTATTTTTTGTTGCTGCATTAATCTAACTGAGTATGGTTAGGACAAGCCACTGTTCTTTAAAAACATCTCTAGTATCTATCTTTGCACCTGAGATCCCATCAAAACTCTGAAATTTCACTGAAGAGTCTATATATCTTGACCCTGAACTACATCTTTAAATTTATGTACTTCTTCTGTCCAACAGGAAACTGTTAGTCTTTGCACTGGTTGCTAAGGATACCAGCTAAATTCTCATATTTATGCTTTTTATCAGGTTATTCTCTCTGCTGGACATTTTCATCTTTCCTTCCTTATCCTAATCTAACCTGTCTACCTGTCTGAACATAAATGCTTTAAATTATAAGCCTGAGCCTTACTAATTAGGGTTGACATATATGGGTAGGTGAATTGGAAACAGAATTAAAAAGAAAATAATGTCCAGCTAAGATTTTCTGTAGCAGAACTAGGTCTTTGAAGACTCTGTCATGTAGACATGGGACGCTTGGCCTTATGGACAGACTGTGTTGAAATTAACCAAGAGCACTGGCTTAGGAGTAATGAGATTTGAACTCTAATCTCAGATACACCACTAACAAACTATTTATCCTTGAGCAAAACACTTAACCCTCCTTGGGTTTCAGTTTCTTCATCTGCAAAATGAGTGCTTTGACCTAGATGATATCTGGAGTGTTTTCAATACCTTGCATTCTATAAGGTCATGATGAATGTTTTCATTCATATATGAGTTGGTTTCACTGGTTTGCCACAACTAACATTAGGCTGGGAAATGACCTGAGCTAGAATCAGTACATAGGATTTATCCAAGGCTCATTTCAGACACACAATCAAGCTTTGGTGGCTTCTTTCTTTTCTCCTACAAAGCCCAGATATTTCTCATGCTCCATTACAACTTGCTGTGTTTACCATGGCTTCAGACAGACTCTTGGTACTTGAAACTTTGGCAAGGTTTCCCAGTTGTGAAATAGACACATCCGCTTACAGACCAGACTTCAGAAGTTGCATTTAATCTACAGTTTTCTTGGGAAAACCAGTCCTTGACTCACACATGAAAGTGCCTGGCAGAGCTCCCATTGTTAAGGAACAATCTGCCAGGAAACAATCCTTTGGAGTTTTTTTTTTTTTTTTCTCTTTATCTCTCTTCTTACTCTCTTCATGCTATATCCCTACAAATTTCTCAGGCTAAGGTCACCACTCAGGAATCTTTTTCAAAGTAAATCACGTGAAAAAAAAAACATTAAAAAAAAAGGGGGGGGCACCTGGGTGGCTTAGTCGATTAAGCGTCCGACTTTCGCTTAGGTCATGATCTCGCGGTTCGTGGGTCCGGGCCCCGCGTCGGGCTCTGTGCTGACTGCCAGCTCAGAGCCTGGAGCCTGTTTCAGTCTGTGACTCCCTCTCTCTCTCTGACCCTCCCCTGCTCACGCTGTCTCTCTCTCTCTCTCTCCTAGAAAAAAAAAAATTCAAAGTAAATCATGTAACAACAATTTTAGCCAAAAAAAAAAAAAATTATAATAATCCCGGAAAGACTTACAGTTTGTCTTCTTTTGAAAGATATTCTTTCAGGAAACACCATCCATGTACAATGATACCTTTCACAAAAGATGTACGAAAGAAGGTATTTTCTTTCCTCCCCTAGAGTGAATTAACTTAAAATTTACCTTTTATAATGTCCTGTATTTATTTTATTTATTTCATATCTGTAGCTTAGATGAAATGCACACTTATAATTAATTCCAAATAGGAAATAGTATCACAGTGACAAGGCTCCTAATCTCCACCAAGATATTAACGGTCAGTGCGTCAAGTCAACTCACATTTAATCCTGGGTCTCACTATGAAAAATCAGCATACAAGAATAAAAAGAAGATGAGGTCAACCATAGCTTCTCAAATGGTGATGATAAAACACCATTTTTGTGTATGTGCTGGACGTAATTTGTGAATATGGATAAATGACATTGTGTGTTTATGTGTTATCTACCTCAAGAGGTAAAGGGAAATCAGGCTTGCAATCTCAACATAGCTATTATTTAACTGTGAGATCTTAGGCAAATGCACACAAACCATATCCTAGAGTTGTCCTGAAATATCAATAGGGCAAGGTGAACATTTGAGTTTATAATTTGGAGTGTACTTTACAAATGTAAGATACTGTTCATAGATTTTTTACTCAACCTCAGTGTATCTTGGTCCAGCCTTCTGACTTCTTATTCATAGTATAAAATTTAACACCAAAAAATGACTTCATAGATGATCTTGTTCCCCACTTTCATTTCCCAGGGAAGATAACTGAAGCTCACAAGGTTAAATGGTTTGCTCACATACTGTCTCTGTTGTCCTCAAAGTGTTCACTTACAAGATAGTGAACCTAAGAGCAAGTAAGGGTAAAGCTCAGAATAATATCAACGTACAATAACCCAAAGGCTATCACATTAACCTTTTTAAGTCTGAATCCTGTGGAGAATTAACTATTGAACACTCTTATGTCAACCTTAACAAAAGGAAGTAAAAACTATTTCTTTCTCCATTTATTTTCTTTCTTTGTTATGAATGAATACCAACCAAAAGGCCTTCACTTGTAACACCTTCATTTTCTTATACTCACCACCATTTTCTTCAAAGATTGATCATCTTATATCTTTTTGCTCCCCCTCCCCCCACCCCCCGCCGTGAGGCCACAATACCTCTTCTGAATGTCCCTTGTTACTGGCACTGCACCAAGGTGATTTCTCTTTCAAAGGACTCAATACACACTACCATATGTAAATCGCAATCATATCAGGGAACCCTATGAAGAAAGTGGCTAAAATCAACATATGAGAACTTTTTCATTTAAAATTCTAATAGAGGCTATCAGTAGCCCTGAAGATTACTCCCCAAATATGAAAATTTTGTAAACTAGGAAGAGCTATACAAATATAGAATAATAATACTTTATTTTCTACTTTCATTTTTTTTTAAAGGTGAGAAACAAGCTAGAGGAACAGGCAGAAATTTAAATGTTAACTTACAAAATAGGGTTAAGAAATATTATCTATGGTTCATGGAACAAAAAAAAAGGTAGTAACTAGTAAGAAAATTGTGAATATATTTATAGTCATATTGGGTTGGCAAAATGAGTAGATGGTGTGAATGGGCAAAACTGTTATCATGCCATAAAGTCAACAGACAATATCTAAAACGGATAAATCTAGACATTATTGCAAGTGTTGTAGTGAAATATATGGAGCTAATCAACGTAACAAAACAAATGATAAATTGGGAAGAAGGATTTGGGGGTGGATAAGGAAGAAGACTTTTTTATACTTTCATGTTTTTAGCTATGTGCATGTATTATTGTAAACATACATATATACTAGAAAACATACTTTTTTTCCTTTAAGGTGATCTCCAACATAAAAATAATGCTATGCACAATATCCTCAGTAGATGTTGGTTGATTATTTCTTTGGATGTTTAGTTATCTAGCTAAGGGGTTGAATGAATGAATAATTGAATACATGATAGAAGGAATAATCATCATCACTGTTATTTAATCTTAGATCTATACCTCCTACACACGTACTTAACTTACTAACAACAGAGTATAAGAATCCAGATCCATTGTAGATAGCTGAAGAAAAACCATTTGACATTGAACACAGGTTATCATTAGTCCATACAGTAGACTCTTCAGTGAAGATTATCCACCATTAATGGTTGGGTTTAATTTCATACAATAGGCCGGAAGGACAATGTTTTGGGAACAATATTTCTATGTGATTTTGAGTCCCAATTTTACTATAATTATTTCAAATGTTGATTGCTGAGCCTTACTATAGTCTACTAAAGTGTCTGAATATTCTAAGATTCAAAAATAAGGAGCAAAACAAATAATCACTTCTATTTCAGAAAAGTCATTTTACATGAAATGAATAAAAGCATGTGGAAATCAATCTGAAGTAAAAAGAAAACATTTAACAGACTATAATAAAGACTAGAGACTTTTTTCTTTGGTTACCATAGCGGCAGTGATTTTTAAATACTATTCATACATTCAGCATTATAGTAATCAGCATTTCCTATTGTGCTTCAAGGTATTAAACGCAACATACAATGTTACAAGCTTAGATTGCTATTTAAATTTATATATTAAGAAATATTATGAATCAAAGGTTAATTTATATGTTGTGTGAATAAAATCTGATGTGGGATATTATAGGGTCAACCATTTCACCATTAACATCAAATAACAAAGTAACCTGCATTTAACTTTCAAGGTTACAGTGACTGGACATAGCAGGTAGTAAGGGAGGGAGACAGAGGGTGTAGAAATTCCGTTGCCAGTAGAACTTAACAGCATTTATGCTGACAGGCCAGATCAGAGGAGCTGTAACTGTTGCAGTTCTTCCTGCAATTTTTTCCTGAAGCTCAATTAAAACTCATTGGCAAGGGAACAGGAAATAGGAAGCTAATAGGACAAATTTTATCTCCTCGCCTTAGAGGGTATAAAAATGGCTCTGTGTGGAACACCCAAGATTGACGGAATACTAGAGGGAAGGGAGTGATAAATAAGAAGACATGAGAATCATATCTTAATAGTTGAGGGAAAAAGAGAGAGTGTCCAGAATTGACATCACGTATTTGTGCTACTCTTGGGGAGTCATACACATCCTGCCAATGCTAAAGACATTTTGTATTTTGAGTAAAATTAATGCTGGCAGGAGCATCTTTTTCCTGGTTTCTATTTTAGACCTTGAAGGACTCTCAGTACAGTAATACCTTGACCTTCTGACTCCCTAAGATGGGGTTAGTTAGATCTCAGGTGACATCCTTGGATCCACATTCTTGGCTAGTGGCAACCGTATTGAACATTTGCAAGCCACTAGAATTTACTTATTCTTTTTCCATCTTGAAAAACATAAAGCTATAATTCTAGGTAAGTGTGACTATTTTGTATAGTTAAACTTTCTATTTTGTGGTCAGTCCTAAAATCTAGATACCAGGGAGTAAATGAAGTTGGAGAGAGACAGAAGGGGCAGAAGATGTTAGCATTACCACTTTAATTTATAACTTTAGCTCCATTTAGCATTATCAATAATAGAGAAATCACCATTTCATCACATCAGAAGAGATACTGTCTACTGTGTCTTATTAATTGGATCAGAACTCAGAAGAACAACAAGTAAGTACTGTATATTGATTCCTCCCCTTAAACCTGTAACAGGATGATTCCATGAGTACTTTGCTATGAAAATCATTGCATTTATGAGACACTGTGTGAGAAAATATATTTCTAAAGTTTCAAACCTCAGATTAACAAAGGAATAAAGGCTTTTAGAATAGCACATTAGGAAATCAACATACTTGCTTATATAAACATGGAAGGGACATTAACATATAGTTCATAATTAAGCAGCCATTTCCAATGAATATATAAGATCCATATCTATATGTGCCTGCACTGTACCTTGCTGGACACATAATGCAATAAGTATGAGTATGAATATGAATATGGCCACTTCAGCCAAATCTCATATAGACAAATCAAATAAATTGCTAAAAAGCATGTGATAAAAAAATATATTGCAGCTGTTGTCAACTCCCTTTGTTAATTTCCTACTGAACTTTGAATACAATGAAAACCTTTTTCTTAAGTATTGGACAAGGCAAAACTGATATGTTTTGTGGTTTGATTAAACCATACAAGCTTTCCTTATTGTGAGAAATATCTTACAAACAATCTACACTAAAAGGGATTTTGTGAGGATACCGTAGAACTACACTGTTTGACTAGAGCAGTGTTTGCTTTGTCCAAGTGAGATAGTTTCATGTCCAGACAGCTTTTCAGGTGTTAAGGAGTTCTTCTTTTTTAAAAAAATAAAAATTGTAAATATCTACTGAGAATCCATTCCCATGGGTAATACATCAGACCAAGCATTTTGATAATTCAAAGAAGTTAAACACATAGCTCTTACGCGATGGTGGTCCTTGGAAACTATAACCATGAAAACACCTAGGAAAATACTTCAAGTTCCTCATTTTACAGAAAAGAAACTCATATGACAAGAGTCCAGAGAACTTAAATGACAAGACCCCATCACACAGTCAATAGGGGTAGACTTGAATTGAAAACTACATGTCCTGAATTCCCTCAAAAAATTCTTTTCCTGGTATCTGTTGCCTCTGTCTGTGGAGGTAAAAAGCTCAGCAAGAAAGCTGTCAGGATTCTAAGCACCATTTAGTATGTTTTTTCCAATTTTCTGCAAGGTCTAAAAACAAAACAAAATGTTGTAACTAATGTTTTTTTTTTTTTTGCATCCTAGTAAAATGACTGAATTCTGTATCTAAATTGAAAACAGGTGAAAGAGAGATGAAACACACAGGTAGAAAATGCAGAGGCAAAGACGACTGTAAGACTAAAGTCCACAGGGGTTATTAACACTCTTCTAATCAGAATCAGTAAAATCCTGGGGAGACCACTGACCATTGATGTGGTCAGAGAAATTTGGTCCAGGTAACAAAGGGCAATGAGACCCCTAGCTGAGAACAGAGTCATCATATAATATTCTGCCTGGTTAAAAAAAAAAATACTGTCTTATATTTAAAACAAAACAAAACAAAAACTCTATTTGATAAATGAAACCTTCATGCTACTCTTTGGTGGGACAAAAATAAGAATGGTTCCAGTACAAATAATGATATACAATATCATATACTCTGTTGATTAACTTAAAATTGAAATGCTATGTTTCATAATGATCATACAGCATGCTACATTTCAATGCCTTTATCTTATTCTTCTCATTCTCATCTTCAGAAATGTCTTTCTGGATAGATTGAGAGGAGAAACCTCAAGATTGTTGTTAAGACACACTTAGGAAACTAATAAACCCCACTAACTTCTTTGCACATTGGCTTCTTCATATATGATAAGAATAGACTAGCTGAAAATTATCTTTTTCAGAAAAAGTAATTGTTTACCCTTGGAGCTCATAGGAAGAGGGGGAAAAGGCATAGTATTTCAGTTTTGCTCATGTTTTCTACTTTTACTTCATTATTCTTCAGTGATACTCCCACTACCACCCCTTCTCTTCTTCCAGAATCCACCAATTCTGTAGTCATAATAGATTTCCTGCTTATTGGCTCTCCTTTATCTTCTTTATGGGTGGCATCTCTGGCAGCCAAATAATCTTCCAAAAGGCATTCTGTGACACAATTCTTCAATGCATGTTCTATTTTTCTTTATCATCCATCTAGGTATCTATCTATAAATCCATCTAGCTATCCATTGTGCTTTTGTTGCAGACACAGATACCTAAAATATAATGCAACAATTGACTTACTATCTCTTGGAAGCTAAAGAAATCTTCTGTTTGATTCTTCTCTTCTGGTTCCAACAGAAATCCCTGCAGAGCCATGGACAGAAGGGAGAAACCCTCCTTCTGTTCCCTTTTCCAATTTTCTGCCCAAAATCATTCCCAGTTTTAGCAAATAAATTATGGACTTAAAATCAGCAGCTTTATATCTCCTGGCTCCAACATGTTTAAATGTGGTTAAAAGATGTCTGTGTTCAGAAGTGGAAAAAATGGAAGTTAGAAAGCTTTTCTCTTATTTCTGGAGTTCACTAGAGAAGAGAGGAAATAAGGAGAGAGCACAGAGACACAGATTAATCTAAGCCATATTGTTCAATAGAAAATATAGTGAAGGGGTGCTTGGGTGGATCAATTGCTTATGCCTGTGACTCTTGAGTTGGGCTCAGGTCATGATCTCACAGTCTTGAGTTCAGCCCCTGCATGGGGCTCTCTGCTGTCAGTGCAGAGCCTGCTTTGGATCCTCTGTCCTTCTCTCTCTGCCACTCTAATCTCTCTCTCTCTCTCTCTCTTTCTCTCTCTCTCTCAAAGATAAAAAATAAACATTAACAAAAGAAAATATATTTAAGTGTTCTCTTCTTAATCTGTAAAAATGCAGTCATTAACTCTTGGCTTTGGGAGAAAAATAGCTCCATAAAATTATTTCCTTATCTATCAATAAAGTATGTTATATATGTTTTGAGAACTAATTTCAAGGGACAGTTTCACTTTCTTTTCTATTCTTCATGATGGTAATAGAGATGATTTTCAAGTCAGGCTTAACTAAGGATATATGACTATTAAATATGCAAGAGACTGTCTGATAATATTGGTTTACTTGCTGATACATTACAGTTGTCTCTCCTTTGCCATGTTCTTGGTGCAAGAATCAGAAATAGGTACAACCTGCCTTTGTAGGGGTTTTGGAAATTGAGCACCACCTACCCTCATGTATGTTGTGTGTATGTCAATCACTTAAAGACTTTGGATGAAAGGTGTAAAGACAGTGGGGAGAGGATGAAACCAAAACTAAAAACAACAACAACAACAACAACAAGAAACCAGCAGAGGTGACAGGGTAATGCAGATGAATCCACGCCTGGAGTACAGGCTTGCTAAGAAACAGGCTGTAGGTGGCGTTTTGTTTTTATCATCTAAGTATTCTGCCCTTTCAGTATCCCTAGGGAATGACCACCCATAAGGCCCTGAACTGGTAGAGTGGGAGAAGTAGAAACACAATGACTGAATTCTTCCAAAACAGCAGCTGTGGGTGGGCAAGGATTACTATTGACTTGCTAAAAGGTCGCTGATGTATAATGTGTGTCAGGTAGACCCTCCAGGAGATGACAAGTCACATACCAGAAACAATACTGATGGAGAACAAATTCTGAGCAAATATTATGAAAAGGTTGTAAAAGAACTGTGTAGAGCCACACAGAACCATGCTTATTCTTTCAATATCCAATGGACTGAGAAAGTGCATAGTGATGAGAAGTTGTTATAAATTCCAAAATACTTTAAACGAATTTGAATGTCACTCACCATGACATGTATTTACATTGGGAAATAATGGCAATGGGTTAGGATTGCTCTCTATTTTATATACAGATGTTTCCTAGTGTATATATGACTTTTGAGACTCAATAATATTTCCCTGGCTCTCCAGGTAACTGGAACCACTGGACCATTGTACCAGCTCAGAACAGGACCCAGGCTTAGGGGTAGATATTCAGAGATCCCTACCTGTGGCTGGTAGTGCAGAAGGCATACAGAGTTATGAGGCAGCTTACAATTCAGAAAAGAAACAAATGGTCTGTGAAGACGTCCTGTTCTGCTCTAGGAAGACCTAGAGAGACAGGGCCTTTGCAGCACATCGCAGGAAATCAAAAGCCAGTGGGGAAACCCATGGTTTGCTACAGCTACAGCCACAAGTCAAGTAAGCACCGAGCCTGACAGCTCAGGAAAATGACCCACTTCTTGCCGACTCAGACAAAAAGGCTTCACTTAGGCCTAGGGAAAGTGTCTCTAATAAGGCCATCCGTTAACCGCGTCGCCTGAGTCCCTCTCAGAAATTCTTCACTCCCTCCCTTCTCACCTCCCACCCTGAAGCCAGCCATTAATGCAGCAGAAACCAAGGAAAATGAAGCTGTTGGGCTCAGTAAATATTTCTGAGCTCCACGAGGAAACGCAGCCCCATTATTTAGGCTCCTGCGTCTAAGGCACATTTTGATCACATCCATTTAGCAGAGAGGTGAAGGGAGAAAGCAGGCTAGCTGTGCAGCAGCACTCAGTCATCCATCCAATTTGCTTAGGCAAAGCCATCTTAGCAAAGGAAAGAGCTTGGTATCAGTTCCCAAGGGTTTGAACCCAGAGCACATAGGATGTGAGAAACCACATAATCACATGGAAAGAGCTCTGGGCAAGTACTCGATGGTCTTGGAATTCTCTGCTCTCATATCGACTTGATTCGTATCATAAATAGAGTCACTTAAACTTGTAGCAATGATCTGTCTTGTCTAACTCTCTATCGTATCAAATAAGATTGCGGAGGATGTTCATAAGATAAGCAATCTAACTTCTGGAAACAAGGTGCTCATTTTGGGGAAACGGCTTAACTTTTGCACATCATCTGTGTCTGTCTTAATAGAAACAAAAAAAGAACAAAACAACAAATAACCTTTTAATACGTGTTTACTTACCTAATGCCTCAGAATATTATTTCAGTCAAAGATAATAAAAGTTAGTATATTGAGTACACTTTTCACATATTTGGGGAGTTAACACAATATCTTTAATATTTGGAAATGAAAAGGAAAAATTTTGATATCAGTCATAACTAGGATCAGATCAGTTTAAATATGTCTATTGAAATGAAAATCAGGAATGGAAGTATGTAATTAAAAGGCCACACTTATATGCTTGAGACTTAAGGTATTTCATCAAGGTCGAAAGACAGACTATCAAATTACTTGTAGGCTACAGCTGAAAATATGAGCTCATGACAACCAAACTGATTTTGATGACAATTGACAGGGAATTCAGGAGAAGATTAACTCAACTTCATGGACCTGAGGTCAAAACAAACAAACAAACAAAAAGAAATAAAGCCAACAAGGGAGACTGTAAAAACACAATCCATTGATGCAGCTGGAGGAGGATGATGGAAAATTAATGTTCACTTGGTAAAATGTTGATTTCCAAGACTATATCTCTTCCTCAAAGTTGTTTCTTGAGAAAGTTGTCCAACCGCCTGAGACGAATGCATTTCATAAGATGAGTCACCAGAGATATACTGAGCCTCATTTTACAAGCATATATTCTTAGCAAAAGGTATTCCTACTAAACCATGAAATTAAGGCAATTAAGGTAAATGAAAAAAATATTAATGAAAGTGTAAAATTCTGATTTTATATATTATTAAGACAAATAGCAAGCAAGATATTTCCTTGACACAAAGCCATCAGGATAGAACCGGCACTTTGATCCTAATTAGTGGTTCTTGCTTCCTCCCCTATGAAAGACCTCCTAAAGAAAAATGGTGGATTGCAGCTGTGTGAACACAAAATTCACCAACATTTCCACCATCCTGAACAACTCTGTTTGGTAAGGTAAGATTCTTTAGCTCACATCTCCTCTTTGTAACAGTCACCACTGCTCAGTGACTCCACATATTAAACTATACTAATTTACTGTAGCGATCATGACATTCTGTCAAGAAGGAAGAATGTGTTCCACAATGAAAGCAATGATAACTGTGACCCAATAACAACAGTCAGTGTACATGTGTTATGTAATTTCCAGTAGCATTCTACATTATGTGCTCATTTTGTTTATCATGGCACATTTTCAGAAAATATTCCTTTCTAGATACACATGCCTAAGGTAGCCCTAGGCAAAATTGTATATAAGTAACTGTTTTCTCCTATAATTCCCTATCACTCTGTAAGTATTCTCATTTTTACTAGCTCCTCCTTCTGTTACCTAGTCCTTAGCCTTCATCTTTTTAAGCCACCAAAATAACTTTTTCCATTAGGATACACTAGTTGCAAAAAATAGTCTTACAAGTCTCTCTCATACATATTTGTCATTCTACTAAATAAATATATGATTTTCCTATGTCAGAGAATCCAGAATTCTAAACTATTTTGACATTTGGCTGTAAGTGGTTCACAGTTCTAAATTACATATATCCTGAGTTTGTTTTTGTTTTTATTTTTTTCATGAACTCTGAAATTAATGTGTGCCAATGAACATTGGAAAATTAAAGAACTAGAGAGGCCTTCTCAATATCTTGCAAATGCCTAGCTTCATCTTGAAAGAGGGTAAATAGTAACTGAAATGTCAAGTTGTCTCTGATTTGAATTAAGCAAACTACAGAAGTCCTACCTCCTGTAGAAGATATTTGGGAAAAATAAAGATTTTGAGAAAACTGCCATATGTCATTAAAGCATAGAAAATATATGAAAGATATGTATCATTCTGCTTATTTCAATGTTTTGATGCCAAAAACATTGAAGAATTGAATATGTGTTTATGAATACACAAATTTTGGTATGAAAGCATAATGTAAGTAATCTGTAAGAGATTTTTTTCCTCTTTTCTTCTCTTCTTCCTTCTCCTTCTTAATTAGTAACTCAATGTCTTAATTAGTAACTCAATGAGATGGTAACAAATAAAACCAGAAAATATGCTAGTTTGACTCTCCTTAAATTTGAGAACACTGAATTATTCCACACTGTAAAAATTATGTCAACAGATTTTCAGCAACATCTCAGTGATTCAGGGCATCTTCATGATCTGAACATGGCCCAGAGTAAGTGCTTGTGAAGTGTACAGTGAGGTTAATCAAAAACGTTACAGTCACTAACCCTGCGAGCGAATAATCTGTATGTGCAGACTGGCACGAGCATACACAGAGCACAACAGATTTAACAACTGGATGCACAGAGCAATCTTTTACACGGTGTGTGATATTTGGGTTGCTATCTCTTATATCATTGTGAAAAGCAAGTGTGAACTGATGAAAGTGTTAGAACAGTCACACAAATCTAAGAGACAGCATCACTTGAAGGTGGGTAAAAGGGTATTAAATGACAGGGCTGGGGTAATACCCATGGAGGAGTGAGATTAGGGGAAAATCATTATAAAACCACTTAAGAATAGTCATGAATAGGTCATAAATAACTTTTACCTTACTAAATGGAGCATGGCTAATAATACATATGTTCTCTCATTGGCTGTGCTAACTCAACTCTGTCTGCATATCTGGTAAAATGTTCTGAGGATTTCTACAAATATATTGAGCACTGCTCTGTGACACATCCTGAGGACCTGAAAACCAATAAGAGACAATCTTTGCTTCAGAAAGTCAAGAGTTAATTGGACGGAAGGAGACATACAAATAGTTAATTCTAATATACTGTTAATCATAGAAAACCAGGTAAGATACAGGAATAGGCAGAGGAAAGGGTAAGTCATAACATGGGGCCTGGGGTTGAAAGTAACTTTCATAATCAGGGGGGCTTCTCATAGTAGGTGAAAGCCAGTTGGGCATTCAGTCATGAAGAAGTTGTTACAGGCAAAAGAAACAATATTGCTGTGAAACAATATGAAGTCCATGAGGAAACAAATGAGACACATTTGTGGAAGTTCAAAGCAAGAAGGGTGAGTGTGGAGAGAGGGAAGAGAGCTGTGGGAGAGGAAACTGAGCAAGAAGGCATGGGTCCATATGACATGCTTGTAATCATCTAAAATAAAGACAAAACAAAGGAGTTTAAGCAGGCAAATGAGAAGGTCAGATGTAGATTTTAGAAACAGCTCTCCAGCAACAGTTAGGAGAAATGAATTTTGGTGTGAGTCTGGGGTATGGAGAGCACTAGAGACCTGATTATAACAGTCCTGGTGATTGCTGATAAGGACTTACAGTAAGGTAATGGTGTTGATGATACCTAAAGGGGATGTGATGCTGAAGTAGAATGAACAGAAATTTATGCAAGAATGTTACTGTTTGTGCTTCTGAACGATTTTCTTATGGAGAAGAGGAAAAAAGTCACAAGCTAAGAAGTTAAAGTATTCAACTTCAGGTGTTATTAAGATTTCAGGATGGCACCAGATATCTAGAGCTAATTTTGTCTAACAACTTTGTCTTTTAAATAAAGACCAAGGACAGCACAGCATCCTCTTACTTAAGCACATAGTTCAATGTCTTCCCTTATTTCTATGGAAAGGCTAAAGATTTACAGATGGTGATACAGCTTCATACATAATCACACTATAGTTCCCTCAAAATCATAATATATCCCAATTATAGTTCAAAGTATTTTTTGTAACAGCAGAAAGACTTCATTTTAGGATGAGCTCTTTTACATACATAATCCAATAAAAGAAAACAGAATTCTTGGGTTAAGACAAGAAGTTAGAAGGAGAAGAAAGCCATAATGGACTAAAGTATTAATTTATCTATGCTAATCCAAATCATTTTATCTTGAATAAGAAGTCCTAGAGAGCCCCAAAGCCTGAGCCATGAGGTCCTTAGATCAAAAAGAATCAGACTTAACCAAAGAGGTGAAAGACCTGTTCTCTGAAAACTATATATATATTAAAAAAAACTGATGAAAGAAATTAAAGATGACCCAAAGAAATAGAAAGACATTCCATGCCCATGGCTTTAAAGAATAACTATTGTTAAAATGTCCCTATTATCCAGGGCAATCTATAGATTTAGTGCTATCCCTATGAAAATACCCACAGCATTTTACACAGAACTAGAACTAATAATCCTAAAATTTGTATGGAATCACAAAAGACCCCAAATTGCCAAAGCAATCTTGAAAAAGAAAAACAAAACTGGAAGTAACACAATTCCACACTTAAAGTTACATTACAAACCTGTAGTAATCAAAACAGCATATACAGATTAATAGGACAGAACAGAAACCCTAGAAATAAACCCACACTTATATGGTCAATTAATTTTTTACAAAGGATGAAAGAATATACAATGTGAAAAAGACAGTCTCTTCAACAAATGGTGTTGGGAATATTGGACAGCTACATGGAAAAGAATGAATTGGACCACTTTCTTACATTGTATACACAAATAAACTCAAAGTGGATTTAAGATTTAAATGTGAGTTATGAAGCCATAAAAACCCTAGAACAGAGCACAGCAGTAATTTCTCTGACATCAGCAACAGCAACACTTTTCTAGATATGTCTCAAGGCAAGGGAACTAAAAGCAAAAATAAATTATTAGGACTACATCAGGATAAAAAGCTTCTGTATAGCAAAGGAAACAAACAATAAAACTGACAGTCAACCTACTGAATGGGGAAGATATTTGCAAATGATACTTCTGATAAAGGGTTAGTATCCAAAATATATAAATAGTTGTTACAGCTCGATACCCCAAATGTAAATAATCCAATTAAAAATGGGCAGGAGGCACCTGGGTGGCTCAGTTGGTCAAGCATATGACTTTTGATCTGGAGTCAAGTTATCATCTCATGATTCGTGGAATAGAGTCCCACGTTGGTCTTTGCTCTAACAACACAGAGCCTGCTTGGGATTTTCTCTCTCCCTCTCTCTGCCCCTCCCTCACTCTCACATTGCTCTCTCTTGCTTTCACTCTCTCTCAAAATAAATAAACATGAAAAAAATTGGTAGAGGATATGAACTTTTTTCAAAGAAGATACCTAGATGGCAAACAGACATACGAAAAGATGCTCAACATCACTCATCATCAGGGAAATACAAATCAAAACTACAATGAGATATTTTCTTACACCTGTCAAAATGGCTAAAATCAACAACACAAGAAACAACAGGTGCTGGTAAGGATGTGGAGAAAAGGGAATCCTCATGCACTGTTGGTGGGAATACAAAATGGTGCAAACACTGTGGAAAACAGTATGGAGGTGGCTCAAAAATTAAATATAGAACTACCCTCTGATCCAGTAATTGCACTACTAGGTATTTAACCCCCAAATCAGAAACATTAATTCAAAGACATATGGGCACCTCCATGTTTATGGTAGCATTGTTTATAATAGCCAAATTATGGAAGCAGTCCAAGTGTCCATCCACAGATGAATGGATAAATAAAATGTGATTTGTATGTATGTATATGTGTGTATGTTTGTATAATATTATTCAGCCATAAAAAATCTTATTTGCAACAACATAGATGGAGTTAGAGAGTATCATGCTAAGCAAAATAAGCCGGTCAGAGAAAGACAAATACCATATGATTTCGTTTATGTGTGGAGTTTAAGAAACTAAACAAATGATCAGTGGGAAAAAGACACGGAGATAGAGAGAAAGAAATCAAGAAACAAACTCTTAACTATAGAGAAAATACTGATGGTTAGTTATCAGAAGGGAAGTGGTTACCAGAGGGGGCGATGAGTGAAATAGGTGAAGGGGATTAAAGAGCATACTTATCATAATGAGCACTGACTAACCAATGTGCAGAATTTTTGAAGTGCTATATAGTACACCTGAAACTAATATAACACTGTATGTTAGCAACACTGGAATTAAAATTTTAAAAAGAGACAAGCCAAGAAATACAATCTTCACTATAGAGAACAAACTGATGTTTGTGGGGAGGTGGTCGGGGGTATGGGTGAAATAGGTGAAGAGAATTAAAGAGGACACTTATCATGATGAGCACTGAGCAATGTATAGGATTGTTGAGTCACTATTTTGTACACCTGAAATTAATATAATGTGGTATGTTAACTATACTGGAATTAAAATTTTAGAAAAATTTGTAAAAAAAAAAAAACCTTAATGATAATAAAAGAATCTGACTCAAGAACAATCTTTCACGTCTAGTCTCATTTCTCATTCATTCTTATACTTTATCTTCTTCAGGTTAAAATTATGTATGGGCTAGCTCAAAAGAAAAAAAAAAAGAAAAAGAGGATAGTGAAGAAATATATAACATTGTTGGGGCGCCCGGGTGGCTTAGTCAGTTAAGCGTCCAACTTTCGCTTAGGTCATGATCTCGCGGTTCGTGGGTTCGAGCCCCGCGTCAGGCTCTGTGCTGACTGCCAGCTCAGAGCCTGGAGCCTGTTTCAGCCTGTGACTCCCTCTCTCTCTGACCCTCCCCTGCTCACGCTGTCTTTCTCTCTCTCTCTCTCCTAGAAATAAATTAAAAATATATATATATAACATTGTTATGAAAGTACAAACATCAAACCTAGTGATAAAATGATTCTTAATTTCACGATAATAACTATTTATATTCATCACAGTTCTGTGTATATTTTCAGAGTGTCCTCCAAACACTCATTTTTGTAATAGGATACTGAAAAATGAAACTATCTAACCTAGTGAATATAATAAAAGAAAATGGCTTTCCAGGAGGAACCAAAGTTAGAATAGTTTGAAGTGTGATCACAAATAAAACTGCTCTCATCTCCCAGCTTGGGGGAATCTGGACTTCTGAAGAATATTTTCCCTCTGTCTCTCATTTTGAACATATTTTTTCAGTGTTTTTAATCATATATATATATTTTTTCATCACTTAATATTTTTTTTTTATTCTGTGCCCAGCACATGCCTAAACTTCCATATTAGGCTATTAGGCTTTTAGAGTAAAATTTATTTATTTATTTATTTATTTAATAAATATGTATTGGAAGAATATCATGTACCCAAAATTGTTAGACCCTGATAAAACAATGATACATAAATGCAGTTACCATCCTAACCTCAAAAGAGTTTGAAATAGCGGGGACGGATATAGTGAAAGGATTCTCCTTAGATAGAATACAGCATACCACACTTCCCTCTATGCATTGTAACAAGAGGTGGGTGGCTGAAGGGATGGATGAAAGTGTAGTCAGATTCTTATGTTTAAGGTCAGAAAGTGAAAAATGTTCTCCTATACAAAAATCTAAAAAGTATGATCATTTGCTGAGAGAGATGGAAAGAGCAGGGTCAGAATCTTATATTCATGTGTATATTTTTGACAACATGTAGAACAATTCTTTTTTTTTTTTTTAAATGTTTTTTATTTATTTCTAGGAGAGATAGAGAAAGACAGCATGAGCAGGGGAAGGTCAGAGAGAGAGGGAGTCACAGACTGAAACAGGCTCCAGGCTCTGAACTGGCAGTCAGCACAGAGCCCGACGCGGGGCTCGAACCCACGAACCGCGAGATCATGACCTAAGCGAAAGTCGGACGCTTAACCGACTAAGCCACCCAGGCGCCCCAACATGTAGAACAATTCTTAGCACAACCTAGGGTTTCTGAAATGTTGACTGTATAGATGACTTTTTAATGGGAATGAAAGAACGAAGAATGAATGATTCTGCTGTGCTTGTACTCAGAGGGCCTGACTGGTCAAAAGTTACTGAAGACTACAGAAGTGTCTTTCAAAGCAGGTATTACTAGTCTGTAATGGGGGAGTCATCCTTGGGCTTTGTGGAAGAAATATATTAAAGATTTTCCTGTCCAGATTCCACAGCTACAGGGCAAAGAAATGAGTTGCAGAAAAGAACTATAAAACGAAAGTTATAATACACGATAATAGAATCATTGTTTTCTGCATGTCTCTTTCTATTTTCTGAAAGCAGGCACATTTTGAGTGAAAACAGGTTTTATATCCCAGCAATAAAGAGGTATAACTATAAAAATATGTGTCATATCAGCAGGCAGGTCTCTAAATAGAATGTTTTACCAAGTTTCCCATGAGGCGTCTAAGGCCTTCTAAATTATAGGGTATATGAGCTTCCCTGCAGGGCAGCCTTTGAACTACAACTCATTGTCAATCTAAAGCAGGAGTGGGAAATGAACCTTTCAGAAATGAAGGGTGTGTGTTCTTCTCTCAGCATTTCTAGGTTTCTCCCTTAAAATGGATGCCATCACCAAACAAGAAAAGAGATGTACAATAACTATGGGTCAAGTGAAACTTAGTAATTTTAATTGCATTCACTGGGGGGAGGGGTGGAAATCTCACATCTTAACCTAAACCTTCACATTTCTCTCTGCCAAATTTGACTGAGGGCAAAGCAATCAAAAACTGCCAGTGCTCACTTAAATGGACAGAGCAATGTAATAAGTAATTCAGAAGAGCAGATAATCCAAAAATCACCTCTATTTGGGTTTGTAATAACATTTTCAACTGATTTGCTTTCTTAATTATATTTTTCTTAGGTTAATATTAAAACCAGTTTGTAATCATTCAGAATATCCTAACAATGTAGCAGAGGTCTGGAAAATCCAGGTCTTTAGAAGTAGCAGCTTTGATTGTTCACTACACTGATGATTATTCCCAAAGAGAATTATCTAAAATAGAGCACATTCAGTATGATACTAGTACCAGGGAAACCTCTGTGGCTTTCTCCTTTATGTTGAGTCTGTGAAGAAAATCCAGAGTCACAAAAATAGTGATGTACTGTTATTCAAAATAGTAAAAAAAAAAAAAAAAAAAAAAAAAAAGACATCTTAATGTCCAACAATAAAGGACTAGTTAAACAAATTATAATACACCAGTAAGATGGGTTCTTATACTACTAAAATAGCATTTATAAAGAATTCTAATGGCTTTGGAAACTGCTTATGATATACCATAAAAGGGAAGACAAAAACAGGCTATAAAACTGACTAAACAGTATTATCACCATTATGTGATTAGGAGCACAATTGCTGGAATCTGGCTGAGTACATTTGATTCCTGTGTATCAGTTAGTAGATATTTGACCTAGAGTAAATTACCTGAACTTTCAGAGCCTCAGTTTCTTTATTTGTAAAATACAGATAATAGCAGTGCCCATCTCAAAGTTTGTTATGAAGATGAAGAGATGTTTAACGTATTCACAAAATGTCAGGAACAGAGCAAGTATGATACAAAATACTGTTTTGTTTTGTTTTGTTTTGTTTTTGTTCTGTATCAGCATAACTTTGCCCTTGGTATTTATTCTACTTAGAAAGGTTTTCCCTTTTACATTTTACCTATTAGCTCCCACTTTCCCTCTAAGGTACCTCTAAACTCATATGTCCCCTGAAAAGAATATGGGATTTTCTTCTCATGACCACCTACCTCTACACAGAACTAATCACCCTTTCCTTTGCACTGTCAGCACATTTTGTAATAAACACTATCTTAGCATCGATGCCATCAGATGGTAATCAAAATGTATCCATTTCCTCATCAGAATGTGGGGCCCTCAATATTAGAGGCCTGTCTCCTGCTCTTCTTTGTATTTCCTGCAGCTAGGCAAATACCTGGCATAGGAAAACTGCTCCTCCAAGTTGGATAAATGAGTAAAAGGAACTCAAGCTAAGTTCCATGAGGGAAGCAGGTAGAAAGGAAAAGATGAAAAGCAGTCTCTTTTCCTGTGACTTCTAAAGTCTCAGGGGTGTGTACTTCTTTGGCCCAGACGAAGAGTGGGGAATATTTTCAGTCCATATTTCATGATTCCAAATCTTCAACATTTCTATTCTCGTTCTGTTGTTGCCTTTTGTAAAATATAACACTTGTTCTGATAACTGAACAGGGTGGTAAAACAGAATCAAAAATGAGTTTAGGAGTAAAAAGTTCTACTGCTAACACTGAAACCATATGACCTTGAGCAAGTAACTTAACTTCTCTGAACATGTAAAATAGGGATGAAAATACACACCCTGCTTCCTATCTACTTTATAGGGTTATTTTAAGTGTCAATTAAGGAATGCATGTGAGAGCATTGGGGGAAGGCAGCATACACTTATAAAGTCTCATCATTAGTTCTTTTGCTGGTAAAGCTTTGCTCATTCAGAAGTTCACATTTAATATCACAGTTTACAAATTTACAGTAGCCTATAATTCTTTGACACGATTAAGAACAATTAGTATTTCTCTCTGCCTCATTTTACAGACAAAGTATTGGAAAGATGGAAAAGTTTAAAACTTAAATAGAGTTCCTAAGGAACACAGTGAAAGAGGAATGTTATTCACATTAATATTTAAATATACAAATGCTTTTCTTTGTTCTATTTATAAAGCATCAATTAGCAGTTACATTAAATATGCCCACATAATTCCTATTTGGTTGACAGCATCCTTCTCCTGATTCAGAGGCAAACTGAGACACAACTAGGTCTACATGTGTTAATTCATATCACCAAACATTATCTGGCAAAGGAAATGAGAATGCCTTTCTATCAATTTTTTAAGTTTATTTATTTATTTTGAGAGAAAAAGAGAGCCCTGCATGAATAGGGGTAGGGGCAGAGAGAGAGGAGAGAGAGAATCCCAATCAGGCTCCATGCACAGCGCAGACCCTGTCACTGGGCTCGAACTCAAGAACTGTGAGGTCACAACCTGAGCCAAAAATCAGGAGTCATTCACTCAGCCGACTGACCATCCAGGCATTGTAAGAATGCTTGTCTAATCATGGGTCCCCTGGGTGGCTCAGTCGGTTAAGGGTCCAACTTTGGCTCAGGTCATGGTCCTGATCTCATGATTCATGGGTTTGAGCCCCGCGTTGGGCTCTGTGCTGACAGCTCAGAGCCTGGAGCCTGCCTCAGATTCTTCATCTCCCTCTTTCTCTGACCCTCCTCCACTCACACACACACACTCTCTCAAAAGTAAATAAACATAAAAAAAAGAAAAAGAAAAGAAAAGAAAAGAATGCTTGTCTAATCCAGAACCACACAATAGAACTTTCTGTGATAATGGAAATGTTTGATAATCTGCGCTATCCAGTATAGGAGCCACTAGCCATATGTGACTTTGAGCAACTGAAATGTGGTTTGTATGACTAAAGAGCTTAATTTGCATGTAATTTAATTTTAATTAATTTAAATAGCTATTTTTGGCTAGTGGCTACTTACTGTATTAAACAGTGCTGTTTCAACCAGTCACTGGATTAGTATGAGTGCTCGCTCATTTGCCAAAAGAACACTTAAACATTTAAAAAAGAATGGCAGTGTATTATTTTATAGTATAAAATAAAATTTCCATAGACTTTTAGCATTGTGTCTTTTCCTCATTGCAAAAACATTGTAATCAGAGGTTGGTTTAGAGGGCATAGAATGAGAACAAGGAGAATGACTGGATGAGTCAAACATTTCATGGCATCTGGATACGATAATCTGGCCAACAACACAAACTTGTTTTATTGCTAGAATACTTAGTCTGCCAGCCAAGACTTTCCTTGACTATTGCGTTGGTGGACAGCCCTTGCTCTAGTGACTCCTTTTCCTGGCCAACCCCCTTCCTGATTGACAAGTGCTTCCTTCTCTTTTTCTGCAAACTCACACTTCACGTGCACTGGCAAACAGAAAAGCTTGCCCCATCTTTTTGGATTTGCTTCCCCATTACTCTCAGTTCAAAACACAGATCTCCCCTTTTATCAGCCAGAGAAAAACTGGGAAGGCACAGGAGGGGAAAGAATATTTATTTTAACCCTTCTGATAAGGAAAGAACTCACCCTGTCTGGGAACAGCCGTTCCTTCTTTTCCTTCAGACATACCGTCAAGAGCATCTTAAGGTCAGACTGTAAATCATGTAAAATATCTTTATCTTTTCAAGGCAGTTTTTCGCCTATATTATAATCAAGGACAAGAGAGGTCGCAGAATTCCTGCAATACAAGTCCTCACGGCAGCTGGTGGGAGTGGAACTTTTAGCCACAAAAACTGTTTCACAGAACTAAACCAGGTTCTGGGAGGGGCTCATTCTCAGCTAAGATGAGGTCCTTGGCTTCTCAATTTGGTGTGTAGGTGATTCTGATATTCATTAAAATGACAAGCTGACAGAGTGAGGCACAAGCAACCTTTACCCACTCATCAGCTGCCCAGTCCTGAAATGTTCTGGACTATTTCGATCCTCTAGGCTTTCTGTATATATAGCTTTTCAGACACAAGCCTCAAATCTGCCCAGCATGATTCCTAGTTATTCCAGAGCTGGCCTTTGAAACAGTTATGCTGTATTTACTGAATTATGAAGTTTCCCAATTGGAAAGAAAAATGTCTTGAGATGATAAAGTACTGATGGATGATGGCCCAAGATCTTAATCCCATGTATTTTTACATCTTTAAGTTTATTTAGTCCAACTTCCTCATTATATAGACGGGAAATCTTGGCCCAGAGAGGTGAAGGGCCTTGATCAAGAACACACAAATAATGTCTAAGCAAAAACGTTGACAGTTATAACTTGAATATGATGATTGAATATGATGATGATGATGATGATGATAAATTCTTTTGTTTTCATATATGATAATTAGATTTCTAGAATAAGTTAAACTAGAGGCTAGAACATCAAATTAGTGTAGTAAAGTAACAATTTAAGTGTAGTTTAAAACATAAAATCTATTCAGGACAGCAAGGGTTAAAGATAGTCATTTACAGAATTGGTAGATGCTAGTCTAAAGCTACTGACAACTATTTTCTGAAAATCATGATGTGGTTTCTAGGACTTAGATAACCCTGGAAATTGTAAAGTCTACTAAATAACCTCAAATAGACTTCCACCATCTCCCCTTTTGTTGCATCTATTTTACCTTTTACCCCCTCATATTAGAAGGTGTAATATATTGTCATGACTATTAAGGATTAACTGCAGTTTTCAAAGGTGGCTGGGCTTTGGAATCAGTGGAGATTTTCACATGTTTTTCTTTTTAAATTATAAAATCCTTGGTCCCAACCGAAGATGTTTTGGTTACAGTCTAGAATCTACTTTTTAATAAATTCCCTCAAATGATCTTGATGGATGCATTATTTCTGAATCACTGTTGATAATATTCTACACCATTTGCAATGAATTAGTTATATGTATATCCATCTTTTCATCCCGGAAATTTTAAATTAGAGGATAGGGCTTTATTTTATTTTATTTTGTTTCATTTGTATTATTATTATTATTATTTGTATCAGCCCAACACTATTTCTTGGTTTAGAGCCAGACACATCTCAGTTTGAATTCTGGCCCTGCCACTACTATCTACATGACTTGAGCAGATCACAAAATTTATGTGAGCTCTGGTTGCTCATGTAACTGCATATACATCAAAGGCTGTAAACTATAAATGAGGTGATGTGTCAAGCAGGTAAACAATAATAATATGTATTTTTAAATACATTGTAACTAGCGATAGAGATGGTGGTTTTAACAGTTGTTGTAGTGGTCATATTAGTAGTACCTGCTCAATAAATAAACCTTTTTTAAAAAAATAAGTTTATTTTGAAAGAGAGACAGCATGAGTGGGGATGGGACAGAGAGAGAGAGAGAGAGAAAGAGAGAGAGAGAGAGAGAGAGAGAGACAGAATCCCAAGTATGCTCTGTGCTACCAATGCAGAGCCTGACATGGAGCTAGAATTCATGAAACCACGAGATTGTGACCTGAGCCTAATCCAAGAGTCAGAGACGTAACTGACTGAGCCACCCATATACCCCAATAAATACCTTTTGATTTAACTAAGGAACAAACTAAAACAATCTATTTCATCTAGAAGAAATAAAGCTCTGAGCATCAACTAATACCTGTGTGAGGAGTAAACAGGGTCACGTAACGTTCCCTTCATCTCAGAAAGTAGCCATACAGAAAAGGGAAACAGTCTATCAACAAATAGTAACTCTGATTCAGTTGCATCTTCATCGGTCAGCAGGTAAGAAGTGGTCTAGATCTGTGTATTTAAACCTTTTTGCTACATCACTTCAGATGCCCCTGTGCATTTCCATTTTTCTCTTCTCACCAGCTTCCCCCCAAAGGCAAAAGCTAAAACAAAAATAAAAACATTGCACCAGGTCATGAACAATGTACTTATATGGGTATTGGGTACAGATCGCAGTAAAGGAAGTAGGTCAGACTTTTTGCCTAAAAATGTTGGCTCAGTCACCCTGATGGTCTCTGGACTTCTCTTTGACCTCTCTTGAGAATATGACATAAAACCTGAGCATTAATATTCTAAGATTCACCCTAGGAATCCTTGACCGAGTCAGCTACTACATAGCACCAAAATGACTGCTAACAGCACATCCCCCTCCTGACCACACTCATCTCCTTCTCCTTCCCCCTTATCCATTCTCAGTTCTTTATTTGTTGTCTCCCCTTTGCCTCCTATCTTCTCATAATCCATTTCATTTTTCTTTTTCTTTGTTTTCTTTTCTTCCATTTTCTATGCCATTGAACCTATCTATAATTCTTACACACAGTTCTTAGATGCAAAAGCTCACAAAGGGCTTAGCAGCTAGAGGATTCCTGTCAGGACCTTGAGGCTAACTGGAAAGATACAAGAAGTAAGAACAATACCACAATAAAAGAATAATATTTTTATTCAAATGATTTTTTAAAGGTGTGTCTTTGCAAACATGTGTATGTGTGTTTCTTTTGCTAGGTAGGCACGTGACAGAATATGTGCATTTCACTCGTGCCATTGCTCACCAACAAAATTTTATTCAAAATATGATGACTTTTAAAAAAAAATTTTTTTAATGTTTTTTTAAAAAAATCTATTCCTGAGAGAGCGAGAGCGTGAGCAGGGGAAGGTCAGAGAGAGGGAGACAAAGGATCTGAAACAGGCTCCAGGCACTGAGCTAGCTGTCAGCACAGAGCCTGACGTGGGGCTCAAATCCACGAACTGTGAGATCGTGGTCTGAGTTGAAGTCAGGAGCTCAACCGACTGAACCACCCAGGCATCTTTCAAAATACGATTTCTTTCTTTCTTTCTTTCTTTCTTTTATGTATATGCTGAAGAAAGCATTCATTCTTTTTTTTTTTTAATATTTTTTTATTTATTTATAGGAGAGAGAGAGACAGCGTGAGCAGGGGAGGGTCAGAGAGAGAGAGGGAGACACAGACTCTGAAACAGGCTCCAGGCTCCGAGCTGGCAGTCAGCACAGAGCCCGATGCGGGGCTCGAACCCACGAACCGTGAGATCATGACCCAAGCGAAAGTCGGACGCTTACCCGACTAAGCCACCCAGGCGCCCCTCAAAATACGATTTCTTACCTTATTTTGCAGTGACAGATTTAGTCAATATTAAGGACTCAGTAACAAAAATACAGACTCTGAACTCTCTGGAAGAAAAGCATATCCTCGGGAGGACCCCACAGCTAAAAAATGAGTTTTGGGGTATCTTTTTTCTGAAAGGCTTAGGTATATTCCTTAACCTCCTGCTTTACTTAATCCATGGAGACCTGGCCATGGGGACAACATATTATTCCATGACTTTCTAACTTGTCCTTCAATTAATCACCACAGCTTTATAACACTTGGCAGTGCTATGCTGGAGTCATATGAAACAAAATGTGCCCTTCTGCTGATAAAACTTTGCTATCTGTGGAGATATTTTAGCCTGATGTCAGGATAATTACATGTGTAACTCACATTAGAGATTCACAGTGACTTGAGGCAAGTGCACCCAGCATGGACACATGGGACTCTGCATTCATGTGGTTGCCCCTTGGCATCATTGGTCAGTGAAGTGGCAGCTGCAGGAACCTCCGTAAATTCTGCTTTCTCAGTAATCCTCTGATGCTGCCCATGTTCTCCCTCCATCAAATGAGGCCAAGGAACTTCTGGCCCATGGGGGTTGGGCATAGACCGAAACGGGATGTCATGTGCTTTACAAAAGTCAAGGTTGGTTCACAGGCCTCTCAGGGCAAAGAAGGGTAAGAAGGAAAGAATAACTAGCATTTATAAAAACTTAGAATGTAGCAGGCTTTGTGCTAAACACTTTCACACATCATATAACTTAATTCTCATCATAACCCAGTAAAGAAGTTAAGATCATTACCCAAGGTCACCAAGCTAGTTTGAAGCAGACTAGAGATCAAGTTCCCTTGTTTCCTACGAAAGTTGGGAGAAAATAGGAAAGAGAAGTATGGCAAGTTCATTCTACCAAAATGTACATAACAACATTTGTCCCATTTATTCACACATTCAACTGACAGATACTCATTTCTACACAGTGTGATATTTAAGAGCCAGGCTCAGGAATTAGACTGAGCTCAAATCCTAGCTCTAACATCTACTAATTATACAAGCTGGATAATCTTCTTACTCTTTCTATAGATCAGTTTTCTATTTATAAAGTGAGATTAACAATAGTATCCCCCTCATAGAATTGTTACAAAGGTGAATAAATTATCCATGTAAAACCCTTAAGTAAAATACCTGAAACATGACAAGGATTTCAAGGAACTCTGATAGAGTTCACAGGCACATAAACAGATAATTTACAACACAACATGCCAAATACTAAAATAAAGTTAAAAAGAAAATTCAGTGGGAGCTCAGAGGAGAATCCCTACCTAGCTCTTTCCATCCTATAAAATGTGAAATGAGTCCACCTTCATAAAAGGAAAACAAAACCTACAATGGTATCTATGGAAACTGGCTGTGTCAGAAAATAGTTATGGGTTTAACTGGTAAAGACAGATAAGGTAGTTCCAGGGGCCATTTTTTTTTTTGACTCAGAACTCCCCTGCCTGCTTCTGGAAGCCCTTTGGGGTTGCTGTATGGAGAGCTTAGCTTGACCATTAGTGCTGCTGTTTTTAGAGCTGTCAACATTTATAAAAAACTGAACTCCTCTTATTCAAACATGCCATATATGAGGCCTAAGAATGAACCATTTTCCCTCAAAAAATAAAAGACACTATCACAATTCTCAGAAAACAAAAAGCAAAGTCAATTTCTAGTTTTCTGTTTAATCTGCTAAATGATGATGATATTAAGAAATATATAAATCAGATTAAAATATCACTTAAGCTTAAAAAGGACACTTGAACATCTTTAGACTGACTCTAAAATTCAGTATTTCACCACAATTTTCTATTTTTTTCCTCCAGTACTGTGTTTTACCCATTAAACTGAATGTTTGGCAATTTCCCTAAACCTGTCTCCATGTTTTCTGGATCTTTCTCTAGACCTTGCTCATTCCAGGCCCACCACCTTGGTTGATTTTACTCATATCCTAATCTCTATGTCTCAAATTCTATTTACCAAGCATCCAGGATTCACTCAGATGCTTACTCCTTCCTGAAGCCACTTTAAGGAATCAGATTCCCCCGATGTAAAAAGGACGCAGTCCCATCTACGCTTTCTTTCTCTAGTCTTATACTAGTTTGGATAGCCTCTAAAATAGAAAATGGCATACATTTTAAAAATTAAAGGAAGGAAATCTATGAATCTGTGTTGGAAGCAGAGACAGAGCCAAAGGGGGAAAAATACCACAATCAGTCAATTTTAGTATCTGTGGTATGACAAGCACTCTAGGCAGCTCTCTATTGGCTACAGAAAAAATAAAATACAATAACTACCTTTAAAAATTTTGTGCTTAAAGATATAAGACATATACCCAGAGAATAACTAACAAATGTAAATATAAAATAATAATAGCATCTGACATTTTGCTGAGTGCTTATTGTTTCAAGAACTGTTTTAAGTGATAGGGAAATATCTCTATCTCCTATCATCTGTCTACCTATCTATCTATTTCCTCATTTAATCCTCTCCAGAACTCTAGGGGGGTGGGAACTATTATTATCTCCATTTTTACAGAGGAGAAAATAGAAGCACAGAGCCATAACTCAATTAGTAAATGATGAAATGATAGTCCAGAATTCATGTCATTGATATGTCTTTCATATATGATAAATAACCAACTTTTGGAGTATCAAAGACATGTTCAGAAACTAACGGTGTTCAGGGTGGGGAGCAGTCAGTGTATTGAAAATAAGAGTCTAAGCGTTCAGAGAGAAGCGGGTTAGAGAAGAAAGTATATTTGAGCAGTTAAAGGAGATCATGTGTAATATCTGGGATAGATAAACTTCAACAAAGTCATAGAGATAACAGCAACTATGGTTTCTATGGAGAGATCTAGTGATAGATATAGACAACCAGGTGAAAAAATGATACTTGACATAGGACCCAGGCCACAGTTGAAAGAATTGAATAATTCAAGCAATATGGAGCCATCACAGGTCCTAGTGAAGCAGTAGGATGCTGGATTTGAATGAATGATCACTGGGAACTACTTCTGAGGATTTCACAGTGTATCACATAATCCTATAGACTCTACAAAATTCTGTCCTTGTTATATTTTTTGAACTGTTTTAGGTTTTATTATTCATCACATACCCTCCATGCCCAGCAAAGTCCTTGGGAAATGATAGGTGATCATAAATAGCTGTTGAATGAGCCAATGTAGGAAATGAAAGTCAGGTGAAAATAGGATAGGGAAGTATGGGAAGGGAAATAAAATAGGTGTTCTTCAAAAATGAGGTGGTATGAGTTAGTAAGAGTTAATATCAAAATGAAGTGAAAATGGAGAAGAGGGATACTCAATTTAGCTGGAGAGATGTTTGAGTGTTCTTGCAATGAAAAGAGCCCAAATCTAGTCTGCATGACTTTAAAGGAGAAAATGAAGCCAAAAGATACAGCCTATGATTTTTGTTTTTAATTAGCAGCAGGAAAAGAGGTTTGCAAGTAAGCAACTGGATCAAAAATCCATTTATTTTAAGAAGCCAGAAGTCTCTTCATTTAAACTGGTAATCCAAGTGTCTTCCATAAACTCAGTAATAAAACAGTCATACTTACTGCTTATGGCAGCAAAGTTGCATCAAATCCTTTGAATACCGTTGACAACATACATGGCACTAATCAAAAGCTGGGGTTTGAATAATACATTGTATGAACTAGACATTGAGAAATTAAATTATTCATCTAAAAGATTCATAGCAAGTCACAGGCAGATGTAGAACCCTGTTTCCATTCAGTCTCTATCCCAGGAGAAGGAAGGGATTCGGCATGACCATCTCTGAAGCTCTTCCAGTGTGAGGTTCTCTAACTCTTGAAAACTCTTTCCCCATTGCTAATCTCTACCCAGTGAGCACCCTGACTCTCCCAAGCCAACTGCCAGCCTGACCTTTATAAATGATCCTTAGCTGTCTAATTAGCTCCAGGAAAGGTTTCTATTATCTCATGGTATAATTTTAGCTAACTTAAAATTGTAAGAAAAGTTAAATAACAAAAGCAATTAAACATAATGCAGTTAGCATTCAATATACACATCTATTTAAATGCCAATGCCCACATGAAGGCAAAATTCATGGAAACAAAGTGCAATATATTATGTTTGGATACTTAACAAGTATTTCTTTAAATATTTTCTCTGAAAGTGAAGCATTTGGGGATGATAAAGATAACTAGATGCTGTAAGAGTAGTGATCCATTTGACAAGAGAGAAAGCTCTGAATGATTTTGAATAAAAATGCAAACTCCCAATCTTTACCAGGCTGAGACTCTGTCCACAAGATGTAGGAGAAATGGAGAATGGGGAAAGCAAAAGAAGTAAAAGTCCAAGTTTGAGGTTCAATATTTTATGTCCTAAGCTACTTAGAGGTGAGTTCCCTTGCTGAGACAAAATGGTGCTGCATAGAATTGATGTGGGGGAGGTGGGGGGGGGGAAGGATTGGAGAATAATGCAAACAGTAATTTGTAAACTGAATTCATGGATCATAGCCCATTTTTCTTTAAACAGTGGTATTCATTTAATGTCACAGGAATACACTTGTTTTACAGAAAAGTCATATGCAAATTAGACTACATTTACTATGCTTCCTTTCCTCTATAAAAAAGTGAACAGATTAAAGGATGAGATATCCCTGCAATTTGGGTATACATATTCCCAGTTGCAAGTAGTATTTTGTCAGCCGTATTGGAGCGATTAGTTTCACTATGTCATGCATCACCCCAGATTCCCCATTCAGTAGAGTCTTGTATAAAGAGAGATATGTGATTTCTCTTTCTATTCTATATCTTGCCAGCAATCACCATTCATTTCATATTATATGTGAAAATCCACCCATACCAGTAGGCATGGCACTTGGAAAAACTTGCATGCACTTAGCCAACTCATGAAACACAAACACTAGTGAACAAAGATTTTTTTGAAACTCAAATTATTTCTCCCATTTAAATAAATATAAAAAGAGGAATATTA
Organism: Proteles cristata cristata; assembly: GCA_017311185.1. Classification (NCBI taxonomy): domain Eukaryota; kingdom Metazoa; phylum Chordata; class Mammalia; order Carnivora; family Hyaenidae; genus Proteles; species Proteles cristata. The sequence continues at coordinate 2,668,483 of JAESUZ010001019.1, read as the reverse complement.
GCTGAAGAGTGTGTACATGAGAAAGAAAAAGGATGTGTGTTAAATTTCTCATCTCCCTCCGGATCGGCACCCCTCTAAAGGTCAGCTCACTAGCCTGAGGTTTAATTCCCTTTCTTGCTGCTACTGTTCAGAGGTAAATGCTCGTTTTTTATTAAAAATCAAAAGCACAGGAGCTTGTAATCCTCTAGACTCAAAGTTTTTTTTTTTTAATAAAAATGGAAAGTTTAGCTCAAAGCAATAGCAGCTAAAATTAGAGTGAAATCAACAGCTGTTCCCCAGGGAAGATGGAAAACCAAACAACAGGTTTTTTTTTCTTTGACTACAATTTATGTTGTATTTTTTCCTTCTTTAAAATTGAAAGACTTTTCAAACATTTGCATATGTCAGTAAAACAATACATTATGTTTATAACCCCAAACCTGTACTCTGAAATCATGTCAGACACCAGCCTTTCAGGTAAATGTATAAGAAAACTGCTGTTGTGTTTCCAATGTTGCAGCCCTTGGAAACAGTGGCTGAAATTAATAGCACTGGCGAGGCATTAATCTGTACCACCAATTAAACTTTTCTCCAGTTTTCCTTTTGTACAGCTCTGTCAGCACACATGACACTTGTCACAAGCCAGAAGTACTAGATTCTCTGAGGGTGCCATGGCATCTACCTGATTGTGTTACTCAGAAATCATGGTCAGAATGGGTCAGGAATCAAATATGGAGACAAAGTTAAATACCATTTATCTTCACTCTCACTTGCTTCTCTCCACCCTGTTTTCTGCCCCTTTTGTCCACTGTCCTTTTGAAACTGGATGGTAAGTAAGCTTATTGCGGTAATCATCTTGCAACATATACATATACCAGATCATTATGCCCTATACCTAAAACTAAAATAATAGTATATGTCAATTATATCTCAACAGAACAAAAAGGACATACCTCTCACCATTTACTACCCCAAACCCAATCCTCATTATAGGTGCAGCACTAGCACATGACAGGAGTATCATAAGCAAGCAGTGAATGGCATCCCATGCTTGGATAACCTTACTCAACATTTTTTCCTTCATATACCTTCAGAGTTTTTTCTTTCTGCCTTCAGAATCATTGTGAGGGCATCTGGGCTATGCATTTTTCTTCCAACTTTCTTTTATGCAAGAGCTTCCTGAGCCAAACCAACCCCTAACTCTCTCAATGATTTCTTTGTGAGGATATGTTTCTATCAGAGATATTACAAAAGGAAATCTCTCTTTCTCATTCAGGAACAGGTTACATAAAGAATAGCCATGGTAATTATTAGCAGTTCACCTTTACTAGATGCTTACTATGTAGCATGTAGCATGTGAGAGGCTTTTCAGGTTCTTTCTCACTGAAACTTCAAAATTCTTATGAGGAAAGTGATATTGATATTTTACTGCTGAGAAAATGGATTTCAAGAACTAACTAGCTAAGATCATACAGCTGGTAAGTGATGGAGCCTGGGTTCAAATTTACTTACTTCGACTTTCCTTCTTTAATATTAAGTGTTAATGTTTCAGAGCTGCTCTCCTACTTACACATACCCGCACACAGGCATACATGTACATGCACATGCACACACACACACATTCTTAGATCCTGAAGATAAAGGAGTAAATGGCTTCTCAACCTTTCCTATTCCTCCAAAACTCATTAACTGAGTCAAATATGGGGCTGGTGCAGAGATCAAGTTTGAAATTTAAATTTGGTCCCAGTTATTTTCAATGAACTTCCTTGGTCTGAAGTCTAAGTCGTTTTTAATAGTTCTTTTCCAAAATTCATCCATTCTACATTGGGCATAGTGATGTTCAATTAGAATGTGAAATAATGACACAAGAAAATAATTTGAGGAAGACACATGATGAATGCAATACTATTTCAAGGGAAGACAGAATATTTATGGGACAATAAAAGAGATCTGTATTTACATTATCCACTGAAGCAACACTGTGTTGTAAGGTTCATCAACCTATATGTTTTATAATATAAACTGATCAACAGAAAGGGTTAGGAGAATATTTCTCTTGGGCGTACAGTTTGGGATAATTAGACACATTTGAGGAATTTTACAGCTTTGTCAGTTGCATCCTACACTAGCCATTTTGAGAACTGATAAACTGTTGGCCACTTGTGGTATAGTAATTTTATGACCCAATATAAAAATAAATGTTACTATATTGTATTACTGAAGTGGCTATAACTATTTCATTGATTTGCTATATGGAAATATGCCTGCCTCCTTTATATGAACTCAACCAGGGACATCCAGACATTCTTCTTCAATATATTTTTGGGCTCTGTAGGTAGGCTTACTGCTTTTTTTTTTTTGAAGAAAATATTAGTAGTAGATGTATTCCTGATACACAAGCCACATGTAAACACCACTCTTCCCTTAACATTATTTAAGTCTGCTTATTTTATGTTATACTCGGAGGCATATTGTTTACCTAGAAGATTTAGAACTTATGTATTTGGGGATACAAAATTTTCAAAATTGACTATCTCATTCCTTTTGATGGATGGCAACTTTAAAAGATATTATAGGTAGACAAATCTTTTTAAACTCCAAACTCACTTAAGGGGATTTACCAACCTCTTATTGGATCATATTCTTTCCATCCAAATCTTTCAATCTTTTTATTCCTTATTTCTTTCAGTCTTCTTTTTTCCACCCATTTTTCCTTCTATCCCTTCTGCCTCCTCCTCTATTTCCCAACCTTCTTTCCTCCTTCCTTCTTTCTCCCCTTTCCACTGTTCTACTATATTAGGCCAACAAGAATACATTTGAATTTTTTCAAACCATTAACAGAACCAACTTTACTTTTTGTGTGTGAACATTGGGAAAGAATATATAAAATTGAGAACATGTCGAGAAAAATTGCTTAGTCATCACCAAGTTTTGATTTGGATAATTTGGTTATAAAGTAGATTTACCATGAAGAATAGGGTCTTACTGTGAAGATATACTGCCCAGTGAGCTGGAAAAAAAAAATCTCCAAACTCAGTAAAACCAGGGATTATAAAAGAGCAAGAATACAGGAAAAACAGGAGATGGTTAATATTTGTCTATCATAAATATGACTCATCTGCTTTCTACAAATCTTCACTCTGGATGCACACTTGTCTTCCTAGGTCTGTCTGCACTGTGAATCCCTTCTCTTAGCTTTGCAAACCTTTTTTCAACTTCCTAACTCTGGGCTAGTCACAGTGTGTTTTCTCACAACTCAAGCTTCTTAAGACAATTAACTCATGGGTTCACTACCTGATTCAGCTTCAATTACCTTGGCTAACTAAACCATTTTGTAGCAATACCTCCAATTCAAAGTCCAGAACAAATTTCTTAACCAATTTTATCATTTTACATTGGCCAGTTTATAGATTCAGTACCCCGTAAGCAGGCACTCACCCCTGCCCAGGAAATTGTGGTACAGTTGAAGTGAGAATAATTTGGGCTGGAGGAGGAAGGAGGCCAAAAGCATAACACAGATGGTTTCCCAGCAGAGGCTGTAGGTGAAGGGTGGGACACTTTCCTCCAGAGAGCCTGTGTACATTGCAGGCATCATAATAGAAATGTCTAATTGAGACATTAAAACCAGTATTCTTTATACCACCTTATTCTTCAGATTATCTGGTCCATATATTTCTGTACCTAAATTCTCTTCCTTCTTGGTAACTCTCCTTATTCTACCATAACTCTAAAACAGCTACTTATCTCAGATTCTCAGGTTCTTGGAAAAGCAGAATCTTTTTTCTACATAAGGTCTAATTCCATTATTTCTTTATGTTGATACTAACTCTTCCAACTGATATGTAAGACAAGCTTTGGCCACGGCCCTCAGAAATTCTTAGAACATACTGTCCTGCTTTATAAGCACTGAGACCACTCAACTAGCTCATTTAGAAGATTCTCTTAGTTTCATCAGACTTTTTCACTTATTGCCCATGAAGATTTAAGAACTAAACACCCCAAACAATCTTCAACTCTTCTTCTGTGGGTCAAATTGCAATTGTTCCAAGAATCATTGCATGGTAACTCCTGCAAGTAACCATTTGAAGAAGTCTTTGGTTATTGTTTATTTGATTAAATTTTCTGTAGGTTTGACCTGTGGGGAATTGCTTCAGGAAAGTTAGCATAATGAAAATGCTTCTTTTGAGGTTCTTTATGAAAAAAAAAAGGGATAGTTTTCATGCTACAGATAATGTATAAGAGTATTCCTCCTAAGGACAATAAGAAATTTGTAGGGGTCGTGATATCTAATGCAGTCTTTAAAATCTTCAATTCTCTGTATTTCTCACCTTCCTACCCATCCCAAGTCATCAAGCATAATATTCGTTTATTCACTAACTCAGCCAATACCTGTTGAATATTTACTCCTAAGAACTAAGAATTATCGATACAGAAAGATACAGTTCCCATTCCAACCCTTACAGAACTTAACAGCACAGTCTGCCTGTTTTTCCTTGTTTTTAAATTTTAATAACTGTCCCATGGTTATATTGCCTAAAGTATCACCAACCTCCAAACCCACCTTGAAAGGTAGTGGGATCTCTATCCTATAGGTGAAAAAAGTAAGGATCATTTGGCATACTAATTAGCCCAACCACATAGAGCTGGCACTTTGCAGAGCCAGGATTCATATCTCTGTTTGTCTCCAAGGACAGTTTTAGCAGTTCACCACAAAGCCCAAAAGATTAGCTAACATCTTTCATTTGTATATGCTAGGGATTATGGTTCTAAAGAGGTATAAATAGCTGTCTCCTATCTTAATGTATTTTACAATCTAGTCAGAAAATATTAACATAGAAAAATTATGTTCTCACTTCTATTTTAGTCAAAGTCTTCAAAGCCCATCATTTTATTTGTTTGTTTATCTGTTTGTTTATTTATTTATTATATTGGATATAGTTGACACACATTGCATTAGTTTCAAATGTGCTACATAGTGATTCCACTTCTCTATATGTTATGCTATGCTCACCATAAGTGTAGCTACCAGTTATAAATGTACTCACCCTAGAATCCTACTATAAGACCATTGACTATATTCTCTATGCTGTGCCTTTTATCCCCATGCCTTATTCATTCCATAACTTGAAGCCTGTGTTTCCTACTCACCTTCATCCATTTTCCCTATTCCTGTACTGGTCTTCCCTCTGGTAACTATCAGTTTGTTCCCTATATTTAGAGGTCTGATTCTTGTTTATTTCTTTATTCACTTGTTTTGTTTTTTAGATTCTACATATGAGTGAAATCAAATGGTATTTGTTTTTCTCATTCTTGCTTATTTCATTTGGCATAATACTTTCCAGGTTCATCCATATTATTACAGATGGCAAGATTTCATCCTTTTTCATGGCTATATAATAATCCACAGTGTATACACACCAAATCTTTCTTATCCATTCATCTATTTATGGACACTTAGCTTGCTTCCATATCTTGACTATTGTGCAGAATACTAAAATAAAAATAGGGATTCATACACTTTTTCAAATTAGTGTTTTTGTTCTCTTTAGATAAATATTCAGTAGAGAAATTATTGGATCATATGGTATTTTTATTTTTAATTTTTGGAAGAACTTCCATATTGTTTTCTATAGTGGCTCTAACAATTTATATCTCACCTACAGTTGCATGAGGATTCCATTTTCTCCAGACTCTTTCCAACATTTTCTAGTCTTTTTAAAATTTTTTTATTTTAGCTATTCTTACAGGTGTTAAGTGATATTTCATCATGTGTTTTCCCTTATATTGTTATTTACATAAGCTTCATTTGAGTGAAAGGGACAGAAGCATTGCTTTAAGCTGAATTTCATGTTAGAAGCTACACTATGAACACTACTCGGGGTTACTACTCTCAGATTAATACTTTTATACCTGATTTAGATAAGTGAATGGCAGTTACTTGCAGAATGAGTAATAAGGCATTTTGGAGAGATTGAAAACAAATCATAAAAACAGGAGACGATCTCACTAAATTTAATTTCATTCTTTAGCCAAAAAGTATATATTTAGCAAATACCATCTTTAAACAAAATTCCATTCCTTAAATTAGTCTTTATTGAGCAACCATCATCACACACACAACACTGTATGAAAGACAATTCTTTGAACTCTGATGGGCTGAAACCAATTTTTAAAGAACTATAAATTCTAGGCATGCTTTTTGTTGTGCATAAGAACTTTATGGACAAATAAAGAGTTGCTAGATTCCACTTTGGAGAGAGATAAAGAGATAGAAATAATTAGAAAGATAAAGAGGGAGAGATATTCTTCTCCTTAAAAAATTAAAGATTTCCCATCTTAGCAAATTATTCATTAATCTTTGATCTCTATATTTGGAAATACATTAGATATTCTTTGTACTCTGCTAAATGTATGCATATTGTTGATGTAGACTGACTTCTTTTTACATGGTCTCATTTTAAATGATACCAAAAAGCACACTTCCCAGATCACCCTATACAAGTAGTCTATCTTCTTTATCTTATTTAAGCAACAAATTTCCATAATGACATCTTACTCTCTTCCTTCATAGCAATTCTGTCATTTTAAATCATCTTGTTTAGCACTTGCTTTTGCCTTTATCTGTCTTTACCTAATGGTCTATAAGCTTTGCAAGCATGAGGATGATGTCTATGTGGTGAAAACTGTAGCTCCAACACTCAGAATATTCCCTCATCCTTTACTAGGCATTCAAGTATTATTTATAGAATGAGTAAACATATTAATACATGAATGAATGAATGAATGAATGACTGCAATGATAAATTGATACCACAGCTCATATTGCAGAGCTGTTATTGTATTTTTTATAATTGTTATATATGAGTCAAAGTATAGGATTCAACTGATTTATTCTATTTTCTGCTAAACTTGTGATGGGGAGCATCTCACCAGATACTCATAGCTCTGAGCTGAAGCAGAATTTCTCCCTTCATTCTGTCTCTGTAAAATTCAGGCTATAGAGAAGCTCTTTCTACACCTTGAGTTTTGCCTTTGGGATTAAATGGAAGAGGTATTCCATAAGTTACCCATCTTTGTTTTTACTTGAGACTCAGATCCCAGAAATTTGACTATTTTAGGTTACATAGTGACATCTATATAGGCATCTACACAGTATGTAGTCAATAAAACTTTTCATTAATAATATTAGTGTATAGTCTATTCATTCTGAGCTCTTAGACACCTGAGCCAAAAGCTATAATTTCATATTTTGCTCTTCTGGGGTTAGATTGGGTGCCTGAGCCTCTCACATCCCTCTCACACACCATAATCCAAGATGATAACCATTTATTCTTTAATGTTTCATGGCCATCTCTACAAGATACGACCATAGGTGACTCTATTATCATATTATCCAACCCCGAAGGGCAAAAAATGAAATTACACTCCATGAAGCCTGCAGGAAAAGGAGCCAGTTAAGATGGAATGTAAATGACTATAAAGTCTTAAATACTGTGGATAATGCCAAGGTGCACTGCTTGTTGTGGGCCACCTTAGAGAAAATAAACTGAAGAAAAGAAAATTAATTTTTCTCATTCAAGAGAAAATGCTTTTCTCACAGGAGCTATGGGCATCCAACATGACTTGCACAAGACGAATTTAAGGAAATCAAGAGAAGGGTATCCAGGGGGAAGAGAAAGCCTTGTTTGCCAAAGCTCAGGTGCCTAGAATAGGCTCAGAATAATTATACTTAATATATATTTAAAATAAAAAATATATTTTAAAATTTAAATTATATTTATATAGGAAATTTTATAAAATTTTATATTTATAAATATGTATAATTTTTTTTTTACAAGAAGTGAGTACTTTTCTCTTTTAGCTGCCCTCTGCTCTGATCTAATCTGCTTCTAGTCACATACTCTTATCCCTTACTCTGTTCCTATTCTTATGGAGTGAATGACAAGGGAAAGTCACATATTGCCCTTAAAAGCTAACATCTTGATTTCAGTAAAGGCATAGAGATCCCTCAAATTGTGAGATTATTCAAGATTTTTATTTCCAGTAGGAGGTGGAATTTCCAAAGCTAGACAATATGTATAATATATAATAAGAACAGAGCTAAGCATCATACTTCCACTCTCATAACTTGATCTCTCAAATATTACCCATTTTCTTTGTGATTTTTATTCTCTGAATTTACAATAGTATGCATAGTTTTAGGGTTTAGAGTTTAAACACCCCTATTTGCCTCTGAGCTAATGTTGAAAAAAAAAAAAAGAATATAGAGCTATTTGAGTCTTCAATGGCCAAAGTATTATTTGGGAACCACCATAGCAGGGAAAAAGCACTTCTATTTTGATAATGAAATTTCCACTTTCTCTCCACCAGCCAAGGAAAAGTTGAGGATTCCAAACTTTCAAAGAAAATAAACTGCAGAGAGCACAAACATATCTAAAGACATTCATGATTTTTCCACAGGTCCCTTATCATCGTTTTCAACTTATGATCGAAGGCTGAATAATTGAGGAGTGGGAAATTTTAATCTATTCATATTTTCAAGTCAGACATTTCTCATTGAAATCTTTATTTTCAACATAACTATATAAGTAATGACCAGTTTCAGTTTAATCAATCAAATTATCTATGTAGACATTTTAATTCAATCAGTAAGACGAGTTCTAACCCTTAGACTAGCCATGATTCAGTGGCCTGAAGTCATGGCTTTTTTATATTCTTGAGTAGTGAAAAAGGAAAGCAAGGTGACTTTCATCAGGATTTGATCCCTATTTCATTTAGAGTTAATCTAAAATTAATTTAAGTTCTTATCCTGGTTCTGTTCTACCTCCTTTGTAACTGCTTAAAAAGTAAAAAGAATTACATTGCTTTAACTTTTCACGGAATCCCAATTTATTGAACAGGTAAACACAGCCATCCTTTAGTGGAACTTTGCTCTGAGTGTCTCCCAACTCCCAGTGTTCTTAAAGACTCTGTTCCAATATGATGCTAGAATACAATGCAGTAACAAAGACTATCCAGGTCAGGGCTCCATGAGCACATGAGTTACAAGGACAACATAGACAAGAGGAAGCAACATTGAACTCCATTAGTTCGTTCATTTGTTCATTTGTTTGTTCGTTAGTTCGTTCGTTTGTTCGTTCGTTCGTTCGTTCGTTCGTTCGTTCCTTCCTTCCTTCCTTCCTTCCTTCCTTCCTTCCTTCCTTCCTCTCATTGTCAGCCATTCAACTTTCAACAACTGACATCATTTGCCTCAATTATTTCATCTGAAATGAGGAGATTGATCATGATCTCACAGAGCTGAAGTAAGGAAAATATATGTAAAAACTTACACTTATTACGCAGTAGAAGAATAGTAAGTTGTTAATATTAGCCTCCAAGACCTTTCAAAGTGTTCCTGACACCTTCCTTTTATCTTCATATAACTAAGGCTTTCCATGCCAGGTTTGCAAAGGTATGGAGTTGGGAGGGAGCAACGGTAGGTGTCCCTGAAATCAAGCAGCAGAAAGCAGGAGTTAAAGGCACGAATTAAACTTGAAGTTACTCTGAGGAGGCCATTCTTGGTGAGGAAGAAAAAGAGAAAGGTAGAGACTTGCTGAGAAAAACTTCTGGTCCCTCAGCTTCCAATTAAGTCTTCCTTAGATCTTTCCAACTCTACTATAGCAGTGCTTTTTGTGCTTTATTGCACAAACAAATCATTTGGGGTTACTGTTAAAATCCAAATTCTGGGGGCACCTGGGTGGCTTAGTCGGTAGGGCGTCCGACTTTCGCTTAGGTCATGATCTCGCGGTTTGTGGGTTCGAGCCCCGCGTTGGGCTCTGTGCTGACTGCCAGCTCGGAGCCTGGAGCCTATTTCGGAGTCCGTGTCTCCCTTTCTCTCTGACCCTCGCCTGCTCACGCTGTCTCTCTCTCTCTCCTAGAAATAAATAAAAATATAAAAAAATAAATAAAAAAAATAAAATAAAATCCAAATTCTGATGTAGAATATCTGGCCAAAGGTGTTGCATTTCCAACAAGTTCCAGCCGAGGCCAATGGTGAGGGCTGTGGATAACACTTTGAGTAACAAAGTCCTACATAACCCTCTGTGATTTGTTGACTGCTTCTCCTACCATATGTACTACCAAAATTACTGCATGTCCCCATATAAGGAGACCAAACTGTGTTCCCAGGAACACTCTAGTGGTTTACTTCCTTTATACATTAGCTCATCTTAATTTCTATGTTTTAAAATATACTTTTTGGGGAACCTGAGTGGCTCACTCAGTTAAGAGTCCAACTTCATGATCTCGCACTTTGTGGGTTCGAGCCCCACTTTGGGCTCTGTGCTGGCAGCTAGCTCAGAGCCTGGAGCCTGTCTTCAGATTCTGTGTCTCCCTCTCTCTGACCCTCCCTTGCTCATGCTGTGTGTGTGTGTCTCTCTCTCTGTCTCTCGGAAATGAATAAAACATTAAAGAAAATCTAGAATATTTATTTTTACATCTCTTTTGGACACTGCCAAAAGATTATTTTCTCCAGTATTTTATCCTGGAAACCTCCAATCTGATCTTGCTGCACTGCTGTCCTTTCTTTAATACATTCATATCAAGGTTTAAATTACACGGCTATTTCTTCTTATTAGACCCTGAAGTTATCAAGGACCCAAAAACTTCATCTGATTTTCTATTTCCCCAGCTTCTAACACTCTTTGTGGCATACTTGAGCACTTTGTAAATATTTGTTTAACTAAATATATAAAGAGCACGCTGAATTTTAAACTCACACCAGGCTGATAAGGCAGTTGAGAATCAGGAAGAATGTCAGTTGTTAATAACAACTTTCTATGCTTTTTACTATGAAATAACACTCAGTCGGCAAAAAGTGACTGTGATAGATGTTTAAAAAGTAATAAAACTATTAAAAAACATAAAATAAATCTTTAAAAAATTATTAACAGGCAGGAGTGGATTATGTTGGAGTCTGTGTGACATGTTCCTTGAGGACATCAGTGAGTCTCTCATACACCCATCCTAATTAGTGTTGAGACATTACAAAGGTTAGGGCATTTGAGTGCTCTCCATCAGTGACTCAGTTCTGTTCCCTGTTTCTGAGGCAATGATTCCCTCAGTTCACTTTCTTTTGTATTTTCCTTTGCAATGTGTTGTCTATGTTCCTCTTAGTGCTCATTAGCTGAGTACCCAAGGGTCTAGGCTTGCTCCTTTGCTTTCAGTCTCCTTTCCCAACTCTGGATAGAAAGAAGAGTGGTAATCTATCATGCAAAGAAAATGATCTCCCATAGTCACCTGTGTACTAAAGAGATATCAGGCCAAGAATATTTCCCTTCATCACATTCAGTGTCTATCCATTATGAATTTCAGCAATTCTTCTCTGGGCTGCAGAGATCTTTCCTGCAAGCCTGATGTTGCTAATGGAAAATTAGGTTTAGAATTCTTCACTGACTTAAATTAATAAGCATAAGATTGAGAAGAAGAGGTATAGAGGTACATTTGTGTTCCTGTTATAACCTCTAAAAAGCATATTCTATTCCCAATATATGAAAGGAACTCAAATTAGAAATTAACATTACAGGTAATATATTTGGGCATTAGGTGTCTAATATGCTTCTATAATCATTAATTATTAAAATTGTCATGTAAAATGAGAACCATTTGTTAACATTTAATATACTGAACATGAGGGAATCAGTAGTAATAAATGAAGTTGGTTAGATGCTAATGAGAAGAGCTGAAGAGTGATAGGGGCACTGTCATTACTACCTTGTCAACAAAGAAGGCCCTTCTGTACACTGACATTTACCACTGCAAAATGGGAAAGGGCTGGTGCTATTATAAATAGCCAATGAAAATAAGTTAATTATCTTTCTTTAGAGACAATCCTTTTATTTGATTAAATTATATAAAAACATTTATATTTTTCTATACACTTATTGTAGAAAATTAAGTGTATGTAATTTTTACTATTTAACATTGAAATAAAACTCCATGAGTCTACAATGTAAGACAACAGCTAAATGTATGTAGAAATAGAACCAAATGAGTTTGGATTTCCAGATTTTTTTTTAAATGTTTATTTATTTCTAGGAGACAGAGAGAGAGACAGCGTGAGCAGGGGAGGGTCAGAGAGGGGAGTCACAGACAAACAGGCTCAGGCTCTGAGCTGGCAGTCAGCACAGAGCCCGACGCTGGGCTCGAACGAACCGCGAGATCATGACCCAAGCGAAAGTCGGACGCTTAACCGACTAAGCCACCCAGGCGCCCCTGGATTTCCAGATCTTTATAATGCAGAGTTTCATTGTTATCAAGAATGTTTTCTGGGGCGCCTGGATGGCTCAGTCAGTTAAGCATCCCACTTAGGGTCGGGTCATGGTCTCACGGTTGCTGGGTTCGAGCCCAAAGTCAGGCTATGTGTTGACAGCTCAGAGCCTGGAGCCTGATCAGATTGTGTCTCCCTCTCTCTCTGCCCCTCTCCCACTCACACTCTGTCTGCCTCTATCTTTAAAAAATAAATAAAAATGTTAAAAATTCAAAAAAAGAATGTGTTCTAATTATGAACAATGTAATATGTCATCCAATTCAGAGAAATGCATAGTAAGGCACTTTTGGCTTACCACAATGTATGAATTATGGGGTAGTTTCTAATAAGAATAGACTACTGCATGTAGGTAGAATTTAATACGTTATAAACTTACCTATTTAAATAATTGGAAACCTGTATCAAACTTTAAGAAGCTCTATGCTAAGCACTGATTGTACATTTTCTAATTCAATTCTTATAATAGCCCAATGAATTTGATCCATCTTTTATCCTCATTTTAAGGCTAAAGAAACCAAACCCAGTCACCCAAGGCAAATCAGCTATCAGTGCAGAAAATCATACATGATGTCTTTTAACATTCGGTTAAAATCGTTTCTATGAAAATTGTTAAACCAAAAGATTTCTATTTGTTTGTTTCTGATTTTATGAAATTCTTTAAAATTAAAGCAGATTTCCTATTAAGAACGAGACTGAAAATTGTTAGGAAACAACTTAATAAACACAATTTTTGTACTTTGGCTTTGGTTTCTTCATTTAAAGAATAAATATTTTAGCCAAATCTAAAGTTCTTTGCTGCTACCTATACAAATTCTTAGCTATCAAAAAAAAAATCACAAATGGAGGATGTCCAAATTTTCAAAATTCAACAGTAATTTGGCCAACACCAAGTGTTCATACTGTTTCCAAATATTATGGAGGAGGACTTTATTATATAATGGTAAAGACTGGACTAGAACAAATGTACCATTTAACTTCACATCAAATGTTAGATGGCATTACATCTAAATCTTGTTTTTCCAATCTATTTATTGTATTTTCTATCCATGTTATTTTTAGTGATTTGTTATCAGTGGGATGTGATGGGGGGAATTAATGCCATGTATAATAAATATGCCAAAAGAATCTTAACTTATTTTTGAAAAGAATCTTGGCATGCCTGGGTGGCTCAATTGGTTAAGTGTCTGACTTTTGGTCTTGGATCAGCTCATGATCTCATGGTTTTGTGGGATTAGGCCGCATGTCAGGCTCTATGCTGACAGTGGGGACCCTGTTTGGAATTCTCACTTTCCCTCTCTCTCTGCCCCACCCTTGCTCTCTCTCTCTCTAAATAAATAAACTTAAACACACAAAAAACTTATTTTAAATGAATTTTTTATATAAATACAAAGCCCACGTGCATTAAATTAAAAGAAATTTTGGATATCAAAGACAACACACACAGCACCTGGCACATGTAAGTTGCTGAATAATTACTACTGTCCATTTCTCTTTTTTACATCACTCTTCCAAGAAGTTTAGTTAAATGGGGCAATGAACTAATATTATCTTTGTATAGTTTTCATTTATTAAAGCACACTGACATTGGTAATTTGATATCTCCTCAGACTTTACTTTGATATGAATGTTACACAGTCTCTGTTGGCTCTTCCAGGGCTGGGGAAAATTAGTAGTCATTTGGACAATCACTTTTACAGGGTTCAAATATAGAAAATAATCTCATAGGGGAGTTCTATTGTTAGTTTCCTGAGGAACCTCCACACTGTTTTCCAGAGGGGCTGTACCAGTTTACATTCCCACCAACAAGGGGGAGAAGGGGGGAAATGGTGGGGGAAAGGGAGAGAGGCAAACCATGAGAGACTCTTGAATGCTGACAAAAACTGAGGACTGATGGATGTGGGGGAAGGGGGAATGGGCATGGAGGAGGACACTTGTGGGGATGAGCACTGAGTGTTATGTGGAAACTAATTTGACAATAAACTATTTGTAAAAAAAAAAAAAAGAAAATAATCTCAAACTTTTTTTAAAAAACCAGAGTCATTTTTACTGTATTCTGCCCTGTAGGTAGTCCTGTCCTTTAGATGTTTGCTGACCTAATGACTAATTAATATCAAAGAAGACTCTAACGACTTCATAAAGGTCAACCACTTAACACCATCAAACTTCAAAAGACCCTCCTAGTGCCTATGAGTCCCCACTGAGGGACAAGGACAGAGAAAGAGTATGTTCAGGTTAACAGAGTCCTTTAGCAACACTATCCCTGGCACCACTAACACTGGCAATGATAGGATCTAGGTTATTGCTTCTTCAATTTGAGTGTGCTTCACAGTCACTGGGCAACTCATCACTAATTTTGATTCTATGGTTCCATCTCTAGAGTTGCTGACTAAGTAGATCCAAGGTGGGTTCTAGATATCTTCATTTTTCATAAAACTCCTAAGAGATTCTAATATAGACTGTTTAAGAAATACACTTTTGAAGGTACACATAGCTAGACTCAGTCTGAAATAACCGAAGAGGAAAGGAGGAAGAAAAAAATGTTACCTTCTTGCTTTCTTCACCCTAAACACTCTTATTCCAAAATCTTATAAAGAATATGTTTTTCATTGGGTTTTGCTTGTTCCATCTTACTTTTTCCAAAGACTCTTACCTCTGTGGAGGGCTTGGAGAACATGATTCTTATGGACTGTCATCTCTTTAGCCTCTAACAGATACAGTGAGTGACGTGACAGTGGCTGAGATTTGGGAGAACTGTAGTCCAGGAAATTTGACAAGCCAAATTTGACTTTCCTGCCCACTGGATAAATGCAGTAGGGTTCTCTTTACAGCTTCTCTTATTGAACTGCAGGACAATCTCTTTAGTAACTTGTCCCTTGGTCATCAGACTCAAAACTAGAGGAAGTTCATCCTGCAAACATTTTCCTCAAACCTCTTCATCCCTCCACAGATGGTCTTTTACAGTCTCTTCTCTCCTGCTCCAGGCATGATACTGGGACTTGTGAAACTCCTGGTAATCTGAAGACTGGAAAACAGGCAGGGAAAATAAAATTTGCTCTTTTTCTTTTATTTTTAATTTAAGCAGTGCTCCAATTCCCACTGAGGGGACTGTGTGCATTGCTGACAGAAATGTGAGAGAAAAAGTCTAAGAGGAGAAAAGAGTTAATAGATTTTATCTGCCATTCCTCCAGAGGTGTGGACTGCCACCCTCCTTTGGTGCTAAACCTCAGAAAACATGCTGAAGGAAGCTGACAAGGCCCTTTGAAGATGTTTTCATTGGAGTGGAGCGGCTGCAGTGGCACCCCTAAGTGGCACTTCTGTGTACACATCAAGTTATAAATATGCAAATTGAATCACTGGGTGCCACTAGCCCAACCATTCACAGTAGAGTGATTATCAGCTGACATATTTTGCTTTAAGTCCTATCATCCATCCATGATGAGATGGGGAAGGGAGCTCCCAGGATTCCTCTTGCACAGGTAAAGGTGGTATTTTGTAAAGCTTCCAGTACTTTGCCAAGGCAAGGAGAAGAGGTGGATATGACAGACAACAGCCCTAATTAATTAGAGGTCAAGGAGTTTACCAGGTTGGGGCAATCCTACCAAGAGTGGGACTAGCTGTAGACTTTTTAGAACATCTCTACCTACAGAAGCAGTGTAACTAAAACTTGGTGTTTAGGTAGACTGGCTGTCTAGGAATCATCAGGAGCTTGATAAAACTACAAATTCCCAAATTCCCTTCCTCACAATTTTGTTTCAAATGTTTAGAGTGGGGTCTTGAACTTGATAGGTTTATCATGCTCCCAAACGGTGAGGAGTTGCAGTTATTGTTGAGAACCACAGTAAATAAATCAAAGCCATAGAGAGTTCTTCCAGAACCCACATCAACACTTGAATTACAGAGATTTTAAACATGTCTAAAAATTGACATTGTCCCATGAAGAAGTAGGAAATCTACTCTCACTGAACCTGGGCTAAATTTAGGGTACACAAACAGCTCCACCACATAGAGTACAGAGGGAGAGACACTAAATGATTTCTAAGTGTAGGTCATAAAAGCTGATACAGCTTCTGCTTAATTCTCTTAAGACACTTGTCTTCAGAGCCCCAATTCACCAGGTGAGGTCTTAGACTGCTGTGCTCACATAAAGGCATAACTAACTGTAGTTGTTTAGGCTAACTGACCCAGCTGAGGAACCAGGCAATAGCCAGCATCAATGGCCATATACCTAAGTGAAGATTCCTATATACATTACTAGCCCCTTACTTTTGACCCCCAAGCCATCAAGTCAACCTCAGCTTTGGGTCTTCCCACTAGAAGTCCCAGATATTGTGAAGCAAAATCAAGCTATCTTAATTAGACCTGGCCCAAATTCCTGATCCCCAGAGTCTTGGACATAGTGGTTGTTTTACAGTGCCAAGTTGTGTAGTAGAACATACAACATGGCTATAAATCATTTAAATGATTTTTAAGGCACTGTAGGCAGAACAGGGATTATAGAATCCAACAGTACTAGTTTTGTCTTTCAATTATCTTTGTCGTTCAGTTAAAACCTGTGTAAAACCTGAGAAGATCAGATTCCTAATGTGTAAGCAGGAGAAAGAAGTATATCTCAAATTGTAGTAAAGATTGAAAGAGGCAATGTGTAAGAATGCACCTGGCACAGTGTCTGTAATATCATTAGAATTTAATAATTATTGCTACTATCATTTTATTATTATTGTTGACATTGTTGTAACTAATTATCAAACACCTTAGGTATCTCAGTGAAGATCAAAGCCATTATCCCTTATAACTGAGGGGAAAAAAATAGAACATGTCCAAGTCATGGTAAAGAAATCTTATGATAAAAGGAGGATTTCAGAATATGCCCTACCCAACATATCCATTATACAGATGAGAAACTATGTTGAAATATTTTTTCCAGAACCATGAATCCAACATTTTCCAACATAGGACATTTTTTAATGTTAAGAAAGTAAACGAAAACACTGAACACTCATGTGATAGTATTTATTTTAGGGAAAAAAGGCCATGTTTTGTTACTAACCATACTTCTATATAACATATTAATAATAACAGTGTATATTTATCATACAGCCTACAGAAAATACTCTGCAAATACAGATCCAAAGCTCTATAAGAATAAACGTCTTCATTGCTTAGTAACACTTACAACCTTGGAATTCTTATGACAAATTGGTGTTTCTCTCCAATTTCTCAAACTAGACTCTCCAAAAGTGATACTCTATAACCACACCCAATTAGAAACATGTTTTGTAATTTTCTTTGGCTCTTAATAGAATGGAAATGTTTCTGATAAGCTCTGTACACATCATCACTGGTGCTCCTATAAGAGAAGCTAGTATGATTATTTGTGTGGCATATGGAGGAAAGAGAAGCTAAATGATCCTTTTAGGGATCCAGATGGCCTCCAAGTAACTGAGATAATGACACTTAAACACTTTGAACAGTGATTTTTGTTTCAACAACTCCAAATTATGGATGGGTAATATGTAGTCTCTATGAAAATATGAGAGCATTAGAAAACTCTCAAAAATTTCTATTAACAAAATAATTCCAATCAATTCATCTACTTCAAAATTTTCATTATGTATGAAAATAGTGCTAAACAATATTTTTCTTTAGGGGGTATTCTTAGCTTAGGTCCTAATAAATCTCTTTAAAAATGACCTGGAAGAAGGGTTATTTCCATTATGTTAATGATCCCCTAGGTAAGGAAAGAGTGGAAATGGCTCATTAATGGAACTTGCAGGTGATAAGTTAAGATGTACGGCAGGAACAGTGAAGCTACTAAGATGTTACATAAATGGACCTGGAGAGGGTAGTGATATGAGTCAAAAATAACAAAATGAGATTCAGCTTAGAAAAATGAAAACCAATACGTCTTCAGCAAAATAATTCAATGGGCAGGATAAACCTGGAGAGTAGTAACACTGACAGAGACCCGGAGCCGATAATGGAGGACAAATTAGATATCAGTTTGCAATGTAATATGGCTGCCAAAGGGGCTGATGCTATTTTCAACTGAATATAGTGACCCATTATGTTGGGACAGAGCAAAAATATAGAGAAATAACTCCCACTTTCCTTAACCCTGGTTAGGCTAAACTACTGCCAGGCTTCCTGATACCTGAAATGTGGTGAGAAATTGAACTGAGAACAGAGGATAGCCCTGAAATGATTAAAGAAATGGAATGATGTATTTATTGGGAAAAGATTAAAGGAGCTAAACATGTATTGTCTGGATAAGCAATGACAAACAGGGCTAGGGCGGCAGTAAGACAGCATTTGAAAGTTGTAATTTTCCTCAGGAGAAAGGGCTATATAAATGTAAAATAATAGCAACAGTATTAAAATGACATGGGAAAGTGTGTAAGAGGGGATAGTGTGGCCTTAGTACATGGCTAATATTTGAGATCACTTCCTGACATCAGCTTTTCACGGTTGCTATACTGTTGTTGGAAAGTACTGGACAGCTCCTCTTCTCAATCTCATGGTAGACAATTGAACTAAATTGTTACTGGGAACAATTAAATGTTGTGGACATATTTTTAGTGCTTTTCTTAACATCAGCTTCCATTACCGTATTCTTCAATCAAAATTTAATCTACTTATCCTTATTTCTAGAATCCGTATCAAATCTTGCTTTTGCTTATCTATCTCTAGGAACACAATCTTTTTTTCTTCTTCTTGTAAATGTTTATTTATTTATGAAGCAGGGTGGGGGGAGTAAGGGGCAGAGAGAGAAGGAGAGGGAGAATCCCAAGCAGGCTCTGTGCTGTCAGGGCAGAGTCTGATGCAGGGCTCTATCTCATGAGCTGTGAGATCATGATGTGAGCTGAAATCAAGAGCCAAAAGTGTAACTGACTGAGCCACTCAGGGGTCCCTTTGAGGAACTCTCTCCTAAGTCAAACAATAAAGAAAATGGAAAATCTGAACCAATTCATACTAAGATGTTATTCTGTGAGAGAAAAAATTAATATATTTCCCAAATATAGGCCTAACAACATATTTTGTCCTACAGAAAATTCTCTGTCCAATAGATGAAGAATATGCTTTGATATGAACCATCCCTGCACCCTTCAAATCACTTTCCCTAAGCTTTCTAGTGGGGAACGCTGATATTTGAAGGTGCCCCCTGCACCACTTCAAGCTGCTAAAATAGCTGCAGCATAGTCTTGGAGATGGAATAGACTCGATTTAATAGATGTTTGGGGTTTTAATGCAAAACCCCAAACATCATGCGCATGTGACATGCTTTATGACATATGAAACTATGTGGGTGGAATTTTCATGCAGCTACAATAAGCCAGGACATGCTCTATTGGAAGCATGGATGTAAGAGAAATATAACTTAGCTCCCTTCCAGCTCTAACATTCTATGACTCTATAATTCAATGACTGAGGATCATTTTCATGATTCAAGAGTCAATATTAATGAATTTTTTCCAAAATGAAAAAGTGAGGGAGAAAAGTGAGAGAGAGATGAAAAGTTGTTCCATTAGGTGTTAAGTATTTAAGATACCAGGAGATACAATTTGGGAACAAAGTAAGCGATAAAGTATATAGGGTTAGCAAACAAAGAGGGTGAAATTAAAAGAAAAAAGAAAAGACTGCAGTGACCATTCATCACTGATCCCTGGAGTGGAAGGGAGGCAAATGTGAAATTACTGCACCTACTTGTGATATATTTGGAAAGACAGGATATCTTGCTCAGGGGAAACTTTAAGGAGTCAGACATCTGCTGTAGAGCAAACACAGTGAAACATGGGTCACTAAAGAGCCCCTAAGTTACAAGGAGGACAGGTTTGTGACCCTACAAGTAAGCAATGCAGACAAGAGAAAAAACCCACTCTAGATCTATGACTGACTTGCCTAAAGGGATTGATGGGGAATGGGAAAGCAGTGTAATAATCACCAGGGTCCACTTGTTATTTATATTCTAATAGTAAAGAAGATAGCTTCTTAGGTTTCAGGTAATTTCCTAATACAAGAGCTTTAATGGAAACAAAGATAGTCACCTAAGGCAGACAGTTTAGCCAAACACGGTCAGTAAAATGTATTGTGCTGTTTATAAAATGGCCTGTACTGTTGGCCAAAGGCAGTCTTTATGATAGATTCAAGTCACTCAGGGTTTACCGATATTATGGCTCCCTGTATGGATTATTAGAAACCAAACACAAAACCTCTTTTAGCTATGTCTCATAAATTAGTTTAGCTTCCAAGAGTTACACCCTAGGTCAACACCACAGAAGTCAAAGACAGGATGCAGGTAACTCTGAAATACAGAGACAGGCAAAATTAGCGAGCCTGCAGCCTGTTTTTGGTTTCAACTGTATATAGGTAGGGATTCATCAGCCATCTGATTTCTCTAAATAAACCTGCATAGTTTTCAATTAAAGCATCACTAAATAGACACTGTAAGAGCATAAGTTCACTATTCACGAGTAGGTAAAAATCTACATAATATGTAGTATACAGTATATGTAGTATATAAACTATATAATATATGAAAATCAGTAATAGTTGTGCAAAAAAGTAACATTTCAAGAACTACAAGGATTTGAACTGTAGAATGATAACCTCATCATGTAGGTATCAAAAATAAACAAGCAAAAAATTATGAGGGTCCTGTGACTACATTTGAGTAATGGTATTACCATCCCCCATTCAATGCCAGGTAGTTTTGCCACATGGCTTGGCTATAAGTATTAGGTCATATTATGTGCTGCACTTTTTGTCCAAGTCATCTGTGATTTCATGGATATAGACAAGAGACATGTATAAAGATTTAAATGGAAGAAAGATTGTAAATTTGTAAAAGGAAAAGTAAATAATTCAGAATTCCCCCAGTCATGTATGGCTTGTGGGACAAGATAAGTCCAAATGCAAAGTGTAACTGATTGACAGCAATAGTGGAGTAGGCGGATAAACATACTGCAACTCATTATAGACCTGCAGAGAGATTTGAGAAACCCTTTGATAGAGAAGATATTATTATACCTATAAACCTAAATTAACCATACTGTATTTACTAAGGAAACCTCTACTCTAGCCTCTTCCAAAACAACTCCTGTAATTGTCACATCTGAAACTTATCTAATGCTAACATCTATAAAATATATATATATATATATATATATATACATATACATACATACATATATATATACACACACATATATATACTGTTTAGCAATCAGCTCAAAGCCAAGTCTAGTTAACTCTAAAATTTCTAGCAGAGAAGCAATGACAACAGATAGAGTTCCTTAAAATCACTTATACCCCACTCTCTGATTTCTATATTATTCACTTTAGGTGTTCCTTGAAACTTGCTTTAATTTCTTTTAGGCTGTAAGCAAATAGATTGTGATACTTGTATCTGTATGCCCAAACATGTATGTATGTATGTATGTATGTATGTATGTATTTTATTTGTTCTACAGATATCTACTTAACACACAATTATATGTTAGGCACTGTACCAAGTACTATGGATAAAACCATAAGCATGGTCTTTCTTCTAATGGAGATTACCATCTATCTGCCTGCTCTGTTTGATGAGGCAAGATTTTTTAAAACCAAATAGCAACCAAAAAGAAAGAAAAAAGCAGCCAATTCATTAAAATATGGAGAAGGTGGCTGGGAAATATGTAGCTATGGAAGGAAATATGTAGCTATGACTTGTGAGAGGTCAACCTTCTAATTCTATTTTTTGTCACCATCATTATTACTATAGTTATGAAATATTTTTTATTATTGTAAAATTAAAGAAATTAGAATTCTGTAGGACTGTCAACCCTCAGAACAGGGGTCACATGGAGAAATGAGAATAAATAGACACCTGCCCCAAGGTTCAAGATTCAGGGTACGTCAATCTTCTCTTTTCTGTAAATGAACAGAGAAAAAACTACCTTATGTGAATGACAATCATTGAAATGGGATGTCTCTAGTGACTTGCAGGAACAGGCAAATTGGGATGGATATTCAGTTACAGTGTATAATAAAATTGTGCTCACAATTTCATTAATTTCCATAATTTTAATTTTAGATATTTATTCCTCCCCCAACATGTTAACATAATGTTATTTTTTAGAACTTCTGTTTGTTTCTTTAAAAAAAAATTTTTTTTTTGCTTTTGTTTGGTCCAAGGAAGAAGAAACAGTGTTTTGTTAACACATAAGTACCTAGGTCAGTTGCTGATCCACTATTGAGCCTAAAGGAGCTGGTATAACTATGTGATGAAAAAGCAAAATAAAACAGAGAATGAAGAAACAGAATAGGCGATAGTAATAACTATTAATTGCTTCCTACTGGAGTGTTTCTTTACTATGAATATCATACATGGCGAATAAGTAAATATGATATAACATAAACATAATCTAATGGAAGAATGAATTTTGAAGTGAAATGAAGGGAGAAACCAGGAAGTGTTCTATGCATTAAAACATCTGAACGTACATGACAAAAATTAACACACATCTTTGAAGGGTTAGACTATGGAACTTTAGTCAAAATTTTTAAAAAATTAACTTTTAATTGCAAACAACCATATATCCATAGTTAAGCATTTCATGGAGTTGGGTACTGCTTTGCATTGTTAGATGTTCCTATTAATGACATTTTAAAATTTTATGTGCACATGTATGCCAAATGAGTCCCCTCCCCACAAAAACAAGAGATTATTTATTTCTTAAGGATTAGTGGCTGCACGGATGTCCTCTCCCTTATTAGATATATATCTAGATACAATTAGAGTTCTAATAATTGTCTATAGTTTGCATGAGTATCTGTGGATCTTTGGAGATGGTCCCCACTATTATTTGTATTGTTATTAATAATCATTATGAATCACATAATTTTAGAGATGAAATGATCCTTACAAATCACTGTATAACACCTTCATTTTGCAGAGGAGGATAGTGAGAACCAGAGAGGTTATATGTATTAACACATGTCACAGGAGGTATTTCAGGCATCTTGGAATGTATTAATTCAACAAACATTCATTAAGTACCTACGATGTATTGGATTTGATTGCACACATATCCAACAACAGTAATCTTCTGATCTATTTTCAAGTATATCTGTCTTTTCCCCAATACTTTTATTTATTTTTTAAAATATTTTTAGTTTCTTTCTTTATTTATTTATTGAGAGAAAGAGAGAGCAGGGGAAGGGCAGAGAGAGAGGGAGAGAGAAAGAATCTCAAGCAGGCTCTGCACTGTCAGTGCAGAGCCCAATGAAGGGCTCAAACTTACAAACCATGAGATCATGACCTGAGATGAAATCAAGAGTTGGATGCTTAACTGACTGAGCCACCTAGGTTCCACATTCTTGATACTTTAAATCTATATTTTCATATTACACAACAGAGTAGATTAAGTTATATAAAAAGCCTCTCTACACTCAAGATCAGTTCCCAAACATGATAAGTAAACTAATAAAAATTATTTATACATAGTTTTGAAAAATAGCCAAGTGGTGTTCTTAATTTATGTTGATACTAAAACACAAAAAATCAACTTTCCACAAAGGCAGGGATAATCCAGAGTATAGCTAGAATAATTCATGGTAAATCCATTTTCTTTAAAAATTTTTTTTAATGTTTATTGACTTTTTAGAGAGAGAGAGCATGAGCTGTCAGCACAGAGCTGGACATAGGTCTCGAACTCATGAACCATGAGATCATGACCTAAGCCGAACTCAGATGCTCAACCAACTGAGCCACCCAGGTGCCTCAGGATAAGTACACTTTCTGATTTTGTTTAGAGCTATGCACTGAGCACTAATGTGCTGATAATTTTATAAACACATGATAGAATAAAATCATGGTAAGAACAGGTTTTCCTTCTATTCCTCTTGGCTCAGGCTGATGAAGCCAGACCCCTGCTGAAATCCTGGAAGTAAGCTCTTAATTACTGCCCGTTTCCACTTGTCCAGAAGTACTGCATCGCTTCCTTTCTCATAGGTAAGGCCTCTGTGCCTTTAGTCCAGCCGAGTCGGGCTTTGGGACACCTCAGGCCGGTGGGGGTTCATTCACACTGGGGTGGGGACGGTCGTGTTGGAAGCCTTAATTACACCATATTAAGCCTATAATCTGATGTGATTTCTGACTTTTTGGCACTTGTCAAAATGCAGTTTTCCTTTTTATTTTTTATTTTCCTTGGTGCAGATGATTAAAGTCTTCCCTGTTTATTTGGTGCAATGAAGTATAGCAGATAAAATGGGGAAAGGGGAAATTATCACCTTCAACAAGATTAATTTTTAAATGTTTTTATATATATTTGGAATTGTTAAATTGGTTTTGCTGAAACAGAATTTCACCCTTAAGATACTATCTGAATGTTGGTTTCAATAAAGGCTCTTGAAATTGTTAAAAAAAAAAAAAAAAATTAAATGAGCTTCATTAAATGAGCTCTGATGATGAAGACCAATCTTTGGATGGTGTATATAGAACATGCCTCTTCATTCCTAAGCTTACCCTTAACTTGCCTTGACATTTTCACAGTTGGTAGGTCAGTCAAATGACGTTTCAGAAAACAAATGCTGGCTCTCTTTAGACTTACAGGCAGGTTCATTTAGGCAGAAGTTAATAGTCAGACAGTAACAACATGTTTGCAGGGAATGGACACTAACTATAGTTGAAGTATCTGATTCCTTATATCAGGATACCCTTTCATCCTTTCTCCTTTTTATTATGCTTTTCAATCTCTCTCTCTCTCTTTCTCTCTCATTTCTCTCTCTCACTCTGCCTATCTCTGTTTGTGTCTGTCTCTTTCTCTCTGCCTTTAAACTATTTGGATATGTCTGTGGGGTGCCTGAGGTGGCTCAGTTGGTTAAGCATCAGACTTTGGCTCAGGTGATGATGTCATGGTTCGTGGGTTTGAGCCTCACATCAGGCTCTGTGCTGACAGATAGCATGGATTCTCTATCTCCCTCTCTCTCTGGCCCTCCCCTGCTCACGCTGTCTCTTTCTCTCTCTCAAAAATAAATAAAAACATTTTAAAAAATAAAAATATTTGGATATACTTATTTTCATGGACTGCAAGATTTTCTATTCTAGAAATTACCTGTACAAAAGGTTTTTAAATAAAAACTGAAGGTGGTAGAGGGATGCCTGGGTGGCTCAGTCAGTTAAGAATTCAACTTTGGCTCAGTCTTGATCTCACGGTTTGTGAATTCAAGCCTCGAGTTGGGCTCTGTGCTGACAGCTCAGAGCCTGGAACCTGCTTCAGATCCTGTGTCTCCTTCTCTCTCTGCCCCTCCCATACTCATGGGTCTTTCTCTCCCTCATAAATAAATAAACTTAAAAAGAAAAAGAAATAGCAGGTAGTAAGACAGTACAAAAAGGGCAAGCAGAGTCCAAACCAACAGAACAAGACCATTGTTCCATGGCCCATACATACTAGAACCCAAGCAACTCATGGCAAACTTCGAGTCTTTGTCTCCTATTTAAATCTTAACAATTAGAGGATGAAATATTATAATTTGAAAATGGAGGAATAGAGCAATGTGTAAAAATGGAAAAATAACAAATGAGAGAAGGAAAGAGGGACAGACAATAGCATACATGAAGTAAATGAGATAGAAAATATTACTGTCCATCACTTTTACAATATTTTTTCTTTTTTTTTTTTTAAATTTTTAATGTTTTATTTATTTCTAGGAGAGAGAGAGAGACAGCGTGAGCAGGGGAGGGTCAGAGAGATAGGGAGTCACAGACTGAAACAGGCTCCAGGCTCCGAGCTGGCAGTCAGCACAGAGCCCGACACCGGGCTCGAACCCACGAACCGCGAGATCATGACCTAAGCGAAAGTCGGACGCTTAACCGACTAAGCCACCCAGGCGCCCCTTACAATATTTTTTCACAAGTAGACTTTGAAGCATATATGTAAGAAAAGTAAACAATGAAAGTCTATGATATACAGAATGGTCATTACATCTCAGCTTGCATAGAAAGGTCTTGTTATACACCTGTTACCCAGAATAACTACTGGTAGCACTCTGTCCATTTTCAAAAGTTTCACAGTTTGAACAAATTATATGGTTACCTAAAGGACAGAAATTTCTCATAATAGGTTGGCAATATGAAAAGTGAATAAATTTTCTTTCATTTCTCATTCATAGCCCAGTGTTTATACTAAAGACCTATGTATTAAAAGATCATATTCTCTTCATACCTGAATAAAATGGGTTTGATAGCAGTTAGAATAAATTCATCCAAATTGCATTCCTGTAAACTTCTCAATGGTGGACTAAGTGAATCCCTAGTCCAGTACCAACACACCAACATCCAAAGTATACTTAGCATTATGACCCAACTGACATATGTTAAACTTCATTTCTCTTTAATAAAGCACCTGTCATTCAAGGTTTGGTTCTTCCTATTCTATGTAAAGGAAAGGGCAGTGGTGGTTAGAAATAGCTCTGTTCCTAGGAATAGGCATCTTTTAATTTCTGTATCCCCAGTAATAAATTAAAGGTACATAACTTTACCAGTTATGTAGCCAGTAGCAATTAGCCTCCACTCCCATTTCATTGAAGGCATTTGCTGCAGGCATTTTTACTGATAGAACAATGTAACCAAACCAGTATTCATTCCTAGCCACTGGAAGCTATTTTCAATAACATCTTTTCTTTTGATCCTTTACTTCTGTAAAATTTTAAAAATTAATAAAATGACATGAAAACATCATAAATTTATCGATGAGGATAAAGGACAACAGACACTTATTGTCTGTGACAGCATGAACTCTAAAACTTGTTTGGTAATTAACTGGCAATAACTATTACATTTAAAACATGTTTACTTTTAATAAACCCATCTCATTTTTATAATCAGCATTAAATTGTTAAGAGAGCAGGTTCTGGATGTAGACTGCTAGGGCTTGAATATTAGCTCAGCCTCTTAGCTGAAGTGTGGCTTTGGGCAAGTAACTCCCTCTATCTCAGTCCCCTGCACTGTGTTCACTGTATAGAGATAAAAACTAAACCTATTGTGTGGGATTGTGGGAAAGAATAAATGAATTAATGCATATAACATGCTCAGAAAAGTTCAAGCCTAAAAGCAATCAATAATTTAGCTGTTATTATTATGAATTAGAAGTGAAAGAACCAGCTTTCATAAAGATAATATTGGATAATATTGAAAATATATTACTTCACAATGCAAAAACTGTATATTCATCAATATGAGAATGGTTACGTATACTATACAATCCACGATACAATATTGTGGAATATTATATACATTAGAAAATGTTTAAATGACTTAGTTGTGTATCTATTGTTTTTGCTGGATTGCTCAGCACAAGAAGCAAACTGCAGACCTCATTTGCTCAGTATTATCCCACTTTTTGTTTGTTTATTTATTTTGAGAGAGAAAGAGAGAGTGAAGAGAGGAGGGATAGAGAGGAGGAAGAGAGAATCCCAAGCAGGCTCTGTACTGTCAGCTAAGATTCCTACTTGGGGATTGATCCCATCCCACAAACCATGAGATCATGGTCTGAGGCAGAATCAAGAGTCTAATGCTTAAATCATCTTAGTCACAAAGGTACTCCATCATCCCAATTTAAAAAAGAAAAATTACCATCCCCAAAGAAATTCTCTCTTTATATATATTAATATTAATCCTACAAATAGGATGCACTGAATACTATGCTAATACTATCAAACAGTAATACAACACTGAATTACAGTAATAATAAAAAGAGACATGAAGGGCGCCTGGGTGGCTTAGTCGGTTAAGCATCCGACTTTCGCTTAGGTCATGATCTCGCAGTTCGTGGGTTCGGGCCCCGCGTCGGGCTCTGTGCTGACTGCCAGGTCAGAGCCTAGAGCCTGTTTCAGAGTCTGTGACTCCCTCTCTCTCTGACCCTCCCCTGCTCACGCTGTCTCTCTCTCTTTCCTAGAAATAAATTTAAAAAAAAACATTAAAAAAAAGAGAGAGACATGAAATTTCACCCTCAAGAAGCTTATCTGGGACTACCTCTCCCCAAAAAACCCAAAAAAACAAGTGAAGAAGTAAAATATACAGTATATCCAATAGCAATAAGTGCTATAGAAGAAAAAAAAATCAAGTAGTATAGTTGCACATAGAGAGCCCCTGAGGAATCAATGGTGGTTGGTAGGATCCTAATGTTAAATGGGGTGGTCAGGACAGGCCTCACCAGGTTTAAAAAAAAAAAAAAGACTAATTCTAATAAAGCAGACTTCTAAGATGCATAAAAAGGTAAAGTATAATTCTATGGTTTCTAACTGTGTGCATATATTTGTATATTATTATGAACATTAAGGAATGTGAAAAAGGAGAATATAGCAAGGCACTATAGTTAAATACTTCAGGGAAGATAGAGATTGGAAGGAAACAAGATTGAGGGAGGCTATTAATGTCTTCTTTATACATTTTTTATTGGTGCAAATGTTATTTTTGACATTAAAATAAGAAAATTAGAGCAAATAAGTAAAAAACAGCAAATGGGAGCTAAAAAACACCAAAAATCAGATGAATAAATTTCCTGTCATAGCACATAGTAGGTGCTCAGTAAATACTGGGGGACCTGAAATATAAATATGTCTTCGTATCATTCAAGTACTCTCCAATGCTTGACAGATAAGGCAACTGAGGCCTATAGAGATGAAATGTTGGCTAAAGGCACGAAAGTTTTAACTGATAACATTATGTATTCTATGTTGACTTCTCTGTAGGGTATGTAGGTATAGATTTGCCTTAGTTTTTTGTTTTTGTTTTTTGTTTTTTGTAAAGAAATTTGGTCTTATAACTCTGAAGACTGCCTGAAAGTCTATTGAAACCATTGCACCAAGGAAGGAAGGATTTGGGAGTTTGGGTCTGGGGGAGGAGAATATAAGGACTGCATTGTTGATGGTGAAGGCAGCACATTGACTGTGTCCTACATGCAATACAACTAATTTGTTTGAATTTTGCCTTTCTGTCTTGCCGACACCCTACTTTCCATTGGACATGCTGTTAAACAACATCAACAAAATGATCAAAAGCTAAACATCTGAAGGGTGAAGGAAGAGAATGAGAACACCTCAGCAGCATCAGTCCCTGAATAATGGAAAGGTGGCTTCAGCATCTGACAGGGAAATTGCACAGAGGGTTGGCCTTTGCTGTGTTAGGAAAGGATTCTGAAGAATTTTCCAGAGTCAGCAGCATATGTACATACGTAGCCATCCATCCTTAGCTCTCACATTATTTATAATTATGTTCTTTCTCAGCTGAATAAAGTTAGAACATGTCAGCCTAGACTAAGCACTTTTTCTAATGATTAGAAGAATACTCCAACTACAGACTAAATGGCAGTGATGAACTAATTAAATAAATAAAAGCATAGCCCCCAAAGCTGTTGTCTGTTTATCTAATTTGGTGCTGAAAGTGGGAAAGGCGTTTTGTGATCTAGTACCATTCCCTTCAAATGGGCTTCTCTGGCTCACACACAATTTGGGTAAATACATTTGAAACTCTTGAAATGTTCAAGAAAGTATTAACTAGAAGTCAAACAAAGAGATTATCACATTTCTTTTCAGGGACAAACACCAACTAGCTTCTTATTTAAATAAACCAATATCAGCCACGTGAAAATATTATCTTCTTTCAGGTACCAGAGTGTGAAAATGTCACAGACTTTATCAAAGTAAGTTTAGCTAACCCTTCAGATGTTGTGACATAATTTTTTGTCAGCTCTGTAATTTGGCTACAAGCTTAATCAGGCTTCACCATATGTAGAGATAGAAAAAGCAGACATCTACTCTAGGTATTAAAGCAGAAAACACAGCCTGAAGTCACTGACATTTACACCATTAAGGTAAATTGTCAACAGAAAGGATCCTTTAAAAAACACACATCAGTCCACGAATACCTCCTTAACATTAATGTGGAGTTGATTATCGAGGTATCTGGGTTCTGAGATGTATATGACAAGATTGCTGGGATGGAAAGGGTAAAGATGAGACACACTGAAAATCTGGAACTTGCCAGTAGAGGCCAAATGGAATGGGAGAATTGGAGTGGGGAGTCAGGGACCTCACATGGGGAGCAATATAAAGACAATCCAAAGAGTAGCAAGAAGCTACAGGTGGAAATAAGAGCGAGAAAAGACAAAGCAGCCGTGTTTACTTTACAGTGTCAGCTAGAGACAGTTCTGAGACTAATGATACATCATTAAATAAATCTCCTTTCATGTTTTGAGCTCTAATATGGAAATAGTCTTTTAGATAAAGATGCAGTAATAGTTCCTTTACATTGTTTTCTCCAGAAAATATGGTGTGCCTCAAAGTAGAACATTCAAATGAGTGAAAGTTATCTCTTTAATCTCTAAAACATGCTTTAATTTTAACAGTCTTTCCTGAAACTAATTATAAAACATATCAGTCACTTATTTTATTTAATTTACATGTATTCCATTCCACCAAACACCAATTATTTTACTATATTATATAATGCAGTAAAAGGACTTTTGGTGATCCCATAATGTTTTAGGTTATTGGCCCCAATGTGGAATGGCTCAGATCTTGTCCAAAGTTCAGAGATGTTAAGTTTTTCCCCTTTGTCATTAGTTTCCTGTACACAGAAGAGCTTACTTCTTTTTACAGGATTTGAATTTCGTATCCAACCTCGTTAAGAACGCAAGTGCTGTTCACCTTCTTTCAAAACTCATTCAGCTGGAACCCATACCCTCAGAGTGAATTCTGCTTGTGTTTCTGTTCAGAATACACACTGGATGGTAGTGATTAGCTATAGTCTAACCTCTAGTCAATTTGAGTACTATACATAAGCTAAAAGATAAGGATCATGAGACAGAAATGCAGCTGCAGGCAAGCCAAGAGGAAACAAGGGTTACTAATGCCACATGCCTGGGAATATGACTAAGTGATAAAAAGGGTTGGGTGACCTAAATGGGAAAATTAAGACAAAGATAAATTATAGCCTTCTACTCTTGCTGAATTATTCAAAATGATCAATTAACTCTGGCAAGTTCTGCCTAAAAGAGTTACAGTTTGAACCATATAATTATGGTGCTTGATGGTATTTAATTTAACACTGTATTGTAAACTGTCTTGGTATTGTTATTTAATTGCTTCAAGTTCACAAGTTTTATTTCCTTAACAGGACTGTGCACGCCTTGAAGGCAGGGATCAAGTCTCTCCACCTAATTTGGGTTCCCTACAGCTCCCCAGAAAATCCAGTGCATGTAGAGAATACTGTATAATTCTGTACTGTATTGAACTGTTCTATATGAACCTTTATTAAGATTAAATTAGAATAATATATATATTCCTTCTGCTACTATCTGACCCACTGACAAAACAAAAATGGGAAAAGAGGAAAAGTGTTTAGGTCTGAATCCCGAGAAGTTGTGTAATATAATAATTTATATATCCTCATAAGATTATATAATTTATTCTCTATCTCATATTGTAATATAATGGAATGTCTTACTTGTGTAAATGTAAAGTATACAGATAGAAGCATATTCACACAAACATTTGATTGTACATTATTAGATCCACTTCAGGAGATAATCACTTGAATCTATAAATAATTCAATTAAGAGACAGTTCAAAAAATCATTGTAGAAGAATTTCTAAGATAGCTGAATATCCATTCAATGTCATTAGGTGTATGTATGTGTGTTTGTTTGTTTGTTTGTTTTTGGCACTTAACAGCTAGAATATCACTAATGGAATTTGGCTGAGAAGAATATTATCAGGATCTATTAGAACACTTTTCACTTTTATCTTTTAACCTTTGAAACTAGAGTCACTCGGGGAGAGGGCAAGATGGCGGAGAAGTAAGGAGCTCCGTACTTGCACTCGCGCCCATACATCACACTGAAAAGATCTAAAGCCATTGGAAACCTTACAAAACCTGAGCGACTGGGAGAAAAAGGACGCAGAATCCACTGAGAAAGCCTTCTAACCGGGCTCAGGCTACGCGGACCCGGCAGGCAAGCCCCCGCGCATGCGCACCAGCCGGACCCAGAGAAGGAAGCAGCGATCCTGACTCCGCCCCCAGAGCTCAGCAGGGAGCCTGGAATAGCCCGAGGGGGTTGTCTGGGAAGCTGTGTCTAAGGCAACTTCAGCGGGGCGCGGGCTGGGATTTGGAGATTGGAACTGGCCTGGGTTGAAGAGTGCAACCAACTTCGGCTGCGTCCCCGGAACGGGGAGTTGACACGCCAAAAAAAAAAAAAGCGAGCTGCAGCGCGGGGTTCAAGAAGGGACTGGAGCACCATCATTCTCCTCCCCACAACCGCCAAGGCAGAACCCCCGCCTGAGGCATCGGATCACGCCACGCCCATACCTGCCTGAGAGGTGCCCTCCTCCCTTTTTTTTCTTTTCTCTTTCTTTTTTCCTTATTTTTTGTTTTTTTTTCCTTTTTTTGTTTTTTTCCCTTTTTTTTCTTCTTTCTTTTTTTTTCCTTTTCTTTTCTCCTTTTTCTCTTCTTTCTCTTTTCTCGCTTTTTTCCCCAAAACACTGACCTGATTAACTCTGGTCGCCAGCTTGCTTAAACAATCACAACAAGTCCATTCTGTAAATGTAAATTCTACACCTACCGACTTTTTCAGCTATTTCTCTCAGGAGTAATTAGACTACATAGTTTCTCTGGATAATTCCAGCATCCTTCTCTCACCTATCCAACCATATTCTACCCTTTACCTCTTTGAAAAAAGCTTCTTCTCCCTTCTGCCTGTTCATTCTATTTCCAAATCTTCCTCGTCTCGCCCTGCCTTCTCTCTTTTTCTCTATGCTCTTCAACCAGCACTGCATACACACGGCTACTTAACTGTAGCTGGGAAATACAGGTATATGCTTTAAACCATTCTTTGTCCATCGGTTTTCATCTTTTTTCCTTTTCTTTTCCCCTTTTTGACCCTTTTATGTATTTTATGCTCCCTATTATACGCCCTCCCTCCTCCGTCTTTTCTATTAACTTTTTCATTATCCCTCTTGCTTTGCATGTTAGCTGAATCAGCCTGTGTTTGTGTACTCCTGCTCCCTGTGTGTTTGTCTGTCTGTTTTCTTTTCCAGGGCTACCTCAAGAAACAAGCTAGAGTACACAAGGTGAAGAGTCCCAAATATCACTACGAATAGGAAAATAAAATAACTAAGGTCCCAACAAGAGAGACCGAGGGATACCATTCAAAAAACAATCTCTGAAAGGATAGGCCCTGGAAAGTCAAAGAGTCTTCTTGTATATAGCAGCGCTCATAGATACAGAGAGCATAACAGGTCTTTAAAACCAACAAGAGCAGGAAAGCTGACTAAAATGACGAAACGAAAGAGCTCTCCTCCAAAGAAACTCCAAGAAGAAATGACAGCTAATGAACTGCTCAAAACAGATATCAGCAGCATAAGTGAACAAGATTTTAGAATAATAATGGTAAAATTAATAGCAGGGCTTGAAAAAAACATAGGGGACACCAAAGAAACTATGGCTACAGACAGAATGGAAAATAAAAATAGGCATGAAGAATTTAAAAATGTGATAAATGAGATACATAATAAATTAGAGGCCTCCAATGCACGGATTGAAGAGGCAGAAAGGAGAATAAGTGATTTAGAAGACACCATTATAGAAAAACAAGAAGCTGACAAAAAAGAGACAAACTGATCCAGGAACAGGAAAGAAGAATTCGAGAGCTCAGCGACACAGTCAAACGCAACAATATCCGTATCATAGGAATCCCAGAAGACGAAGAGAGAGGGAAAGGTGCTGAAGGAGTCCTGGAACAAATTATAGCAGAGAACTTCCCCGACCTGGGGAAGGAAGTCAATGTGGAAATACAAGAGGCTCAGAGGACTCCTCTCAGACGTAACTTGAATCGATCTTCTGCACGACATATCATCGTAAAAATGGCAAAATACAAGGACAAAGAGAGAATTTTGAAAGCAGCTAGGGAGAAAAGGGCCCTCACATACAAAGGGAAACCTATCAGAGTGGTGACAGACCTATCTACTGAAACGTGGCAGGCCAGAAAGGAATGGCAAGAGATCTTCAATGTGACGAACAGTAAAAATATGCAGCCAAGAATCCTCTATCCAGCAAGCCTGTCATTCAAAATAGAAGGAGAGATAAAACCTTTCCAAATAAACAGAAATTGAAAGAATTTGTCACCACGAAGCCAGCCCTACAAGAAATCCTGAGGGGGATGCTCTGAAGGAAAGGTTGCAAGGAACAAAGATTCCAGAGACACCACAACACACATGAACCCTACAAAAGATACAAAGACTCTAAACCCACATATTTCAATAATAACACTGAATGTAAATGGGCTGAATGCTCCAGTCAAAAGACATAGGGTAGCAGAATGGATTAAAAAACAAAATCCATCTATATGCTGTCTACAAGAAACTCATTTTAGACGGGAAGATACCTTCAGATTAAAAGTAAGGGGATGGAGAAATATATATCATGTTACAGGAAATCAAAAGAAAGCCAGAGTAGCGATACTTATATCAGACAAACTGGACTTTAAATTAAAGACAATCACAAGAGATGAAGAAGGGCACTACATAATAATTACAGGGTCCATCCATCAGGAAGAACTAACAATCATAAATGTCTACGCACCGAATATGGGAGCACCTAAGTATCTAAAACAATTAATCACAAACAGAAACAATTTATAGATAAGAATGTGCTAATAGCAGGGGACTTTAATACTCCGCTTACAGCAATGGATAGGTCAACCAGACAGAAAATCACTAAAGAAATAATGGACTTGAAAGATACATTGGACCAGATGGACCTGACGGATATATTTAGAACTTTACATCCTGAGGCCAGGGAATTTACTTTCTTCTCAAGTGCGCATGGCACATTCTCCAAGATAGATCACATACTGGGACATAAAGCAGCCCTCAATAAATATAAAAGAATAGAGATCATACCATGCACACTGTCAGATCATAATGCTTTGAAACTTGAAATCAATTACAGGAAGAAGTCTGGAAAACTTCCAAAAACATGGAGGTTAAAGAACACCCTTCTAAAGAATGAATGGGCCAATCAGGCAATTAGAGATGAAATTAAAAAATATATGGAAACAAATGAAAATGAAAACACAACAATTCAAAATCTATGGGATGCGGCAAAGGCAGTCATAAGAGGAAAGTACATTGCTCTCCAGGCCTATTTCAAGAGATTAGAAAAAGTGCAAGTCCAAAATCTAACAGCTCACCTAAAGGACCTAGAGGCAGAGCAGCAAGAACGCCCTAAACCCAGTAGAAGAAGAGAAATAGTAAAAATTAGAGCAGAAATAAACAACATAGAGACCAAGGAAACAATTGAACAGATCCATGAAACCAAGAGTTGGTTTTTTGAAAAAGTAAACAAAATTGACAAACCTCTAGCCAGACTTATCCAAAAGAAAAGAGAGAGCACCCAAATAGACAAAATTATGAATGAAAATGGACTTATTACAACCAACCCCTCAGAAATACAAGCAATTATCAGGGAATACTATGAAAAATTATATGCAAACAAATTGGACAACTTAGAAGAAATGGACAAATTCCTAAACACACACTCACTACCAAAATTCACACGGGAAGAAATAGAAAACCTGAACAGACCCATAACCAGTGAAGAAATTGAATCAGTGATCAAAAATCTCCCAACAAATAAGAGCCCTGGACCTGATGGCTTCCCTGGGGAATTCTACCAGACATTTAAAACAGAATTAATCCCAATTCTTCTCAAGCTATTCCAAAAAATAGAAAGCGAAGGAAAACTCCCGGACTCATTTTATGAAGCTAGCATCACACTGATTCCCAAGCCAGACAGAGATCCAGCAAAAAAAGAGAACTACAGGCCAATATCCTTGATGAATACGGATGCAAAAATTCTCAACAAGATCCTTGCAAATCGAATCCAGCAGCATATAAAAAGAATCATCCACCAAGATCAAGTGGGATTCATTCCTGGGTTACAGGGCTGGTTCAATATTCGCAAATCAATCAATGTGATACATCATATCAATAAAAGAAAAGATAAAAACCATATGATCCTGTCAATAGATGCAGAAAAAGCATTTGACAAAATACAGCATCCCTTCTTAATAAAGACTCTCGAGAAAGTTGGGATAGAAGGAACCTACTTAAACATCATCAAAGCCATCTATGAGAAGCCTTCAGCGAACATCATCCTCAACGGGGAAAAACTCAGAGCTTTCCCCCTGAGATCAGGAACACGACAGGGATGCCCACTCTCACCACTGCTGTTTAACATAGTGCTGGAAGTCCTAGCATCAGCCATCAGACACCAAAAGGAAATCAAAGGCATCAGAATTGGCAAAGAGGAAGTCAAACTTTCACTCTTCGCAGATGACATGATACTCTACATCAGAAAACCCGACAGACTCCACCAGAAGCCTACTAGAACTGATCCAAGAATTCAGCCAAGTTGCAGGGTACAAAATCAACGTACAGAAATCGGTTGCATTTTTATACACCAACAATGAAGCAACAGAAAGAGAAATCAAGAAACTGATCCCATTCACAATTGCACAAAAAACCATAAAATACCTCGGAATAAACCTAACCAAGGATACAAGAGATCTGTATGATGAAAACTATAGAAAACTTATGAAGGAAATTGAAGAAGACACAAAGAAATGGAAAAACATTCCATGTTCATGGATAGGAAGAATAAATATAGTTAAGATGTCATTACTACCTAAGGCACTCTACACATTCAATGCAATTCCAATCGAAATTGCACCAGCATACTTCTCAAAACTAGAACAAACTATCCAAAAATTTGTATGGAACCACAAAAGACCCCGAATAGCCAAAGTAATCCTGAAAAATAAAACCAAAACGGGAGGGATCACCATCCCAGACTTTAGCCTCTACTACAAAGCTGTCATCATCAAGACAGTATGGTATTGGCACAAAAACAGACACCTAGACCAATGGAACAGAATTGAGAACTCAGAAGTGGACCCAAAAGTATACAGCCAACTAATCTTTGACAAAGCAGGAAAGAATATCCGATGGAAAAAAGACAGCCTTTTTAACAGATGGTGTTGGGAGAACTGGACAGCAACATGCAGAAGAATGAAACTAGATCATTTTCTCACACCATGCACAAAAATAAACTCAAAATTGATAAAGGACCTGAACGTGAGACAAGAAACCATCAACACCCTAGAGGAGAAAGCAGGAAACAACCTCCTTGACCTCCACCGCAGCAACTTCTTACTTGACACATCCCCAAAAGCAAGGGAATCAAGAGCCAAAATAAACTGTTGTGACCTCATCAAGATTAAAAGCTTCTGCACAGCCAAGGAAACAACCCAGAAAATTAATAGGCAACCAACGGAATGGGAAAAGATAGTTGCAAATGACATATCAGATAAAGGGTTGATATCCAGAATCTATAAGGAACTCACCAAACTACACGCCCGAAAAACAAACAACCCAGTGAAGAAATGGGCAGAAGATATGAACAGACACTTCTCCAAAGAGGACATCCAGATGGCCAACAGACACATGAAACGATGCTCAGCATCGCTCCTCATCAGGGAAATACAAATCAAAGCCACACTGAGATACCACCTCACACCAGTCAGAGTGGCTAAAATGAGCAAATCAGAGAACTCTAGATGCTGGAGAGGATGTGGAGAAACGGGCACCCTCCTACACTGTTGGTGGGAATGTAAACTGGTACAGCCCCTCTGGAAAACAGTGTGGAGGTTCCTCAGGAAACTAACAATAGAACTCCCCTATGACCCAGCAATAGCACTGCTAGGAATTTACCCAAGGGATACAGAAATGCTGAGGCATAGGAGCACATGTACCCCAATGTTCATAGCAGCACTCTCCACAATAGCTAAAACATGGAAAGAGCCTAAGTGTCATCAACAGATGAATGGATCAAGAAGATGTGGTTTATCTATACCATGGAATACTACATGGCAATGAGAAACAATGAAATCTGGCCATGTGTAGCAACATGGATGGACCTTGAGGGTGTTATGCTGAGCGAAATAAGTCAGGCAGAGAAGGACAAATATCATATGTGTGCACGTATAGGAGGATTAGGAGGAACTTAACAGAGGACCAAGGGGGACAAGAAGGGGGAAATGGTGGGGGAAAGGGAGAGAGGCAAACCATGAGAGACTCTTGAATGCTGACAAAAACTGAGGACTGATGGATGTGGGGGGAGGAGGGTGGGCATGGAGGAGGACACTTGTGGGGATGAGCACTGGGTGTTATGTGGAAACTAATTTGACAATAAACTATTTGTAAAAAAAAAAAAAAAGAAAGAAACTAGAGTCACTCACCTCCAACATATACATTTAACCCTGATCAGAGAAAGTTGAAATAAATAGAATTATTACTTTTGCTTTATCTTCATACACAAGTCCTGAATTCCTCCTATCCTTTCTAACCACATATTCCTGATCCTTTCTAAGATCATCCCTGAATCAAAATCCAAAGTAGGCATTTTCAAGATCACATACTTTTATGCAAAGTATTTGCTGTTTACTTCTCTTCCTGTATCCTATTTAAACCGCCTTAGAAATACCTTGACTACCAAGCCAGCCATTCCAGGCTTGCCTGTCTCCACTGCTGTCTGGGCCATCGCTTTGACAATTACTAAAACTCTTGCTTTGTCTCATTGAATTTGTAGAATCACAACTCTGGTGGCTTTCCCTTGACAATGAGGGAGTTTAATATTTTCTTGTACCCAGAATCACAGAATCATAAAAATTTTAGAGCGCAGAGGGACTGAAGAGATCCTTCAATTTTAAAGCTGAATTGGGCATCCCATGTAAATAATAAATCCCATGTAAATAAATCCCATGTAAATAATTTTATGATAAGCTGCCTTAAGTGTGTCAGTGGAAAGACCAACATATATCTGTTACCTATGTATTCTCAAAAGAAATAGAAACCAGGATAGACACTGGGGGCATCACCAATGTTTATGTTAATTCAAATAAGTAGCTGACTCTATGAAGCTATTGATTCTATAAAATGAAATCTACTACATAAAGATATCTTGGGTTCAGAACATATATTTCTTTCCATATTTCTATATGTATATATAAGATTTGAGTAATTATTGCAAATTCCCGTAGTCTGTTTTGAATTTTCTTTTAAAATAATTTTTTCTTTAAAAAAATAGGCATTCTTGCTCATTAGGAATTACTATATGAAAATATCTTCTTATTTTCCCCCTTCCCATTAGAAGTCAGTTTCTCATAATTATAGATCTAATCAAGAGTTAATCCCTTATTTAACTTTACAGCAAGATCATAAAATTGCCAAACAAAATCACTAAGTCTGACGCCCAACATTACTTTGTAAAATCAATGCAAAAAACTATAATTTTATAATAAGATAAAAGTAAATTTCACTCAATTAATCTCTATGTAATTAAATGGAAAGTATGTTATATTCATTAAAAAGTAATTATTTTCAACATTTGCCCTGAGAAGAAAATTATAAGAATTTTCTTTGATAAATATGAATCTTTTGTGAAATCACTTTATGGAACCCAAATCTCCTCAAGTTCAAAAAAGACAATGAATATCCTGCTGGGATTATCCAAAATATTAACAATAGATGACATCTATAGGTTTAAAGATTACTGTAGATAATACCAAAGTATGCACAGGGGTAACTAAATCATTCTCAGAGGACTGGGTATCAGAGATTTGAAAACCTAATTCACCTAGTACAATAAAAGAAAAAAAATGTTCATATATAGAGAACAATCCTCAAAGAGATAGTCAAGCATACAAAATGAATGGTTTTTATTCAGGCCAATTTTTTGTAGAGCCTACATGGATTTTAGTGAAGATTCACAACCATTGAGCCCAATTATTTGTTCCAAAGCTGCTAATAATAAATAATTAATAACTCCTGAAAACAGAGTCTAAGAAAAATTTATATCAGTTCATGTTCTTCACTGAAAGCAACAGAAAATTTCCACAGAAACTAACATAAGGAAACACCCAATGAGTTGATCGGTTTCACAAGGTAAGACACCGAATCAAATACATACATACATACATACATAGTTGATTACACCAGAGCCTAAGAAAGTAAAACTCCTGGGAAACTTCAGAGAGCTTAGATGTCAGAACTCATGAAGAGTTTCCTTAGGTTTCATCTTTAAGATGCAGGAGTTCTAATCGCTTTCCATCCTCATAGGAGCATAATCCATATTAAAACTAATGACAAGAGCTGTTCAGTCTAGTTGCCCTAATCAAGGTAGAGAAGGCTTCATGGTTGACAACCCAAATAGCACCAGGTGGAATGCAAGAATGGCAGTTCCCCAAAGGAAAAGCTAGTTGCCATTACCGGAATAATGGAAAACGGATTCTGGCAAGCCAAATCCCTTCATTCATTGTAGGCCTTCATTCAATGTAGGCATTCATTATACTTCAGTAGTGAGTTATTGTGCGAGGATACATGAATACAGAGAAGCTGCTGGATGGCAACAGTCTAGACACCTTGGGAACAAGGCACTAACCTCAAGTGCAAGGACACACAAGAGGGAATGGCACAAAAGTCCAAGAGCCTGCTCACATTTGTTAGGAAGAAAAGCTTTGTTATGCCAAGTTACATCTGATAGAAGAATTAAAAAAAAAGCCCATTAGATATGCTTGCTCATTACTGGAATACAATAATAAATTCACCAGTTGGAATGTGTTTTTAAAACTTTGATATGAATGATGTATTAGATGAAAGACATTCTGTCCTTATGCACATCTGTTTCTATACAAAAATGTTTACTAAATCAAAGTCCTTAGTATGAAATAAAAATGTGAGTTGTTCAAACACTATACTTTAATGATGGGTGCTAACAGGTTTAATGATTTTTTAAATAGCAATATGTACAAATAAAAAGCTAAGGATTATTAGAACAAATATGAATTTGAATAATGTATTTAGTAATTATTCTTCTCCACTAAAAAGCATTTTTGGAGTTATGTAGGATGTAAATAAGTAAATAGTCCAGTCACAGATTTTGGACTACATTTAAATATCTGCCTATCTGTCTTTGATATCTTTACCATGTATAAAATTGCTTTTGCCATATGAAATTAAAGGAAAGAAAAGCTAGCTTCCATGAAAGAAGTTTTGGGTTTTTGAGTCTTTTAATTTTGACTACTGTTAAATATCATGAAATTCAGATTACATTTTAAAATTGAGAACACAGACAATGATATATATTACTTTGAGTTTAGCTCTCTTCTAAGCTGAGGTAAATTTATACTATGTGTATATTTTTAATTAATTAATCCACCTATCAATGTGTAAAGATAATTTCCTCTTGAATCAGTAGGTTCTTAAAGAATAAAATTTTTTTGATGTAATTCCAAGAAATAG
Organism: Proteles cristata cristata; assembly: GCA_017311185.1. Classification (NCBI taxonomy): domain Eukaryota; kingdom Metazoa; phylum Chordata; class Mammalia; order Carnivora; family Hyaenidae; genus Proteles; species Proteles cristata. The sequence continues at coordinate 2,626,800 of JAESUZ010001019.1, read as the reverse complement.
GATCAAGATACTGAAGCTTTTCAAATGGCAAAAACAATAAAGGCATAGACTTGGCCTCTCTTCAATATGGCACTGTGGAATCACACTATATAATACCAATATCATACTGGTAACACAGAAGAGTTGTAAAAGGTGACCCCAGCTCAAAGTACCTATACTGTGTAAAAGCTGTGAATACTGTGTAAACAGCCTATGCCCTTAAGCAGCTTTTTCTTTTTTGGGGGGGTTTGGTTGAGGGATTTTCTACTTAGCCCTTAGGAAAATAAAACACCAAGAAAAAGAGCTTGAAGACAGGAACTCAAGAAGAATGTCCTCAGATTTAATTCTTTAGGATGATGAGTTTCCAAAACAATATCCTGGATAATAAACTGCAGTTTACTTGAAGTAAACTTTTTCTTTTTCTAGTGAAATGCGTTAGGAGAGACTGGATTTCCTTGAGGCCAATACCTTACTTCTATCAAAAGTATCTCCTTCCAAGACTTATTAACTTTTCATAAAATGAAGACCAGGACTGATAAGCAATGAGATTCAGTGTGTTTTTACACCCACAACAATATTTTCTGGCATTAACTACTCACACTATTTATCACTGTTTGTGTGTTTATGTGGCTATTCATATAGAACTGTCATTTAAGATCCTCCCCACACATATTTTTATACAAGCAAATAAAAAGTTTTAAGGAACATAGAGAAGAGTTTCAAATGACCAAAGAAGTCCCAGGGATATAGCCCTCAAAGAGGTATGGAAGAAGTGCTTGAGAAATAATGCATACTTGTTTATTTATTAATTTAAAAATCATTTACTGAATAAGTGTCAGGAATTCAGAAAACATCAATTCTGTGCTCTTCAGTGCTTTCTTATCTACTTTGCCTTAATAAGGGGATTAGGGTATGACTCTAGCTACCAAAACCAAAGACTTATTGATTTTGCCAAATCATAATCTTTGTTGAATTTCCTTATCAAACACAAACACATACACATACACAATCGCACACATACTCCACCAGTCTTCCTGAGTCTCTTTCCTGTGATCTGCATTGCCTGGGTCTTCACAAAATATGAGTGATGGGAGAGAGGTGGATTGATTTGATTTGCCAGGCTTTAAGAATTAGGCAACTGGCATATTTTATACCTGAAACAATTGCTTCTATACCTTACTAAGTACTTTCAATAGGGACATTAGACACTAACAACCTGTACAACAGCAGTTGATTGCATTAATGCTAAGGTAATCGGATCTTTTCATTGGGAAGAGTCAAAGGTATACATATAGCCTGTATTTTTTGATATATGCATATCTGAGGCTAGAGACAGACATAAACTAGAGAAATCACAACTAACTGCCATCTTCAAAATAGTGTCACTAATCTATTTCTTAAGATGGGCATGGAGTATGTGTGTGCTAAATACTTCATAAAACACAAAAAGAAGGATAAGGCAGCCATCCATTATAAAGTCATTAGGATGCAAATATATCTTATGATTCGCATTCCTTTTATTTCTGTACTTCCTATTAAATGCACTTCTTTTTGACCTAAGTCGCTTCATCTCTGAACAGGGTATTTCTTTCTCTTTTTACACTTACTCATTTTCTTGCCTTTCTTTTTATTTCATATGAAACCCGCTGCCTACAAGCAAGAGTAATTATTCACTGTTACTCTTATCTTTGTTTCCCCACACATTCCTTCCAGGCATAATGACTGTGACTCTATGCCATCTCTGATTATGCTGGTCTGCAAGTCCAAATAAATATTCTCTTCACCTAAGGACATGAGTAGTAAGTGTGTGAGTGAGAGCAAAATTGCTTCTGGTAAATGCAGGTGGGTGGAAAATGTTAGCTGCCTCATACGTTCTCTTAAATGCTGTAATAATATTTCTCTTTTAATTAATAGTGTGAGAAGAGCACTAGTAAAGGCCTGGAAGGATGACCACAGTGTTCTACCACAGCTGTGCACAGAGGAGGCGGTGAACATCCCCTGACATGTTAAAACCATGCTAATCTATAGTGAAACAGGACTGAAAACAACCTTTCACTCATAACTCCAAAAAAGGTGATTGCCAAGAGAATGGCAGGAGTCCCGTTGATTCTTCAGTAAGCCCCCCCAAACACATTTGTTAATACCTATGTAGTTTACTTGTATGTCAGAAGATCAAGTGAAAAGTTCTAATAAATCTCCACACTTGACAGTGATTATCCAGATTCTGAACAAAGTAAAAGATCAATGGAAGGAAAAGGAATTTAGATTTGTTCAATACAACGTGCCCAAGGTTAAGTGATAGTATTTGGAAAAGCTTGGCCCTCAATCTACTTAATAAGCTTCCTAAAAGATGGCTAGCTTGAAGAAGTTGACTCTAGCCAAATTAAGTTTCGTAGCTTCCAACCCAAAAGAAAAGAAATGTCTACAATCATGCTGAACATTTCTGTTAGGATTTATGATGAATATGATGTGGCAAAGGAAGAATGTTCCATCAAGACAGGCTATAAGAGAGGTCAGTACTTCTGTTAATTGTGGAGTTACTTTTCACATAAATGACAAATGTCTCTATCATCACAGACAGAATTCAGAAAATAAGAAATGCAACTATTCCAAGAAAAATATTTGTATTTTCAAGACCTATATGGGTGCCTGTGTGGCTCAGTCTGTTAAGTGTCCAGTTTGGCTCAGGTCCTGATCTCACAGTTTGTGAGTTCCAGCCCCACCTAGGGTTCTCTGCTGTCAGAACAGAACCCTTTTTGGGTCCTCTATCCCCTTTCTCACTGCCCCTCCTCTGCTCATTCTCTTTCTCTTTCTCAAAATAAATAAATAAACTAAAAATAAAAGACCTATACGATGTGCATGTATAATTACACACACACACATACACATACATACATATACACATGTATATACACATATACCCATACATGTGTCGATATGCAGATATGTATGTGTGTGAATATATATATATGATTTAACTGAAGAAAAATTCAAAAATGGCTGTAAATCTTCTCTGTATAAAATTTCAAAAACAGATAGCATTTTAAACGATGAAACAAATTTGTGTCCAGTACACTCGCATTTTACTTCATCAGAAAATAATGCTTTTTTTTTTTTTTAAATCTAGTTATGGGATTAACAAATGAACATTCAGGACCTGTACAAGGTAATTTGTGCTAACTGAAGTACATAGGTAGGGTATAAGGACAAATCAAAAAACAAAGCTTAAGACCTAATGTATGAACAATTAACCTAAAATTTTAAAGAAGAAATAATTTTATGAAGTGCATAACGTTGAAAGAAATTCACGTATTTTCCATGAGCACAAAGAAGAAAGGTAGAAAAAAGATCCTATGATATAAAGGTCTTCAGATAGAGGTTGTGAGCAATAAATAAGATATTTATTTATTTATTTATAAGATAAATAATAAGACATAACCTCTGCCTACAAAGACCTTACAACCTACAGGTTGAGGCAGACAGATGCAGCAAATAGTTTTAATAAAAGACTGAATGTGATACACATAGAGTAGTCAGAAGAAAAAATGTTATTTGCAACACTGGCTGTAATCTGAGTCACAATGATGGAAGCATTCATTCCAAGGAGAGTATTACTCTCATCTTCTGGAAAACATGTTTGTGGAACTTGTTGGTTGTGTTCCCTCTACTCACCCTGGTAGATCTATCAAAGAAAAGGGAGACCAAGAAGTAATAAAATACTGGAAGGTGGGTTTTCCTTCTCGCAGGTCATGAATGAACACTGTTTTATGGATACCTTTGGCATAGGTATTTGGAGAAGAGGAGGAGAAGGGTTGCCTGAGGAACATAAAGGTAGTTTAGGATCTTAAGAGAAATGTACTGTTATGGGTTAAATTTTTGTCCAATCAAAGTCCATAGGTTAATCCAGGACATCAGAATGTAATTATTTTTGGAGATAAAGCCTTTAAACAGGTGATTGTTTGAAAATGAGACATTTAGAGCAAGTCCCTAAACTAATATGATTAGCATCCTTATATAAGGGAAGGACCAGCATCTTGATATTGGACTTCCAAAATTGTTAGATAATAAATTTCAATTGTTTGAGCCACCTAAGTCTATGGTATTTTGTTATGGTAGCTCTAGCAAACTAATACATAGAAAAAGTGAAGTTAGGATGGAAGAATAATATTAAAATATAAGAACTAAAATTTTAAATGGCTTTAATATATGTTATATCCTATATCTCATTATTATCAAGCCTTTAAAAAAACTTTATTCACGTAACAATTTTGTGGTTGGTGTTTTGGGGAATAGAAGAGAAGTAGTGTAGGAGTGAAGTCAAGGCAGAGACAAGACATCAGCTAAAATAAGGGAGTCTATAAATACATAGTTAAGAATTCAACAAGAGCAGGAATTTAGCATAAAAGTTACTGGAAAGCCAAGAGGATTTTGGGAAGTTGGTGGACTAGGAAACATCAGAAATCTGTCTTCCTGACCTAGACAACAATTGTATTGGTAGTATCTAGCTGCTAAAACTATTTTGGAACTCTGGATTCTGTTGAAAACTTGTAATTTTCACAGGAAGGTTTGGATGGTAAATTTTGGTCAATTTCAGCTCTTAAGAAAGCAGTAGCAACCCATTCCCCCATCTCAATATCATGGCAGGCAGTTCTATACATGTTCATGAAGCAGCTTGCAAATAGCTTGCAGAAGCCCAGGTGGGCCAAAAAGACCTTGTCGTCCAAGTATCAGATACCTGTGCTCTGATGGTGCTTACAATCGTAGATGGGAAGAGGAAGAGGGTCTTGTTCTTGCACCTCCTCTCATCATTGCAAACTTCTGCCCTTTGAGCTAAGGTAAATTCCAGAGGATTGAAGCATTGACAACTTCTTTGCCCTCATTTTTCTTCTTCTTTTAGGAGCCAGATATTGGTGACTAAAATATTTTATAGCAACCATATAAACAAGGAATTCCCAAAGGAAGACACAGGTTCAGAAAAGAGCTCAGAACAACAGAAGTCTTTCCCTCAGGCTCATACTTTGGCACAGAGACATTCTATAATAATCATTAAAAACTCTCTAATAAAAAGACTAAGATAAGTAGAATGGGTTAAAAAAAACATGATTCAACTGTAAGCTATTTACAATAGGCTCAATTTAGATTAAAACACACAAACAGATTAAAGTAAAAGGACGGAAAATGATATTCCCTGTAAATAGTAACCACAGGAGAGCAGGGGGAGCTATGCTACATCAGAAAAATTAAAATCCAATTCAAAAGTTCTGTAAGACAAAAGAAGACATTATATATTAATTAAAAATTCAATATACCAAGAGGATATAACAATTATCAACATTTATACAACTAATAATAGACCATGAAAACATGAGGCCAAAATTGACAGAATTGGAGCAGGGAAAGCCAGTTCTACGGTAGCAGTTGGAGGCTCCAATATCCCACTCTTAATAATTAATAGAAAAGCAAACATACAATAATTAATGAAACAGAGGACATGAACAACACAACAAAGCAACTAGATCTAATAAACATAAATAGATTGTTTTATCCACCAACAAAAGAATACATATCTTTCAAGTGCACTTGGGACATTTTCCAGGAAAGATGATATATGTTAGGTCACAAATTATGTTTCAATTGTTATATGGCATAGATAGTACCTTCTCTGACCACAACAGGATGAAATTAGAAATCAATAACATAAGTAAAGCTAAAAAAATTTCACAAAATTGTGGAAATTAAAGAACACATTCTTAATCAATGGATCAAAGAAGAAACCACAGGGACATTACAGAATACGTAGAGATGAATGAAAATGAAAACTCAATACATCAATACTTATAAAATACAGTGAAAGCAGCACTAAGCGAGGAAATGCAAGCTAAAAAGAAAGGTTACATAACACAAACAAACAAATAAAAGAAATCTCAAACAACAATCTAATGTTATCACTCAAGGAACTAGAAAAAGAACCCAAAGCTATCAAAAGGAAGGACATAATAAAGATTAGTATACAGATAAGTGAAAGAAAGTCTAGAAAAATAATAAAGAAAATTAAAAAAAAAACACAAGTTGGTTATCAAAAAGTTCAACAAAATCAACAAACCTAAGAAAAAAAGAGAGAAGAATCAAATTAATAAAACCAGAAATAGAAGTGGTAATATTACTACCAATTCTATAGAAATTTAAAAAAAGATTATGAGAGTACTATGAATAATTGTATACCAACAAATTAGATAATCTAGATGAAGTGAACACATTCCTAGAAACACAAAACCTACCAAGACCAACCAAACACATTCCTAGAAACACAAAACCTACCAAGACCAACCAAACATGGAGGAAATAGAAAATGTAAAGAGACCTATAAATAATAAATATTGAATTAATAATCAAACTCTCCTCGTAAAGAACGGATGGAATCATGACTAAAATCTACTAAACATTTAAGGAGAATTGACAACAATTCTTCTCAAAGTTTTCCCCCAAATTAAAGAGAAAGATGCACTCTGTAACTCATTGTAAGAGGATAGCATTACTCTGATACCAAAGTCAGACAAAGATACCACAAGAAAACGATAGAGCAAAACTCTTAGGAATACTGATGGTAAAAGTACTCAACAGAACATCATCAAATTCAGTATTACACACAATCGCAAATGTAGGATTTACTCCTGAAATCCAAGGGTGGTTCAACATACAAAACTCAGTCACTAATCTATACTACATTGACAGAAGGAAAGATAAAAGAAAAACACACACAAACAAGAAATCTCAATCTGAATTGATTCAGAAAAAACATTTGACAAAATATAACACCCTTTTATGATAAAAACACTCAACAAACTAGGAATAGAAGAAAACCACCAAAACATAATAAATTCATTTAAGAAAAGCCTATCTCAAATATCATATTCAAAGGCAAAAGACTGACAATGTTTCCTCTAAAATCAGGAAGATCGCAAAAGTACCTGCTTTCACCATTTCTACTCAACATAGTACTGGAAGTTGTAGCCAGAGAAATTATCATGAAAAAATTTTAGAAAAAACATCCAAAACGAAAGGAACATGTATAATTATATCTATTTGTAGATGATATGATTTTATACATAAAAAATCCTAAAGATTCCACACATACATACACATAAAATGCTAGAATTAATAAATGAATTCTGCAAAGCAGGAGGACACAAAGTCACAGAAAATCGGTTGGATTCCTATACCCTAAAAAAGAACAATCCAAAAAGGAAATTAAAAAAACATTAATTTGCAGTAGCCTCAAAAAAAGTAGAAATGCTTAGGAATAAACCAAGGAGGTAAAAGCCTTGTGCAGTGAAAACTACAAAACATTTCTGAAAGAAATTTAAAAAGACAAATGTAAATAGAAAGACATTTTTGTTCAGGGATTAGAAGACTTAATACTGTTAAGATGTCAAAACTACCAAAAACGATCTACAAATTTATGCAATCCCTACCAAAATCCTAATTATAGTTTTTTGCAGATATAGAAAAACCCATTCTAAAATGCGGAGGTAATCTCAAGAGACCATGAATAGTTAGAAAAATAAAATCTGTAAAAGGAAGAATAAAGTTGGGGCGCCTGGGTGGCTCAGTCGGTTAAGCGTCCGACTTCAGCTCAGGTCATGATCTCACGGTTTGTGGGTTCGAGCCCCGCATCAGGCTCTGTGCTGGCTAGCTCACAGCCTGGAGGCTGCTTCTGATTCTGTATCTCCTTCTCTCTCTGACCCTCCCCTGCTCACGCTGTCTCTCTCTCTCAGAAATAAACATTAAAAAAATAAATTAAAAAAAAAAGAATAAAGCTGAAGAACTTAAAATTCCTGATTTCAAAACCTGCTACAAAGATACAGTAACCAAAATAGCATGGTATGAGCACAAAGACAGACATGCAGCTCAATAGAATAGAGAGCAGAATGCAGAGTCCAGAAATAAATTCTTATATACATGACCAAATGATTTTTGACAAGGGTGCAAAGACCATTCAATGAGGAAATGACAATCATTTGAATAAATAGTGCTGGGAAGATTGGATATTCAGATTCAAAATAATTAAGCTGGGCTTCTACCTAACACTATCTACAAAAATTAACCTAAAATAGATCCATTTTAATGTGAGACTTAAAATTATAAAACTCTTCAAGGAAAACATAAGGCAAAACCTACACCACATTGGATTTGGTAATTATTTCTTGGATTTGACAACAAAGGCACAGGTAAAAGAAAAAATAAGACAATTGAACTTCATTAAAATTTTTAAAGATATATGCATCAAAAGAGTCCAACAACAGAGAAAAAAATACACCCACAGAGTGGGATAAAATATTTGTAAATCACATATCTGGTAGGGGACAAATATCCACAATATGCAGAGAATTCCTAAAACTTGAAAACAAAACTAAAAATCCCAATTCAAAAATGGACAAAGAACTTAAAATAGACAACTCCCTGGATATACAAATGGCCAGTAAGTATATGAAAGATGCTTGAGATCACTAATCATTACAGAAATACAAATTGAAACTACAATGAGACACCACTTCATGGCCATTAGGATGTCTATTATCAAGAGAACATAAAATAATAAGTGCTAGTGAGGATATTGAAGGCCATCACATACTACTGGTGAGAATGGAAATGGTATAACCATTGTGGAAAATAGTATGCCAGTTCACCAAAAAATTAAAAATAGATTTACTACATGGTCTAGCAATTCCACTTCTGAATATATATCCAAAAGAATTGAAAGTAGGGTCTTGAACAGATATTTGTATACTCACATTTCTAGTAGCATTGTTCATAATAGCTAAAATGTACAAGTGTCCACTGACAGATAAATGAATAAGTAAAATATTATATATATTCATATATATATATTCATAATATATATGGAAGGAGTATTACTCAGCCTTAAAATGGAATTAAGTTCTGGAATATCCTAAAACATGGATGAACCTTCACGACATTATGCTAAGTAAAATAAGCCAGTCACAGAAAGGCAAATACTATATGATTCCACTTACATGAGGCACTGAGAGTAGTCAAAATCATAGACACAGAACATAGAATGATGGTTGTCAGGAGCTGGTAGAGAGGAATGAGGAGTTATTGTTTAATATATATAGAGTTTCAGTTTTAAAAGATAAAAGAGTTCCAGAGACAGATGATGGCACTGGTGGTGCAACAATATGAGTGTATTTATATCACTCAACTGTACATCTAAAACTGGTTAAGACATGAAATTTTTTGTTATGTGTATTTTGCCATAATAAAAAAATATGAAAAAAGTTATTGGCTATTAACATAATCTCCCTAACTTCCCTCCACCATACCTTCCCCAAATAAAGCCCTAGATATTTTCAGAAAGGTGTGAGGAAGACTTCTACACTTATTTCCTTAATTTGAATTTGTACTGAATAATTTTGCATATTGAAGAAAAAGGGATTCCAATAATCTGGGTAAAATAGGGAGCATCTAGATTATCACATACATAAACCTATAAAAATAGGTTCTATCATTCAATACTGAGGCCTCATGAGGTAGTAGATTTTGGATTGGTGTTGGAGGAGGTCATCAAGAAGACAAGACCACTGGTTGATGCATGAGCTCCCCTCTACAATCAGAGGCTCTTTATCCCCTACTCCATTCTTAGAATGTACATTCTGCTTGCCTACTTCACCCCCAAAGTCTGTTTCAAGGGCACAACTCTGAGAGAGTGACATGGTATTGAGATCATCTGACAGCATACATGACTGAGTTCACTTAAAGCTTCCGCATAAACTTTTAAAATTTGGTGGGCAGGTGCAGAGACCTACTTGTCTAGGAGCTTTCCAAGGCAATTCTCCTATGTTAATTCCCTTGCAATTACCATCTACCAATCTGGTGTCCTGATTCTTTCCTCAATCTCTCCATGCCCTTCACATACAGGGGCCAGTTGCAGTTTGCACCTGTCAAGCTTATAAACCTAAAACTTGTTTCTTTTATATCAAAGATCATGAAGAACATTCTAGGGTAAGTAGACCAACATGATCAAAGACAATCTAAAAACCTCATAAAATTCCTAGATTTTGGTGACACAAAACAAGCAAGAACTCTCACATTTTATTAGAGTAACCTTGTCGAGTTCCTCCATATAATATCTAGTTCCCTCATTAATGTCACACATAAAAGAAAATGTCATCTGCATAGTGCTCAGATTATTTGGTGAGACAACTCAACAGTAAGGAGACTGAACTATGGTATTCATTTATGGTCATGTAAGAAAAAAATGTGATTAATACCTTGCAGGACAATGAAAATTTCTCCATTTTGCTGATGAGAGCACTGGTCTCCTAGTCATCTTCAATAAAATTACATAAAGTTGTTATGAAGTAAGAATCTGATTGACAATGCATTCAAGAGGATACATACTTTTTTACGTGAAGACATTTAATTTTCATGAAAAACTTTGAGAAAACTGGAAAGCATTTGTCATTGTACGGGTATAATGCCACTTGCATTTAGTACCTACCTTCTAAAATTTTAAGAAGCTTGACAAGCATTATTACAGCATTAAATGCATGTTACTAGAAATGAAATGAGGCATGAAGAAGTTAAGTGTCTGGCCCCATGTTCCTAAAGAAGTCAACTGTAGCAATGAAAACCAAACTCTGGTCATCTATACCTTAGCTATTAAATTTTTGGTTATATCTTGCTCTATTAGGCCTGAAATGCATCAAATTTCAATAATAATAACAACAACAACATACAATATAGAATGATCAGAAAAATCTCTGTTGTTGGCCATCACTTTTGGCTTTGTGAAGCCACTATAACTATTAACACTTTATTTACTGCTGCATTTTTGTTGTCACCCAAACTATAATTAGTCTACAGATCTTTTTTTCTTTTTCAAAAATATTTTTTAATGTTTACTTTTTTTTTTTTTTTGATAGAGAGAGAGACAAAGACAGAGACAGAATGAGAGTCAGGGAGGGGCAGAGAAAGAAGGAGACAAAATCTGAAGCAGGCTCCAGGCTCCGAGTTGTTAGCAGAGAACATGACATGGGGCTTGATACCCAGAAACTGTGAGATCCTGAACTGAGATGTTAGACGCTTAATGGAGACACTCAGGTGCTCCTACAGATCTTTCTACAAGCTATGAAAGTGATTCTAGGTTTGAGAACCGGAGGTCACAAGTTCTCCTAGGACCTCAGAGTATGAATTACTACCAACTGAGGTTCTGAGAATGAAGAAGTGGTGATGAAAATACTGCCTTGGTGAATAAATAACAGCTCAGTGAAGCCTCCCCTGCCAAACATATACCTTCTTTAATCATTCTGCCTTGGACTCACCTGCTCCCTACTAAAAAAGGACTGATTTCCTTTGATAAATAAGTCATTTACTTTACAGAGTTGGTATCATGAGAAACAAATAAATCTATGTGAAAATTGCTTGGAAATGCATGTTATGTTTTTCAAATAAATGCTTTGTCTTCTTTGTCTATCATCATTATTATGATGATCATTACATTATTACTAAAAATAAAAAAGGCTGTTTTAACCACTGTTGGGGAAAAGGAGTCTAAGCTATATTCCTTGTTAAACAGTTTTCAGCTGCTGTTTGTTGCTGAGACAGTATTTGAAAAACTAATTGATTAATTAATTAATTAAACCTTTAAATTAAAACTTTCAGCATTAAATATAAATCATTTAAAAATGTTTTTAAAAGAAAATGCATTCAGCAAATTTAGGAAATTTGTAATATACCTAAAAATAAAAATAATAAAAATAAACTTCTTTAGTCCTATCATCTAATGCTAAAAACTACTCTCATTTAGTATTTTTACTAGAATTTTTTTTTTTTACGCACTAGTTTGGTTTCTGTTTTACGCCGTAACTATCATGATATATATAAAATGCTGCATCTTTCCCTGTGTGTCTTCATTTTTCAACAAAAATATTCTTTGTTACTTAATAACAATAACTCTACTTACTGGTAGATTTCATTTAAAATATCTATAAGGAATTGTCTTGACTTAGAGTTTAGACTCAAACAATAATCTTGAAATTAAGCATTGTAAAGAAACTGGATGTACGTAACACATTAACTTTAAGAGCATTCTAGAGTTTCATTTTAGCCATTGAATCCTCTAGTACATTCAGGATTAAAATCCCAACATACTTTTCTACACACTCGAGTATCATTTTGTATAAACACACTTTAAAATGTAGACATTTACGTGAACTGTTTATCATTTATGGCTACTTTTTCTGGTAAGATATAATGTTGTGCATATTTTTACTATGTATATAATTTACTTTTCATTCGTTTAATTTGACTCCAATAATACACTAAATTCATTAATATTCTGGGAGTTTTACTATTAATATAGAAATATATACTCTTCAGAACTTTAAACTAATTAGTTATAATAATGTTTGCTAAGAAACTTTTGGAACACAATCTGTAAGTTGGAGAGGTGCTATAATTAAATGTTGTATGTCTTATCAATTCCTTACAAGGTATGCTCTTTGAAAAAAAAGGAATCCTCTGAATTCTGATAAATACACTCATAATAAGGTAAAACACCCACTGGCTGAATTAATTTTAGGTATTAATGGTGAGGTATTCTTGCATCTAATTACTTATTTCTCAATAGAAAAACTTGTGTCTCTCATTTTGGATAAAATGTATAATGAAAAAGAATTGCTTCTTATTACAGGAACAAAATGTTTTATCTTCACAAGCCAAACTGGAACTTAACCTGGTGTTTTGAAAACAAAAGATAAAACAATAACAACACCTCTGATATCAGGCAATTATAGGGGGATTGTAGTTTTATCCTTGAAACTATACACACACTTCATGAAAGTCATAGTTTAATTTTTGTTATTAATGGTTCTTTGGGTTCAGCAAAAGAAAGAAGATTTCTGTACTATTTGCAATCTGTCTTTAAGTATTTTTCCTCAGAACAGTTTTTACATGTAACCAGTAAGAGCATTATTTTGAATTCCATACTGGATACCCACAGACTAGGTATTTTTACTGATGCCAAAAGAAAGTTTAAAGTAAGTTGAAGACGGAGAACACATTTCAAAGATGCCCCTGTGGGGTTAATTAGCACCTATAAATATTTATATAATCCATTACTTAATGCAAATCAATATTTCTAAAACTATTTTTGTCAATCAGTTCCATGTTCAATAACCTCTCCACAGATATTAAATAAAATCCAAATTTTTACCTCTATATTATAAGACAGCCGTCAGCAAAATTTGTCTTATCTATTTTAACTCTTCCTAAGACAACTTCAAACCTTTTCCTTTCTATTCTCTCCCTTCTTCACCTTACCAGTTCAAATACTATTTCCCCTATCACACAAAAACTCATTATTGAATTTAATAACTGATATCCTACACTTTCTTCTTCAAAGTTCTAGTCTGTTCACCTTTTATTTTTATATCTGATAATATTTAAATTCTGTAGAATCTTTTCTTTTTTCATAAATAATATGTGTGTCTGTGACACACAACATTATACACATTATTAAGAGATAGAATAGAAAAGCATCATTGGACCCCTTCAACCAATAAGGAAACAGATAATGCATCTATCTAGAAAATAACCAGTTAATTGGAATCCAGAATTTGAGCCAACAAATCAATTTAACACATCTCTCAGAGTGTACCATGCCCTAAGTGTCTATTACACCCTCTTCTACCCAAGACACAGGAAAGAAAAGACATGACCTTCTTCCTGTCCCTCAAGGGGGCCGAAACTTTGGGATGCCTTCCTCAAAACTTCTGTTTCCCTCTAGATCCTAAAACCAGGCGTAGCTATTTCTTCTTTTCACAGTGCACTCCAAAACTCTTCTCTGAGTGAAGTCAATCAAATTTCCTCCAGAGTGTGTCAAGGCTCAAAACTTGATTTAACCTGAGGTCCTATGGCCAGGCCCTGTTCCCTGTGGGTTCCCTAATTAGTACACTGCTCCTGGTGGCTGATGTGACATTTCTTTCCAGAGATCACATGCCATTGAGCTACAGGAAGGGTGCAGACATACTAATTTGGGGAACTGTTTAAAATTCACAAAGAGATCTCTACAAAAAATATTTTCTGGAAGCCCACTCATCCTAGGGGTAGCCTTCTTTTTGTGGTATGAAGAAGAATGAGTAGCAGTTACAATAGTGGAGAGAGTAATTTACTATTATACATTTGTACTGTATTACAATTCATAAAAAAACATCCCACATATCATCTTATTTGACCCTCATAAGAACTAAAGAAATTATTGTAATAAATATTTGAGAGTCTTCTCTGTTTTGGCACTGAATTAGATGCTGAAGATTCACAGACTTACAAGATAGATACTATTCTTGATGTAAGATTTACGGTCTAGTGGTGTAGACAACAAATAAACTCATTACACAAATAAATAATTCTCATTTGTGACTGTAAACGCTGCAATAAGGTTGACATGAAAACATCTTCCCTTCCCCCAATTAGAAAACCACTTCACCTAGTTTGTCTGGCAGATAGTGGCTATAAGATAAATAGTATCAATTTAAGTTTACAGCTGATTGAATTGAACCTGCCAAAGTTAAATTGACCAAGGTCACACACTCCTAGGTGGCAGAAGTAACAGATGCAACAAGACTTAATACTTGATCTGTTCTTTTGCTATCAGTAACTGCTTAGACCAAACATAGCGAGTCCTACCATGATATAAACAAGTTCATTCTTATTTAGGAAGCATTTGTGTGTTTGCAGGCATTCTGAATGTTATTACTTAAGGTATATTTTAAAGATATAAAAACCTTAGAGAAGAATTTAATTGTATTATTGATGAAGTGTTATTGCTATAGTAATTACAAACAAACACAGATGGTCATTTTTCACTGATGTAACCAAAAATATATCCTTATATGTTCTCCGTGTTATGGAGAGAATTAAAACAATCCACTGATATAGAAAGTGTTTAGGTGGCCAGAGCAACTTCTCTGAGGTGCAAAAAACAACAAGACCCTGATTCAGAGATTGTTATTGTCATAAACTGTGAATTTTGCCCAAGTTCCTTTCTATGTTCAAAATTTCTGATTCAGCATTCTATAATTATTGGCTTTCCCATGTGTAAAACTCCATGTATCTGGAAATTTTTTAGGTTACTACCATACATTTTGTGTGATTATAACACTTTGATGAAAACAATGGCTTTAGATTTAGGCAACCTGGTATATAAAATCCAATGCAACCTCTTTCAGGCCATAGGAGTATGAACAACTGATTCACCCACAGTATTCTCATTGGTAAAATGGGATTATCAATAGCAGTTACCTCCTAGGGTTGCTGTGGATGCAAAAAGTGATAATCCACATGAATTGCTCAGCACAGTACTTGGATCATGTGTATAAAATTACAGTTTTAGCTATTATTATTATTACTATATGTTTATAGTGAAACATTTAGGATTATAAAAATTAATGTGTCTTGTATTTCAGTTGGCATACAATTTATGTATACCTCATTAACTGGACATATCTACTGAAGATTAATGATTCATTTATGTAATTATGCCCTATATTTCTTTTTTCTGAGTGCTTATCCCTGTCTTTCTTTGTTAGCTTGATGAATAAAGTTTCATAATACCTAAACATCTTTGCCTGCTTCCACCATCAGTACAGTGCTGAGGCAACCAATTTTAACTGCCTGATGTATATTTTGTGTTTTCATATTTCTCCATCCTCACCTAAACCTATAAACATATTATGGGGGTTGTTTTTACAAACCAGGAGCCACATTATTAAAAAAATGACTCAATACTTTAATGTGCCATGGAGATTCTTCCACATCAATAGATTCAGATCTAACACTTTTATCAATGACTACAAGCCATTTTGTAACATGAATATAACCATGATACCTGCAAGCACTCTCTTATTAATGACTATTTGTATTACAGGGTTTTAAAAAAAGTTTATTTATTTATATTGAGAGAGAGAGAGTGCAGGGAAGGTGCAAAGATACAGAAACCCAAGCAGGCTCAGTGCTGTCAGTGTGGAGCCTGACATGTGGCTCAATCTCTCAAACCATGTGATCATGACCTGAGCCAAAATCAAGACCCCAATGTTCAACCGATTGAGTCACGCAGGTGCCCCAGATTGATTATAGTTTTTGCTTTTTGTTTTTAATTTATTATCACTATTGCAATAATAAAAATATTGTGGAATTATAATCTTATTACTAATAGGATTAATTCAAGAAAGTCAGAATGCTGTTTCTTATCTTATATTCTTTATTGTACAGGGCATAACTATGCACATTGAACTGAAGTCTAAAAAAATGTGCTTAGGTTTTTAGTCTTCACTGGCACTCATATGGGAAGAAATGCTTTATTTTAAAAGAGCTATTTATTCTTTTTGTTTGTTACTCTTTTTTACAGATCCAAACACGTGAAGAATATTAATAAATTGGTGGTGGATTCTCTCCTAGAGCATTTCCACTTGTCTCTCTCAATTAAGGACTCTCTATTGCAGATACACAGGATCTAAGGGTTATTTGGAATGACCAATGAAACAGGTATTAACCAGTTGACATATCTAGCACTATGTCAGCATGAGATATATACGTGTGTGCCTAATATGTGTAAGAAAGATCATGCATGTTGATTATATTTTGAATAATTTTTCTCATTGAGGACACCATAAGAGGATGAAGTGAATACAAATTGTTCACCACCAAAACTTAAGGGGACATTAGTATTATAAAAGATACATTCTTCATTATGTCTTTCTCTTTCTCTCTCTCTCTCTGAGAGAATATATATACATATGTATACATATATATATACAGGGAAAGTCACAGTTGAAGTTATATGGGAAAGAAAAGAAAAAAATCATTTTGTAGATTTTTAACTTAGCATTGTTTTTCAGAAACATATCAGTTACACAAACTAGATATAGCCTAGACAAAACCTATATCTGGAACTCAGTGAGCTTTGGACAGAATTGAGAAATCTTCCATTCAAGACTTCAGGTCACTTATTGGAAAATTTATTCCTTCCAAAAATGAGTCTTGCTTTCAATGGTTGTCAAGTTGAATAGTACAGAGATCACCTCTTAGATGTTAATTTAATGCATCTTGATATATTAATATCCCTTGTTGTGAGCACCTGAATGTGAACATCAGTATTCCTATTAGGCTAAGTGTCTCAGGACCATACAATATGGACATGACTCTAAGGTAGGGGTTGGTAAACTATGGTTCAAGGGCCAAAACTTGTTTCCTACCAAAAAAAAAGAAAGATGATTATTATCTGCCCTTAGTATCCTTTAGGGATGTCATAAATTGAGATACTGTGCAGGTCCAAGGCTTTGCTACAACAATTTATTTAAGAGATTATTAATGAAAATTATTCCACAAAAATAACTATTCTAGGAGAAAATTTGGAGGTGGTAGTGTCACCTTGCAATGCACTTAGAAGTATTTCTTTTTCATATTTAAAGGCTATTTTCTTCTCCCTCCTCTACATCTCTATAGCAGGGAAACTTCATTTCCTGTGCCACTGACTACTAATAGTTGGCACCTTGTTTGCTGTACATTCTATGGTTCAAAAGTTAGTCATCATGGTGATAAACAAAATTGATAAAGATGATTCCAAGGATACAAACATAGAGCAGACATGCAAGGGAAATCTAGAAGTCTATTATTTTAAAGAAGGACATTACTGCTTATCTAGTTCTTTTATTCCTATACTTAAGGAAAAGGGCTCAGAGGGATGAAATGACTTGCTCTTATAGTAGAACCGAGATTAGGTCATAGGGCTACTGAGTCTGCAATAAAAAGTAAATGGAAATAGGAGAAAAAGACGAAACACAGAGCCTGGAAAACAAGAAAATAAAAGGAAAATGAAGTATGTAAGTACATATTTAGAAGTATATAAAGAATGACATAAAGGATCTCTATATGAAGAGAAGAAGGAAAAAAGACTCAAATTGGGTAGCAAACTGTCAATGCATATTCCTGTTCACCAATGCTAGGGTTATCCAAGTGATGCTGGGCCAAATTGCCGTGACAATAATTAGCTCTAGTACTTTGACATATCATTATGAAAGCATTAGCAGGGCATTAGTGACAATTACACGTTTCACCCATTTTTCATACATAGTTTGCTCATTACTGTATTTGTGTCTAATAGTTGCATTCTAACCTGCATTTTCCTCCTTCATCTGAAATACAAACCTACTAGCCTCAGACCAAGCCATATAAAATGACTGTTAAATAAGTACAAACCCATTGCACTTGTTTAGGATGAAATTCATTCATGAAGCCAGAGAATTATTTGACCCATCTCTGCTCAGCAATGCACAGTAACCCATCATGCTCCTCTGATAAAAATGACCTATCATATGTATTGGAAAAGAATAAAAGATCACAGCAGCATCCTCCAGACTTTCTCTGGTTACTTCCTGGGCTTCTGCTATCACAGATCTCAACTCAGGAAGAGGGTGGCTCTCACTTTATTGTCTATTCTGAGGAATATTATTGTATTTCATCCATTTCACACATCAACTGCCTTGGCTTATGGAACCAGTAAATCAGTTGCCCTCAACAATCTGTACATAAGAATCACCTGAAAAGATTTCAAAGAAATAATTGCTACATGATCCACATTCCAGACCAAATGACTCAGAATTTCTGAAAGTGGGACATGAACATCTATGTTAATTTATTTGAGTTAAGCTCACAAGATGAGTCTGATGCACAGTGGGGGTTGGGGTTATTGCATCTTCAAATATATATTTAGGCTCATTAACATAGAATTTTAGGTAGTCTGGGATCTATAAAGTGATAAAGTTAATGAATCAGTTGGATTATTCCCAATATTGATGACAGATGGTGCATTGTTCTCAGTATATGTGAACAATCTAAAAATCCTAGGCAGAGAAAAGGTAATTTTGAGGGGGTGTTTTGTGATTTTTTTTCTCTTTTCTTGCATATCACCACCTGTCCTCCCACACAGAAAACGCATCTAATTTTGAGCCATGTGTTTTAGAAGGTACAATTCTCTCATACTATTTTATGAGTGATTATGTTTTCCTAATTCAAAGAAGTCCAGCATGGATACCTGGGGCAAAGCTCCCTTCACCCTCCCTGTCCTTCCCTTCCCTTGCAAAAGCTGTATGTCAAAACAACACCAACTAGAATGCGTGAAATGAATTACTGAGATGCGAGGAGCTAAGCAGTCTACAAGGCTGGTTGGATTATAGGACAGGCAGGGGGTACATATTGGTCATTGAGCTCCTCTCAGTCACAGGGTCAGAATCCAGCTTTTATTTCCACATGAACTTCAAGAAGGAGGAAATCAAGGACAGAACTCATGAGAAAGAATGTGATGGGGAAATACAGTATTTATATGACTCCTTCTCCCCAAGAGTCTAAAGTGGGAGATTCAAATTAGGTAGAATTGAAATTAGCTGTACAGCCATGGCCAAGATATTTCCTATCTTCTGGATTCAGTTTCCATATCTGTCACATGACAAAGCTGATTGAAATCATTTTAATTCTCAGCAAGCAGTAAAATGTTATGATTCTAAGAATTAACTTGTTAGAGTCCCACATAGAAGAGTGCACATAAGCTGACTTCAGCAATGTAAGGTAGATCTTTGGCATTCAAATGCTTATTTTTATAGTTCCCATTACTTGAGAGCACTCCTAAAGGCACAACTTGTCCAAGGCCAAGTTGAATCTTAAGTCCAAAGAGGCTGCACTGTAGGCAAACTACAAACCCATTCAGTATATAAGCATCAGTGGGGCATTTCCATTCACTAGTCATCTTTAAAAATTAAAGATTCACAAGGATCTGAAGTTATGTCTCCTACGATTGTTAAGAGACTTTCATTAAGTCTGTCTACATTTTATGTGAATGCCTTTACTTAATATGGCTGCCTGTCTATTTAAAAATATTTACCCTCTCTAGTTATCATTTGGGGCAGTGAATGGAGCAAGTAATTTAAAAGATAATGAATGCCTTGGAAACTGTTTGGGGGTATAAATTACTTTACTAGGGCTGCTGAAACAAAGTACCACAAACTATTTGACTTAAGTGACAGAATCTTTCTCACACTTCTTGAGGTAAAAAGTCTGAGATGAAGGTATGTGCAGGGTCGGTTCCTTTGAAGACTGTGAGGGAAGAATCTGTTCTAGGTCTGTCTTCTTGGTTTATAAAATGATCATCTTCTCCCTGTGTCTTCACATCATCTTCTCTCTGTCCATATCTATATCCAAATATTCAGATATATCCTCTGCTAATAAGGAGACTTTTCATACCAGATTAGGGTCCACCCTACTGATCACATTTTAACTTGATTATTTCTGTAAAAGCCCCTATAGCTATCTAAATAAGGCCACATCCTAAAGTACTAAGAGTTAGGACTTCAACACAGTTGTTTTTTTGTTTTGTTTTGTTTTGTTTTTGGGGGGGAGGAGGTATTAGGACACAATTTAGCCCAGAACTAAGCTTATTTTATCCAGGTGAAGTGCTTTAGACATGGGTGATTTTAGTTGATATGTGTACAATCTTCTTGTTGAAATGTGATTTACGGAAATCAAGCAAGGAATAGTTATTATTATTGCTATTAATACCAACACAGCTACAAATAGATACCAATTATTGAATACTTTCAATAGGGTAGACATTGTACTAATTACCTCACATATATTATTTCCTTTAATCCTCAAAAGAAATTTGTGAAATTTTTAATATTATTTTCCTAATTTTATAAGTAAATTCTCAGATTGGCCCAGGGTTACATGGTTAGTAATGTCTTATAATCCAAATCTGTTTGAATATCCTAAAGTCCCCAGTACACAGTAAGTGCCAGTAAGAAAGTAGTTAGTATGACACAATGGTTAAGATAGAACTTGTAGTAAACAGAGTATCTGAGAAGCTTTCCTCCAATAAATCTTCTACTCAGCCATAGAGTTAATTTTCCTGATGTTCTGCTTTAATAAATAAAAATCTTCATAACTTTACATTTCTCATCTCTTATATTCAACTATCTGTGTGACATTCAAGGTGACCTCCCATCCGGTTATAATCTATGTTTCCACTCTTAATGACCACAAATCATCTGTAGTATTCCTAATACAGTCATATGACTCATATTCTTTTCCATTTATCTAAAATGACATCTTCCACTCTGGTGCCTCCAGCTAATGAAATCAGGGAAATCTTAATGGAAGAAATACATTTTTACTGGATCTTGAAGGATAACTAGAATTTTGAGAGTTGGAAGTTGGACCTTTGGAAGAAGGGAGGTGAACTTCTGAGAAGAATGGATGTGAGAAAGAGGATATCATAGCAGAGCAAATGTAAAAGCACTGAGGAAATAAGTCAGGCCACTTGACTAACAAATCAGGAAATCATTAGGGAGATACATACACTGACCCTACTTTTCAGAATTTCAAGTAACTGTTCAGTCAATTCACCTGAAGGTAAAAATGAATGGACAGATTTTGAGTATTTTTTCATTTACCTTTTAATTCTCAATTACTCTTGCTATTTTACATCTCTGGACAATTTATACCAACAGCCTTCCCCAGTGCCCAAAAGGTACATAACTCTGCAATTGGCTGGGTCTAACAAAACGACGTTTCTACTTTTGTAAATCTTTTATAAAATAAAAAAAAAAGTGCCCTGAGATATTGAAAATTCCTTTACTAGATGTCAACAGAAAGCACTGTAGAAGGGAGAAGAAGAGGAGAGATATATATATTCTTTTTATCTCTCTTCCAAAGTGATAGCCTACCAATCTGGAGAAGAGTTTAATTTTCAGCTCCACTGTCTTCTCTTTTTCTGATCCTGGTCTCTAATAAACAAAGTAAAGAGACAGAAAATACAAATTTTTCTTTTGAACATGATGCCAAAGTGATTTAGCAAAAGACAACAGTAGGTCTTTTCACTAATCCTAATGTATACTGGGACCACAGCACTGAAAGTTCTGGGAATAAGGACATCAAGGTAAATCAAGGCTGACAGCAGGCATCTTAAAAGTTAAAAAACAGAGCCTAATAGAAAACACATTAAAATGAAGAAATAGGAGGCCAGGCCAGAGAAGGAGGAGGTGCTTTTGTGAATTTGCAGTTGAAAGTTGCTAAGCAATATCCAGAGCAACCAGTCAAGGGATCCAAGTTCTAGTTGCAGATGTTACATTCCTGTCTTGCAGGGATGGGAAAGAGGTTTTCAACAATCAAACAGGATGCTGAGACTTCTCTCCTGACCTTGGGCCAAGACAATCTGCTTTTTAACTGGAGGCAACTGTAATCCACTCTGTGAACAGATGGTGTGTAGGAAAAAATGTAAACACAGGCTCTCTAGTGTCTATTCCAAAAGCTAGCCAACTTCCAGCCATGGTAGATAGGCAAGGGAAGATAAAGGTCCTAGTGGGTAGGGAAGGGTTGTGTAAAAAGCAGAAAAGATAACTTCTAACAGTGAAAAATAACAGGTAGAAAGGGATTTCTTTGGTTAGGGTAATACTGGACAAATTCACAATGCAATCACTTTTGTATCAGTTATACCTCATAACTCTGCCAGAGCACCCATGATTTATGCCTCTACAATAGGCCTGTACCTTTTATAATTTCTATCTTCTTTGTCCCTTTGGTGATGACAAAGCATTGTTTGGTTACTATTTATATTTAATTTCCTCATTACATTGAACAATTTGAAAGCCATAAATTGTACTGCTAAAGTTTGGTTACAAGATTTACAAATGTATGTCAGGATCATAGAAAAAGATTCAGCAATAAGAGTCCCTTCCCTTGACATAATCAGGGGAAAACAAACAAACCAGACTGAATGTCCATGAAATATCCAGGGACGGGACAGTGTCACTTTTGAAAATGATATTAATATATAATCTGTGTTGATATTCTCTACTGACTTCTCAACTTAGAAAGTGTTGACTGTGAATACACTCTTACTATTTCTTGGAAATTTTTCTTTAAAATATTAAAAAGGAATTTTAGCCACAATATAAATTATAATTACTATGAGTGTGGAGTTTTAGGCTCCAAGGAACAAACACTCCCGCCTTTGATTATTACCATTGCAGGCATTTGGTTAAACTAAAGATGACAGTTTGGGCTGGAAAATTATTTAAAATAAACAGACCAAATATCCCACTGGTTGTGAATACAATAGAAAGAGATTTCTACACTGGGTGGGAATTTAAACTTTATTGACTCAAAAGGATCCTACACATAAAAATCTCAACGTCCCTTATATTCAAATTCTTTTCTGTACATTCAGTTACATTCAGCAAAATTCACTAACACTGACCATATACCAGACATGGATCATGGATTCTGGGTTTTCAAATATAAACAAAAACATAGACATTATAACCAAATTAAACAGATATAGAAATTAAAAATTATAATTGAGTGTGATATGTCCTATGTTAGCAACTAAAGGTGCTATAGTTTTACGATGAAAGAGGTGACAATTTCACATAGAAATTGTAAACAAGGAAAAAAAAAGAAATTGTGAATAAGGGTGGGGCAATAGTTCATCAACCAATCAAAGGGAAGTGGTTAGGGGCATCTGGATAGCTCTGTCAGTTAACTGTTGGACTGTTGGTTGGATGATCTCTCAGTTTGTGAGTTTGAACCCTGTATCAGGCTCCACCCTTACAGCATGGAGGTTGCTTGGGATTCTCTCTCTCCGTCTCTCTCTGGCCCTCAATCACTGGCTCTCTCTGTCTCTTTCAAAACAAATAAATGAATTTAAAACATAAAAAGTGAAGAGGTTAGTTAAGGGCATTCCAGACAAGGAAAGCTATGTACAAAGGCAAGAAAACAGATAATAGCATGGTATATTTGAAAAGCTGGAAAGGAAGGAAGGGTGGGGTGTGGAAGAAAAACCAAGGACTATAATAAGAAGCAATGACAATATGCATATTTTGCAGGCAATGTGGAGACTCTGAAGAACCATACCCTCTGCAGTAGATTTGCTGAGTGTCCTGCCCATACCTCCTCAAATCCTCTGTCATTTCCATGTATGTTGTAGCCCACTGAGATTCAATAGAAAAGCCAGTACTTTCCTCAGTTGTCCTTCAGACTGCTAGAGTTTGTTTTGCCTCAACACATGGAGCACTAAAAGTATCCCCAAATTTGTGTTCCTCCAATAAGGCTCCTAACCAATGATTCATGGTGCTGTGATACTCAGGCCTTCTTGTTTCAGTTAGGACAACTTTCAAGTATTACTTACCTTCTGTGATAGTTTGCCTGATATCTTATTCTCACTTTTGATTTTTTCCCCTCCAATATCTACTCATCAACTGACTTTTCCTTGGAATTTAAAGAATAGAAAAATCAATAAATAAGTTTGAAACAACTCCTCATTTCAGGGTCTGCTTTTTTGGGGAGTTCAATCTAAGATATCTTTTTAACTTATAGCTGTGAGCTAGTAAAGTAAATATGTAGAGAAAATGTTTCATAGATAAACTAAATAAAAAGCCCTGATGAAATTACAAATGTCTCAAATTAGTTGTTAGTATATTACAAAGTTGGAGACCTTAATATTTTGAATGAAATTATACATTTATACATTTTTGTGGAACAGTAAGGAAGCAAGGCTTTAGTTATTTGATTTTCATTGGGGCATCATGTCATGGGCATGTCCTAAGTTGGAACTGATATAATGGTTAGAAGATCTGGGCTTTTGACTCCAGGTGTATAGGGCTATATGTATCTAAAGCACCCATTATGCAAATGTTTTTTTTTTACCTTTCTATACTTCTCTCTTTATTAGAGACAATTCCTTTTATTTCCACATATGTCAGAATGTTAGAGGTCAATCAAATAAGAATTAGATCTTATTAGAATGGCAAACATCCACATTCTGTATACATCAGCAACATCTTTGTAGTCCCACTCTTTATCTTATGGTTATTTCATTGTAAACCAGAAAAGGCTCAAATTCATCAAGCGTGAGAAGCAACTAAATGATAATTAGTTTTTGATATATGTATACAACATTATCCATGATTACAACAACATTGAGAATAGCAATCACAGAGTCCATTAATGTACCTAAAATCCCATACTCCCTCTGCTACTCCTAGACTAGCCCCATGATAAATTCTGTCAATACACCTTGAGCTTTAGTAATCTTCTCCCCTGAAAAATGACGCCTTGCTCCCCCAACTCCCTTCCACACACACAAGTGCTTCCATTTAATGGATGCAGCCTGCTATAATGTTGAATCATTAAAGCATGACTCAGACCAGCCCCTACATTATGCTCAATTTCTAATTACAAAGACTGGGCAATTTTAGACAGAAAGAAAAACCACACAGAGATCTCTGACCCTTGATGTTAAGTGACTTTTTACTATGGTTGTGACTCTTTCTCACAATTCCTCACTCTGTTCTAGCTTCCCCAGTTTTTTTTAACTGATATGTGGTTTTCCTCCCAAATCTACTTCAAGAGGACATAATTCCTCAGAAAGTTTTAATATGCAAAATCTTTCCCCTTTATTCCTCATCCTTTCCTTCATCATTAGCTCTTATAAGCCCAGTGGATGCCAACATACAGTTGCATTTATATTAACTGACAAAGAATCAGTGAAGAGATCTCAAGTCCACTTTTTTTCAAATATTATTGAGAGCTGTGAGCCAGCTTCGTACCAGGCAGGCCAACTCTGTCCTTTGTTCTCATTTCTACAGTTCCTTTCCTCTTTGTAATCACTATTCCCCTCAGTTTTCTATTCCTTCTGCTATTCTGTTCCTTCTCCCTCCCCCCGCCTTTTTACTATCACTATCTACCCTGCTTCACATGTAGTGACTAGTACATTTATTTCCTTTCCGGAAAATAAAAAAAGAACTTCAAAGAGGCATGAATGATCTCTCCTGTTTTAATAATTAAAGATGAATCCACCACAAAGCTCACTCTGCCATTCCCTGTGTTCACATTAGATCAGAAATGGCATTTTTTAGCCCCAAAAGAAATATATCAGAGTAGTTCCCACCCTGAAATACATGGCACGAAGCCCAGCTTTCCTCTGGAACCAGCATGCTACCAATGGGTCTGTTTCAAAGTAAGTGTATTCAGAATATGGGAAGGAGGATTTGATAGTGTTTGATAATTCACAATTTAACAGCTAAGGAAAGGCAGCTTATTATTAAATGCAAATAAAATGAAATGAAGTCCAGCTGTCTGGGTGCAGATAGAAATTACACAAAGCCCATAAGCCACTCTGGAGATCTTAACTAGCAGACAGAACAGAGCTCCAGGAGCTGCCAGCAAGCACAAATCCTTTCTTTGAAGGGGCTTGTACCCTGTATTATCTCCAGAGAAAGACTTAGATTATACAGTCTGCTTGGAAAACTAAGGTGTGACTAGAAATAGGGCAAGTACAGCCACTTTATGGAAGGCAAACATATTTTGAAGTTTAAAGTATTTCAACATCTTTAATTCCCATTGTTACTTTCCGCTTCTACAGGATGATTTTTATTGGTCACTGGAAAATTGCCAAAGACAGTCCGCCTAGAGCAAAAGAATATATATTGCCCCAGGCTATCCAAATTTACAACATTAATATGACTGCTTCCTAATAGTCACAAGTATAAAGTTGAGAACATGACAATAATTTCTTATAAACAGTATTTATATAACTTTGTTACATCTATTTATATTTTAAAATAATGGAAGTATTTCAAAGCTATGGACTTAGACATGTTTTTTCTTCATTAATTAATGAGACTTCAGGGCTCTTCTGGACAATACTTTGGAGGAAGTATTAAAACTAGATTCGCAAAACTGAATAAAATTCAACATGGCCATCAGATTCGTTTATGGAAAACAATGCATCACATATGTTATTCACTAGCTCAAAAATCTCTAAGGATACTTTTTTACAAGATCTTATTCACATCATTTCTTGGTCAATTCTACCCTTCATAATCTTATTGGGAACTTCCATACATGCATTCCTAGACAGATAGAAGATCTCATCTGTGTTTGAAGAGTTTTGTGTTCTCATTTTCTAAGACCTAGGCCTGAGATACCTCTGCCCTTTGCAACTACTGAAATTCAGCATGTACTTCTAGCTATTTCAAATTGGGTCTTCTCTTTGGACCCTTTTCTGAATGTACATCTCTCTTTTCTGAGGTGTCCCTCCACCTGTGTTCTTCAGTATTCATTTTGGTACTCAAATACTTTGTAAATATACTACATCTACTGCTTTGTATTGCTTATTAGTTTTATGTGTCTACAATGTCCAGTCAGTAGATTATACATTTCTAAAAATCACAGATGGCATTTTAGATTTCCCATCTTTCTCCTGTAAGATTTATCATTAAATCCAACATATCTGTATCCTGGATATTTCTCTTAGACTCTCAACTTCTTTATCTGTCTATTCAACCTCTTGGAAGTCTAATAGGCAATCAAACTTACTACATACAAAACAAAACTCTCAATCTTTTCCCTCTAAAATCTGTCTCTCACAATGTTTTCATTATCTCAATTTTTGGAAGTTCCATCTTCCCAGTTGTTCATGTCAAAATACCTTAGATTCATCTTTCGGATATACTCATAAGCCATTTATCATGAAATTATCTCACTTCTATCATCAGAACAAATCCAAAATATAATCACTTCTACTTCCATTGCTAACACTTTTGCCAAGCCATCATCACCTCTCTCCTATAAAAATACTATTAAATTTGCTAATGAGTCTTCTTGCTTCCATCCTGCAGCTTGCAATTCATTTTCAACATAGGACTCAAAAGGTCCTTTGAAAACATATGTCAGATGATGTCACTTACTTTCCCAAAAACATTCAATGGCCTCAGATTTTAGGGTTAGTGTTAAAGTTTTAACAGAATAGTGTTAACATCTTGACAGTGACCTATAATACCCTACAGATATTCCATTATTTCTTTGACCTCCTCTCCTTCCCTTTCCACCATTCATTCCACTCCTCCACACCAGCGTCCTGCCTATTCCAAAATGCTTACCTATTTATTTCTATTATTACCTATTTCTCTCTACTAGAATATATTAACTTCTTCTGGGCAGAGCATTTTGTTCACTGCTCTATTGCCAAATGCTAGAATATCACTAGGCAAGAAGTAGACGCTCAATAATTATTTTGATGATATATGAATGAATGAATGAATAAATGAATGAGTGAATGAATGAACAGTCAAGCAATATAGTACTGCCAAATGCCTGAGTTCTTACAGTATAAAATAAATTGGAATTGCTCTGAACAAAATTTTAGCAAAAGGCACTACTCAAAGAAAGGACATTTCTCCCATAGCATGGACACTTGTATATTTCCTCCATGGCTAGAAATAGTAGATTCCAGGCTAACCTCAGCCACTCACTGCCTGCATCACCCGAGGAAAGGTGCAATGCTCTCCTTGCCTTGGAGAGTAAATTTGTTTTGATGCCTACCTTTGACCTGAGGACTTTGCATTTTGTTGTATAAATTTTTTTTCATGCTGTCTTCTCTATGAATATTTAACTTCTAAAAAAGAGCTAAATATCTCTTTTACATAGAATTCTATATCCAAAAGCAGACTTATGATACAGAATGGGTAAATACAATAACATTTATCATCCCAAAGTTTACACTCCGATGTAGAAAAACAAGTAAAGAACTAAGAACCATAACTTTAAAACATAAAATAAAGACATAACTAACCTTTATAATACTGCATTTTAATCTTGAGCTTGACAATTATATCCTCAATATAGTAACACTAGTTCATAGTATTTGCTGAATAGATGTTCACTGAGCAAAAATACAGCTAAAATCAATAAATAACTTACTGTTGAGGTTGAGTGCTCATTGAGGAGGGGGAGAATTAGGAGAAGCAAGATGGTATGAGATGACCAAGCGTGATCAAGAATATTATCTTTCTTATTAATTTGGCTCATTATCTCATAACGTTGCATGAGTGATTGAGTTTTAAGAGTATTTATTTATTATTTAAATTTTTTTGATGTTTATTTATTTATTTTGAGAGAGAGACAGAGGCAGAGAATGAACAAGGGAGGGGCAGAGAGAGAGGAAGAGAGAAAATACCAAGCAGGCTCCATGCTGTCAGCACAGAGCCCAATGCAGGGCTCAATCTCACAAACGGTGAGATCAGGACCTAAGCCGAAACTGAGAATCAGATGCTTACTGACTAAGCCACCAAGACACCCAAGACTCTATCTGTATTTTAATGAATAAAGAAAGAGATGGCTCTTATGCCATGAAATCCTTAGACCACATGGAAAAATAACTCAAATACTGAATGTGTTTAGAGAAACTTTAGAAATGTGTATTTAAGGAGGGTGAAGAATATTTGGTAACTGCTAGAATTACAGACAAGGTTTTTAATTTAGAAGGTAAGCATCTTGAATATTATCTTGAAGGGCATAAAATGACACTTCATGTTTTAAATACCTAAATGTACAACTTTTGCATTAGATGTTAGAAATAAATAAAACATCACTGTTTTCAAGGAGTCGGCAGTATCTGGAGGGAAAAACATAATGAAATAAATGAGTTCAAAAGAAAGTATTGAGCATATAAGGGTTACCTAACCAAGACCCAGGTGAGTCAGAGAAGGCTTCACAGAAGGAGTGAAAATTGAGATAAAGGCTAAAGGAAGAATTGGAGTTAGAAGAAGCATTGGAAAAAGATCTGTGAAAGAGAAAATGGCACATTGTAAGACACATAAGGTCACTGCAGTTCAATTTCAAATGGATTGAAAAGCCAGCAGAAGACAGAGATCAGAAGAGAAAATAGGCAGAAAATACTTTTAAATGAAACTAGGAAAAACTTGATAAGTAGGGGCAAGATTACAAAGGATTTGTTTGCTTTTGGAAGAAATTTTAATTTTATTCTAAAAATAATGGACAGCAACTGAAGTATTATTAGAAAAGCATTGACTTAATTAAAGTAGAATCATCCTTAGAAAGCTCTGCCTACAGGCTATAAAATAGACTGGAGAGGCGACGCTGAGCACTGAAGCCAGGGGGAGATTCTTTCAATGATGCAAGCAAGAAATAATACAGGCCTGAGTATGAGTAGTGATGATAAAGGAGGAAAATAAGGGGATAAAATTGAGAAATGTTGAAGTAGTGAATTGGCAGAAACTCACTGCAGAAAACACCGGAAAAGAGAAGAAACATCATGAGGCAAATTGGTTAGGATCAGACAGAGAAGAGTAGCACTAGAAATAGGCAATCTAGCAAAATTCCAGCTGAATACTAATGAAAAATCAGAGCCTTTGTTATTGCAGAGGGAAAAACAAACAGACAAACAGGAACTGATAAGAAATGAGGTGGCATTGTCACTAAGCTTCCCAAAAGTTAGGTGCTCTTCCACACCTCACTTGCCAACATCAGTACCATTTCCACCCACTTCTGACTGTGTTCCTTGTAGATACCACTTTTCTTTTTCCTGAGTGCATATTTTCTTCATACTCCACTTTGACTCTTTTAGTAATTGTATTCACTTTTCTTTAGGTCTCCATAATGGTTTGATCCTACTGTTTGGTCCCCTGTGCATATGCACTAAAAGCCATGGAATGGACCTATAAGCAAATCCCTTCTCTTCACCCTCACCTTTGGAAAGAAATTACTTACATACAGATCCCCCAAGAGAAGGCCCACTGATGGCAGTGCTATAGTTCTGCTCTAGCCTTATATTCTCCTGGGCCAACCTTGGCTTCCAGGACATTTGAGATATTATTAACAAGGTAAGGGCTTCTAATAAATTATTGGTTCCTTAATATCCCTCAGTACTTTGCCATATACTGAATATCTCAGAGCTTCCATATTACATCTAGGAAAGACTGGTTAGGTAAAAGCTTGTTGCATTGTATTCTACATCTAAAGTGTTTTCTTTATATCACCCTACACCCTCCCTTGCTGACTTCCTTCTAATCCTTCAAGATTCGTGTGTAGTCTTCCCTTGCAAACATTCCTAACCATGCCCTGATTCTTCTTGTTTGCAAACTTAAGTTTTTCTTCCTCTAAATAGCTCAGAAAAAGCAGTTCATACTAATAATTAATTCAATGTTCATGGAAAATAGACCAGGTGGAGGCTACATATGTTCTGTCAAATAATACCGTATATATATACATATAGAGAGATGTGCACATTTATTAGATACATTTATCAAATTGTGCAAGTCTGTTCACTCTGTAGTTTGGAATCCTGAGATCAGAGGCTTGGTCCCATTATTTTTGCATTCTCACTGTCTAGTATGATACCTGACATACATTAAGTAGTTAATTTTTTTTTATGAAAACAACTAAACTACTTGCTACTCTATGAAAAATCTTATTTCATGCTTCCATTGCCCAATATAGAAAGCCAAAGTAGAAAATTCAACCACTGTCATTTTTCAATAATATACTCACTCTCTCATTGTGGGAAACATTTGGTGACTCATAGCCTAAATATACTGTAAAAACAGCTGATATAATGCTTTTTTAAGGTGATAATTACATATTTTATTTGTGATTTCACAGGTTAGAGCTAAAAAACAAATTTAGGCTAATAAGTCTAAAGAACAAACAGACATTAGCACATCTACTCATTAAGGTACTGTTTGTAACTCTATTATGATGAATAATCACTTTTCATTTAAGAAAGATCTTGACTCTCCCTGCAAACTGTCATCCTACAAAACTGCTGATTGAGGTTAGGCCTGGCAGGAAAAGCAGAATGTGTACACATTGCTTATACAACTTTAAAATAAGCTTATCTCAATATCTCAGTGATTAGAAGTAAATAAATGGACACACGCACACACACACACACATACACACACACAAATATTCCAAGATCTTGGTTGAAACAAAAAAGTCATTTTGGTTATATATGGAAATATCAACTTAATCATGTTACTAAATTAGTGTTCAAATATCTAAAATACTATGGAAATTAGCTAAATTAAAGCTGAATATATATATGGGAATATATAACATAATTAGACATATATGAATAAAACAGAGCTGACTTATTTACAGTATACACTATGAATACCTTCAATTAAAAAAAATCTTTGTGTAATACTAGATGCTATAAACCCCATCTAATGCTGATCATGCCTCTATTCAGCAATTGTTGTGTATATATTGTAGTCTGTCATGATACAGTAGACATATGTGTGCTTCACCTATGCAGTAAGTACATTTTTATGCTTTTCATCTGGCTGAAAACACCCTTCTCTGCTAGGACTGCTCCCCTGTCAACCACCTATGTTTTGAGTGGAAGCTGACAATCCCGTTGCCCCAAGTCTCTTGCCTTAACTGTTAGCTTATGATCCAGATATGGACAATCACTGTACCTTATTCCTCTGATCACAGTGACTACTCCAGAGAGGGCACAAAACCTAAACCAAGTTAATTAGTCTTCACCAAGGTAGGGTGATTAAATAATTTTTTGCCCAAACTAGACTTCTGAGTATAAAATAATGTAATTAATAGCTATGCTGAGACAAAAGGCTTGTAGTTTCCTGATGATAAACAAAGACTAATGACAACCTTCCCAGAGATTTCCTAGATGGTGTTGGCATGAAAAGTTTCTTTTCCTTAATGGTTATAAGTATAATTATAGGTGTAAGCCTAGTGCTGCCAGCAACACTGTCGTCCTCTAATATGTGGAAAAGTCAATAAGCAGCACAGAAGAAAAAAGCCAGGAATGAGAAAACATGGAAATAGAAGGTGGATAAAGAAAAAAAAAACAAGAGCGTACAAAAGTCAAAAAGTTAGATTCCACTGCATCCTGAAGCCGTTTTTATTCCTATCTTAAGGGACAACTATTTTTTCTAAAGCTATTAGGAGTTGGGTTTTCTTACCTACAAATCTCTGAATAAATGAGGTATTGCATGTCATCTAGCTCAAGTCCCTTATTTTACAGATAGGAGACTGAGACCACACATGTTAAGTCACTTATCCAAGGTCCAAAATATTTACAAGTAGGCATATAGCTCAGGTCATTGTCTTTCCTTCCATTTCACTTTATATACAGATGTCTATACACACATATACATACTTGACATATACATGACTATATATATATGTATATATATATACACATATATATGTCTATACATGTATAGACACCCATATATATAACATCTCTCCTATATTACTCTAAATTATGACTTTTTCTTTTATATTCTAAGAGAAATGTATATCTCTTTTAAAGAAAGCTTTATTAACTTCCTATATCCTTTATCCAATAAAAATTTTATAAAAGCTTCTAAAATTAACAAAAAAATAAATGCAATGCATCACTTAATTGTATGCCTCTAATAAGTTTCCTTTGTAATGACGAAAATGGACAGGACCCCAATAATTTCTATAAATGTGTACCAATGGTACATTTTCATTATAAATTTTAATGCCCCCAAATATCCATGCTTCTAAAGGCATCAACCATGTGCATATGTGAATTACTATAAAATTAGAACAAGAACAACCAGTCTCTTAGAAGTAATTAGGCTCATTTGAAAGATGAAAGATATTTCTTCTAAGGAATAGCATTTTAAGAAGGTTTTAAAGACATAAAACATCCAATAGAATGAAATCTCCATGATGACAGACACAATTTCCATCTTAATAACTGCTGTCAGAAAAGGTAGAAATAAGGACTGGAGAGCTATCCTTGCATGAACAGAAACAACAGGGGAAGCCTAATGGGTTAAACATGGGGAGAAATTTCTTTTTTAAAAGGGAGTATATACCTAAAACAGAGTCAGGATAGAAACTTAAGAGGCAGAGGGCAGTGGGGTTGATATGGAGGACTGGTAAAAATGATGCTGAGGAGTTGGAATATGAATAATGGATTTCTACTTCTATAAAAATCACTATAAATACATTGAGTCACCGAAATATGCACCCTAGAAATTCCTTTTAAAATACATGTTTATTGAATAAATATTTACCAGTAATGGTAGATTAATCTGGGAAGTATTAATCCATATATGTAAGTACTAAAACAATTCTTTGGTACAAGTACAACCTGGAGGACATGCCTTAACCAAGTCTACTTTAATAAAATATAGCTAAAAGTCTAAGTGAAATCTCAAATATTTATAGATTGAATATAGTCTTATTATTTTACATATTTTCTCAAATTGACATGAATGTCTCTCATATGCAATTAGTTAACAACACAAAAAGTATCAAAATTTAAGTTTGCCTTAGAATCACTTACATGTTAAAAAGAAGAGATTTTTTCCTAATGTTTTAAATCACAGTCCAATAGGGATGCCTGGGTGGCTCAGTCAGTTAAGCGTCTGACTTCAGCTCAGGTCACAATCTCAAGGTCTGTGGGTTTGAGCCCCACATCGGGCTCTATGCTGACAGCTAAGAGTCTGTAGTCTGCTTCACGTTCTGTGTCCCCCTCTCTCTCTGTCCCTCCCCTACTAGTGCTCTGTCTCTCTCTGTATCAAAAATAAATAAAACAAACAAAAACATTATTAAGAAAAAATAAGTCACAGTTCAATAAACAATGGTAAAAGAGTTCACTATTTGAAATTTTACTGTAGATTTTTAATAGAAAGAACGAATATGAATATTCTATGAGTTTCATGACTATATGAATTATAACTTTTAGATTCAGTTCCTATAAGATCATATTTAAATATCTGGTTTTTATGATGTAATAGTGAAAGCTGAAATTCTATTTTAATGTCTCGGACAATATTAATTTCTGCTTCCTACTGAAGATTCTAATAAAGTAAAAATATGCCCAATTATTACTAGAATTAATTAGCCTGAATAGATGGTCATTGTAAATTCCTTGAAGACAGTTCCTGATTCCTTGCATTGTACCTTACACAATGTATGCATAGAAAACATGTGACATTCATTGACAGATGAATGCATGGATGGATGGATAATGGGTGTGTAAAAACAAATAACTGTACAGGTGAAGGAAGACATGCTTTCATTATATTTACAAAGATAACAATAATGATAACGATTATGATGACAACCACACTGTATCTTTATAGATCACAAAAAATACTCTAATTTCATAAATATACTTTATTTCTTCTCATCAGCTAACCTTAGACAGGTCACATGATTCCAAGGATTAAACAAAATTATCTTTATTAGATTAAATATCAAAAGCCATGCTTAAAATTAAAGGAGAAATATAGGTCATAATTTTACCTATAATTTTTTTCTTGTTGTCTTACATATAGTATTCAAATATATGGCAAATCTATTTTTCTCCTTTTAAATGTCTCATTCTCTAGTATCTGAGGAGGGTATAATAATGCAACCCATGTCTTTAGATATAACATCTCACAAAAACAAAGGCTTATTAAAAAGAGATGAATCAATGGGAAATAGCAACAAAACCAGATCCAGATAATTTAATTCAGAAGCCATGAGTTTTTATTCAAATTGGACTGACAATTAGATAGGTAGAAAAAAAAATGGATTTACTTCTTAGAGATAGGCAGCTCATAAAGACTCAAAGAACAAGCAGAGATGAGTGGTGCTGACCACAGTATTTCTTTGAGTGGGAGCCCTGAGTAATTTCCCACTCTTAACAACAGGGCTGTCTGGGTTGCAGTTTGGGGGTGTCTTATATCATATTATATTACACTATCAAAATTGCAGGAATTGTGGATGCTATGCAATTACCTTCTAGACAGACAAGCTACTAAATTATTTGTATGGGGAAGATGAACCATTTACTTATCTTCTTGATATAGGCAGATGATAGGTGGGCACTGTCTGGGACACAGACAGTGGTGGGGACTTCTCTGCCTAGATTGCAAAAATGCCACTCTTTGAGAACTTTTTTCTGACCAACACACAGATACATCAGTAATACAAAATGCTTCTAATATAATAAAAAATGGAAAAGAGGTGTTTACATCTTGAGTTTAAATGAACAAGTAAAGAACATGCAAAGCTCCATTAAAATGAGCACTTTTTGTAATGAACAAGAATGCTAATAATAAGAAAATGGAGAACTTTTGATAAGTCTCAAATATTTAGAT
Source organism: Proteles cristata cristata (assembly GCA_017311185.1). Classification (NCBI taxonomy): domain Eukaryota; kingdom Metazoa; phylum Chordata; class Mammalia; order Carnivora; family Hyaenidae; genus Proteles; species Proteles cristata. The sequence continues at coordinate 2,590,786 of JAESUZ010001019.1, read as the reverse complement.
CTAAAGAGCTTGTAAGAGGTGGTATAGAAGAATCATTTCTAGGGGTGCCTGGGTAGCTTAGTCGGTTAAGTGTCCAACTTTTGCTTAGGTCATGATCTCGTGGTTCGTGGGTTTGAGCCCCGCGTCGGGCTCTGTGCTGACTGCCAGCTCAGAGCCTGGAGCCTGTTTCAGTCTGTGACTCCCTCAGTCTCTGACCCTCTCCTGTTCATGCTGTCTCTCTCTCTCCTAGAAATAAATAAAACATTTAAAAAAAAAAAAAAAGAAGAATCATTTCTACCCTTTTAGTTGAAGATACTGAATCCACAGATGTTGAGACCTGTACAAGATCATGTAAAGGTAATAACTGAGAAGGAATAGAATCCACCCTTCTGATGTGTAAAGAAGGATATATGTGAACCATAGTAAGGAGAACCAAAAAAATACATAAAGTTAAATAAACTAGAAAAAAATAAAATTTACTATTGGTGTTCTAGCTTAGAAAATTAAATGGCAAAAACTTTATAAGACTTCTGGGTTTACCCTATATTCACTTTGCTGCAAATCCAAATGGGATTTTCTCATGGCAGTTAAATATTGATCTCTTTTTATACAGTAAAATGTTGGATTGGGAGTAACGTTCTCTGAGTGTTCTGCAATACGAGCAAACATTTCTGATAAATTTTAACTTGATAAACTAGTGATGTTTTGCACTTCAAGCATTACATGACAGTGACTATCACATGATCACAACTGAGCCAATGGTTCTTTAAATTTGTTTTGATCTATGAGTGCTTTGGATTAGAATAAGCATGTTTCTGAAATGAGTTATGCTCACAAACCAAGGTCTTACTGTACTTTCTTTAAGTTCTGGCTATGATCCAGAAATATACATCTGCCAAAAAGAAAAAAAGAAAGTTCAACAAAGGACATGATATCCAAAATTCTTTCCTTCCTGAAATAATGACTTATTTAAGTTTTAGGGGATTCTGGAGATTTACAATATGAATGAAGGAATACAGGTCATGAATACCAGTGATGAATAAATTAACATACAGAGAGATATATCCAAACATGCAACTCTTTCTATAACTTGTCACACTATACACACACAAGTTAAAGTCAATAATATAAAGTACAGCCTAGAATCAGTAAGTGTCATCAAAGGGTTAAATTTAAATTCTTGGAGGCATGGCTTTCTTTAGCAGGAATGATATCATGATGAATACTTCTTTGGCTATTTCCTTCTTGATCATGCCTCACTAAACCCCCTCTATTATAAAACTGGAATAAATTTACTTCTTGCCTTTCTTACTTTTATTGATATTTAGATCAAATAATCCCACTGTATCTTCCTATTTCTTTGAATCTTCTTCCCATTCTTTGATTAGGGGTCAGGTAGAAAATGTTCACTACTACAAGATAGAGCAAAATTGGTAAATTAAAAAAGTATTCATTTTTCTTCTCTAAAGGTGTACCTTTTCCTGTTCTACTCTGCACTCTTATAATATAAAGGAAAAACTAAAATAAGTGGTCATTTTTTTACATACATTAGGTGGACAAAAAGAGAAAAATGGTGAGATTGAGAGTAAAGATTAGCAACCAGAGCAGTAGAATACATAAGTATACAGAAAAGCGTGATGACGAAGATTAGAAAGGTAAAAAGGTGAAAGACAGCTATAAGAAATTGTGGGGGGAAAGAGATATAGAGAAAGAAAAAGACAAGTGATGGCTCTTTTTCGTGATTCTTATGCCACCTGTCTTTGATTCTCAAAGCATCTGCTGTAAGATTATGAAAAGAATTAACTTTCTGCCTTAACTAATTGATTTTTTATTTAAATTTCAAGTTCTTTAAAAAGACTGATTAAAAAAAAAACAGCCAATCATATCTGCCTGTAAAGGGAACACACAGTACATTCCCATCAGTTCATCATCCATTCACGTGTCCCTTTCCCTATTCATCTTTCATCTAACTTGCCTGTACTGATACATTATTTATGTATGTGTCTTTCCAGCCATGAATCCATCAAACACCTATGTGAAGCAGATAGAGGGAAACTATTCTGAACAAAATAGAAATAGCTTTGCTATTTGATACAGAAATGTGAAGGTAATTAAAATTAAAATATAATTTAAAAGACCCTAGGCTACAACAACTGATGGCCCTTAGGTGAATCTTAATATTGATTATTGTAAATCTTAAATAATATTGATTCTCAAAGGTAGCAAGCTTTGAGGAACCTCTATGCCACTTAGTTGTTTTGTTTTGTTTTCCCAGGAAGAACACAACAAGATTACATTCTCTATATTAAGGCTTATACTTAACATTATGAGAAAGGTGTAAGTAGAGACCAAGGATTTGCACAAAAGCAAATGGTGACTTATGAAGGCAAGTCTGGACTTGATCAATCTTAGTATTTTGTTATTTACTGTTCATGTAGTACTCTTATTGCTGTGGTACATGATTTGCATGCTTGATTTGCCCTGTCATGTAATTTGATGAATGTGCATGGCAAAATCTATACATTAAGCATGACAGGAGCAATCCAGAGGCCAGTGACAACTAAGCCCCACTTCCCAGTGGCCACTAATCGTATGAACTCCAGATCCACCAATCAATGAACAGGGAAACCCATTCTAGTGACAGTCGCCTAAACCATAGACTTCTAGGAACACAAACTGTAAACAAGTTTTTTTTAATGTTTTATGTATTATTAAAACGAAGTATTATATGAACCATGGTAGATAAGAAGGTAAATATCAAAGCCTGAGGTAAATTCACTGAAGAGTAGCCTCTGAGGTAACCATTACACAAACTTCTTGTCATAATACTTCTCATACACTAATTAGAGATAAAATATGCACTCTGAGAAATAGATTCTTGGAAGAAATCTTAAAGAAAAACACCAAATAATATTCATGTTTTCCTGTTTTACAAATATTTATGTCATTTAAGTTTCATATAATGAGTATATATTGTTTATAATTATAAATGTGATTTATATAAAAATCACACTTATAAAATGGTAAAAGATAATGTAAGCCAATAAATAGATGGTTGAGGCATTTATTAATACTATGTGCTTTTTCTACAAAAGCGGAAAGAATGTTTGTTTTCTTCCTTTGGAGGAATTCACTAAACTAGAGGATTTATTTAAAACAGACAAACCTACAATGTGTAACTTCCAAAATTGAAATCTGAATGGAGAAGGATATATAACATCTTTTTATTTTTGGCATTCTATATTGAGAAAAAGCATATGGTATTGAGTTTTTTCTGCCTATGAATTTAATCACACCTGAATGACTAATACAGAGTTTACATTAATGTTCAACATAGTGAGAAATATCCTATCTTGATTATGGGCATTGGAAAGATAGGCGTAGCAAAAATAGTTGTGTAATCTTCACATCCGTGAAGCATAATAGATATTATTTTGCCCAGTTTATGGGCTCAGAGAGGTTAAAGAGATTGCACAACATCTCACAGCTAGCTAAAGTAGTTGAGTCAATTGGACTCCAAAGTCAATGGTCTCTGCTTCACAACAGGAGCATAACTGTATAAAAGCATTACAATGGGTAGCTTGCAAATATGTTTGCTTACTGATTCTCAGGTAAGTGATGTGTATAAAAACATAAATCCTTCTTTGCAATAGTTGTAAATAGAGTCTTTTCTGGAGAGAGTTCATCCTTAAGTATGTGGTCCAGAGCCTACCCAGACAGAACATAGTCAGAAGACATACATTCTATTTCCAGGACTGCTGCTGAGTTATTTCTCATTGCAGAAATGTGGGTGGGGGGTGGGGAGAGAGTATTTTGCCATTCTTCTACATTGGTTTCTCCATCAGCACACCAGAGATCATATCTGCCTCCTAATTCCCTCAGAGATGAGTTGGGAGCTCTAATGAGTTATCACGTGTAAAGCTCTTCAGGTTTCTTGGATGAGAGATGGTTTTAAGTACAAAGCTTTAGGTTATCATTGACATTGTTATGAGACACAGTAAAAGCTTAACAACCAGCTGTTTCTTTAAGCATTTTCCCTGCGGATCCTTCAGGCACAATGTAAGACAGGTGTGGACAAAGCATAGTTTTTTTTAGGACAAATTTGGTGTAAAGACACTTTACAATGACCTGGGTCATCTTCCTCTTTACTGATGAGGAATATCTCAGGGAGATGAAACAGCTCATTATGTAGTTTTTTTGCTGTTTTGTTTTGTTTTGTTTTGTTTTGTTTTCTCAGCACCAAGAAGCTGCTTTGCATACTGGGGGTCGGTAGTTTTCATTCATCATGCCTGCCTTTTAAAGATGAAACTTCAAGTCCTCTGCTCCAATTTAAACCTATGGGAAACTGCTTTAGTAATCTGGAAAAATAAAGGCAACAAGTAGAATCAGCCCCCTCCATTTGATCCTTTAGAAACAGCACTAATTAAGACTGGGAGGGTGAGCAATAGATCCATTGTCATGCTGATGTCAGGTCTGGGGCACTTTTTCTGCCATCATTTAATTACTCCATATTAATATATAAATACAAAGAGACAACCAAGATGAGGTAGGTAGAAAAAAACCCCTGCTTATTTAGTTAATTATTAATTACTAGGAATTTTCAACAATGGAACATTAACATCTTGCCCTTTTAAATGGTAACAAATAGCAGGCATATGTCTAATTAAGGAGCTGTAAATGCTTTGAAGGAACTGAATGGAAAGAGAAAGATACTTACTCACAGACCTGTAATGAATAAAAGAGAGAGTTATTGGTGTGTTTAAGGCCAGCTCTCATGTAGGATCTGCTCAGATCCCCAGCTCTCTGTTTTCTCTGCCAGGGAACTTCTCACTCAGGCTGGTGCCAAGGCCTGGGGGAGGGGGGGTACTCATGGATTCTTTAAATGGTCTCTTTCCAGAGTAGCGTCTGAGTGGACCTCAGGTGAATCTCACTTTCTGATCATTCCTGAGTTATCATCATTATTAGGATACAATTTCAATCACATTGAGACAATTTCTTCTGCTTCTGCTGCTAAATCTCCACATAACACCGAAATCATAACTCTAAGTAATAGAATTCTTAGCACTCTTCATAGATGGTTATAGTGAAGAGAAAGAAAATATTTTTTTAAATAAGACTCTTGATTTTTAGCCCCCACCAACAGAGGCTAACTTAAATATCGCATTACCAAGAGAAGGGTATAGATGGAGTTTCACACAAAGACTTCCAGTGTCATGTTATTCCAGGGGACTCTGGCAAAGCTGAAGGACACTGCAGAGCAGAAGAATTAATGTTAGAGGGAAGCTCCTTGAACCTTTTTCCATTACCTGTTGGAATTCCCCTTTGAAACTGCTGGTGTGTATAATCTTTGTAGGATTACTGAATTAGGCTTTCTGATCTTAGCAAAAACTTCCTTTGCTTTCTTCTCTTCCTAGCTTCAGTTTTGAAAATAATCTCTTTAACTGCTGAGAGCATACCAAAACTTAGAGCAAAATTCATGTCACAGCAACATAAAATGTGATCAGACAAGTGCACAACCACTGTCTGTTGGTCCATCTGAGCCATTCGGTGTCAATTCCCTGTCCACATCAGCACTCCTCTCTTTACTCTGTATCCCCCAAGGTTGGTCGCTCTGCCAGGAGAGAGAGGGTTTTCTCAAGCCCTCTCTTCTCTGTTCTAATCTATACTTCTGAAATGTGGGCAGCAAATGTTTTATAATGACTTTCTCAATTCATCACCTTCCTTCCTGCAGTGGTTCCCCCACAGTCCCATAGCAGCTTTATCTCTCCAGGCTATAGGTGTCTGCCTGTAAGGTTTTATTACTGCAACTGTTATTAACACTAAATCTACTCCACTGGAACTGTTCCCTCAGAGGTACTTGTATGGACACAGCTAGAGGTCCTAATTGTTCCTACATGATTATACTCCCCAACAGCACAATGGAGATGAAATCATGAAATGAACAGGGAAGCAACATGATAGATTATATTAAGTGAAAAAGATCCATTCTCTAGGAAAAGTCACAGAGGATCCTCTCGGCTCTGCCTGCCTAGAACTCCCTTAGGACATACTATCTTAATCTTCCAGTCTCCCACATGAAGGGCATTGCAAATACCTGCTTTACTGATGCCTGTTTCTACACCTCTCACAACTCATTTGAATGCTCATCTTCATTTGTAGGAAATGTGTTGATTAACCAAGGACCTGTCTCAATAAGAAACAGTTTTTTCTTAATTTTTAATGTTTATTTTTGAGACAGATACAGGGCAGGGCAGACACAAGCACACACACACACACACACACACACACACACACACACACACACACACACACACAGAGAGAGAGAGAGAGAGAGAGAGAGAGAGAGAAAGGGAACCTGAAGCAGGCTCCAGACTGTAAGCAGTCAGCACAGAGCCCAACATGGGGCTCAAACCCATAAACCTAGATAACATCACCTGAGCCAAAGTCAGAGGCTTAACCAACTAAGCCACCTAGGTGCCCCAAGAAACAGATTTTTAATGAGAAAATAACCTACCACCAAGCAAGACTTAAACAAGCACTGACAGTTCCTAGTTTACCAGCATCTTTAGAAACCACTAATTACATCACAGTTTTGGTTTGGACCAAAACAAGCAGTCCTATCATTAAGAATCTAAGGGATAAATAATCTACATATTTTTTTTAAATGGGGAATTTTATTGTTTAACAGTTTTTTTGTCTAGTTATACTGATATAATTAACACATGATATTATTATTCAACGTTGTTATGAGTTAGTAACTTTCTAAACATTACAGAAAATGAAACAAACCTAAGAATCAGAGAAAAATTAGAGTCCCTTATTATTCTCAACATAAAGAAACAAACCAATGATAAATCTGAAGTGCAGGCTCTAATAAAGTGTTGGTGAGGAAGAAGAAATTCACTCCTTAAAGTTAATACTCCTAATTTTTCAGTGAAAAGTAGCTGAATAATCAGCAGTTGTTCTAACATTTGAATGCAGCAGTGACTCACAAAATGTGGTTGCCTAAGTCAGCCCCTTCAGCTTCGCCAAGGAAATCATGAGAAAAGCAAATTATTGGGCTGAACCCAAAATTACTAATCAGAAACACCAGTGGTGTGGACCAGCAATCTGTGTTGCAACACATCCTCCAGGTGATTCTGATACAATAGTTTCAGTGACCCTAGCACTATGCCATTATAACAACTAATTACTAAAAAAACTATAAATGATCTCAAATTAATCATGCTTTTGGGGAGGGAAATATTCTTTTGGTGGCATGCATATAAACATACGTATGTGTTTCCACATATGTACATACATACATAAACATATAATGTGAAAGATACCTCTCACATATGTGTACATACTTATGTACATACCATATATGCATAAATATATACATACATATATAAACTTTACATAAGAAATACCTAAAATCATATTTCTACATTTTACTTAAAATAAATTAGATGCTTCCCTAACAATCTGCTTAAAAATCCTGAAAACTACTTTAACACTTAATAAAAGATCAAGAAAAAAACAAAGAAATGCCTTACTTACTAAGGACCTATTTTATGTTAGGCACTATCCTAGTCTTTATAGATATTCTATGTAATCCTTAAAATATTCATAGACAATATGCAAATAAATACCCTCCTCATGTGTTTATGTGCCTTCTTACTGGCTTGCATGAAGGATGGAGAGGTTTAATCCAATTGTTTATAGATTAGATATTCATTGAACCAGGCTAATCACCATGAGCAAGGTCATGATACTTTAAAGTGGATCAACATGGATACCCACGCTTTCTCTTCCCCTGCTTCCTAAATCCATGTAAGAAGTAAGAGAGAGGCTACTTCGCAATGAAAATTATAGGTACAAATTACCACATAAAAAGTTTCAGACGTCAGTTGTGGCTTAAGGTATCTTGGGTAAGTAAACAGAAAAATTCAAGAGTAAGAATGCCCAATGAAAGAGGCAAAGGCCTCTCTAGCAAACTGGTAGCTCTGGTCAGCATAGACTGATTCATGAAAACAGTAACTTGCTTAACCTCACAGAAAAATCTTTAAAAAATGAAAAGAAAAAACAACGAAAACAGATTTTGGAAATTAACAACATATATGTCACTAATATATAGCGCGTCTGTCATTTTTTATGCCTTTATACAATATGTATCACTAATATTTAATCAGTTCTAAAAGAGGTGAAAAAGAAAGCAGGCAGGGAACGGAGATGGGGTAAGAAAATGATTCAAAAACACAATGTACATTATTCTTTTGAAAGAGAACTTTCTCATTTTTTACCATAATTATCTGAAAAAAGTATTCCCTTAATGTGTTTTGGTTTGATTTACATATATTATGAAATGATTAATAATAGGTTCAACTAACTTTTATCTTTTCATACAGATACAATAAAAAGAAAAAAAGAAAAAATTCCTCTTGTGATGAAAAATTATATCTTCTCTTGACAACTTTCTTATATATCATACAGCAATGTTAGCTAGTTATCATGTTTTACTTTATAACTCTAGTACTCATTTATCTTTAACTGGAAGATTGTATACCTTTGAACACCTGCCTCTAATATTCCCTCTCCCAACCTATCACTTCAGATTACCCCAAGCCTGATTTATTTTTCTGTGAATTTATTTTATTATTTTTAAAAATTCCATTGGGGCGCCTGGGTGGCTTAGTTGGTTAAGCGTCCGACTTTCGCTTAGGTCATGATCTCGCGGTTCGTGGGTTCAGGCCCCACGTCGGGCTCTGTGCTGACTGCGGGCTCAGAGCCTGGAGCCTGTTTCAGTCTGTGACTCCCTCTCTCTCTGACCCTCCCCTGCTCACACTGTCTCTCCCTCTCCTAGTAATAAATAAAAAAATATTAAAAAAAAAATTCCACATGTGAGATCTTGACATATTTGTCCTTCTCTGACTTATTTCACTTAGCATAAAGTTTTCAAAGTCCATTCATGTCACAAATAGTAGGATCTCCTCTTTTATAAAGGTTGAATGATATACCACAACTTCTTTATCCATGCATCCATTGATAGATACTTAGGTTGCTTCTGTATCTTGGCTATTGTAAATAAATCCTATGAAGATGGGGTTGCAGATATCTTTTTGAGTTAGAGTTTTCATTTCCTTTGGGTATATTACCAGAAATAGAATTGCTGGAGCATATATATTGTTAATTTTTGAAGACTTTCATACCGTTTTCTATAATGATTCTGCCAATAAGTCGTAACAATTCTACAAACAGTGCACCAGTTTCCCTTTTCTCCACATCCATGCAAAAACTTACCTCTTGTCTTTTTGATGATGAGACCATCTCTAACAGACATGAGGTGTTATCACATTGTGGTTTTAACTTCCACTTCCCAAACGATGAGTGATGCTGAGTACCTCTTCATGTACCTGTTGGTCTCTTCACGTGTCATCCTCTAAAACTTCTATTCAAGTCCTTTGTCCATTTTTCAAATGGGTTTTTTGTTTTGTTTTTGTTTTTGTTTTTGTTTTGCTGTTGAGTTGTATGAATTCTTCATGTATTTTGGATATTAACCCCTTAATAGAAACCTGGTTTGCAATTTTTTTCCATTCTGTAAGTTGTCTTTTCTCCTTATTGATAATTTCTTTGGCTGTACAGAAGCTGTTTCTTGGACATAGTCCCACTTGTTCATTTTTGTTGTTTCTCGTGCGTTAGGTATCATATCAAAAACTCATTAATTACTGAGGACCATGTCAAGGAGCTTTATTCCTACATTTTCTTCTGGAAGTTTTGTAATTTCAGGTCTTACATTTAGGTCTAATCCATTTCAAGTTCTTTTTTTTTTTTGTATAATATGGGTTCAGTTACATTCTGTTACATGTAAATATCCAATTACCCCAGCATCATTTATGGAAAAGACTATCTTTTCTCCAGTGAGTAATTTTGGCTCCCTTGTCAAATATTAGTTGACTGTATATGCTTAAGTTTATTTTCAGTCTTTTGATTCTGTTTCTTTGGTCTCTTTCTCTGTTTTTATGTCTGTATTGCACCATATTAATGACTATAGCTTTAGAGCATAGATTAAAATCAGAAAGTATGAGGCCCTGGGTGCCTGGGTGGCTCAGTTGGTTAAGCTTCCAATTGCAGGTCAGGACATGATCTCACAGTTCATGGGTTGGAGACCCCCATTGGGCTCTGTGCTGACAGAGCCTGCTTTAGATTCTGAGTCTCCCTCTGTCTCTGCTCCTCCCCTGCTTGCTCCCTCTCTCTCTCTTTCTCAAAAATAAATAAACATGGGAGGGGGGAATAGGAGGCTCCCCGCTTTGTTATTCTTTCTCAGGATTTTATTGAGTATTCAAGGTCTTTTGTGGATCCATGGGAAATTTAGAAGTGCTTCTTCTACTTTCATAATAATAATAATACAAAAATACCATTAGGATCTTGATAGGGATTGCACTTAATCTATGCATGGCTTCTGGTAGTACTGACCTTTCAACAATAGTAACTCTTCCAATACATAAACACAGAATACCTTTCCATTTATTTATGTCTTCTTCAAACTCTTTCATTAATATCATGTGTTTCCAGAGTAGAGATCTTTCACTTCCTTAGTTAAATGTATTCCTAAGTATTTTATTGTTTTTGATGCTATTGCATATAATTATTTTTAAAAAAATATTTTTATTTATTTTTGAGAAAGAGATAGAGATAGCATGAGCAGGGGAGGATCAGAGAGAGAGGGAGACACAGAATCTGAAACAGGCTCCAGGCTCTGAGCTAGTTGTCAGCACAGGGCCCGATGCAGGGCTCAAACCCACAAACCGTGAGATCATGACCTGAGCTAAAGTCGGACGCTTAACCGACTGAGCCACCCAGGTGCCCCGATGCTATTGTAAATGGATAGATTTCTCTTTTTCATTTTATTTTATTTTTTTATTTATTTCTAGGAGAGAGAGAGAGAGAGAGCGTGAGCAGGGGAGGTCAGAGAGAGAGAGACACAGACTGAAATAGGCTCCAGGCTCTGAGCTGGCAGTCAGCACAGAGCCCGACGCGGGCTCCGAACCCACGAACCGCGAGATCATGACCTAAGCGAAAGTCAGACGCTTAACCGACTAAGCCACCCAGGCGCCCCAGATTTCTCTTTTTCAAAAATGTGTTGTTAGTATATAGAAACACTACCAATTTTTGTATGTTAGTTTTCTATCCTGCAAATTTACGGACTTCAATAATTAGATGTAACGATATATTTTTTAATGTTTATTTATCTTTGAGGGAGTGACATAGAGTGCGAGCAAAGAAGGGCAGAGAGAGAGAGACTCCGAAGCAGGGTACAGGCTATGAGCTGTCAGCATAGAGCCCAACAGAGGACTCGAACCCACGGACCGTGAGATCATAACCTGAACTGAAGTTGGACACGTAACCGATGGAGCCACCCAGGCACCCTTAGATGTAGCAATATTTTATTTGAATATTTTAGAATTTCCGTGTATGAAATCATGTCATCTGTGAAACAGAGACAATTTTACTTCTTTTATAAAAATTCTGTTACCTATTAATTCTTTTTCTTTTCTGATTCTCTAGTTAGTAATTCTAGTACCGTGTTGAATAAGAGTGGAATAGGCAGCCTTGTCTTGTTCCTGATCTTAGAGAAAAACCTTTCAACCTTTCAACACTGAGTATGCTGTTAGCTGTGAGCTTAAAATATATGGCCTTTAATATGTCGTGATATGTTCCTCTGTGCATAATTTGTTGAAAGTTTTCATCATGAATGGATGTTGATTTTGTTGAATACTTTGTGTGCCTATTGAGATGATCATAGGATTCTTTTCTTTCATACCTTTAACAAGACGCATCACACTAATTGATTTGCATATGTTTGAACCATCTTGCATCTCAGGGATAAATCTCACGTAATCATGGAATAAGATCCTTTTTAATGGGCTACTGAATTTGGTCTACGACAACTTTATTGAGGATTATTCTATCTATAGTCGTCAGTGATACAGGTCTGTAGTTATCTTTCTAGTACTTTCCTTTTCTAGTTTTGGTATCAGAATACTACTGGCCCTGTACACTGAATTTGGGAGCATTCTTTCCTGTTAGATCTTTTGGAAGAGTGAAGGGTTGGTGTTAATTTCTTAAATGTGTGGTAAAATTCACCAGTGAAGCTATCTGGTCCTAAGCTTTTCTTCCATGGCAAATTTTTTATTACTGATACAATTTCCTTACTAGTAATTGATCTATTCAGACATTCTATTTCTTCCTGATTCAGTGTTGGTAAGTCATATATTTCTAAGATTTTTTTTCTGTCTCTTCTAGGTTATCCAATTTGTTGGCATATAGTTGTTTATAGTAGCCTCATATGATCCATTGAATTTCTTTGATATCCACTGTCCTTTTCAATTTTGTTGATTTTGGTACCTTCCTGTTTTCCTTGGTTAGCATAGCTAAGGGTTTGTCAGTTTTGTTAATCTTTTCACAGAAACATTTCTTCGTTTGGCTAATCTTCTCTATTGCTTTTCTGTTCTTTATCTCATTTATTTTTGTTCTAATCTTTGTATTTCCTTTCTTCTGCTAATGTTGGGCTCCGTTTGTTCTTTTTTTTCTGCTTTCTTAACACATAGGGTTAGATTGTTTCTTTGGGATCTTTCTTGCTTCTTAACGTAGGTATTTGTTACTATGAACTTCCCTCTTCGAAATATTTTTGCTACATATCATAGTTTCTGGTATATTGTTTCCCCATTTTCATTAGTCCCAAGAAATATTTTTTTTATTTCCCCTTTAATTTCTTTTATAACTCCCTGTTTGTTCAGGAGAGTGTTTTCAATTTCCATGTGTTAGTGAATTTTCCAATTTTCCTCCTGTTATTAATTTCCACTTTCATGCCATTGTGCTTAGAGAAGATAATGGATATGATTTCAATCTCTTTGAATTTATAAAGACTTCTTTTGTGGCCTAATATGTGATCTATCCTAAAAAGTTTCCATGTGCACTTGAGAAGAATCTATATTCTGCTATTGTTGGAAATTATTTCTGTTCATGTCTGTTCGACCATTGTTCAAATGTACTGTTTCCTTATTTTTTCTCTGCCTGGATTTTCTATATATTGGTGACGGGTTTTATTGGTGAGGTTTTAAAGTACTCAACTATTATCATATTACTGTTTTTTTTTCCTCTTCTTAGCTCTGTTAATTTTTGTTTTCTGTATTTATTTATTTATTATTTTTAAATGTTTTTTTTTATTGAGAGAGAGAGCATAAATGCACACACATGAGTGGGGAAGGGGCAAAAGGAGAAGGAGAAAGAGAATCCCAAGCAAACTCTAAGCTTTCAGTGCAGAGCCTGATATGGGGATTGATCTCACAAACCATAAAATCATAATCTGAGCCGAAATCAAGAGTCAGACATTTAACCGACTAAGCCACCCAGGTGCCCTAACTTTGGTTTATACGTGGTACTCCAATGTTGATTGCTTTTTTACAACTGTTATAGGTTATTGATTTATTGATCCCTTTATCATTATATAATAACCTTCTCTGTCCCTTATTTGCCATTTTTAAAGTCTTTTTTGCCTGATATAACTATCCCTTCATTTATTTGGTTACTGTTTGCTTGAAATGTCTTCTTCCATCTCATAATGCTCAGTCTCTGTGTGTTTTTAAGGCTAAAGTATTTTGTGGGCAGCATAATGTTGGATTTTTTTAAATCCACTCAGCCACTCTGTGCCTTTTAATTAGAGAATTTAATCAATTTACATATAAACTAATTATTAATAGGTAAGGGACTACTACTGTCATTTTATTGTTTCATGGTTACACTATAGTTCCCTAGTCCCATGATTCTTAGCCTATTGTATTTGTGTGTGTGTGTGTGTGTGTGTGTGTGTGTGTGTGTGTGTGTGAATGTGTGATAAGATGTCTTTTGGTATTGGTATCTTTGACTTCTTTATCATATATTTTTGTATAATTACTATAGGATATCCCATTGTAGTCACTATGAGGCTTAAACAAAATATTTTAAATTTGTATGGCACCTGGGTGGCTCAGTCGATTGAGTGTCCGATTACGGCTCAAGTCATGATCTCACAGTTAGTGGATTCAAGCCCCGCATGAGGCTCTGTGCTCACATCTCAGAGCCTGGAGCTTGCTTCAGATTCTGTGTCTCCCTTTCTCTCTTCCCCTCCTCCTTCTCATGCTGTGTCCCTCTCTGTCTCAAAAATAAACATTGAAAAAAAATTTATATATTATTTAACACCATATTTTAAGCTGATCACTAATAAATTTACAAACTTAACACTTTTACTTTTCCTCCTCACATTTTAATTTATTTCTATTATAATGTATATATAATAAAATGTAAAATACATAAAATTTACATTATTTATACTATACATATTATATATAATAAATAAAAGGTTATTACAGTTATGAGTATTTTTCCAACATTCATTTTTTAACTTTCAAATTAGAGTTGTAAATGAATTATGAACCACCATTACCATGTTGCAGAATCTAACTATGACTATATATTTACCATTGCCAGTGACATTTATACTATCTTTTTGTTCTTGTGATATTTATGGCCATTTTTTTTCTCCTACTCAAAAAACGAGTAAGCAAACAAACAAACCCTTTAACATTTCTTGTAAGGTAGGTCTGGTGGTAATGAACTCCTCCAGTTTTTTGTTTGTTTGTTTGAAGTCTTTATACCTTCATTGTTTCCAAAGGCCAGTTTTATTGGGTATGTCTCTGGTTGACAAGTATTTTTTTTCAATATTTTGGATATGCCATCTCATTCTCTCCTAGCCTGAAAAGTCTTTGCTGAAATATCTGTCATAAAGTTTCTTTTGTGTGTATTTGTTTTAAATTTTTTTTAAATGTTTGTTTTTGAGAGTCACGGAGTGCAAGCAGGGTAAAGGCAGAGAGAGAGAGAGGGAGAAAGAGAGAGAGAGAGAGAGAAAGAGAGAGAGAGAGAGAGAGAGAATCTGAAGTAGGCTCCAGGCTCCAAGCTGTCAGCATAGAGCTGCACACAGGGCTGAAACGCATGAACCATGAGATCATGACCTGAGCCAAAGTCACATAGTAACTGACTGAGCCACCCTGGAGCCCCAAAGTCTGCCCAGAATTTATGGAGATTCCCTTGTTTATAACTTCTCTGTTTTCTCTCACTGCTCTTAAAACTCTGTCTTTGACTTTTGACTTTGCTTTGAAATTGAATTTTGAAAATTTAATTATAATGTGTCTCTCCATAGCCCTGTTCAGGTTTAACCTGTTTGGGTTTCTTTGGGACCATGGGTTTGGATGTCTATTTCTCTTCCCAGGTTCAGAAAGTTTCTTGTTGTTATTACTTTGAATACTCTTTGTCCCTCTGTCTTTCTCTTCTCCTGCTGAAATTCCCAGACTATGATTATTGTTTCTTTTCATTGTATTCTATAATTCTCATAGGTTTTCTTCATCCTTTTTCATTTTTTTCTTTTTGCTTCTCTGACTAGGTATTTTCTAATGCGCTGTCCTCCAGGTCACTAATTTTTTCTTCTACATGGTTGAGTCCACTTTTGAAAACTCACTATTGAATTCTTCAGTTCAGTTATTGTACTTTTCAACTATATGATTTCTGGGGATTTTTTTGTTTGTTTTTCTTTGGTTTTGTTTTGTTTTTATGTTCACTATTGCCTTGTCAAACTTCTTGTTTTCTTGTTCCTGCATTATTTTCCTGGTTTTTTTTGTTTTTGGTTTTGTTTGTTGTCTGTTTTTTCTTGTAGTTCACTAAACTCTTTTTTAGTGAATTCTTTGACAGTTCATATATTTCCATTTACTTAAGGCCAGTTAATGGGGCTTTATTAGCTCACTTTGGTGGTATCATATTTACATAATTTTTTTGGTGATCCTTGATTCCTTTCAGTGGAATCTGAGCATTTGAGTAATTGGGTTGCTCTTGCAGACTTTATAGATTTGCTCTGGCAGAGACAATTCTTTAATCAAAGCCCAGTTTATGTTTCTGAGTGTGTCTTCTAGCAATGCCCTTGGGTGGGTGAGGCCTGCTATTATGGTCTATTTTGGGGTGAGGCAATTGTTCAACCTCTGAGGAGAGGAATGGGTGAGTGTGCCATTAGCTGAGAACAGTTGGATAGAATTGCTGGGGGTTCTCTACCCAAGTGAGGCTGTAGGACTGGCTCTACATTTGCCTAGATTCTCCAGTCAGACTTACTAAATAGGAGGGACTGAATACTACATTCAGTAGCAGATGAGGCTATGAATTAGCTTCCTTGATCTGGCATGGCATCAGGATGGAACTCAGAGCCTATACAGCTCATTGTTTGGGGCCCTAAATCAGACCAAATTCCCTGGTCAGGAGAGTCCATGGGTTTTGCACTGCAAATGGGGGAACCCACAGGCTATGCTTTCTTCAAGTGCTACTGTACATAGGGATATTGATTGAGCTATGCAGCTTCCCATGTGCTCTGTTTAGCTTTCCCGGTCCAACAGGCTGAAGAGGTTGGAAGCAATTAGTGGAGTTATGAATTATACTCTTCACCCAGGTACAGCAAGAGAAGCAGCTCTAAAGTCAGTAAAGTTCTTTATTGTATTAACTCAAGCTGACACAAAACCTAAGTACTACAACTGAAAAGACCCATTGATTTTGTTTCATACGCTATCAGCTATGCCAATCTGACTCTCAGCTCAAATGGTAGTGAACCACGCAGCCTCCAAAAGTTCTCTCTAGCCCTTCTGGTGAGATGCAGCCAGAAGATATTCTCCACAGTGGGCAAGGTGGTCTCAGCTCCCTTGCCTGGGAAGGAGGAAGAGGGCTCACTTCAGGCTAATCTCGATTTCCCAAACAGGCTCTCTGGTTGGTAGGTCAGGAGCTACCCTCAGCCTTGGCTATTATTTAATACTCCCTGCTTATAACACAGGAACCCTCCCCACCCTGTAGTGGTTTTGCTATAGGGGTGATCATCTCTGTCTGCCTGCATGTTGGCTCAAGTGTCGCTGGGTCACTGTGCTTCTGGGAGTTTTCGTCAGCCCTTTTGGTCCAATGGGGCCAGAAGATGCTCTCAACAGTGAGTGGGACAAGTGATTTAGCTCCTTGATTGGGCATGGACAGACAGGCTCTGTGGCCCATTAAACTTCTTATTTGGAAATCTGAATCAGGCAGATCTGCACCCCACTGAGTTCTCCGGTCAAAGTAAGTCCTCTACTTGGTTCTACAGATGAGCAAAGCTGCCATTTGGTACTATTAGTTAGGCACTACAAGTATGAACCTGGTCTGCCAAGACATGTATGCTGAGTGTTGCATGTCTTACCCTTTCTCCATCCGTCAGATTCCCAGTGGTTGAGTCCCACAGATAGCACTTCAATCCTTTTGGTATGAGGTCAAACTAGGGGCTCCCACAATGCAACCCACAATGCTAGGGGATAGATGGCTCCCCTTCCTGAATTATTTTTTCCCAGGGAAGAATCAGAGGCTCAAAGAAGATCTTTCTGCATGGTACTATGCTGGCTTGGGAAAGGATCAATGCAGTCAACGTGTATCCTCTTCTCTTATTCTAATAATGCATTCAGTTTTGGCCTCTGTGGTGCTGACAAGGGAAGGGGTGCTTCAGCCTCACCCCCATATTCTAGGATTCTCTAAGAGGTGTCTTGTTCTTAAATAGCTGTTAGTTCTTCTTCCTGTGACGAGAAGTGAAGTCAGGAACAACCTATATACCATCTTGGTGACATTATTCTGCTCCTTCATTTTAAACTGGCTGGCTGTCAGATCATAACAATTTTCATTTTGGGGAATCTATGTTTTTGGAGGGTGAATTTTATAGCTGATCTAGAGACTATTATCATTGTTCAATGAATACTGTGGAAGCAGAAATGAAGAAAGTATTCAATGCAGGAAAAAAAGCAGTAGAATCTTTATTTTTCCCTAAAATACCTCCTACTTTTTTAGTAGCAGGTTTCTCATAATGCGTCCATCCTCTGTGTTTACTGCACAGTTACTTCACCATGTCACAATTACATCTCAGTGATTTGGAGCAGAGAGAGCAATCATCCAACCTTAGGTTCTTATCTCAGTGGGAATTATATTTCAGCTAAAAATTATCTAATACATAAGGAAGCTTGAGCTGACTCTTCAGTGTGCCTTGAGGTGCTAGAAGAAATTGGAGTCAGTGAAGAATCAAACTACCATTGTTGGATCCTATCTTTATTGGTTCACAGAACTTCAGCAAGTTCTTTGAGTTCTACTCTGTGGTGTACTGTGATCATCATGCTCAACTCTGCATACGCACTGCCATTTAATTTCCACCAAAATCCTACATAGCAAAGATCAAGTTTTCATAGCTCATAATGACCTATTTTTTTAAGCCAGTTTTGTTTTTTTTTCTACCAAACTTGAGTCAAGCTTGTCTTTCCTATAGGCCCCTGAATTCTGTTTGCCTCCAAGCCTGAGCAAACAGTAAAAAAGAACACTGTGCTCTTCACCAGTTTCTCCGTGGAATCAGGTGATCACAGAGAAATATTTTCCTGCAGGTCCCAGTGCTCATTCTCCCTTGCTTGTAATAACTTGCCCTCCAGAGATTCTGCTTCTCTCTACTTACCTCTCTCCTTTACCCTACCAAATAAAGCTTTTTGTGTTTGTTTGATTTTGAGACACTAGAAGATTTCTGAGATCAAAGTATTCTCCTTATTGTGATAAACTTGCATTCTAACTAAGTCTCTCCCTATCGAAGGCCAGGTTTATATTTATTTGACATTGGTTATTATTATGAGGCTCACAGAGGTGGCTTGAGGTATTATGAGGTCAACTAATATCTAAATTATAGGAGAAAGGGTTTATAGAGAGATGTGTCCAAGAAACAGATACTTGGCAAAATAAAGACAAACATTTCCTACCTCACAATATTGCTGAAAGGGGGCTATATATAACAGCCCAACAAGACAAAGGTCGGAGGATGGAGTAAAATCTTCTATACTAAATATAGATAGCTCAATGAGCTTGAAACCAAGAAACAGATTCCTTGGGGCTTTTCAATATGTGTTAACAAAATGATCAGGATAGGGGACTGTCTTCTGGAACTCTGGCAAGAAGAGTTACCCAGATTGTCTTGACTTTCTTCTTTTATATTGAGGAGAGAGCTGACATCCCTCAAATTACATATATAGATGATTACTGCAGACTGGAATGACGCAGGCATTTGAAACTTCCCATAGGTAAAGTGTAAACTCAAAGCATCATAATAAATAACAATAATGCTTTACCCTTCATGTGCATTGTAATGCTGCTGATGTCAAATTAACATAGGCCCTTGCAGAGAATGGAAACAAAAGCTCTATAATATGTCAACAGGGCTTTGGGCAAAGGATGGAGTAAAAAGCAGCCAGAAGGGGAAAGACAGGTGGTCTAGAGGGGATGGGATTGAAAGGGAAAAAGCAAATGTATTCTGTAAATTTTGTGAATTTTAAAGTAAAATGTTTATTACAATTCGAACACTTTCCTTAAAGTGATGACATTCACAAAGGCTTCACTGTATACTCTTGCAATTCTATGCATAGAAATCATACATAAGTTCAAGGAAACAAAGTTATCATTCACATGGGTTTTATTTTCACAGAGTAAAACATTACTTCATTCTGTAATACCAAGGTGGAGTGGGAAATGGCTCTGGATCACTTGCCTTCAGTCAGCATTATTGAAATAAGTGATTCATTAATTGAGCACTTCTATATGACAGGAAGTATGTCAATGCTTGGATCACAAAGCTGGAGAGAACAAGTCTCAAGGTTGTTCTATTTATCTTCTCTACTTCTAGCACTTTCTACCCAGCATATTTCTGAGCTCATCTCCTTCTCCAGATCTATCCTGGGCTTCTTACACTACTTTTCCAGACTCACTTCCCTCCATTCCTTGAGGTCTCAAGCCACCTAACTGCTCACTCTCCAAACCATGCAGTGTTCCTCCCTGATAGATCCCAACATGTTTTGTGCCAGGCCTGGAAAAGAGGCATTTTTATTGACATGTAACTGTGAAATAGAAAGCTTTAAGGGAGCATCAGGATTAGAGCTGGAGGGATGAAACGCAGGCTTACAAGTTTGAGGTACTACATTTGGAAGGAAAATAAGGTACAGAAGCAAAATGGGGGAAAGAAAACAATGAAGCAGATGGTGGTAAATCTGCAGCTTTCAAGGTGGAACGCATGCTTACTTTGAGTCTGCTATTTAGTGGAGCTAGTACATATCTGACACACTACCTTAAACATATCACGTTCTTTCTACACACGCTTACTTCTCTTTGAAATTCTCCTCTTCTTATGCTTTTAAAGACTATCTCACCATCTTTCGAGACCCAGGGCAAATCTGCTTTCTTACATGAAACCTCCTTCAATTTTCTCTTAATTTGCATAGCACATGGTACTCTGTCATAGACTTCTCATGTTGCTGTTTTGTGACGTATCTAACTTCTGCTCCTTGGCTAAATTGAAGGCATGTCCATGATGACAGAGAATTATTTTTTGTCCTTTTTGTGTTCTCAGCATTTAGAGAGTATCTCAATTACAAACAATGCCTATTGTAAAACAGAATCAAGGGAGATTAGAAGAAAGGAAGAGGTAGACAGGATAGAAAAACAACAGTGGAGAAGGAAAAGGCAAAAGGAAGGGAGAGAAGAAGTTAAGAATAAAAATGAAAGAATGAATAAATCTCTTATTTTCCTCTCTCACATTTGGAAGCAGTCTTATAATTATTTGCCTTTCTACTTTCACTGTTTACGCCTATTTGTTCTAATCTCTCATTCTTTCCCCCACCACAAAAATGTGCATCCCTCAATCCTTGAAGTTCAAGAAGTAAAAATCTTTTTGTTTTTTTTTTCTTTTTTGGGCTAATCCAAAACTCAGAGGAAAGAGATCTTTATTCCTTTTGTAAGCACCATTAAGTAAACCCAGAATCTGGCCTTCCACTACAGTGGATTTCAAAACAGAGGTAGACAAATTGGGGTTTAATTTCCTCCTCCTTAAAAGAAGGGATTCTATTGCACTCTTAACAGGGTTGTTTCTCTGAGCCAGCCCCAGGTTGTGAAAACCTATTTGGGATAGGGCCAAGAGGCTGTGCTGTCCATGCTGGAGGATGGCTACACTGGAGTGAGAGGGGAGATTAATCAATCCAAGACAACATCTGTCAGGATATTGAGTTTGGCTCTTGTTATCAGCTGCCTGCACTTCAGGGGCTGTGTAATATTCAATTTGATTATCTCTCACCTGCAAAAAGTAAGCTTCTCTCTTTGCTTAAAAATCGCTGGGACTAGCTGAAGAGGAATCGATCTGTGGAGAAAATGCTGACAAGGAAACGAATCAGAAATAGGACAAGATGAGAAAAGAAAAGAGAGTTTGGCTTATGTCCTGGCCTTTTTCCCCCCCTGAGGTATGTGTGTGTGTGTGTGTGTGTGTGTGTGTGTGTGTGTGTGTGTGTGTTTTGTTTAATTAACTGGCTTAGTTCCCTGTTGCTTTAAGGGAATCAGATTCCTTGTTTCACTTGTCAGTCTTGATTATGGTAAATGATGACAAGAGAACCACATAATTCTTTTGGATTTCTTTGAGATCCCATTAGTAGGGGAAAAAAAAAGAAAAAAAAAGTTTTGCTCTTTTTCTCTAAGGACCAGGACTGAAGTCTCATAGACCTTAAGGATTTCCTGCTGGGAAGGTCACAGCAAGCATCCATGTCAATTCTGTACATTGGAGAGGAAAAAAAATATTACTTCCTAGGGAAACAGAAGTGATAGATTTGAGTCTAACACAGTTACTATAATAACCTAAACTCCCTTGATATATCACTGATGTAGTCTTTAAAAGTTGTACCATCTTTAGGGCATTTGTTTCATTAATATGTGTTTGTTATTTCTCGCTCCCTCTCACGGGTACCTGGTGTGTCACTTGGTCATTTTCCTGTACAACCACAGTGAATGCATTTTTATGCCATTTATGTTTATTTTACAATACTACTCTTTTTGCAACTATGTTGTAAAGCTTCCCAATCCAATCTTCAGCACTGATGTCACTCATGAGATTTAATTATTTATATCAGTTGGATAGCTTCCAGATGATGCCACTGTTGCCAATCTTTTCTCACCTTCAAACCATCTCATAGGCCACGACGATTGCAATGTAAGTTACCAAATCATTTCCCTTTTCCAAAAAATAAATACATAAAAATTTAAAAATGAAATTAAGACTCATAAACATGTATTGACTCATCACTCATAAATCATCCATGCTACATTTCCAGAGGTATCTACTTTGTAATCTCCATACTTGCCCTGCAAAGATTCACCATTTTCCTAAATCACCTTGAGCTTCCCTAATTGTACCTCACCTGCTCATGGCCACATGCATACTATGCTTCAGCCATAACAGCCTACTCTCAATTTCCCAAATTCTTGATATGCCTTTGAGTGTCTCTTCCTTTGCACATGCTATTTCCTCATCCTAAAACATTTGTTCTTCTTCCTTCTAACCATTATGAATTAACTCTTACTTAAATGTTAGTCAACATGATGTCATCTTTCTAGATGAGTTTCCCCTTCTCTCCCACTCTTTGTGCATGATTCAAATATTCTCCAAAGCACCCTATGCTTTCTTTTCTCTAGAAAAAAAAAATGGGTGGGCGAATAAAAAATGAAATTATACTGTGTGTAGATATCTCCCAAATATGTACAAACATTCTTACCAACCTTCAAGGATCTTCATCTGCCATATATCTTTAAAGTTTTCCTTGACTATGCTCATTACATTTCTAAATTTCATAAATTCTTATTCAAAAAAATCATATAACTTTTATTTGGAATTTGTAGTAGTTGGATCATTTCCTTCGTTTATGGAAAGTTTGGGGGAATAGGTTAATGAGATTTTATATAATTTTGGCTTGAGGATCATTTAAATTTCTTTTCTAGAAAAATGGTGTTCTGGGGTTGAAATCGAAACAATGGTCCTAGACAAAATAAAAGAGTAAAGTGGGGAAAAGTGGGGCAAGATTCAGAGCATGAAGACAAGTAAGATATCAAAGACAATTATTTGGGAATAAAACAATAATCTTTAAACAATCCAAAACAGTTATCAATAGGAGCAAGGCAGACTGGCAGAAATGCAAATGCATAAATAACAGGATGTAGAGAAACAACAAAAAGTCAAAATAGACACTGTGGACCAAAAAAGGTAGTATAAGTTGATTATTGTTTGACAGAGATGAATAGAACTCTTCTTATTCACCTATTTTTACTGGCCATTTAGAAACTTAGAGTCAACCATTCTGGATACACAACAAAACAACCAGAAATATATTTATCATAGTGTCTTTCACTAAAATGACCCTTATATGTCAGCTTCTTTGAACTTAAAAATTCTAATTGCTTCATTTTACTCTTTATCACGTTTAAAAGCGATACTGTACTTATTTTCATTGATATGTATGCTAAGGCATATTTATTAAAAAAAAATTTTGAGGGGCACCTGGGTGGCTGAGTTGGTTAAGTGGCCAATTTCACCTCAGGTCATGATCTCACAGTTCGTGGATTTGAGTCCTGTGTTGGGCTCTGGGTTGACAGCTCAGAGCCTGGAACCTGTTTCAAATTCTGTGTCTCCCTCTCTCTTTCTGCCCCTCCTCCTGCTCACATTCTGTCTCCCTCTGTCTCCTTCTCTCTCTCAAAAATAAATATTAAAAAATTAAAAAAATTTTTGAGAGTAAAAAAAGTACTCATATCTCATTGTGCCTACTAGAGTAGGTACTTAATGTCAGGATTGAACCTTACAAATCCTTTAGAAAAATGGGCAGTAATAGAGATGGCTACTAAAATGCCATAGGCATCCTATGGCAATGACTGATCTAAGGACAAAATGATTCTCTCCTGAAGTAGAGCAATTAAAAAAAAAATACATTGGTAAAGGCACCACATGAATTCAAAAGGGACAAGATAGCCTTTTCAAAAAATGGTTCTGAGAAAACTGTATATATGGATGGAAAAAAAATGAATTTACAATGTACCTTATTCCACACACAGATATGAAGGAAAAGTGAACTACAGACTCAATTATTAGGGCCATGAGTGTAAAAAAATTAGGAAAAAATACTTAGAATAAATCTTTGTAACTTTGGGCTAAGCAAAAAGTTCTTAGCTCTGATACCAAAAGCACAATTCATTAGAGAAAAACTTAATAAATTGGCCTTATCAAAATTAAAAACTTTTAAACTTCAAAATAAAATGAAGAGATGAGCCATTGACTTAAGAAAATATTTGCAAATCTATATCTGATAAAGGAACTTTATACTTAGTATATTGAAAAATTCTTACAATTCAGTAATATGGTGAACACAACAACTAAAAATGGGCAAAATCTATGAATAACATACTATTTGAAAAGATAGGCACATGACTATTAGGCACTGGAAAAGATGTTCAACATAAGATGTTATGTCAGTACAAATTAAAACCATTGTATATTACTACTACACACCTAGCCAAATGGCTATAACAAAAAGAAAACATCAGTAAAAGTTGGTAAGGATGTAGAGAAACAAAGTATCATACATTGCTGGTGAGAATATAAAATGGTGTAGCTACATTGAAAAAGAGTGTGGTGATTTCTGAAAAGTTAAATATAAATTTTCTATATAATCTAGCAATTGCAACCCTAGGTATCTACAGAATATAAATGAAAATGTATGCTAACATAAAGAATGGTTCACAAATGTCACATATGTTCATAGCAACATTGTCCATAAAAGCACCGAAGTGTCCATCAACTAATGAATGATTAAATATAATATGGTATATCCATAACATGGAATGTTATTCTGTCATATAAAAAGAAGACCCTACTGTTGCATGCTACAATATGGATGAATCTTCAAAAACATTATGTTAAGAAAAGAAACTGGATGTAAAAGACCACATATTGTATAATTCCATTTATACCAAATATAGAGAGACAGAGAAATAGATTGGTAACTGACCAGTGTTTGGGGTAAGAATGGGGATTGACTAAAATGGCTTAAAGAATCATTTGGGGATGATGAATATCTTCCCAAACTAGATTGTGGTAATAGTTGCACAACTCTGTGCATTTAGTAATTATCATTGAACTGAACATTTTACATGGGTAAATTTTATGATATATGTTATAGCTCATTAAAACCGCTAAAAGTAAATACACAGTACTGATTAACTCACATAAGCACTGTTATTTCTCAACTTCAGGATCACCCCTTCAGAGGGGTTATACCTGGAAACTTTATCTGAAATACCCCTTCATCGTGTCTATTAATATATACCACTGATTTCCAATTATAGCACTAGTACACACTATTTCTGTTACACAAGTATTGGAATACTTATTTATTATCTTTCTCAACTTGAATGTAAACCCCATGAGGACAGGTATTTTATTTCTCTCATTTACCATTTTATTCTTGCAACTTAGAACAGTAGCAGTCACAAAAACATGATGAGCAGTCATTTGATGGATGGATGGATGGATGGATGGATGGATGGATGGATAGATAAAAGGCTAAGGAACTGGATGATTCATATTTCCTAAGCATACTAGCTGTATGTATTTTTAGGAGACTCAGAAAATAATCTTCCATTTTGAGAGGAGAAAAAATGCAACAGAAGGGAAATGGCATTTCCTCATGATGAAGAAAGTAGAACCCCTTCCCCAGATTAGGCATCTGAGGCTTTAATTCCCAAAGAGGACAAGTTGCCAGAACTCAGCACAGCCAACTTCCACCTCTCTTTTTCTTTAACCATCCCATTAACAAAGTGATTTTCTCCAGGGTCTAGATCCAATTAAGAACAAGGGCAGCAGAGAGGAGAACATTAAGTGAAGCAATGTTAAAGACGTTAGCACACGTTCCTCTGGGGGATAGAGAAAGCTTTCTTGGCATTCTCACCCCTCCTCCTCCTTTCCCCTCTCCATCCCCCACCTCCTAAACTCCTTTGCAGAAGGCATCAGGACAAAGAAGCACCCAGCATTCAGCTCAGGAACAGAAAATAAATACACTGGGAATACCCCATAGTCCCTGGCTGAATACAAAGCAGTGATTCAGCAAGGAAATTGCAGCCTCAGTGAGAACAGAGAGCCTGCACTAAACACAGCACCAGCAATAAGAGTGGGGGGGGGAGGGAGGGCAGAGAGAGAACATCTTAATGTCTTCACCTTCTATCCCTCTGGTGATGTCTCCCACAATAATGAGTTTAAATGCAATCATAAGTGAAAAAAGAAAGGGAAAAGAGAATGGATTGATAACACTGAATAAAGGGGAGAAGAATCTAGCAAGATAAAAATATCCATTTTCCTACAGATTTAAGACAAAAATGAACTGGAATCTAAAACAGGTGGTAGAAATAGATGATTTTAAAAGGGAAAGTGCAGAAAAATAAGTGATATAATGTATTGGTTAGTTCAAAATGAACCAGGGAGCTGTGTTCCATTCATGTCCTGTGGCCACTGACTTCAATTATCTTGTTAAGAAGTCTGAGCTTTATTTCCAGTGTATGTGGTGGGGATAATGTGCACGTCCTCCTTTCCTCCTTCACTAGGGTCTGGTGAGTACTAATTAGGCAAAGTATGAGACATGTCTTTAGAACTTTAGAGTGTTAGATAAACAGAATGCTTTTTTGAAGTGCCTGTGTATTGTTGGTGCTGAATAAACATTAAATCACACTCAAGTTTTGAGGCTGAGCAAAAGAGAGCAGTTTATAGTTCATTGGGGAAAGATTTAAATTTCATTGCAGCATTCTAAGCTAGTGACAAAACATTACTAATTTTCCATAGCCCTACCTTCTACAGGGGACAATGGGGAGGGGGGGGGGAGAGTGGGAGAGGAGGAATCAGAGAAAGCTCTTACTAATGAAAATTGAATATTTTATAATCAAATGAGGGTCATAGGATGATGCAGGGTATAAAAGTATATGTATAAAAGGTGGAACTCATAACTACAGGGAAGAAATTATGAGGAATATTTCTAGGTTTTACATAGAGACTCAGTCTTACATAAGATGACAGAGGAGATATTGTGGATTAAATATCATGCTATTTACCCAATAAAATCTACAGAACCTAGTAAGTCAAATGCTTTAATAAGAGTCTTGGAAAGGCAGCTTTTCCATTCTTCTGATTGATGGAGCTCTGTATGCAGCAAATAAGGCTGGGTGCCAGGTTAATACTCTACATATTAAGAAAACGTTGGGGAGTATGCCATTTTATTATAATTTCATTTCTCCTGTATGCAGAATTCCATTTCTCTTGCCCTTCAACTAGATTAAATACTGTAAATCACAGCTTTATTGATAGGAAAGAAGGTATTTGCATTACTCTTAAAAATGCCATCGCCAAGAGGCCAAATTCACTAATAAAAAAAAAAAAAGAGTGGAGATTGCCAAGCCAAATAAATTGCCTACTGTGAGGGGGGCTGGGCATTTAGATTTGGTGGCAGCACTAGATGTCTAAGTCATAAAGCTTTTGCCAAGTCATCTACTCTTGGAATGTAATTAACACATAAAATCAGCATGAAAATGATTTCGAAAGAATTGTTCACCTTTTGTATTTTCAACTACCCTAAAGATTTCATCACCTGATATTTACTTCTGATAAAGGAAAAATTGATGTCCTATTATCATTCCATATATGATCCATAGAATGGAACAAGGCAATAAACGCACTTCACTCTATTCCTATCAGTAAAAGACATTATTGAGCACCTGCCATTTATCCAGCTCTGTTTTGAAAATATGTGGAGCAAAGAAAACAAGGCTTCATAGAAACAATAGTGACTTAGACTAGGATCTCCTAGTAATTAATTGTTTGATCAAAGGAAAGTCATTTATTTTCCCTAGAGTTTTATTTCTTCTTTAAAATGCAGATAATATCATATACTTGAATATCAATACTAGTACTGATGGAGAGGTTACCCAGACCAAGGTGTTTGTGTAGTCTTCAACCTTCACTCATTCTATAATTTATGGAGATTGCATTCTAGGTGAGGATACAAAGCTAAAATGTATAAAATTATTAGTGAACACTGAAGAACTAAATTGTTTGGTGTTGCCTAGAAGTCCCTCCCCATACAAAACACAATAATAAACAAGCAAAAAGTAAATAAGGAAAGATAATAAATTGAGGATGGCATAATTAATGATTTCCTATAGGAGGGAAGGCTGAAGATGAGTAGAATTCAGGTAAATGGAGGGAAGAAGAATGAACTATACATCCTGAAGCAAGATAAAACATTAATATTTATCTACCTGTCTATCTATCTATTTATTTATTTTTTATTTTACTTGTTTTTGACAGGGAGAGTGAGACAAAGAGGGAGAGGAGGGGCAGAGAGAGAGGAGGACAAGGATCCAAAGTAGGCTCTATGCTGACAGCAGACAGCCCGATGCAGGGCACAAACTCACAAACTGTGAGATCATGATCAGAGCTGGATGAGCTACCCAGGCAACCCAAAACATGAATATTTTAAAAAGGAAACTGTGGGGCCATCTGGGTGGATCAGTCAGGTAAGCAGCTGACTTCAGCTCAGGTCATGATCTTACAGTTCGTGGGTTCAAGCCCCACGTCAGGCTCTGTGCTGACAGCTCAGAGCCTGGAGCCTACTTTGGATTCTGTGTGCCCTTCTCTCTGTCTCTCCCCCACTCATATTCTGTGTTTCTCTTTCTCAAAAATAAATAAACATTAAAAGAATAAAAATATAAAAAGGAACTTTGGGCAGGGTTATCAGGTAATATTCCTGACAAAAATAGAAGATGGATATTACAGAGAGACACATTAAGAACTGATTATGCTTATGGGGC
Source organism: Proteles cristata cristata (assembly GCA_017311185.1). Classification (NCBI taxonomy): domain Eukaryota; kingdom Metazoa; phylum Chordata; class Mammalia; order Carnivora; family Hyaenidae; genus Proteles; species Proteles cristata. The sequence goes on along the minus strand of JAESUZ010001019.1, from coordinate 2,562,013 downwards.
GCCTGGGTGGCTCAGTCAGCTGAGCGTTCAGCTTTGGCTCAGGTCATGATTTCATGGTGCATGAGTTCAAGTCCTGTGTCAGGCTTCGTGCTGACAGCTCTGAGCCTGGAGCCTGCTTCAGATTCTGTGTCTCCCTCTCTCTCTGCCTTCCTCTGCTTATGCTCTGTCTCTATCTCTCTCTCAAAAATAAATAAACATTTTTAAAAAGTAAAAATAAAGAACTAATGGTGCTTAGAAATTAAGGCTGATAGGACAAGGAGTGGAGGCTAATTATAGTTGTTTAGCAAGTAAAAGAACTGACGAAAAGCTGTGTTTGCAGAAAAATGTAAAAGTTTAGACTACCATATTATTCAACGCTCATGGCCAATACTCAGCCCAGTGCCTAGCATAAGGTTAAGTACTCAATACATATAAAGGCTGAAGTCAGTCATGCTCTGATAAGGGTTTTGAATACAGTGATAGCAGTGGGAACAAAGAAGTTCCATTATTTAGTGACAGCTCATTAAAATTACTAAGTATAAAGTAAAATAATAATAATAATACCAATAACGCAAACTGTGACAGCACCATAGTATAGTTGAGAAATCAAATCTGAAATGTGACTATATATATGCTGTGACTGCCCTGTGTCTTCACTCTTTATCCTGAACCCTAGAGCCATTGTCACCATATTTCCTAACATTGAAGCACCATAGAGCTGTCAACAGCAGAGTGAGGCTGTATTTCATGGTAAAGAATGATGAGCCAAAGTAGTCTGCAGTACAGTGGGGTGTAATTATAATCAGTAATCTGCCTCAAGGTAAAGAAGTGTGCCAAGAAGTTTGAAATATAACTCTCCCCGTGTTTTTCTGGTAGTAGCACAACCTGAAATTGGGTTATTCTATGTATTACTCCCTCACTTCTTTACTTAAGTCCCTGGCTTTCTACTTTCTCTATCTCTCTCTCTGTCTTTCTCTCTCTCTCTCTCTCTCTCTCTCTCTCTCTCTCCATTCAAGTTTCATCACAACTCTTTAAGACTCAGCCCTTTCATTAAAAATGTCCATAGTAACACATAGGCCCAGAGAAATTTTTGAAAAGCTGTCTAAACCATCTGAACCACCATCAAAAGTTCACTGTTGCTTAATTTTTCATTTGTATAAGGTCCGTGAAGAACTAGAACAAATACGGATCCAGATTTTAGTGGAGGCTGAACTTTATACAATGTGGATTCTTTCTTTAAAAAATACAAAATGGTAAATTAAAAACTAGAGACAAAGCTTAGGAATAACTGGCCCATACAAAGGAAGAGCTCCAAAGCTTAAAACTTCACTATAAATCTACTTCTGTTGGATATTTATTTGATCCCTATAGAATGTCCAGCACAAGCTTATGTACAGTAACTACCCGTGCTACATTCTTTCCCTTAGTACTTTCATCTAGACTATAGTTAAAACTGTCTACTAATAAGAAAACATTTGATGATTCTACTCATGCAGTTCTTTTTCTGAATACCAAGTCCTCAGATTCACTTGTCAATGGACAATTGTACCTGAATACCTATTGGCCTCTCAAACTCAATTTAACTAACCAAATTAATCTTAGTTTGAAAATTTCTTTAATTGAACATATTCTTTTGTATTTGTTTCCTCTTTTCCCCATATTTGTATTTCCAATAATATTTTAGCTTATTTATTTGGGACTCCCCCTCTTTCTCTATCATCCTGTCAATCTTCTCATTTCCATTTTCAATCAATATTTTAATTGGATCTATCCTTCCCTGGTCTACGTTTGAAAAACAGTAATTCATTTACATGTGGGATCTATAATGTCTACAGATAATACTTAAGGTATGTACAGAAGATTGGAAATTTTGCAATAATTCTGGAGTTGCCCAAGAGACTAGGGCTTGGGAACTGATTGCCTAAACTTTTTCTTTTGGGACTAACATTGAATGAAACTGAGACATTATCCACAAGAAATTAACTATGGCATATTTAGGACTTTGTTAGATAACTCTTAGGATTCCTTGTCATTATCTTTTAACAAGTTCTATTTTTATTTTAGCATCCAGAGATTTTCCACTGGGATACTGACATCCTTGGGAATATTTTCAGTTTTACATACAGATAACCCACTTTGGAATGGGGCTATGTGTGTTTTACTTACATCTGATCATTTGCTAATCTGCTTGGCCTTAACCTATCTCTGTCTTTTCATTTCATTTCTTCAAGTCCTTACTTTTGTTTGCTCAAATTTTCTGAGCTCTTTCAAAACTATTACCCAAAATGCTGCATTATGTATTTAAAAGTCACCTGGTTCCACAGGCAAAGCTGTTTATCAATGCCTTTTTCACTATGAACACTGCACGGCAATGATGAGGTAATTGGTTAAGAACCTATCAACTCAACAGGAAAGAGACTGGTTTAATACTCTGATAATAGCTATTAACAAATTTTAACAGTTGAACTTTTTAGGTAAATTAAAGTCTTTTTTCAAAAGAATGAAAAAGGAAACGTGCATACAAAAAATAAGAAAGCATAAACGCTGAATTTAGTGAAAGAAGCTGGGTTCGGCAAGAGTTGGAATTATGATTTACCTAGATATATTGATATATGGCATTTGTTATTTGACTTCCAATTTAGTGGCAGCAGAGGCTATCTGAATTTAAGAACAGGAAATCAGATATTCAAAAGTTCTTGCTTAATTACTCCTGGGGAAGGTAGCTGAAATGAAAAGTAAGGGAGTGATACAAACAAAGCAGTCCTCAATTTAGGAATAGGAGATTTACCCACAGGCAAATAGAGTCTTTAGACACTGCTACCCACTCCGATTTTCCAGATGGCCTTTGATGATGCTGCATGAGTTAGCAGAGAGAGGGTTTTTATACCAAATAGCTGGGGATGTGACTTAGTCCTGACAGGGCTCAGGAGGAGCCAGGACTGGAGTGGCTCAAGACCTAGGATACCTAAGTCCGCAGGTAAAAAAAGAGCCAACAGGAAGTATGGATTGGGAGGTACTATCATGTTTTAACCTTTTGGGGAGTAAATGAAATAACAGTTTGAGCCATGTTGAACAATGTAAGAAATGAGGTCCCCATTTGCCCTGATCAATCTTATCTGTTTCAATGAAGGTAGAAGAATATAAAAGTATCTTTCTGAGACCAGATTTGTCTTAATATTGATCTACAAAGAAAGATGAAAGACCTAAATAGATCTTTCATTTTAATGAAACAGTTCCCCTCTCTTAACATATTTGAAAATTCTCCAGGGGGAAGAAAGTTGTAAAGGCATGAATATTAAAACCCACTGAAAAATGACTAGAGAACATATTGCTGAATGAAATTCTTCATAAGCAATCAAAGTAATAATGGATGCCAATAAATAAACACACAAAAACAAATTACATATACAGAATATCATAGAATGCTAGAACATTAGTGACAGTATATAAAAAATCATCCATTTCAATCTTCGACTACATAAAGGTTTTTGTTTCTTGGTCATTTTTAAATCATATTTCTTAATTGTGGTTACCTGGCCTGTGCTTAAATACAAAGATGACTAAAAATTTACTTCTTTACAAAGAAATCTATTCCATTGGGTAGAACAGCAAATGGCTGTACACACACACACACACACACACACACACACAACACACACACACATATATATAACAGATCCTTCTTACTTCATTCTTACACTAGCCTTCTAAGATAAGTGGGTAAGTATTATTATCATTTTCATTTTATAAATAAAGGACTTGAGGCCTAATAGGGGTAAATCATTTTCCCTTATTTGTTCTTGCTTACAAAGCTGGATGTTGGTAGAGACAATACTTGGAGCTAGGTCTTTTGGCTCAGAAGTTGTGTTATTTCCATCATGCCATAATATTATGTAAATGATCATTTGTAAAATAATTCAACCTGGGGGCACCTGGGTAGCTCAGTCAGTTGAGAATTTAACTCTTGATTTTGACTCAGGTCATGATTGCATGGTTGTGCGATTGAGCCCCACATCAGGCTCTGTGCTGAGCAGGGAGCCTACTTGGGATTCTCTCTCCCCTTTGCTCTCAGCCCCTCCCCAACACTTGCACTTGTTCACTTTTTCTCTCTCTCAAAATAAATAAACTTACAAAAATAATTCAAACTGATATGTTAATTTAAATTATGTTCCATTTAAACTCTAAACTACCCAAAATTCTTTCCTTTTCTTTCCTTATTTTTTGAGGGGGATAAAGTATGGTAAAAACACATCTACATATGAAAAATATTTTTTTAAACAGATAGTGATAATTTGCCACCCTATAAGCTTGCATCCATTTTTAATTTATTGTCAAAAAACAGAATTTTCTTACCTTTGTGCCTTATACATGGTAGGACTGGTATGACTGGTATGGCCAAATACATGGTAGCAAGTTTCCTTATCATATTTTTATCCAAATAATCAACTTGGCGAGACTGAGAGAATCCTTCACCACCATCAATCTGTTTTTCTTTGGCATGACTATCCAATCAACTGAAAAAATCTAGCCAATTATAAACCAATAATTTGTTCATTTGTCTGTCAGGAGAAACTTATCAAAATACAGATACTCAGAGAAATGGTTTTTCCCTAAATCTACCAATCTGGAATTTTATTTATTTTAAAGAAATCTACTTATGTTACATTTTGTTCCAAGAGAACCCCTGTTGGCCCTGAGTAGTCACTGCTTCCTTTTTAAAATGTTCTAGTATTTAGGCCTTTGTTGTTGATATTGAATTAATATCATTTACCCATTTTAACTAAGACTATATTGTATGTCACCAATACTGTGAAATAGTTTCTATATCTATAGGATTTCACATGTTAGCAATAGTATACCTATAGTCATACTACCAAATTGTTTTATGCTCCAGATATATCATGCATCTGAATCTTACACCTGAACTTATTTATATTACTCTAATCATTTCTTCACTTGCCTTGGGTCTTTAAGATTACAAAGAGCATAAAAGCATAATTATGATAATTTTACTTGATAAACGAATGAAAATTTAATTAAAATACTTATTCTTCTCCTTCAACAGCCAGTCTCTCATTTTCAGGAGGCATGCTTGTTAATAGATCACAAAATCTCATGGTAACTTACAATGAAAGAAAATAGAAATTTAGTCTAAAACTAAGATCAGAAAACAAATCAGTAAACTTCTGTAAAAAATGAGCTCAGTCAGTTAAGTCTGTTGGCTTTTGGTTTTGACTTGGGAGATGATCTCACGGATGAATGAAATCAAGCCCCACCTTGGGCTCTGTGCTGACAGCAAAGAGCTTGCTTTGGTTCTCTCTCTGTTCCCCTGTCCCTCCCTTGCTTGCACATGCAAGTGCTGTCTCCCTCTCTTAAAGTAAACTTAAAAAAAAAAAAATAGAACTGAAATCAGAAATACAAAAAACTGACTTTATAATTTTTAAGTTATTTCTCATTTAGCTGATACACCATTACTCTGTATCCTATAATACAAATAGTAAAAATATTATACAGTCTTATTTTACTCCTTAGGGACTACAGTGCATGATAAACAAGATGCAATATAAACAAGAAATTTTAAGTCTGAAAAAAAGAAACATTAAGTCTGACCACTCTTATAAAATTATTTTAGCACCTGCATAATGATTAATTAAAAATAAAACTTGTTAATCAAAACAAATAAAGAAAGCCATTGTATGATGCTTCCTATATATTTTATCTGTTCATATCCTTTATAACCCGGAAAATAATGTTTTCTGAAAAAAAACTTCATCATTGGTGCTTTAAATTAAATTGAGTACTGATTAAAGAATACTATGACCCAAGTTCACAATAAAATTCTAACTCATATTGTGTAAAAATTTATTGTAAATATTAATAGCACATGTATGCTTTTGCTTTCTTATACTGTTATTAATATACACAAAAGAAGCTAATTTTTTTGAATCTTGTATTCAAATACATTCTTACAACACAATAAAGTATATTTATGACATATTTTTTACACATCCTAACAGATTACAAATAAATATATACTTTTATTATATATAGTATAAATATATACTTATTTTATTTTATTATTAGAGCTAGATTTTGAGTTGTTTTCTTTTATACAAGTGTTACATATATATTAATTATACCTTATACAAGTATATATTATACCCTTTAATATAATACTTTATACAAGTATTCTGCATTAATGCAAAAATATTTTCAAGTTTCCAATAATATGACATTTACAAGATAATGTAGGAGTTGTGTTTTGTTTTGTTTTTTTTTGAGCATATCACCATCCCACATACAATGTCATACATTTCTTCTAATGAACTCAACCATACTCAAAAACTTAGCCAGACCAGGGGCGCCTGGGTGGCTTAGTCGGTTGAGCGTCCGACTTTCGCTTAGGTCATGATCTCGCGGTTCGTGGGTTCGAGCCCCGCGTCGGGCTCTGTGCTGACTGCCAGCTCAGAGCCTGGAGCCTATTTCAGAGTCTGTGTCTCCCTCTCTCTCTGACCCTCCCCTGCTCACGCTGTGTCTCTCTCTCTTAGAAATAAAAAAAAAAAAAAACTTAGTCAGACCAGACGAACATCCTTGTATTAAAAGGCAAGTAGGAATTATACTCATTTTGTAGTTAAAACAATAAAACTTAATTCTAAACTTTCTACAGTTAAAGCCTTGTGGAACTAGAGCCTAAATTTCTTTATGTTCAATCTAGAAGTTTATCTGATCTAGTAATATCCTATAGACTTTAGGCAGTTCCTTGAGGTGCTGATGATATTAGATATTGGTTCATCATATTAGCAACACAAAAGATGGAAGAACAAAGGTCTGAAAGAAGGTAAAAAAAAAATGACCTGCTGCGTTAATGATTCTGCAATATAAAATGCTTCATCTTAAGATATGCTCGTACAATTACATCCTGTACATGAATAAGGTGACAATATCTTGGTATGTCAAGAAAAAAGATCAACCACAAATTGGCAACCATATGTGACTCAAAACCCATAAAATAAACAGGTCTGGTATAGGTGTACTAGAATGAAGTATAACTGAAGAAGCATAAAAATTAGAAATCAGGAAACCAAGTAATTTTCCCAATCAATATCTTCACATGTATACATTTGGCATGTACGACTTTATGTTGAATTTCATTTTTATCTATACTGTTCCTAGCAGAGAAGTGAGGGAAATAACTTGATAACTTGAAAATATAGAAACTCACTATAGAAAGGTGTCACCAAAAATATTATAATGGAATACATAGTAATACATTATTGTCTGAGAAGTTGGGTTTTATTTTCCTCAGAGTTACAGGCTTTTCCTCTAACCTCATATAAATAAAACCTTTGTGCATTATAGCAAATCATACAGGGGCACCTCGGTTGCTCAGTCAGTTAAGTATCTGACTTCAGCTCAGGTCATGATCTCACAGTTCATGGGTTCGAGCCCCGCGTCGGGCTCTGTGCTGACAGCTAGCTCAGAGCCTGGAGCTGGTCTTTGGATTCTGTGTCTCCCTCCCTCTCTGGCCCTCCCTTGCTCATGCTGTCTCTATCTCTGTCTCAAAAATAAATTTAAAAAATGTAAAAAAACATACAGAGAGAATTTGGGATTGTCAAAAAGTCTACTGTACATTCAAGTTTGAATTTTTCCAGGAATGAGTAAAGAGCTCAACACTGCAAAACCCAAGAGGCATCATTGTTCAGTATAAATAATCACTTTGAGTCAAATGAGTGCAAGTGATCTATACCTCGTCTCATTTCATAAGAAAGTAGAACAGATGAGGTGAACACACCTGTTGCACAACAACCCTCCCACCTGTAACTCCCAAATCCTCAACTTAGTCCATCAAAGTTTACAGGCACTTCTAAAAAGAAAAAGCCTCAGCAGTTCCCAGAAGATATATTCCTTCTCATAAGCTACCTAAGAATCTGAGCTTTTCATAGACATTGGACATTCACTGAGTGACTCCTACTTTTTTCAGAAGCTCATCTATCAGCATACTTTGTCTGGGCACCTGCGTCTGAAGTTTTGGGTTCCGATAAAATTCTCCTAATGTATTTCTCATTCTTTCAGAAGCTGTGCTTAAAAAGAGTAGCTGCTATTGGAAATGTTGAAATTGTTTCTGGCCAACCCCCCATCTCCCACCAACGACCAGAAAATAATCTCTCTGATTTTATTACTTCACCTTCTTCAATCCCACATTTACAATTTCTCCAGTGGTGGTTGCCTTTACCACTAAGACACTTTGCTTCATCCCTGCCTCCTTCAAACTTGTCCCCTCTTCCATAAACCAATTTCTGATCTGCTTGATTTACAGTATGTCTATCCTTCTCTGTTTAATTCAGTGAGTAAATATTTATCTGAGCACCGATAGGTTCTAAGCTAAATTCCTGGATGCAAAGGTGAAGTAGATGAGACACCTGCCTTTGAAGGACTGATAGCACATTTAAGGTGAGACAAGAGTGACTTTAAAGTATAGTAAATGCTGGGGCACCTGAATGGCTAAGTCAGTTAAGTGCCCAACTTAGCCTCAGGTCATGATCTTGCAGTTCATGAGTTCGAGTCCCGCATTGGGTCGGGGCTGACAGCTCGAAGACTGAAACCTGCTTTGGATTCTGAATATTCATATTCTCCCCTCTCTGCCCCTCCTCCATTCACACTCTGTCTCTGTCTCTCTCTCTCAAGAATAAATAAACATTGGACCATGGGGGAGAAGAAGGGGTGAAATAGTGGGGGAGAGGGAGGGAGGCAAACCATGAGAGACTCTTGAATGCTGAGAACAAACTGAGGACTGATGGGTGTGGGGGGGAGGGGGGTTATGGGCATGGAGGAGGGCACTTGTGGGGATGAGCACTGGGTGTTGTTGGAAACCAACTTGACAATAAACTGTTTATAAAAAAAAGAATAAATAAACATTAAAAATATTTTAAAGTGTACAAATGCTAAATTGAAGTATGTATATGATCTAGAAATTCCACTTCTGAGTATAGATCTCAAGGAAATCAGTATCTTGAGGAGGTATCCACACTCATGTTCATTGTAGCATTATTGACAATAGTCAAGATATGCAAACAACATAAGCATTCACTGATAAATGAATGGACAAAGAAAACATGAGATGTATCTATCTATGTCTAATCTACATTTATATCTTTATCATCTATATCTATTTCTCTATGTATACACATACACACAATAGAGTATTACTTAGCTATAAAATTTTTAAAAATCTTGCCATTTGCAACAACATGGGTAAATCTTCTGGGGGGGCATTATGCGAACTGAAAAAGAGCTAAATAAAGACAAATACCACACAATCTCAAATACATATGGAATCTTAAAAAGGTCTAAGTCATAAAAACAGAGAACAAGAATGGTAGTTGCCAGGGCTGGAGCTAAATAAAGACAAATACCACACAATCTCAAATACATATGGAATCTTAAAAAGGTCTAAGTCATAAAAACAGAGAACTAGAATGGTAGTTGCCAGGGCTGGAGGGTGGTGGAAATGAGAAGATGTTGGTCAAAGGGTAGACTCTCAGTTATACGCTGAATATGTTCTGAAGATCTACTGAATGTCATGGTGATGATGGTTCATAATGTTGTGTTTTATACATGAAGTTTGCATGGAGAATGCATCTCTGGTGGTTTTATCACTACAAGAAACGTACCTACGTGAAGTGATAGATGTGTTAATTAACTTGATAGTAGTAATTATTTTATAATGTAGATGTATGTCAAATCATCACACTATATAGCTTAAGTACTTAAATTTTATTTATCAATTATACCTCAATAAAGCTAGGAGAGAAAAAAAAGATATGCAGAGAAGCTATTACCAATAATAAATAGAGTACTTGGCCTCATCTGGGAGAATTAGTGAGGATACCTGAATGAGATTCAGGCACCAAAACTAGTCTTAAGCCTAGAAAAAGCAACAGAGAAGGAGGTAACCTAGCAAAGAAGTATGGCAAGGAAAAGAGGAGCAGGGAAGGGAAGGTTCCAGGCAGAGAGAGGTTCACGAACAAAGGTTAAAACCAGCACACAATGATGTGCTTATGAGCAGAGAATTAGTAGATGCAATGAGGCAGCAGTTCACGGAGAGTTATCAACACTAAGGACTTTGACTTCATGTTGTGGAGAATGAGAAGGCTTTGAAGGATCTGGTGATATTTCTAGATTGATATTGGAAAACTATCGCCCTGGGATGGTCAGGTGAGGTCAGGTCCATGGGGTCTGAAAAGACTAGGTAGAATAAAGATGTAATCTAGCACAGTTGCCTAAGTCAGGGAGAAACAAGTAATGTCAATTCTTACCTCATTTCAGATCTCTGTCTCTATCATTCCTCCACCTAACTAGACCAGGTTTTATGATCCTGGATGATGTTTAAAAAATGGAGTTCAGTGCTTTGAGGTTTATCTTCATGTCACCCCATGGTTACAACAGCTTTGATACAGAGCTTCACTTGCATCCTTGACCAAGTTCACTGTCTCAAAAGCATATCTGGGATATAAGTCCCTTATCACAGAAGGTTCTGCCCTGTGTAAGCCAGCCCTTATCCCATGGACTCTGTTCTTCTCTGAGCCTCAGCCTTGTGACTAAGTCTCTATATAAGCTGACAAACCTCCCTGTGACACCTACCTACCTAACTTCGGGGCTCACTGAGAGTTGCTGACCTATTACTTTCCCCTTACTGTGCTCTGTCCTTTATTGGGGGTAACATGTTGGCCCTGCCTGTGCTCACCTGCTAAGAAAGCTTCATGAAAACTTGTTCTACAGGACACATGACAAACACTCTATGTACTTGTGGCAGGACTTATTACGCAGTGCACCACCATGCCAGGTGACTCTTTATATCTAAATCCAGTTCCTCGCAGTGCCCACATCAGCCCCATCAGGAGCCCAAAGTAAATTCTGTACAAGTTAGAAAATAAATTCGGCCTTCCTTGAAGAATGTTTCAGTATAATCTATATGACTACAATGTGTAGAGCTTGGGCCACAAGCTCACTGTGCAGTCATCCTAGTCAGGCTCTCTAAGGGTCTCTAAGAGGGATGTTAGCTAGGTAGAAAGTCATAAGTAACAATAAGAGGGCAGTAGGGTTAAGGAACCCAAGTGAAGACTGGGGAAAAGAGTTAATAATTCAGATAAGAAATCTGACCCACAGAGTACTAGATGCAAAAAGAAAAAAGGAATAAAAGAAACTTAAAATAAAAGGCTACATAGGTTTTTCCATGTACATGAATGACTTTTTGAACATGATAAGACATATGCTGCAAGCAAAAAAGGAAAGCCTATGTGGTTAAGATCAATAGTGGACATATAAACAGTAAAGCAATTACTGAAAAATTCCTTTTAACCAGCATGAGCTGGATGCTCAATCACAGAAAGCTCAGCTTTTGTTTGCAGGGATGGGCAGGAGAAAAGGAGAGAAATAAGAGGGGAGAGAAGGAGGAATGAGAGAGAGGAAAAGAAAGAAGGAAAGAGAAGGGTAGAAAAGGGGAGAGACGGGAGAGGAGGCAAGTGAAAGGGAGATGAAGGATGAGGAGCCGAGAAGAGAAACGAGAGAAGAAAGGCAAAGACACTTGTAGCATATGTTAAACAGCATATCCTAGGATGGCATGAAAACCGAGAAGATAACTTCAGTGCTCTCAAGGAAGAAAGATCTCTGAATGAGAACTGAGAGGCATGAATTCTAGTTCTAATGGTCACTCAAATCTTTACCAACTATTTTTCTTTTTTCTTTTCTTTTCTTTCTTTCTTTCTTTTTTTTTATAATTAGGCTCTAAACCCGGAGTGGGGCTTGAAATCACAAACCCTAGTTCAAGAGTTGCATGTTCTATTGACTGAGCTAGCCAGGCACCCCTAAGTATCTTTCTTCTCAGTTATATCACTTTAAATGAGATGGGGGGGGGGGCGCCTGGGTGGCTTAGTCGGTTAAGCGTCCGACTTTCGCTTGGGTCATGATCTCGCGTTCGTGGGTTCGAGCCCCGCGTCGGGCTCTGTGCTGACTGCCAGCTCAGAGCCTGGAGCCTGTTTCAGAGTCTGTGATTCTCTCTCTCTCTGACCCTCCCCTGCTCATGCTGTCTCTCTCTCTCTCCTAGAAATAAATAAATAAAAACATTTAAAAAAAAAAAATAAATGAGATGGGGGACTGCTTAATCTCCAAGGTCTTTCCTACTCTAGATTTCTACAAGTTTATCCTATGGTACTTAACAAAACCTGAAGCAATATGTTTTCTTTTATGAAGGTTAATGACTAATTAACTTGAGATGATGTTTTGATTACAAGTGACTACAAAGAAGTGTTCACTTACCCTTTACTCCTGAAAAGAAATTCAACTATATTCTAAGATACATGTAACTCTAAAGACTTTAAAGGGGAAAAAAAGTGTTACAAACATGGAGTAAATGACCATCCTTGACCATAGAAATAAAAACAAAAAGCTCATTTTATCAAATTTTCTAATGTTCTAAAGGTTATTTCCTACCATAAATATAATGACAATAATCTTATTAAGAGGTTATATTTTATGTTTTTTTATAATTTATGAAGCATTCTAATACATAGTATCTCATTTGATCGTCATAAAAACAGCTTGTGTGGTAGGCCAAGCAGTTGTCAGTTATTCTCATTTAATAGATCAAACTATTTCAAACTACTTCGATCTAGGTCTTCTAACTACTTGTTAAGCATTCTGAATTTATTATATCCTTTACCTATGAGAAAACAAAGACTTGATCCTAAGTTTCAGCTAAAGATTGATCACCATGTAAAGTTGAAATGAATTTCACAAACATGTAACTATTATCTTACATTTGTGTACAAGGTAACATAAATGCACACAATTAAGACTGTTTAAATAAGTATCACTGAAGATATTTTCTTGCCTAAACATTATCTGTTTTCTCTTAGAGACAGTACTGCAAAAGAAAATACTAGAACTGTTTTGTGTCTTGCCTAATGTAAATGAAAGTTAGAACACAAGACAATCACCTTTAAAAAAATCAAACTTTACTGCTGTTTCAATAGATATTATGTAAATTGGATTCATATTAAACTAAAGTCACTCCATTTTCCATGACATTGTAGTTATGAGACCATGTGGTAAAGAAATGAATCTATGAGCGGGGAGAGGGGAGAAAGGCACGGAGGGGGGCACTTGTGGGGATGAGCACTGGGTGTTATATGGAAACCAACTTGACAATAAACTATCTGTAAAAAAAAAAAAAAAAAGAAAAAGAAAAGAAAAAGAAATGAATCTATGATGATCTCATTCTTCTCTCCCAATTGAATTTGTACATCTTTGCTGTTGATATATTTCTGAAGCCATGCAACATAACTTTAATTTTTTTACTAGATATCTATTAAGTATTGCCCCAAAAATGGTTTGTAAAAGAGATTCCCTGACAAGTAAAGCAGTGGTTCTCAACTCTGTGTACATATCAGAATCATTTTTTAAAAAATAACTATGCCAGGCTGTACCCCAAACTAACTAAATAAGAATTTCTTTTTTTTTTAAATGTTTTTTATTTATTTCTAGGAGAGAGAGAGAGAGAGAGAGAGACAGCGTGAGCAGGGAGGGTCAGAGAGAGAGGGAGTCACAGACTGAAACAGGCTCAGGCTCTGAGCTGGCAGTCAGCACAGAGCCCGACGCGGGGCTCGAACCCACGAACCGCGAGATCATGACCTAAGCAAAAGTCGGACGCTTAACCGACTAAGCCACCCAGGCGCCCCAAGAATTTCTTATAGTAGAGAATATGTGTCTTCAGTAGTTTTTGAAAGGTCTTCAGATGACTGTCATGTGCAGCCATGGTTGTGAACCATGTAAAGCAGTACCTCTCCAAATTTAAGGCGGTTATGAACCATTTGGGGATCTTGTTAAAATACAGATTCTGATTTAGTAGCTTTGGGATAGACCTGAGATTTTGGATTTTAATAAATGACTATGTGATACCTAAAATACTCATCTGCTAACACACTTGTATTAGAAAGAGTCAGTGGTCCTCAAAGTGTGGCCCAGTCCTGAAGCATTAGCATCATCAAGAATTAAGAACCTACCATAAACCTACTAAATCACAAACTCTGAAGGTAGAAGCCAAGTACTCTGTGTTATAACAAGTACTCCTGGTACACATTCTGAGACACTGGTCTAAGCAAAAGAGCTCCTGAAATCCAGAATAATGGGCTGAATGTGGCTGGAAATGACTATTATTTTTATGCTTATGTAAGACTTTACAATTGAACAAACTTTCCCACTTTACCACATCTGAGCTTCTGAAAACAACTCTGCACAGTAGCTAGAGTAACTAAAATAGGCAGTTTCAGCATTTTATAAATGAAACTGAAGCTCAAATATTTAAGGGATTTGTTCAAAGTCATGTAGCATGCAAGGATGGATCCAAAATTAGAGTCCAGGTCTTCTGAGTCTTACACACTAATGAGCAGGACATTATGAAAACAGGGCAAATGGCTGTAAGCCATTAAATAATGGCCTGAAGAGACGTGCTGAGGGTGACAGCAAAAGGGACCAGCACACATTTAGATAACTTCCTATCCCATTATGCCCAGATATCTGTAGCTGGAGCTCTCAAAGACCACAGCAAAATATGTGCTTATTCTCTTTTTGCCTGAGTTTGCTATGATACATAACCAGCTAATTTAGTGGAAGAGTTAGTCACCTTTGGTTGTTCATTCCACAATTCTACAAATAATTCATTCAAAGACAGATGACGTAGAAAAGAAAAATCACGTTAATATGGGGGGTATATGTGTATACACACTTACGTGCTTCATACTTATAGAAACACAAATTATCACAATTTGCATTTGGCACATGAGACTTGGCTGCTGTGTTCCTCTGTCCATAAGTAACAACAAATGATATAACTTACAGGTATAGCAACATTAAAAATAGGTATCTACTATGCCATATTCGTAAAAAATATACAGTGTGCTATACTCTATTATTTACCAAACATATTTCATAGAATTTAATGAGCAATGAAGGGTTCTTAAAGTATCAGTAAGAACCAAAAAATTTTGATTATCTTTTACTGAGTTAGCCACAAATATAGAGAACTTCATAATTGTCACAAACTTTCCCTGAAGACCCATGCCCACAAAGTTTGTTTTCAAATAGTGAATTACAAGTGGTAGAAAAATCACATATTGTGTCAGGAGTATGTTTGAGTGTTGACACTTTCTTTGTGAATGTAGGCGTTCCAGATGCCTTATAGAAGAGAAGCCATTTTTCCCTTGAAATCTGCACAAAATTTTCACATTGTACTGTCAAATAATTATACCTTTTGTGTTGTTTCCTCCTTTTCCCCTAGTGTAGAAACAAGTAAGGAAATAAAGACGTAGAATTTTTAAAAATTAAAAACTTGAATACATTAAAGTTAGTTATTTGGTTTCTTACAGTTAACATTTATTAGATACATTTAATTTATATGGGGAAAATGTTATCACTGTAAAAAGTATTATAATACCTTGCAAAATCGATACAGGTTCAGAATAACAAAATAAATAAAATTTCAATGCCTCAAATTTAAAATACTTACAATCACAATAGTTTGAAACCTTTGCATTTCATCACATGTCCAAATGCATTTTTATGTAGTTTTTACAAAGTTACCTTGTGAATAGATACATTGGGATCAATTATTTTATTTTCTCTCCAGACATATGCTACTGACAGTAAAAGTATGAAACTTTAAAGTCTAGATTAGGACACTTTTGTATTTCCATTTTTCCTTTGGCTTCCGAGGAGACCTGCATGGTTTCAACCTGCCAGGATTAACCTGGGGGAGAGTCTCTACGGGAGCCTGCATGCAAAGGTGGAAAGTTAGAAAAACCAGTGCTAGAAACTTGTCCATTAATTGATGAACTCTTATATTTGTTGGGGGTGACAATGGGGCAGGTGGGCTCTGTTCATAAAAATACCTAAGATGTTCTCACAAGTCCTCAGGTATGTCTTGTACGTTACTGTGCAATACAAATATAAATGCAGATTCTGGTTCAATAGCTATGAAGGAACCCCATGTACTGTTGCTGCCACCAGTGGTCTGTGGATCATACTTTGATTCTATGCCTTTAAGATAGAAGATCTCATAAAGAACTTTCCAAAGATCTAGATGACATCAGGGAACCATCAGGGTTAGGTTGGTATATATGAAAGTATATCTCTCTCTACCTAGTTTTGTCACCTTCATTCTACAGTCTTTTATTGTGTTTTTATCTCAAATGATAGAAATTACAAAGCAAGACCCTCAACACTAGTATAATCTCCTACTTTGTATAATTATACGAAATGAGCATCAGTTCCCCAAAGAGACACTGTTTTGTTTTTTGGTTTTTTGTTTGTTTGTTTTTGGGTTTTTTTCATGGAAGTAAGGCAGCAAAGGTAAATGTTTTAGGGACAGTCAGCCAAACCCCCATCACTGGACCACCAGAATTACAAACCTTCCTTGTGTCCTGTTGCCATTTCAGATTATTCAGGGCCACAGATTCACTGAGAGAGGATTTTTTTTGCTCCCTGCCTTTTCAGTTTCTCAGGGCCAAACATTTACTGTGGCTTCCAATGAATCAAATTCTCCTTCCTCTCTTCCCCTGGAAGCTCATGCTCCCAGTAAAATGTCACAAATAAAGTAAAAGCAAGCCTTTCCCAGGCTAGACTTGTAAACAGAAAGCAAGCAAACCATTCTTCACCAGGAAACTGACCCACAAAGCTTACTGGGCTCAGTTAAAGAGATTGAGAAGAAGGTCAGCTAAGAAAACAAAGGAAACTCTCTCCATAGTTACTTCTGATAGAGCTCCATCAACCCAGAAATAAAAGCCTTGTCCAACGCAAAAGAAAGAAAAAAGAGGGCACATTAGGTGAGGTCTGAAAAAGCAATTGACTCTCACAGGTGACTTCTCTGCATGCTCTGTTTGTCTATCTTCTCTTTCCCAGTGAATAACTGCTTCTATATTTATTCTCATTTCTCACTACTCCCATTTCCGTGCTATAGTGTCTACTAAGGTGTTATACTTAAAAATTCCATTTCTTTTAAGCCATAGACACACAGAAACACATCTGTATCGTAGGTAGATATTTAGGTAGTAAGATGCCTCTCAAAAACATAGACTTCTATGCATAAGCTATATGAAAATAAAAGAATATCTTTTTACTTCTGAATTAACATTTACATGTTTATCTAACTCTTTGATAACTATAGCTTAAGATACAGGTGATACTGACTTACAAAGTTTATGGACACTTAAATAAAAACGTAGACACCCAGAATATTAACTTTTCCCATATTCAGTCTTAAAATCAGCGAAACCATAGCCTTCTGAGGATAGAACAAATTTATATAGAATGCCTCCCTAGTAAAGGGTTAATGACGTTAGGGAGTATGGACGTTAGCAGTTGAGATGGCATGCTTATGTGTTTGCAAAAAAACATCTTCTGCACCATGTCCAAATCCCTTTGCAAACAGATAAATTACTCTATAAATCTTATTACTCCATGTGGATAAATCACACACGCAGGGTTGCAGGGCTGGAAAGCTGGTAGGGAAAATCTGCTTTGGATAGTAGGATCTCTGGGATTCATAATCACCCAGTGCTCAGGAAACGAAGAAAGGCACACTCACACATTAGGATTTTCTTAGTTTTTACAATACAACACACACACACACACACACACACACACACACACTCCTCTCTAACAAGGCTGGAGATCCCAAAGCAGTACACTGTGACAGCCAACCAAATTTATTTCTGAGAAAAGGAAAGAAAACTTTGCTGCTCTAGGCAGCTCTGCTAGAGAACTGCTCCCTGATGCCCCAGGGTTTATGCACTATCAGCTCCTTGCACACAGATTATAGGTTTATTTTCTCTCGTAACCTGGTTTTTATTGCCACAACAAGCAATATTAACTGTATGGACAGACTGACACTGGTGCATTTTATTTGGACAAAATGAGATTTTAAAGGGTCTCCAATGAAAGCATGTTTCTTTTCTTTCTTTCTTTTTCTTCCTTTTTGTTATTTTAGTATCTAAAATAAATTTAAGAAAGCTAGAAAAAATGACAAGGGGTATGTACAGTGGGTGGAGGAAGGGTAGAGAGAAGAGAAACATAGGAAAAGAAGCTTGAAGCTTTTTTAGAAATAGAATTAGGCTAGTCTCCATCTGAGTTTCTCTAGCTTGCTCTTCCTTATAGGGGTCAAACTCCCAAGGACTGGGACTATTCCTTCCCAAATTTCAATCTGAAATTATATTTCAGAGTTTGGCAGAGCTGTACAGAGATAGGACTTTAAGGTCAGTAATCAATCTGAAATACCCATTTTATGCCAGGTTAATTCTTGCCTAACCTTTGCGGTTAATACTCCTATTCTTAAATATCAGCAATTTGGCAAGTTCCTTTTTCTTTTTCTTCTCTCCGTTCATGTGTTGATTTCTATCCACATTCCAGAAAAGGCTCAGTAACCAACCAAAGTTCTAATATTGATTTATTGCCCTGGATGTCAATTAGAAGATCCTTAAAAGTCTCCAATCCTGACTACTGCTGGGGCAGAGTGAAAGCCTTGATGTGCATTCTCTCTCTCTCTCTCTCTCTCTCTCTGTCTCTCTGTCTCTCTCTCTCTCTCTCACACACACACACACAGACATACACACACAGCACACAGCATAGAGAATGCAGTACTGTGTACCACTCTCTGAGAGCCATAATTCCAACAACTCCTATTTCCTGATTAAAGAACCCCAACAAAACTCTTAAGTGCAAAGCATCTGAAATCACAAAAGCAAGAATACTGCCCAAGTGTCACTAACACCATAGGTGAAGTTAGGCTCTCTTAGTAAGAGAACCAAGGTCCTGAGAAACCAAACGCATTTAAGCAACATTGCTGGTCCTTGATGGGAAGCAGAATTCCTTTGAAATTTGTTGGCAGATACCTGGGCCAGTCAGTAAAAGGCGCGTGTGCATGCACATGCACACACACACACACACACGCCTGCAGCATCAGAAGCTGGAGTTTAAGATCACACACACACACACACACACACACACACACACACACTCACTCACTCACCCTTGCGCGCACAGCGGAAAAGTTGCCAGAGAGCCCTACCTGAGGATGGCCGTGTCTCCCTGCCTCACGGTGATGTTGTCCGTGCCTCGGTTAAAATCCACGCTGCGAACGGGCAGTCCTGTGGGAAGAAGGCAGAGCAATCTCAGTAGGACCAGCGGCAACTGTTTCCGATCAGGCTGAACTCTGCCGACCATGGTGGCCACGCCGAGGTGCAGGTCCGCCGCGTACTCTGGAGGGTGTGTGCGTGCTGCTCACGCCGAGAGGGCTTTACAAACACACGGCTTTCATCAACGGCCAAGGCGGAACGGGCTTGCCAATTTGTGCTCCTTGCCACTTTCCCTCGCTCTCTGCCTGGCTCAGTGGTGTCTTCCCTCTAAGACTCAACAAAGCCCTCGTAAAACCCGAGGTGGGGAGGAAAGTCAAGGGAACAAAATTGAAAAGGAGAGAGTGCAAATATATAAACCCCTCCAGGAGAGAGGAAGAGAAAGCTGCCGAAGGAAGGTGCTCTTCTCCGGTCCGCCCGGGGCTGGATGCTCCTTTGCCAGTGTCCGAGCGGAGCTCCTGCCCTCCCTAACCCACTTTCCCAGGCGGGCGGGCGAGGGAGCCGGCACCCAGCCTGCCAGGGAGTGTAAAGAAACCCACACAGCAGCGGCAGCAGCCCGGAGTCTCCCCCCTCCTTCCTGTTTCTCGCTCCAGACCCTCCCCTCTGCTCGCACCTCCCCCGCCCCCCGCGGATTTCAACAGCCCCTCCACGTCATCCCCTCCCGCCCTCCCTCCGGCCTGGCCCCTCGCTTTGCACAACTGCCCCCTTCAGCAGCCGCCAGCCTCGGTGAAAGCCCGATGCGCCTTTAGGTTGTCAGGACAACAGCTCCATCTGAGGCCTGGCTGATTTCCTTAAGAAGAGGGAATGGAGCTTGGATGTACCGTGCGAGAGAAAGGGGAGAAGGAGAGGGACTCGGGCTGTGAAAGCACGGGAGAAAGAGTGTGGGAAAGGACAGGGAAAGGGGAGAGATGGACCGGGAAGGAGCCCGGGAAGGAGAGAGGGCAGGAGAAGGCAAGCCTTGACAGACAAGGGAGTGAGGCAGAGAGGGATAAGAAAGCGTGGGGGAGTGGAGGGGGACGGTGCCCAAAGATGAGATGGGCAATGTAAAACAGAAGAGGAACTTGCCAGGGGAGGCTAAGATTAAAAGCCAAAGTTGGTTTCAAAACTAAATATTTCTGACCACTGGCTTTTCATACTCCCATCTTATCCATTCTTTCTTTTCTCCTGCACTTTCTCTTACGCGATTTTCTCTCCTTCCTTTATCCCCTCCCCCCTCTTGGAGCCCCCTTATGAAAGATGGATTGGAGACAATGCTGGTATTGAGTGGTCTGGAGTGTGAATGCCTGGTTTGTCTTTTCCAAGTGCCAGCCTCAGCAGCTGATCCCCAATCCCTAAATCAACCTCACTCTCCAGGAAACCCTCACTCAGTCCCACACTTGAGGAATGGTACTAAGGATTACTGTCTAAATGTCACACTGCTGTTGGTACCTCGCTTGCTACTAGCACTTGCTTCTCAAAATGTTCATATGTAGGGAAAGACCTTTGTATATCAGAAAGCTTGTCATTTGTGGACCACACTGAGGGACAGCACTCCTGTGAATGGCAGACAAGTTACCATCACTTGTCTTTCCTTCCACTCAGGGAGTCAAGCCAAGTGCTAAGGACCTTAGGGGCTAACACTGTTAGTCACTCAAGTGACAGCCCCAAACGGTTAGCTATCTCTCTCAGTGCTGATGCTGAGGATAAGACATAGGGGTGGACCAGCCAAGGACTTCGTTTTTTTTTTTCTTTTTAAATTTTTTTATTTATTTGAATCGTTAAGGCATTCACGTGACGCAAAAATTGAGTGATAGGGAATTCTGCACAGCCAACTGTGGTTATCTTTCCTATTCCTGTCTTTAGGTCACCATTTCTCCTGTGTGGAGGCAGCAAGTATTTCTGGTTTCTTCTACATCTTTCTCTAAATATTCCAGGTATATATAAGTAAACACACACACATACACACACACACACACACACACACACACACACACACATTAAGTCTACCTTCCTTAGTTACACAAATGATTAGCCAAGGGCATGGGTGGACCAGAGAATATGTTTAGTAATTCTTATCAAAGTTCCACCAGAATATAAGCTCTAAGGAGGCACTGACCAGGTGGATGCCTGCCTCGTCCCTCCAAAATTCAAAGAATTCATGTGCGGAATTTTATCAATTTGAAAGATAGATACATTCTCACAGATTATGTAAGGAAAGTAAGGGAAAATTTGTGTTGTTTTGAGTGTTTTGTACTATACTGGTGTGATAAGCAGTGCCCATGTAAAAAATCAGCGATGTTCCATCACTAATTTGTAACTCAGCTATTTAAAACTTGGAACCCATTTTGCCACAAAAAATTATTAAGCCAAGTGATCAGATGAACTACAAAACCCATAATCCCATGGTTCCCAGTATCAATGGGAAAACGAACTTAGTGCCAAATGGAAATGCATGGATTACATAACTCTCTGGAAAGATTTCAGGGAAAAGAGCACCCACCCCTACTAGCCCCTGCCAATAGGTTTAACAATCCCCAGTGGGCTTCTTCTGAGCTTTTAGAGATGAAGGATAGGCTTAGATAGAACATCATCTTAGAGAAAGTTGTGTTTCTCCAATGTCAGGAGGAAGACAAGAAAGACCCAAAGGACTGGGGCCACTGAAATATCTATTTCCATTGACGGTGCCAGGTACATGGTGTGATACTCCCGCCACGGGAACTAGAAACTCTAAGCGGAAGGTTCATATATGTCAAGAGTGTCAATATCCTTTTGTATCAGTGAGTTACACTCTGAATGAAGAAACAAAGAGTTCTTCCCAGGACAAGCAGAAAATGTGGTGGGGTGGTAGCATACCCTTGACAAGAGATGCTGTATAAGGGCTGCTGACTAACATCTATACAAGTAATCTCAACTTACCCGTAGGACTCACCTGGTCCTAAGATGGAACATAGAAATTACAATACTGGGGTTCAAAAACATCCACACCAAAGTGGCAGGAATGTGGAATTTTTAGCAAATCAGTCAAATCTACTGTTTGTCACTACAATTACTCTGAAAAAAGAATGTATTAAGTTAATCATGATTGTAATCAGAAATGGAACAGACAGGCCTAACCGAAGAGGATAAAATTGTAAGTACATATTGATATCAGAAAAAGTGATATAATGCAATTAATGTTTTCTAAATATTTTCCTTAAAATCTATTTATTGCCAACGTTTGTTAAACTAAAGTGACTTCCTGTGTTCACCGGAAGTAAAACACAGAAAGAAGACTACATTTTAAAAATTCTCTAATTTAGAGTGATAACTCATACTGAATTTCCGAAAAATTTTCTAAAAAATGAAGTTTATTATAGAAGTTAACTGTTTGATATTTATCATTACCTCCAGGAGGCGCTTTAAATAACACTTTCTGCCCCGACTTTTGGCACAGGGGCAGCGCTCTGTAACTGATGAAGGTGAGAAAAGAGGAATAACTGATGTCCAGGCCCATGCACATGGCTTATCCCATCATTTATAAAATAACAAGTCTATTTGAGGCTGTGCCACTGACTTCCGTTTCAACTTTATGTTCTCCCTGAGTTTTCCCTTTTTTACTCTCTTGCAGATTCATTTTGGCTTTCTCACCTCCAAGATCTCTGAGATCTAATACATTCTAATAAATTCAATATTTTATTTATACACACACACACACTATATAGTGAGTAACATATCTCATCCTAATGGTCACACTGCCAAACTATTCCAATATTAACTCCTCTGTTTGCTTTCCTAAGAAATGTAAAGAAAGAAACAAATAGACGAGTTACTGAAATTTATTCAAGTGATTTTTCTGTATTCCACTATATGCATTCTTCCAAGAGGGCTGGCAAAAATGAACATACTTTCAGGTTATTTGTGAGGCAAGTATGGCTGTTAGCCATGTGAAACAGCCATCATCACCCAAGTAAGATGATCTTAACTACTACTTTAAAATAACATACTGCCTTCTAAAAGAGGCTTTAGAAGATTCTGGCACTCTCCAGGGACAAATGCTGCAGGAAAAACAAAAACTGGCTATCGTCTGAGCACCCTAAGAAGCATGAACGGTTTATTCTTCTGTTTAGCTTTGTAAAGTAACAGGCTCACAGGAAATCCAGATGTAGCCTGGAATGTACAACTAATTAAGTTACATTGCTTACATTTTATGCCAAACATGTCTATAATATTATTAATACACCACTCTACATTTCTACACTCATAAGGTCTTAATCATAATAACGTCATGCCTGTACTTTGCTTTCATAAGTGGAATTACCATTTCCATATGAACTAGAAACGCAGAACTGTTAATACTTCTCCCTAGGATTTCTGCTATGACATTTTCAATGATTTCATCGTAATTTAGCAATATTCAAGTATCTCAGCTTATGTTCATAAGCATGGCACTATCTCCTGTGAATTTCCTTTGGAATCTGGCTCCTTTGAATATGGTAGAGTCATCCACATGTGTCTCACTGCCTAACAAAATCAATCAGCTTCAAGTCAGTTAAATATTGTTCAATCCTTGCTATGGAAGCCTCAGTGATGTAAAGTGCTCAATCTGTACTCTGCGCAATTAAAATTGCTCTTCATGGTTTGCTTTCAGTTCATGCCTTTGTGGTAGTTGTTACCATATTGGTCTTCTTCGTTCATTCATTCTGTTTTGGTAGGTATCAATTTTTGGATCTCCAAGTTTTCATAATGTCTTTGAGGGTTGAGAGTTGCTGCTTGGGTCCTTCCACACCAGCAAACTTACTCTCATATATATTCCTTATTATTTCACAGACATGCAGTTACTGTCCTTTAGAACCTTCTCTTTTCTAAATTGACCTCCCCATCACCATGTCCAAGCAGGTGGCAATTGCCAAGCAATGCCGCATCTGCATTGCTGCTGTTCTTTTATCTATTCCTCACATATAGGAAGAAGATTGCAGCACCTAGAAAGATGGTGGTAGCAGCACCTTTAGTACACCAAGATAGTAGTACAAGCAGGGAATCAGACAATCATATCTTCTATTTGTGGTTACTGTAGTGACTTGGGTTGCTACAATAAGGAAAGAGCCCAAGGAGAAATGAAGAAAACTGGAGACAGATGTGCAGCTCTATATTATGACATGCCTAGTAAGTTTATGATTCATTCATTCATATGGTATTTACTGATATGATAGTAAAGTAAGAGAGACCAATACTCTGTTTTTGTAGAACTTGCATTCTTGATGGAGAAATAGACACTAAATAAGTAAATACATATTAAGATTATATTGGATAGTAAATGCTATGGAGAAAAACATGTGTGATAGAGAAAATGGCCTAGAGGTATGGTAAGGGGAACGTATGTCCTGAATTCTATGGAAGAAGATGAGCAAATATCTGCAAGAAGACTTTTCTAGATAAATGAAAGGGCATGTGCAGAAGTTCTGAGGCAGAGGTGGGTATACCATGCACGAGGAAACAAAACAACAATAATAAACGAGGAATGTAGTTTATGTGTATGTTGTAGTAAGGTAGCAATGGGAAAGCAGAGGAGATTAGGAATCAGAGGGGTCATAATGAAAAGATTTCCAAGGTAAGCATTAGATTTTATTCTAGTGATGTGAAAGATTTAAGCAAGGGATTGACAAAATCTGATTCATATTTTAGGAAGATGCTCCAAATACCATATGAAGAATGGATTGTAGAAGAGCAATAGTGGAAGCAAGGAGACAAATGAAAGAAAATCTTTGTCATCCAGGGGCAACCTGCTTAGACTGGGGAGGAGGGGTATCAACAAAAATGGAGGAAAGATTGAGTTAACTAGACCTGCTCATAACAGGAAGACCCTTTCCCAAAAGGCCACATTCTATCACAAGGAATCAATATTTCCCACCTACTAGCATTCTCCCTTGTGGTACCAATTCAATTCTGGTGCTCCCTTACAGGAAGTCATCACTCCTCAAATAAAAACTGACAGAATGCCAAGTAGACTGTCATTTATACTAGCTACTCAAGAAAAAATAAATGAAAATAAACAAAAACAAAACTGTGTCCAAGTTGGTACGTTTCTTCAGGTATAAACTGTTAATTCTAAATATGTTTATTATAAGCTAATTAAATGTCAGTATGAGAAAAAGCTTTGCTACAGATTAAGAAGTACCAAACAAGAGGAGCAGATGCCATTTAATTGCTAAACTTTACTAAATATTTTCTGACATATCTATATTTATTTAGCAGGCAATAGTTATCCTGCTAAATCGAAATGAAATGCCTAGTTAAATATCTTGAGGCTATAAATCATGTAAATAACACTAATATGTTTTCTCAAGAGTTTACTGACAATATTGAGCTGCAGGGCAAGTCTAGTGTTAGGTCATTATCTTATTCAAAAGGTCCCAGAAGTTTGCCTGCTTACAAGAATCTTCTTTTCCTATCTGTAAATCATATTCTCAGTGTTCTTCTGTTAGCAGTAAAAGTAGGAGCACTGCCTGCATGAGAGTAAGAGAATTCCTAAGATGTGCCTCATCAATGGTGTTGCTATCTGTGTAAAAAACGAATCGCTAAAATAAGCAATTTTTTTGAGACCTACCATATAACAGGTAAGAAACTTTTGAAAAATAGCAATGTACAAAACTAACACTCTGCCCCAAGGAATAAATTGAGGAGAATGCCTTTCAAAGCCCCTCCTAGAGAGGGACCAAACATCATCATTATACAAAATATACAATTGCTATGCAATATACAATATAAGGTAAGCCTCTCAAAGCTGGTCTCCATTACAGAGCAGGACCAAAGTTAATCAAGATATATGCCCAATCCTTTCTAGTGTTGGGTACCACAAAATAATAAAATTCGGAGGCTGAAAACCAAGATAGAGAAGTTAGGTAAACACATAGTAAACAGAATAAGATAGTGAGTGAATAATTGATTAATACATTATAAGGGATCAGAATCAAAATACAATGGTAGTTCAGAAAAGGTAATAAAAAAAGAGGCTTCTTGGAGAAAATGGTATTTTAAGTAAACCTTGGAAGATATAGAATAGGAGACAGGAGAAAGGCAATAGCTGGAGAATGGCAAAGGATGCAAAAGATGGCCGTGAGAACCAGCCTGAAACAACGAATGGCACTGGAGGAAGACTTACCTGACTAGGAGGCAGGATGACAGAAAGCTGAAGAGAAAAGCTACATAATTAAGAATCTTAGATGCTTGAATGAAGAATCCCACTTCATCTCATCATCTCCTATATGAAAGCCTACTTTAGATTGCAAAGGAGTAAGATGAGATGTGAACATTTTAGGGAGATTATTCTGGCAATGAGAAATTAGCCATTAGAAGGAAGATGAAGTAGACGGACTAGTTAGAAGACTAATAAAGTTGCTGGTAACAGCTGAGAAGGGATAAACATCCTTCATTATATACATTGTTGCTTTCTAATAATGATGAGCCATGAAGATCTTCCTCCAGAGACTACATTACTGGGGAAGATAAGTTATAGGAACGGATGTGGAGGTAGACATGGAAAAAGTTACAATGGAAAATGATTGTGGGTTTTTTTTTTTTTATTTGTTTTTGTTTTTGTTTTTGTAAGCTGGGGTCAGTGAGAGTCTTACCAGGCAAGTTAATGAGTTTGTGTTTATCCTATATGCCAAAAGGAGCCATTAAAGAAAGGCTTTGTATAAGAAAGTGACATAATCAGACTTTTTTTTTAACATTTATTTATTTTTGAGACAGAGAGAGACAGAGCACAAGCTGGGGAGGGGCAGAGAGAGAGGGAGACACAGAATCTGAAACAGGCTCCAGGCTGTGAGCTGTCAGCACAGAGCCCAACGCAGGGCTTGAACCCACAGACGGTGAGATCATGACCTGAGCCAAACTCGGCTACTTAACCAACTGAGCCAACCAGGCGCCCCTCAGACTTGTGTTTTAAGAAGACAGCTAACTTGCAGTGGAGTGGAAGATACACTGGGCAAGTCAAATTCAGAGAAGACCAGTATAATGTTTCTGAAATAGAACAGGCACGAAATGATAAAATCAGGTCTCAAGACAAGGATAGTGAAAAGAAAATAGAGGTGGAAACTTTTAGAGGATATTCAGAGAGGGATTGACAGGGCTTATCAACTAATTTGATATGGAAAATTCTTTCTCTCCCCCGCCCCCATTGTGTGTGTGTGTGTGTGTGTGTGTGTGTGTGTGTGTGTGTGTTGTCCCCTCCAAGTCCAGGCTGATAAAATGAGAAAGTTGAGTTAAGAAACTAGTTTCAGAGGAAATTTGGAAATTCTACTTTTAGAATTCTGAGTTGGTTCCTAAATTGGTACTCAAATAGTCTGTACCTCCAGATGGACATGTTTAGGAAGTTGTCACAGGAATATGACATGTTTCACAGGAGAGCTATCTCTGAGTTCTATAATGAAGTAAGCCCAGAAATCAAAAATTTCCCCCTATATTTTTTTCTTACGTTCTATCTTTCATTTTCTCATTTGCTTTTGTAACTTCATTATGTAAATACAGCATTGAGCTAGAGACATATCTGTCAATAATACAAACCTCATTTTAATTTTTAAAAGTGCATGTGCACATAGCAATTAACTGATTTTGTGTTTCAAGAAGAAATATAATCTGAACTTGTCTCCCTCTGCTGGTTGCACACTGAAGTATCTTGGGTCTTAAAAATCAGAGTAATAGTATAGATGGAAATATACAATAATAATTATTATGCACAAGTACGGGACTTTGCGTTTCATAATACATGGTGACACACGTAATTTCATATTTTATCTTACTGTAACACTTTGAGATAAACAGTGCAAGTATTATCACCGCAATTATCAGAAAAACACTTCGACTCCAACCCATTAAGCTCTCATAAGAAATTAAAGAAATCAGAGGAAAAGCAGGAAGCATATGTAATTAAAAGATTTGCACATTGTTAAAACTAAACCCAGAAGATCTCCTTGCTCAATCCCTCCATTATATAGCTAAAACATGGAAACCTAGAGTTTAAGTTATTTAGGATCACTGACAATATTCAGAGAAGACAACTCTCAATATGGGTTCCTATTGTACCTTGATGCTGGCCTAATAGTGTCAGGATATTGAACCCCTACAGCACAGATGAGACATTTACATAAGTATGCTGGGCTGTAGATTAGAAATGCCCATTTCTCTAAGGCTAGATCCACATTGCATTGCATCAGAACAGTCCAGAGCTATGTTAAACTTACAAGCAAGTAAGAAACAACAACAAAAAAAGTAAGGTGCATCAATTGAACAAATAAATAATAAGGCAAAAACTAATCACTAATTATCTAATAGATTTGTGACCTGTCCAGCCTTTGGGCTTTAGAAGCATAGGCAAGACTTTGGATGATTTTCAGGGATTCCAGAGCATTACAGATGTGCCAGCAGTAGAACTGGAGTGGAATTCCTCACCCACTAACTGCATGGGACACTCTTTTCTTCTTCCCTATGTGCTCTCCAAAGACAGTGTACTACAGCTCTCTGGCTATCCACTCAACATCTTACTCTCCAAAGTTATCTCCAATCATAATGGATAGTCCCATTTTCTTTGGAAGAAAAAAAAAAAGAGCAATAAATATAAGTGATACTTATGTGAGAGTGGTAAATTCCAACTTCTGAAGGGATGTGAATATTGTACAAGGGGAACTTCCTAAACCCAGCAAATCTCTATTTGGCAAAATATATGGAGATGGGGTTTTTTTTGTTGTTGTTAGTTTTTCTTTTTGTTTGGCTTTGTGGGTTTTTTTTTCAAATGGAGGAATCCTTTATTAATTCTTATTTTTTACTGACAAAAGATAAAGGTTATTCAGTCAACAACTGTGAAAGTAACTTAAGAGATCTAAAATTAAAATTAAAAAATAATTTACATCACCTTAGTCCATTAAGTCATCCCCTCACAAAGAAGAAAACTTATCTTATACCATCAGTATATTGTGCCTCTTTAAAAAAAGTTTTATACAAGTGATAGATATTGGGAAAGAACGGAGAAACAACAGTGAAATTTTATACAATACATTATGTACAGATATAAATGAATATAGGCAATACAGATAATTCTAAAACATAGACAACATCCAATGCACTTGTTAAATATTTCCACTACCCATAATCAACAACAATTTATCAGTTAAACTTTTCACACAGGAGTTTTTTTTTCAGTAGCAAAAACAAAATTAGAGTCCTTTTCTTCAGTGGTGTTCTCTTTTTGTATTGCAAGAAAGCATGACAGAGTATTGATCCTAGGCTAGAATCAGGTTGGTAAGTGGCTTTAGAAGCCTTTTGTGATGTTTGGAAGCAATGAGAACGAGCTGATACAGGGAATACTTGCTGTTTCAGGAAAAATAGGTTATAGTTAAAGCTTTGATGTAGAAAATATCCAGCATGGATATAAGGACTAGACAATTTGGGGAAATAGAATAGAGAAACTGATAAGCAGATGTGAGGATGTGGATCTGACAGCACCAAGTGAACGAGAGTATAAGACAACAGGTGCAATGAAAGAGGAAGATAAGGAAGTGAAGGGAAACTTGTAATGTGATCAGTTATTTCCTAAAATAGAAATTTTTATTCATCGGCTAATGTGAGAATGTCTAATGCTGGTAACTATTTTAATGCACATAGCAAATTACTGAAATTATTTTTCTTGGGACAAAAATGACAACTTTGTTTTTAATAAACAATACTAAATGATGATTTGCAATTTCTTTCTACTACCAATTTGGTTTATGTTGTTTTTGGTTTATGATATCATTAACAATAGTTTGGTTATTTAATTAAATAATAAGAATTTAATGTACACTTTACAAGTTTACACTTTTCTGTAAGTAGGTATTCTGAAAGATCTGTGAGACCCGTTCATTATGGGCTCTATGATAAGGTCCCTCAGTAATTAAAAAAAAAAAAAAAAAATCAACCTTGTTAGGAAATGAAGATCAACAAATAGATCGATGAATGATTAAAAACAGTAAACAATTAAGTCTGAAATCATGAGAAGATTGCTCTAAATGCAAAGACATTCAAACATACAGAGGTCACTTCAACTCTCTACCTGTCAGTCAGGATACAAGGCACAGAAGACACAGAGAAGCATGGGGAAAGATCCCTGCTCTCAGCTCTGAAAAAAGATACAAATGGTTAGATGGTAACAATAAGTATGAACTGGGCAAATGCTCTCATGGTACTGTGTCGCATAAAGTAGATTACCTAATGGAGACTGGAGGGAATGTTTCCTGAAAGAGATGGTAAGAGAGCTCTATCCTGAAAAAGAATTCATCTGAGAAGGTAGTACTTGGGGATTAGATCCTTAATGGTTGGAAATGAGTGGGATAAAGTTCAGGAGGGCAGACCAGAAGGAAGAATGTAAAGTTAGGAGCCAACATCTTGAAGCAAGGCACTGGAGCAGGGAAGAAAGTACCCCTGACCAGTACGGATCCCTTCTGGGGAGCAGTATGAAACTCATTTCAATAAGGAGAGAGGAGATCAACTATAGTCTTAAAAGACAAGATGAATGAAATCTAAACTTAATACAATGGCAAACAAGAAGCATTTTTATTTCCTTGAGCAAGGTCTTAAAAGTGGCATTCATTGTAATAGTTGTAAAAATAGGGGGATACTGTCCAGTTAGTATACTATCTCAGTAACTCAGGCTTGAAAGGTAATGATTTTAAAGTGAGAGCAGAGGGGCATCTGGGAGGCTCAGTGTTCTGAGACTCCGACTTCAGCATAGGTAATGATCTTATGGTGTATGAGTTCATGGGTTTGGGTGCGAGCCCTATGTCAGGCTTTGCGCTGACAGCATGGAGCCTGCTTTGGATTTTGTCTCCTTTCTCACTGTTCCTCCCCCACTCATGTTCTTTGTCAAAAATAAAACAAAGTAAAAAAAAAAAGATAATAAAGTGAGGGTGGAGAAGGAGGATAAATGTCAGAGATATAAAGGAAGAGTCAAAAAGGAATGTTGAGTAACTGGATCAAATGGTTAAGAGGAAGACATCTAAGATGAGTCCAGGGAATCCCCTCTGGGTTTCTCTAGAATATGGTCATTACTTCCAGAGATCAAGGAGATGTAAAAGCAGAGTGGAGTGTTCTGGGGATAGGGGAGGGTGAAAAAGTAATCGCTGGTAAGCAACAGCAGTGCCATTTGGTTAGCTACACTTACTAGAGGGAGTGTTCATAATGGATTTGGCTGCAAGAGCTCAACTGGTATGACATTCCTAGACATGCATAATTAAGAAAGAAAAAAAATTCCAAAAAGAAATCATATGAACCTTTCAGTATTCGTGTTTATATTTATAATTACTCATAACTAAAATAGCATTAGTTATGCTCTAATACCCACTCTCTAAAAATATCTAAAACATATATGACACCTGGGCTAAAGTGAACCTTACTCACTAAAGGTTGATTATCCAAAATTTATGTTTAATATAATACTGGGCTTTTTAAAACAAATTCTCACTAGATCTCATCTTCAAACTCCTAGAGTCCAAAATATCCCAGGCTCTGCTCATTGAACTTATTTATAATAATCCTCTATCCTTGAGCTTCTTATACCTTTCTTTATTAAAATCTATTTCTAACTGGGGCTAGATCTTTTTTTTTTTAATTCTGTACATTTCAAAATGCATTTGGAATATCAAATAAAGTTATCAGATAGTTTTTCTAACAATAAATAAATAATAAGCTTTATGCTGGGAATGTTAGATTTGTTTAAATATTAAAGAAGAAATTTACAAAAGATAGTTATAAATATGAAGCAGAGTTTTAAGAAAGGATCCAGTAGTGAAATACAGATTAGGGACTCATAGGATAAAGATGAGAGTTAAAAGGTGTGTGTATGCATGTGCATGTATGGTTGAAAGATTGAAAGAAGAAAAAGAAGAGGAGAGTGTAAGAACTGCACCGTGGCTAGGGCTTGCCATGTTGGAGCAAGAAAACAAAGAAGAAGCAAGGGAAGATCTTGCTGGAAAGCAGCAGATTCAGAGTGGTTCTCATTTTATCTGCAGAGGACAAAATGCCCCTGCGTTCATTTGTCTTCACTTGGCGCCCTATTGCACTCCAGAGAGCTCTTTGGAAGAAAGATGCTATAAATGTCAGGTATTAAGATAATAAACATAAAAACAATAATAGATACTCAAGACTTTTAAATAGAAAGAGAGTGCTGCTTGTATTCATCACAAAGTGGTTTGGATCAATATCAAAGGACAATGAGAACCCAGGATGGAGAAAAGTTAGGACATTCCTATGAATGCAATAGTGATAAACCTGCTATAGGAAAGGAACGATCTCCTCTCCAAATGTGCCTTTCTATCTTATCCAAAGTTCCATCAAACCTGCCACTAATTCAACAGATGATTAGAGAGATTCATCAACGGATGAATAGAGAGATGATTGCCACATGTATAATGGGACTTCCATGTTTCCAAGAGAAATTCTAACATCACAGGCTATAACTTCATCATTAGCAGATGATGGACCTTTAAGAAGAAAGTGGCTTAAATACATGTTTATTGTGGTTTTTTTTAATAAACAACTGAAATGGAATCAGTTCCCTGAAATGACATTTTACAACAGTTTTTCCTATTGGTAAATACAGTGTGAGATTCTGATGTTATCCAGGCATTTTACAAATGAAAAGAATTATCTTTGGTAACCAGTACTAAATTATCATTTTACCAAGAAATATTTTGAGATCTAATTTGAAAAGGTATAGAACATCATGCACTGCCCCCCAAGCCCCCACAGAGGCCCATCTGCAAAAGTATATCAAACACAAATATAGGAAAAACAGGACAGTTGGAGACTTACTAACTAGGTAATTTTTTATCCATTAATCATTACTAATTCATCTAAAATCTAACAATGCAATTGGCAGAGTTGAATTTTCACGTTTGCTTCCTACGTGTGCTCCTGTTGCTTCCAGATGGGGTAAAAAAAGTACCAGAGAACTGAAGAAGAAATTTTGAACTCCAAATCTTGGATAGATGTTTGCAGAGGAAGGATAATATGTCTGGTGCTATCTTTGGTATTATATGTAGTTTCTGAGCTCAAGTTTTCACATTTGACAAATGCAAATCCTATAGATATTCAGATATGAGCAGAAGATTTGGTACATCCCAACTGTATTTCCAGCCATTCAATTCTCGCTGTCACCTGGAACTTGAAGCTGTGCGCGGCTCTGATTCTTTATCATCTCCACTTGCCTAGGCAGAGCCAGACAGAGTGTTATAATGTACTATATGTCAATGTCCTAAGTTTTAGCAGTGCCTTTTCTTATCTGAAATTTAGAGGAAAAATGTATGCTTAATTTCTATAGAAAACTGTTAAGCATACACCCTAAGATATCTGTGTCACCAAATCATAAAGAAATTTAGAGTGAAGAAATATTAAATTTGCAATTATTTTTCCTACTAATGAGAGTCAAAAATGTTTTCCATTATATGAAATTAAAAAACTCAGCTTAGATCACTCCTCAGAAACTATTCTTGATTCCCCTAAATCATGAGCTTCAGATCAAACAGGTTTAAAAATCTCCCATTTTTTTTTCCAATGGATGAAGCCCTAGTCGTCACAGAATCTAGCCTTTTCATTTTACAAATTAGACTACAAAAGTCTTGCTCAAGGTCATACAATGGATCCTAGCAAAGCCAAGCTGAGAAAGCATTTCTCATACTCAGTTCAGAACTCTGAAAAATGTTGACTGCCAGGCAAAGGGGAATATAAATGAATGTGTACACAAGTGTGTATTTGTGTATGAGTGTGTGTCCCTTTGCTTGGTCTGCTTTCTTGGGTAGAATATCCCTACCTCCTCCCCCAACTCCCTCACTCCAACTTTTCTTAAGCAGTAAACTCTAATGTCTTAATAAAAACCCAGTTCAAACACCATCTCTTCCTGCCTTCCTGCTCGTCTCGGGCAGTGCCCCGTGCTTTAACCTTCTAGAAAGTAGGAGAATCATTTTGGTAGCACAATTGTCAAACATATCACAGTTATTTGCAAACATTTTTGTATACTTCATTGAAGTAGCTTATAAACTAGTATCACTACATCCTTACCTCCTTAAGGATAAGAACCATGGCTTACTTGCCTTTGAATGCATGATGTGCATGGTGCTTGGTGATGGTGAGTGCTCCAAAGTTATTTGTAGAAAGAAATAGCTCAATTTCATTTACACAAACTGAGCAAAAACCATACTCTTGACAATAAATAGAGTAAGAATTATACCTTTACTATGGGCATCACACTGCACTTTATTTTATTTCCTCTGAAATATTTAAAAAGTATAATAAAGACTTTAATCAGTACTTTGTGGGATGTGGAGGGTAGGGACCAAGTATTGTTTTTCAGAAGCAATGCTGGTCTATGCCCACAAATTTGATAACCTAGATGAAATAGACCACATTCTTGAAAGACAGAAATAACACTGGTACCTACATTTCTCATTTAGTCTTATTCTAAAGAAATATTACATGTAACTTCTCAAGATCGATTGAAATCTTCTGCTATCTCCCTGTGTGATATTTCTCAGCCATTTATAGCTATTTGGTTAAAGTCATCAGAGATGACCTAAAATTTCAGGCCTCATCTTAAGAGAGTGATGCTTCAGTTCACTAGCCTGGAGATTTGCTATTGGGGAATATCTAAACTATCACATTTATCCCTACAAGACTAAAAAAAGATTATTTAGAGAAGGCTACAATTTTAGAATGTGTGAATGAGACCTTTGAGGACAAGACAAAGAAGGGCCAGCAATCTAATTCAGCTATGTCTGCAGTGACAGATTGTGGAAGATCATTTAACCTCAACTATAGGTCCAGATCTTGCCAGGCTAAAATATGACGGATTTTGATCAGTGGGGAAATTAGAGGGGGGCACTCACAGAGTTTGCCCTGTTTTTGCAAGTAACATCATTGTCTTTGCCCTCTGCTTCTGTTTTCACATTTGCTCCCAACTTCCTCACTCTTCTCATTCATATTCAGTTTAGTTTCTATTCCTAAAATTTCCCTTCTTTGCACCCCTTTGTCATTTTCAGGACTATCTCATTTTTTCCTTAACTTCACCATTTATCTCATGTCCCACACAGGGCCATTAAAAAGGGAGTTGCAAGTTTAAAAATGATCTAATACATGTACTGATGGCATTTTATATTTAAATAAATAAATATAAAGTTTTTAATTTCATACTTGGTTTTCAGTTACCAGCACTCTTTATTATGAGTATTTGAAGACGAAAACAGTAAACTCACCCTGAATATTTACATTTGACAAAAGAAACAAGGAAGGAGAAAGGTACTATAAAAAGTAATGGGGAAGTTTTTTTAAAAAAGCAAAGTCCTTGTCCTCAAGAACATCATACTCTAGTGGGTAAGACAGACATACAAATTACCTTCTGCGTATGTGTGACCTGAGATTGAATTTCAGATTTTTGTTCTGGAAGTCACTGGCTCACAGAAATTCAAGGATTCTAGCTCTGTGTTTTGATATATTAAGTAAGACAAAGAATGGAATATTAAATAGAAATACTTAATTGGGAACATAAGGTAATCCTTCCAGACCTTTATTAAAATTGGCATACACTTTGAAGACTTGAGGCTTTAGTCAGAAGGAGGAGATTTGGAGAGGTTCTAAAGCAGAGTCCCAAAAATGATTAAAGCAGTTAGGAAAATTAGCAGATGCTGATCAGTTTGGAGCCAAGCAGATATTGTTGCTGGATCAAATTAGAATCTGCCCAAAGGCCTTAAGAAAATAATTCTGTAAAGTTAATGTTTCTTTTTTTTAATTTTTTTAATGTTTTATTTATTTCCAGGAAAGAGAGAGAGAGACAGCGTGAGCAGGGGAGGGTCAGAGGGAGAGGGAGTCACAGACTGAAACAGGCTCCAGGCTCTGAGCTGGCAGCACAGAGCCCGACGCGGGGCTCAAACCCACGAACCGTGAGATCATGACCTGAGCGAAAGTCGGACGCTTAACCGACTAAGCCACCCAGGCGCCCCTGTAAAGTTAATGTTTTTAAACCATGAATGTCCCCACAACTTCATTTTCTTAACACTGCTTCAGTCAGCCCTGGGCTTTTAAACCCTCTGTCAGTCTCCTTCTAGAATTTCAGACTTCCTTCATTCCTTACACCATTTCTGCAGAGGCAGGATGTGATCAGTGGACTTTACTGCTATTCCTTCACTGTCTAGACTCAGTACCCCAGCCACAGACTCTGGCCTCATATAAGGCCATCTCCTCTCTCAGCTTTGTTCTTCCAGAAGTAGCATTCATACCAGTCAGTCCTAAAATCCACCATATCAGGAGCAAAATCCCAATAAATATCAAGTAACTAGATGCTCTGAGCCTTCTGCAAGGATAAGACTTCTCATGATATTGTGTGTGTGTGTGTGTGTGTGTGAGTGTGTGTGTACTATACATAATTATATGCATATAGTTATGTTATATATACAGTTATATTACTATATACATATTTATGTTATAATATACTATACATGATATTACATAAAATATTATGTTTTAATTATATAATGATATACTGATTATAATATATATTAATTATAGAGTATTTTATATAACATAGATAGTATATTAAGTAATATTTCTATATTAATATATAATATATGCATTTAAATAATTTCTAGGTGCCAGATACTTTGTCAGATGCTGGAAATAAAAGGAAAAAATACATATATTGTACTTCCATATATTAGTAGAATGGGAAATATCATCCAAACTAACACATTAGCATACTAGAAATATGAGATGTTGGGATAGACATTTGCAGGAGGAAGAGTGCAGGCACAAAGTTCAGATGGATTTAATGTTCTCAAGATTCTGGAACACAGCAAATAATTTCAAGGGAAGTTCTATGATTAAAGGGATGTTAAAGTTAAATACATTTCTTTTAATTGAGAAGACAGAGGAGTGGAAAAAAGTCACATATTATCCTACTTTAGCCCTTTAGTATGTCCTGTAAGCTCTTTAGTATGTCCAGGAGGCTATTAGTAGGAGTTCCAGAGAGGCACACAGGAGTCAAGCCACAGAGGACTTGTGTTCTTATCAATAACCAAACAGAAACAGAGTGAAAATACTAGAGGAGAACATATTTAATCATATAGCTATACCTCCCTGTAGCTTCACATTGATTTACTGCACACACTCTACACATACTACACACGTCATTTTGTTTCTAGATTAGTGAGGTATAATATCACTTATTTGTCCAAATTAAGTATTCATTTTAGAGTCTGGCTCAGTTCTGGCCATAAGAAGGAGTTGAAATGATGAAAAATACAATTTAAATGCTTCCTTCTATTTTCTCCCCAAATTGGTAAGCCTAGTACAGGGAGAATTTGGAATCTTAGAGAGAGACAAAAAAAAAAAAAAAAAAGAACAGAATAAAATGGAAAGAGATTAGAAACGAGGTCTTCAACTGCTTAAATAAGAAGGGACAGAAACATATTAGATGCCAGGTTGAGAGACTCGCAGATGGCAGCATAGGAAGATCCCAAACTCACCTCCTTCTATGGACATATTAAATCTACAGCTACATATGTATCAATTCCCTCTAAAAAATATCTGACGACTAGAGAACTGCTTCTTCACAACAAAAAATAAAAGGACCACAACAAGATGGTTAGGAGAGGCAGAGACATAGTCTCACCAAAACCATCACACCTGGAATAGTGACACACAATAGGAAGAGATCTCACCAGTCTGATACTTCTCCTGGGGAAGCAAGTGATGGTTATCCGACATCAAGTAACCCTACCCATTGGATCTTCACTAGAGAGACAGGTCCCCCTATGTCTGAGTTAAAAAGCCAATTTAACAGATGTCCAAAAGACCCAAAGTACTATAGAAAACAGCCATTCCTCCTTTAAACAGTTTGTGTATATTCCTACTTGCCTCAAGGCCTAGTGAAAAAATAACAGTGTGAAAAGCACCTGGACTATATATATGTGGAGGAAGTTCATTTGCTAATCTAAGGGCATATGCCAGAGGGCCACAGGATAGTTGAAATTCCTCAGAGAAGAAGGCACTGGTAGAGGCCATGTTTACACTCTCCATCCACTCAACTAGCAGAGGTGGGCAAGCTCTGATATAGCACTCTCCCACCACCTAACAAAAATAGATGGGAGCAAGTGGTTGTGACTCTTTCCTGCTGCCTTGCTTAAGCAGGAGTGCAATGGTTGCAATACTCCTTCGCTCCCTGGCTGCGGATGCACAAACTTACCATTTTCCCTCTTGTAGCCTAAAATGGCACACATGAAAAGATAAGACACTCTCTTGCTATACTTGTCACACCTGTGGACATATCCAGTCAAGACATTTTCTCTCCACTTGCCTTTCTGAAGCCAGCAAGTATGCCCCACCCACTATATTCTACATCTGCCCTTCTAAAGCCAGCGGGCATATGCAATTCACACAGGGGATGATCCTTGATTACTTGGCCCTGGTAGCAAAGGGGTCTGAGATTTCTGAGCTCCATGGAAATGTAACAATCAAAAAGACAAGTTCCTGGCAGGCCACCACCTCCAGGGACTGCACAGAAAACAGACTGAAATATACCTAATCTCCCTCCAAAGAAAAACATATTTACTTATCCTGAAGCTTCAGCCTCAGGGACAGACTTCAGACTTCCCTTATATCTAGAAGGTGAGGGGAAGCTAATAGGGAACATAAGCAGGGAGACACCATCCTTGCACAAAACCTTGGTCTTGCTACAGCTCCACAAGACCTCCCAGAAAGGATCTTATGTACTATTCTTGAGTCTTGAGATTTGCAACTGTTGCCCAAAGAACACCTACAGATCTGCTCTGGGCCAGCAGGGATTATGATTGCAGCCCTAGAGAACAAAAATATTTACCTATTTTAAAAGCTGCTGCCTGAGGGTCCAGTTTCCAATCAGCCTAAAACCAGGTGCTGAATGAGATTTCCCCTCTTGGGACACTGACAGTCTTTGCACACCCTCAACAATGTGGGTATATAAAGAATAAAGCAGGCTGTTTAGACAATCACAGTTTCAGAGAAAACAAAGAGCTAAGGAAAGATTGAATGAGAAGGTTCATCACCTACACAAAGCCACTTCTCCAAGATTGAGAGGTAGCAGTGCTGACTAACATACAGAAACAACCAAAGAGTCAAGAAAAATTAGGAAAGAGAGAAATATGTTCCAAATTAAAAAACAAACAAACAGGGCGCCTGGGTGGCTTAGTCGGTTAAGCGTCCGACTTTCGCTTAGGTCATGATCTCGCGGTTCGTGGGTTCGAGCCCCGCATCGGGCTCTGTGCTGACTGCCAGCTCAGAGCCTGGAGCCTGTTTCAGTCTGTGACTCCCTCTCTCTCTGACCCTCCCCTGCTCACACTGTCTCTCTCTCTCTCTCCTAGAAATAAATAAAACATAAAAACAAAAATTAAAAAAAAAACAAACAAAAAACCCAAAGCAAAACCTTAGAAAAGAGACCTTAATGATATGGAGATAAGTAATCTACCTGATAAAAATTCAAAGAAATGATCATAAGGAGGTTCATCAAAATCAGCAGAAAAACGAATGGACACAGTGAGAACTTCAACAAAGAGACAGAAATTATAAAGTACCAAACATAAGTCAGAAAGCCAAAGAATACAATGACTGAACTAAAAAGAAAATACACTTGAAGTATTCAATAGCAGACTGGATGAAGTAGAAGGATGAATCATAAAGCTGGAAGACAAAGCAATAAAACTCACCCAAACAGAGCAACAGAAAGAAACAAGCATATTTAAAACTGAAGATAACTTAAAGGACCTGTGGGACAACATCAAATGGAAAAACATTCCCATTATAAGGGTTCTAGAAGGAGAAGTGATAGAGAAAGGCCAAAAAATATTTGACAAAATAATACCTAATAACTTCTCTAACCTACTAGGGAAAGAAAAAAAACATCCAGGTCCAGGAAGCCTAGAGAGTTTTGAATGAGATGAACCCAAAGATATCCACATTAAGACACAAAAACTAAGATGTCAAAAGTTAATGATAAAAAGAAAATCTTGAAAGCACAAGAGAAAAACAAATTATTACATATAAAGGAAACCCCCACAGGGCTATGGGCAGATTTCTCAACAGAAACTCTGTAGGCCAGAAGGGAGTGGCATAATATATTCAAAATGTTGAAAGGAAAAAAAAAAGAAAAGAAAAGAAAGAAAAAAAGAAAAAACAAAAGAAGGAAAAAGAAAAATGAAAACAACTTCTAATGAAGAATATTCTACCCAGCAAGATTTTCTTTCAGAATTGAAGGAGAAATAAACAGTTTTCCAGACAAGCCAAACCTAAGGAGTTCATCACCACTAAAGTGGCCTTACAAGAAATGTTAAAGGTATTTCTTTAAATTGAAAAGAAAAGGTACTAACTAATAACAAGAAAAATATGTAAAAGTAAAGCTCTCATCAGAAAAGGTAAATGTGTAGAAGTGGTAGATTAAGAAATTAATTATAAAGCTACTATGAAAACTAAACTAAAAAAAGTACAATTAACTAAAAACTATTAGTTAAGAGATACATAAAACAAAAATATGTAAAATATGATATCAAAATATAAAAGGAGAGGAGTAAAAATATAGAATTTTGGAATGTGTTCAAATTTAAGTTAATATCAACTTAAAATAGGCTGATATAGATAGATTAGATATAGATAAACGGATACATAGAGATAGAGATAGGATAGAGATAGAGGATATAGATACAAATATAGATATAGACATACATATAGACGTAGATATATGTTAGCCTCATGGTAACCTAAAGCAAAAACTTAGAGCAAATGCACAGAGAAAAACTGGGAAGGTTATCTAAATACAAGAAAGAAATAAAGAGGAACTATAAAAACTATAAAAACAGCCAAAAAAACAATTAACAAAATGGCAATAAATACATACCTATCAATAATTACTTTATATGGAAATAGACCAAATTCCCCAGTGAAAAGACAGGAAGTGGCTGATTGGATTAAAAAAACAAAACCTATAAAACCTTGGACTGAGAATAACTTGTTCTGAGGATGTTCTGCAAGATGAGGAAACATTTATAATAAATCTTAACTCGATTAATGAGGGATGTCTTGCAATATGAATAGTATGTGGTGCCGAATGTCACATGATCACAATTGAGCCAACGGTTGTTGATATTTGCTTTGATATACAAGTGCTTTGGATTACAAGCATGTTTTCGGAATGGATTACAAGCATGTTTCTGGAATGAATTATGCTTGCAAACCAAGGTTTTATTGTACATCTGTATCCTGGCTACTACAAGAGACTCACTTGAAAAGTAAGGACACAAACATAATGAAAGTAATGGGATGGAAAATGATATTGCATCTGAATGGAAACAAATAATAAAGGATGGTAATGCTATACTCACATTCAGCAAAATAGATTTTAAAACAGACTGTAATAAAAGACAAGGAGAAGTACTACATAGTGATAAAGGGGTCAATCCAGCATGAAGACATAACATTTATGAATATATATTCCCCCAATATAAAAGCACCAAAATATCTAAAGCAAGTATTAATGGACATAAAAGGAGAAGTTGACAGCAATACAATAACAGTAGGGGACTTTGACACCACACTTACATTAATAAACAGATCATCGAGACAGAAAATCAAGAAGAAAATATTGGCTTTAAACAACGTTAGACCAGATGAATTAAATAGATATATAGTGGCCATTCCATCCAAAATCTGAACACATAGTCTTTTCGGATGCACATGGAGCATTCTGCAATATAGATCACGAGTTAGGCCATTGAATAAATCTTAAAAAATTCAAGAGGTTTGAAATCATATCAAACATCGTTTCCAACCACAATGATGTGAAATCAGAAAACGATTACAAGAAAAAAACTGGAAAACCTACAAATATGTGGAGATTAAAAAATACGTTACTGAACAACTACTGAGTGATGGAAGATATCAAAGAATAAATCAAAATATACCTAGAGGCAAATGAAGACACAAATATGGCATATCAAAATCTATGGGATGCAGCAAAAATAGTTCTAAAGTGAAAGTTAATAGTGATACAGACTTACCTCAAAAAATGAGCAAAATCTCAAATAAACAGTTTGATTTTACACATACATGTAAATCTATGTACTGTCTATGAGTATAGGAAAGCTAGTAGAGGGAAGTAATAAAGATCAAAACAGGAATAAATGAAATAGAGGCTAAAATGATAGCAGAAACATCCAATAAAACTTAAAACTTTCTTTTTTTAAAAGATAAACATGATTTTGAAATCTTTAGCTAGACACATGAAGAATTAAAGAGAGAGGGCTCAAATAAGTAAACTCAGAAATGAAATAGAAGTTGTAACCAACACCATAGAAAGATATACATAGGATCATAAGAGAATACTTCAAACAACAAGTTGGACAACCTAGAATAAATTTACAATTTACAACACTGAATAATGATGAAGTACAAAATCTGAACAGATTACTAATAAAGAGATTGAATCAGTTACCAAAAATCTACCAGCAAACAACAGTTCAGGGCCAGTTTCACTGGTGTATTCTGCCAAACTTCAAAGAAGATTTACTATCTATTCTTCTCAAACTCTCCCAAAAGCTTGAAGAGGAAATGTTACTAAGTTCATTTTATAAGGCCAACACAACCCTGATACCTAAATCATGTAAGTATACCACAACACAACAAAACAAAACCAAAAACAAATTATAGGCCAATATCCTTGATAAATATAGGTGCAAAAATCCTCAACATAAAATAGGTGCAAATAAAACAATACTTTAAAAATATCATGCACATGATCAAGTAGAATTTGTTCCAGGGATGCAATGATGGCTTGACACTCACAAATCAATCAACAAAAATCACCACATTAAGCAAATGACAAATAAGAATCATATGATCAACTTAAGATAGAGAAAAAGCATTTGGGAAAATTCAATATCCAATTAGAATAAATGCTCTCAAACAAAGTAGGTATAAAGGGATTGTGCCTCACACATTACAGACCTACAGACCATATATGACAAACCCACAGCTAATATTGTACTCAGTGATCAAAAGATCAAAAGAAGATAAGGATCCCCATACTTGTTACTTTTACTCAATATAGTAATGAAAGTTCTAGACACAACAGTTAGGCAAGAAGTAGAAATAAAAAGGACAAAAACTAGAAGGAAAGAAGTAAACCTGTCACTATTTATGGATGACAGAATACTATCCAGAAAACGTGAAAGATTCCACACATACATACACAGGGAAAAAACAAAAACAAAAACTGTCAGAACTAATAAGTGAACTAAGTGAAGTGTCAGGATACCAAATTAATATACAAAACTATTGCATTTCTATACACTAATACAAAGGTATCAGAAATAGAAATTTAAAAAAAATCCCATTTACAACTACATCACAAAATAAAAACCCAGGAATAAATTTAACCAAGGAGGTGAAAGATCTATACATTGAAAACTTTAAGACACTGATGAGGGGCGCCTGGGTGGCTCAGTCGGTTGTGTCTGACTTTGGCTCAGG
Source organism: Proteles cristata cristata (assembly GCA_017311185.1). Lineage (NCBI taxonomy): Eukaryota > Metazoa > Chordata > Mammalia > Carnivora > Hyaenidae > Proteles > Proteles cristata. The sequence continues at coordinate 2,518,328 of JAESUZ010001019.1, read as the reverse complement.
TCATGATCACATGGCTTGTGGGTTTGAGCCCTGTATCAGGCTCTGTGCTGATGGCTAGCTCAGAGCCTAGAGCCTGCTTTGGATTCTGTATCTACCTCTCTCTCAGACCTTCCCCTGCTCATGTTGTCTCTCTCTCTCAGAAATAAATAAAAAACATTAAAAAAAATAAGACACTGATGAAAGAAATTGAAGAAGACACAAAAATAAATCCAAAGATATTCTGTCTTCATGGATTAAAAGAATTAATACTGTTAAAATGTCTACATTATCCAAAGCAATTTATAGATACAATGAAATTGTTATCAAAATTCCAATGATTTTTGTTTTACAGAACTAGAACAAGTAATTGTAATCTTTATACAAAACCACAAAGGACCTCAAAGAGCCAAAATAATCTTGAGAAAGAAGAACAAATTCAGAGGTATTACATTACTTGATTTCAAATTATGCTACAGTAATCACAGCAGTATGGTATTGGCATAAAAAACAGCCATATAAATCAATAAAACAAAATAGGAAGCACAGAAATAAATTTAAGTATATTAGTCAATTAATTTACAATAAAAGAGGTAAGAATATACAGTAGAGGAAAGAAAATCTTTTCAGTAAATGGTGCCAGACAAATTGGACACACATAAAAGAATGAACCTGTACTACTATTTTATACCAAATACAAAAAATAACTCAAAATGGATTAAAGACTTGAATGTAAAACCACAAACCACAAAACCCCTAGAAGAAAACATAGATAATAAGCTCCTTACCATCAATGTTAGTGATTTTTTTATTTACATCTGATTCCAAAAGCACAGGCATAAATGCAAAAGTAAATAAATGGGACTACATCAAACTAAAAAGCTTTTGCACAGTGAAGGCAACCATCAACAAAATGAAAAGGCAACCTTACGAATTATGGAATGAAAAAAAAAATCTGCAAATCATATATCCAAGGAGGAACTAACGTTCAAAATGATATGAAAACTCATATAACTCAATAACACGAAAAAAAATAATCCCGTTAAAAATGTCCAGAGGATGGGGCGCCCGGGTGGCTTAGTCGGTTAAGCGTCCGACTTTCGCTCAGGTCATGATCTCACGGTTCGTGGGTTCGAGCCCCGCGTCGGGCTCTGTGCTGACTGCCAGCTCAGAGCCTGGAGCCTGTTTCAGTCTGTGACTCCCTCTCTCTCTGACCCTCCCCTGCTCATGCTCTCTCTCTCTCTCTCTCCTAGAAATAAATAAAAAACATTAAAAAATTTTTTAAAAAAATGTCCAGAGGATATGAATACACATTTTTCCAAAGAAGACACTATGGCCAAGAGGCAAATGAAAAAATGCTCAGTATCACTAGTTACTACAAACCACTTGTTAAATGCAAATTTAAACTACAATGAGATATCATCTTAAACCTGTCAGAATAACTATTAGCAAAAAAAAAAAAAAAAAAAGGACAAGAAATAACAAGTATTGGTGGTGAGGATGTGGGAAAAAGGGAACCCTTGTGCAATGTTGGTAGTATTGTAAACTGGTACAGCCACTATGCAAAATAGTTTGGAGTTTTTTAATAAAAATTAAAAATAGAACTACCACATTATCTAGCAATTCCATTACTGGGTACCTATCTGAAGAAAATGAAAACACTAATTGGAAAAGGTATATGTACCACTATGTTAACTGTAGCATTATTTAAAAAAAAAATTTTTTTTAATGCTTTATTTATTTCTAGGAGAGAGAGAGAGACAGCGTGAGCAGGGGAGGGTCAGAGAGAGAGGGAGACACAGACTGAAACAGGCTCCAGGCTCTGAGCTGGCAGTCAGCACATAGCCTGACGCGGGGCTCGAACCCACGAACCGCGAGATCATGACCTAAGCGAAAGTCGGACGCTTAACCGACTAAGCCACCCAGGCGCCCCAACTGTAGCATTATTTACAATAGCCAAGGGAAGGAAATGATGTGTCTATCAATGGGTAAATAGATGAAGAAAATGTGGCAATATACGAATATGTATTCATATATGTGTGTGTGTGTGTGTATACATATATATATTATATATATATATATATATGTTAATATACTCAACCATAAAAAAGAATGAAATCTTAACATTTGAGACAATATGGATGGACCTTGAGGGTATCTCACTAAAGTAAAATAAGTCAGACAGAGAAAGACAAATACTTCATGATTTCACTTAGATGTGGAATGTAAAAATCAAAATAAAATAAAACCCAGATTTATAGACACAGAGAACAGATTAGTGGTTGCCAGCAGGAAGCAGGTAGAAGGTGAAATGGATGAAGTGGATCAAGGAGTACAAATTACCAGGGCACCTGGGTGGCTCAGTCGGTTAAGTGTCCAACTCTTGATTTTGGCTCACGTCATAATCTCACAGGTTGGTGAGTTCAAGCCCCATGCCAAGCTCTGTGCTGGCAGTGCAGAGCCTGCCTAGGATCCTCTCTCTGCCTTTCTCCCACTTGTGAGAGCACACACTCTCTCTCTTGCAAACAAAACAGTACAAACTGCCAATGATGAAATCAGTATTACATGGGAAAGTTATAAACAGCATAAGGAATAGTCAGTAACATTGTATTAACTTTGTATGGTGACAGATGGCAACTAGACTTATTGTGGTGATCATTTCAAAATGTATAGAAATGTTGAATCACTATGTTGTGTATCTGAAACTAATAAAATATTGTATGTCAATTATACCTTAATAAAGACAGAGAATCCCAGTTCATTTTACTCATTTGCCCCTTCAGATAACAACCATTTAAAATTAAAAAAAAAAAACAACAACTGACTTTCCAAGATCATGGGGTATACCCAGGGAGATTTCAGCCAAATGTCTGATTTATAATCCTTAGTGAAAGCATCTGATCTGAAAACCAAGGAAACAGGGTGTTACAGAAACTTGAAATATTTGAATAGACTTCTAAAATTCAGAGTATTTAAAATACCTCTCAAGATTAAAAAAGACATATATTTTAACATCTAGCTTCATGGGCTTATTACTGCATCAACAATATACAGATGAGAGCTGTCACAAGACAATCATATAAATGTGTTTTCCCAGCCAAAGCTTATTTCTCCATTTCCTCTCTCAACTACATAGCCTGTCTGGAAGTGTATAGACCACTGGGTGAATTCAAACTTGGAAATTGAAAATTCAGCCTTAGAGAAAAGGTGAAAATGTTCGGAATTTTCCAATAGCTTTGAAAGCCCCAAACAATAAAAATGCTATTCTGAAATTCAGTAAAGAACTGTGTGAACTTTTTGTATAAAGCATTGTTGATTAGCGTTTTGCAAAAATCTTTGGGAAACAATGATGACTTCATTGAAAAGGCAGGAAGCTCCTGCCCCACCCAGCCTCTAAACCCTCCTTTACTCAAGGTTGCAAAAGACTGAATGAATCTGGTTAGATGTCTGTCCAGCTTCCTCTTGCTAGGCATGGGCCACTGCATTCAATATTTCCCTATGGGAATTTACTGAATTATTAGGCAATGGGGGAAAGAATGGAACAAAGAAGCTTAAGTGAGTAAGACCTGGCAGAGATTATATCTCTAACAACATTTTGCTAGGATGCGTTGGGGGCATTTCACTCCTCTCAGTTACAAATTTGATCAGACAGTATTGGACATTAATGAATATGCAAAGTTCAGTCTTCTGATCCAGGTTATTTTCAGGAGTATTTTGGGGGCTCTTCTTCCTACTACAGTTGATCCTAATACTGGTGTCAGGGGTGGCCCCCTAAATAGTTGAAAATCTGTATGTAACTTTTGACTCTCCCAAACTTAACTACTAATAGCCTACTTTTGAACAGAAGCCTTACTGATAACATAAACAGTCAATTAACACATATTTGGTAAGTTATGTAGATAATATGCTGTATCCTTATAATAAAGTAATATAAATAAAAATTTATTAAGAAAATCATGAGAGGAAAAATATATTTACAGCACTGTACTATATTTATTTAAAAATGTGTATAAGGATATCTGCACAATTTAAAGTCTGTGTTGTTCAAGTGTCAACTGTATACTTATTAACATGTTTCTTAGAAGGGTATTGATTTGGGGGACATTAATTCCCCATGAACTTATCTTTCTTTTATGGCAACTACTGCTTCTAGATGTTTATTTGCAGGCCAGTCAGTCAAAATAAGCTTAGTCGACAATCTGCTACTTTTTCCAGTTGATCTTTAACATCCATTTCATTTGCCTTCTCAAGAGATTTCAAAATTTCTAGGAGTCATTTAATCTCAAAAGTAACCCTTCAGATAACACCCACTTCCCTGGTGTTCATTGTATGATCCTCAAAAATCTTAGATTTTTAAACAGGTGACCCAAGGCCATAGTGAGGAATGGGGAAAGAGGATGCCAAGAAAGCATTCAATGAAGTTAACAAGACTTTAAGCTGTTTTTATACATGGAGGTTCCACTTTCAATTTCATTTGAGAAAAGATATTTTAGTGGATGAGAAATTCTAGTCTGAAACAGATCAGCAACTTGCTTCACATTACACAGCTAGTGACAGAACCAGACTTAGAATCAGGTCTCCAGAATCTTCATGTAGTAAGTATTTCTGCCATGCTACATCTGACTCTTCTAATTATCTTGCTATCCTGTTAGTACCTACGTATTCTCTTTCAAAAAGTTTCCAACTCTCCTTTCTTCCTTCAGCACTTCACAGTTTTGTCTGGAGCATCTTGTTTTAGTTTCTCTATGTATTTTATTGAACAACTTTTTCTTATCAATTTTGAGAATACAAGTCCACTGCGAAAAGATAGGAGGCATCATTATTATCATTAGTAATATTATGGTCTTCCACATAGGCAATATTTTATTTAGAGACATTCAGTTTTTATAGATTTACACATTAATTATATTGGTATGGACTGATATATCCTTTTTTTAAATGTTTTATTTCTTTCTGAGAGAGAGAGACAGAGACAGAGAGACAGAGACAGAGAGAGACAGCGTGAGCAGGGGAGGACCAGAGAGAGAAGGAGACACAGGATCCAAAGCAGGCTCCAGGCTCTGAGCTGGCTGTCAGCACAGAGCCCGATGCGGGGCTCATACCCACGAACTGTGAGATCATGACCTGAACCAGTCAGACGCTCAACCGACTGAGCCACCCAGGCGCCCCTGGACTCATATATCCTTATAAAGTACATAGAGAGGCGTTCAAAAACTAGTAGCCCAAAATGAGAAACAACTTGCCCAATGGCTAAGAGCTATTTAGAAGCACAAGCTGTGTTGGTGTCCTGTTTCTATTTCCACTCTTTCCACTTGACCACTCCAAATGAAGAGGAGGCTTGGACAGAGGGTTTTAAATCCCTAACTGTGTGGCCGATTCATAAGCTTTCCTTTGGCATTTCAGATGACTTGGTTCTTATTAAATCAGTCATGCATACACTTACAAATTACTCCTTCACCTTGTCCAACTCACCACCAACCTCCTGGAGCAAGACCAAAGGGACTTAAGTTTCTTCATAAACTTTTGTCTACAAAGCACATGGTTGATTGCCCTTTCATCTAGGCATTCTTTGAAGCCTTTAATTTTGACAACATTTTCAACATAACTGATCCACTTTTGACCTCTCGTCAGTCTTACATTTTCTCTCCCCCTAGATTTTTATTGACATAGTGACCCTACACATACTACAATATTTCATTTGGTGAATGACCTTCTGTAATATACTACCTAAGACTTGATTTTATCTTTGCCCGTTAACAGAGACTCTAACTCTCTATTTGAATATTCAAGTCTAGCAAGCATAGAAGATTAGAAGAAGGACTGGTAGGAGCCAAACATGAAGTAGATGCCTTCCCTAGAAAGTAACAACAGCAAGAGAAGGCAAATTTCCCAGCAGGGGCATTGCTTCATAACTCCAACATAACATGTACATACATCCAGGTAGGTATATAAAAGATATATAGATATATAAAACAAATCTCATGCAGCCTCTGTATCCCTAACCCCTCCATAATATAAACAATATAGGGAACACCCAAAGTAGAGGGAGAAATATATCCCAGCCATGTCAGCAAAATCTAAGATTTGTAAAGAGCTACATCCATTTTCTTGATCCTTCAACTGTGAGGAGGCACTCAAATGGTAGTGATACTAAAAAATTCTAATTTAAAGCTCATGCTCTTTGCCCTAGAGGAGGCAGCTGGGAGGTTAAAGGTATCAGTCTGAACACCTGCTGAAGGGTAAGGAACTTCTCTATAGTATGGTCAATTCAATTTTCTATTGAAAACTAGTATCTTTCAGAAATCATGGTAAAAGCCATTTCTGGGTCAGACATGGCAAAGTGATTACAATCACATTTCTCTATTGCTTGATTAGGTCACTATTCACTGATGCCCTGAAACCATCAGCTTCTTTGAGCTGTCATTTCGTACTCCATACTACTTGTGGTGAGCTTCCCTATATCTAGTTTGGGAAAAACAGTTCAAGGCAGAAGTTTGTTTCTTTTTCTACTATAAAAAGAGTTTTGGGTCACGGTTGGTTACCTTCTCACTGCGCTTTTAAAAGAAGAGAGAAAGTACCTTCAGTTTGCTGGGAGCAAAAATATGTTCTTTTTCATCTGAAACCATTTCTTGCATCTCACTAAATATTACTGAGCATCCCACAAGCAGTATCTTACCTATTTGTAACAGAAAACTGCATTAAGAAAACCTCTTTAGTGGAACCTGCTTGGGCGGAACCCAGCAGCCCAGGAAGCTTTGGGGAATAAAATATCTGACAGCAGGTGGCCTAAGTAGACCAGCTGTATGGCTATACATAGGAACTGCCACTTTACAAGTTAGGGCAGCTCACTTCCGTAGCTTATGGAGAGTTGGACACATTCTATTCCCTTTAGACTCCCTGGGCTGCAGAAGGAAAACAGGCATTTCATCATGCTCTATGCCCCCTTACTCATGTGATTTTAGGTTATTCTTACACATAATACTTTCATGTGAAGGAGCATAAGTGGCAATCCCTGGAGACACTGGGCCATTGACCCATTGTCCATAAGTCAGCAGTCTCCTTCTCCTTTGTGACATGGTCAGTTACTATGGTAAGCAGTAGCCAAGGTTTATTGGTGCTTGTTAATATTTAAAAGGTGATTTATAAGCAAATAAATAATTGGCTGCTCATTAACAGGTGGGACTCCTGAACTCAGCTGCCTTTGGCAATTAGCTTCAGGATTTGAGAGTTGTGCTCCCGTCCTCCATAGCTGCCTGCCTGTTTGACTCGGAGACTATCAACCTTGAAACCAAGGCAAAGAGAAAACAATCCATCAGTGAGGTAGGTGGAGCAGACCTTGTGACCAATATTGGTTGCTTGCCTAGCAGAGTGCAGAGAAGCAGATGGGAAGGAGTACAGGTTGCCCACTTTCAATTTTTCCTTCTGAAAATGTACATACTGAATCCTGAAAACCCTTGTTTTTTTGGCAAATTCATTAGGAATGGAGCCAGACTTATAGATAAGTTGTTGTTTATACTGGAAGAGCCCCTTGTGTAAAAAAACCTCCCTGAACCAGCAGTCACAGGATCTGAAAGTGCATCAGAATAGATGTATTGCATTATTTTCAGCATTGTGTGTGTGTGTGTGTGTGTGTGTGTGAAAGAGAGTTTGAGAGTGCTAGGCAGAATTGTATATTGTTTAGGGGTGTTAGAGGAGAATGAGACTGAGAGAAATGGAGTGTTTCAATACTCCCAATGGTAGTAAACATGCTAACCTTGCTGCTGATCACAATTTTTTTTTTTTTGTAATTGCAGAGACCCAGGATAGCCTGAGGAGACCTAAGAAAACAGAGCTGAGACTGTCTCTCAAGGGTCTATGGATCAGAGTCAGTTTTCCAGATTGCAATTTTGAAAGGTTAGACCTGACTTAGATGATTCTAGAGTTTTGGTTTTGTATGGTTTTTAATTTTAAAGACCCTTTTCAGTAATTGTATGTCCTCACAGTTGTGAAGTTTTGAATAATTACTAATAAAAAGATATATTTATGGGGGTTCGATCTGCGTATTGGCCACCCAACCGCCGCCCTAAAACAAAAAGCAACAAAAAACATACACTATCAAAGAATATAATGTATTCATCTTCGGAATCTATAGAAAATGCTATATGGCTTACTATTATTGTTTTATTATTTATTGTTATTTTGGCTTGAGTTACATGAGATGAACAAAGAGAGGGAAAATGGGAAGCTAACTGGAAGATACCACAACGATAATAAGACATCAGCGGAGAGATTTTGAAGAGGCTAATACTTTACAGAGAGAGATTAAGAAGAGAGAAAAACTAGAAGCTAAAAAAGATGTTCCATCTGGTTTCTGCAGCTTATTTCTTTCATTTATAGACAATCTCAGGAGCTGAGAACAAGGCACAGTTGGCCAGTGCTCCTGGAGGGGTGGCATAAAGAAAGGTAAGAGAATCAACTGTGCATGGCCCTGTAGGGTATTCCATCAACTCTAGGCGGTATAGAGACCAGCAGTGATAGTGTTTATCTCAATACCAGAGGGGATGATTACGTCTCCAATTGTTTTAATTTATGTAACAGCATATTTTCCTCCCCATTCAACTAAGTGCCTAATTCCACTGGTGAAGCTCTTAACTCACTAGTAACTTGAAAGTGTTATTCAGGTTAATAAAACACTACTCTATTCATGGAGATATCTTTTGTTTTAATAATTGGTAGTAGTTCTTAATTCCTTCTTCTACAAAGTGGGGGGGAATCTTGATTCTTTTTTCTATCTTGCTGAGATTTTCAATCACATTCTATGCTTTCTGAAGAAAACTCTATTCCAAATAAAAAATAAACACCGGCATTCATATAATTTTTACTGTTTCAGGCATCATTTTAAATGTTTTATACATAACTCATTTAATCCTCTCAAAAATTAGAAACTGGGCCTTATTACTATTCCCTTTTTACATGTGAGGAAACAGACATGGTTAAAATTTTTTCTAAAACCTTGCATAAAGATATAGAAAGGAGCAAATTAGGTACAAATCTAGAATTTGAAAACATAGGAGAGCCAGCTCTTCTGCTTCTCTTTGTTCCATCAGCAAATGTGTTGAATAATGGTTCCATCTTGGATTATGAACTAGGAAGTTGTAGGAGAGTGTGACCCTCACCAAAACAAGAATCACAAATCACTTGAGGTACAAAAGTAGTTTTCCCGAACTCCTAAGAAAAGTGACATTGAAAGAATGTTTATTTTGTAATTATTTTTTTCTAATTTGAGAGAGAGAGTGTGTGAGTGAGCAGGGAAGGGGGCAAAGAAAGAGAATCCCAAACAGGCTCCACACTTAGTGCAGAGCCCATCGTGGGGCTCAATTCCACAACCAATGGAGAGATCATGACCTGAGCCGAAATCAAGAGTTAATCAATCAACTGAGCCACCCAATCACCCTTGAAAGAAAATGACATACAAATCTATTCTCCTCCCTGGCTGACTGGAAGGAAAAGAAAAACATTCCCTATAGACAGGAAATCAACAGACTCCTTAACAATAATAACAAGAAAGCAAAATTAGATTTTTTGAAGTTTATTTATTTAAGCAATCTCTACACCCAACTTGGGGTTCAATTCATGACCCTGAGATCAAGAGCTGCATGCTCCACTAACTAAGCCAGCCAGGTGCTCCACTTTAACAAGATTTTAAGGCCCGTATGTGGGCTGCTAAGAAAGCTTTGGCTTCTAGGACTCTGATGTAGTTCTAGAGTAAATCTGCACTCAGTCACTAATTCTACTGCCTAGGACTTTACTGACTGTTCAGGGGACAGACAGTTCTCCACAGGCATGAAGGCAGCAGAGGAGAGCTGAGGAGGATGAATTTCAACTCCATATTTTAGCTTCTAAGAGTTGGAGACAGACAGTGTTCTGAGAGGGACTTCTCTGAGGCATTCTGCGGGGAGAAAGATCTTCCTGTCTTCTTGCATACAAAGTCTTAGTAGGCCTGGAGGAGAGCAAAGAAAGCTCCCTAGATTCTACACGAAGAGCTGAAAGTGCTGTAAAAGCAGAGATCTTCATGTGTTAAAAAGCTAGCACTTGGGCAGAGAGGCATTGAGATCTATGGATATCACTAGTGCTCAACCCCAAGTCTGCAGGGTTTCAGTTTAATTCCACTTTCAAACATTTAAAGCCTGTGGTCAAACTAAAGCTGCAACAAAGACCAAATACATCTAAACTAGAGACCAGATTTATTTAGCTCTCAAGTATAGATTTTTTTCTAGAAACGGATACAATTTATACCCATTTTTATTGTTTCCTTACATAAAATATCCTTACTGCCATAAAATTTACATGACAAGATGTGTAAATCATGGCGAAAAGAGAATGCATGGAGAAAAGAAGACCTAGAGATGGCCCAAATGTTGAAATTATCAGTGATTTATTTTTTTTTAATATTTATTTAGTTTTGAGAGAGAGAGAGAGGGAGAGAGGAGCAGAGAGAGAGAGGGAGACACAAAATCCAAAGCAGACTCCAGGCTCTGAAATGTCAGGACAGAGCTCCACACGGGACTTGAATTCACTAACGGTAAGTAAGATCATGACCTGAGCCCAAGCTGGACACCTAACTGACTGAGCCACCCAGACACCCCAACATTATCAGAGATTTTAAATAAAATATGTATACTAAAAAATCTAAAAGAGCAAGTAGAAAAAGTGACCAATATGAGTAAAGAGATGGGGGATTTTAGCAGAAACACAATTAAATAAAAATCTATTGAACACTCCATAAAAAATGCAGTATCATAGATGAAGCATTTATTAGATGAATGTAACAACAGACCGGTATCTGAAAAGACTAAGTATCCTTGAAGCCAGGTCAACAGCACTCCTGGTGCTGCTTGTGTGCGCACATTCAAGTGACAGCCTGGTACCCCTGTGAGTCAGCAGCCAGGAAGAATGTGGCACACACCATGACAGAGGAAAGGACCATGGAAAGAGTCAAGAGTGAGAACAATGATCATGTTCATTTGAAGTTGGTGGGTCAGGATGGCTCTGTGGTGCCATTTAAGATTAAGAGGCACGGTGCATTTAGTAAACTAATGAAAGCTTGTTGTGAACAATATGCTTGTCAATGAGGTTTGCCAGTGAGGCTGATCAGATGCCAAAGGGATGAGCAGCCAATCAGTGAAACAGGCACTCCTGCACAGTTGGAGATGGAGGATGAAGATGTAATTGATGTGTTCCAGTTGTGGACATGAAGTGTTTATGAAAAAAGGGAACCTGCTACTTTACTCCAGAACTCTATTCCTCCAGACCAAGAGGACAACCTCAATTAGAAATCTGCAGTTTTGGGGCACCTGAGTGGCTCAGTCGGTTGAGCATCCGACTTCAGCTCAGGTAATAATCTCATAGCTCATGAGTTCAAGCCCCATGTCAGGCTGTGTGGTGACAGCGCAAAGTCTAGAGCCTGCTTCCTTTTCTGTGTTTCCCTCTCTCTCTCTGCCCATCTCCCACTTGTTCTGTTTCTCTCACAAAACTAAATTAAAACATTTTTAAAAATTAAAGACAAAAAGAAAAAAAAAAAACAAAGAAAACTGCACTTTGTTTCCACCACATCATGACTACTATAGTATAGTTTTCTCTATTCTTTCATTTTCCTTTTCCCCATTCCTTTACTGCACATAAAGTAACTTGTATATATTTACATAAGCATATTGCATTTTTAAAAATGTTTTATTTATTTCTAGGAGAGAGAGAGACAGCATGAGCAGGGGAGGGTCAGAGAGAGAGGGGGTCACAGACTGAAACAGACTCCAGGCTCTGAGCTGGCAGTCAGCACAGAGCCCGACGCGGGGCTCGAACCCACGAACCGTGAGATCATGACCTGAGGAAAGTCGGACGCTTAACCGACTAAGCCACCCAGGCGCCCCGCATATTGCATTTTTTAAAAATGCAATTAAAAAATGTTTTATTTATTTCTAGGAGAGAGAGAGAGAGAGAGAGAGAGAGAGAGGGAGTCACAGACTGAAACAGGCTCCAGGCTCCGAGCTAGCAGTCAGCACAGAGCCCGACGCGGGGCTCGAACCCACAAACGCGAGATCATGACCTAAGCGAAAGTCGGACACTTAACCGACTAAGCCATCCAGGCGCCCCAGGCATGTTGCATTTTTAACTAAATGGCCAATGATATATTTTCATCAACACCAAATTGAGATGAAATAGAAAAAAATATTGGTTTTTTGAAAATACCCCCTTTCTCCATCCATGGCATGTTCATTCAGCTCTTATTTTTATGTGTCAGTAAGTTATTTTTCCTCTTAAAACCAAACAAAAGAACAATATAAAAACCCTTGCATATTCCATTTGATTGGAGAATTTTAATGTTTTTCATTGATCACTATAAAACCAAGGACAATTTTAAACATTTTGTACATAGCTGTAACATGCGGGGCAATCTGTCTAACAAGAAATAAATTACTCTAACAGAAATTAATCCTAGATAGTTTTCCATTCAAGTCAAGCATCTTGTTTAAATAAATTTCTTGTTTAAAACAAACAAAACAAAACAAGCCAATAGAAGACATCCAAATTATAGCTATATATATAGCTACATATATATATATGTATATATATATTAGCTAAAAAATAATCATATATAGTAAATAAATAAGTAATTTTTAAAAATAAAGAAGTGTTTGAGACTTGAAGGACAATATCAAACCCACCATGAGTGTGTAAAAAGAAGATATAGAATAGGGTAGGAAAAAAATATTTAAAGAAATATAGCACAGAATGATACTCAGTTGACCCCAGGCAGAGTACTCCAAAGCAAAACACACCTAAGCCCTTCATAGTTAAATTGCTGAAAACAAATTTTAATAATTTAAAAGCAGTCAGTAAAACATAGACTCATCATCTTCAATGGAACAATACGCATGATGGTTGATTTTCCACTAAAAATAACTGGACAATATATTAGTGGACAAGGCAATAATATAAAGTAGAAAACCCAAAAGTCAACCTAAGAGTCTCATATATAGATCTATCTCTTCCTTTAAAAATGAGGGCAAATAAAGTCATTTCAGAGAAAAAAACCTTAAGGAATTTCGCTCAGGAGCCCTGTCCTACAAGACACGCTAAATACAACTCTTCAGCTGAAGAGAAATGCTATCACATAGAACCCCAGATCTGCAAGAATGAATGAGAGGCATGAAATATAGTAAATATTTTGGAAAATATAAAAGACCTTTCAGTCTCTATCTGTATTTCAATCTATGTATATTTTTAAAAAATTGCAAAGCATTTAAAAGAAAAGTAATAATAGGGGCACCTGGGGGTTCAGTTGGTCAATTGTTAGACTTTTGATTTTTGCTTATGTCATGGTCTCTTGGTTCAAGCCCTGCCTTAGGTTCCAGGATGACTTGCTTGGGATTCGAGCGTGCTTGGGATTCTTTCTCCCTCTCTGCCCCTTGCCCACTCTCTCTCTCTCTCTCTCTCTTTCTCAAAATAAATAAGTTAACTTAAAAAAAACAGAAAAGTAATAATGATATATCGATTGTCTTCAGCGATTTTTAGCATATGTAGTGTAGAACTAAAATATATGAAATCGACTGAATAAAGGTCAAGAAGATAGCAAAAAAAAAAAAAACAAACCCACTAAACTTCTTGTGATATGGCATAACATTATTTGAGTGTACACTCTAATGAATCTAAGATTCATATTATAAACTCTAAATGTATCTTGCCCAAAAAGGCAGTCAGTAACTACATGTTGATATTTAAATTTAGGTAGAAATTAATAAAAATGGAATAAAATTAAAACTCAGCCCCTAAAGTTATTAGCCATATTTTAAGTGCTAAGTAACTACATATCTGTACTGGCCACCATATTCAATTGAACAGATATAGAAGATACCCATCATTTAAGTTATCTTAGACATCATTGCTCTATATAAACTATAAAATGATAACACAATGATATAAATCTAAATACTAAAATGGAGTAAAAATTAAATACAAAAATAATGTGATATGCTTCAAAGATAGCAAGAAAGAAAAACAGATAAATGTTTAATAAATGAGATAAATAAAGCCAAATATAAAGATGGGAGATTAAAACAAAACTTTATTAATAATTATACATTAAAAGTTAATAAAACAGTCCATGTAAAAGTCATAGATAATAAGATTATATTAAAAAGATATAATTCTATACATTTTATGTGTAAAGGCTGAGAAATTGAAAGTATAAGTGTAAAAATAATACCACTGAAACACTAAGATTGAGACATTTTAACTTTATGATTAAGATTTGTTGTGTTAAAGAGACTATTTAAACACTAAGATTAAGAAACTGGCTGGCCATCTCAATTTCAGACTAAGGTAATTTCAACGGAAAGAATATTACTGGAGAAATAAACATTTCATAATTATAAAAGGGTTGATTCATCAAGAAGTCATAACGATTCCAAAAGTGCATGTACCGAATAACAAGATTTCAAAATACATGAAGCAAAACTTGACAGACTATGTGGAATACACAAGTCCACCTTTGTGGTCGGAGATTTTTATATAATCATCACGCAACAACTGTATATTCATAGGTCTCTCCCAATAGCTGTACATAGTCTTTGCACATATACATGAATTATCCAACAAAACAGACTACCTACTACCTATAAAAAAGTTTCAAACATGCTAAACAATTAAAATCATATGGAATCTATGCTCTGGATATAATGGTATCAAATTAGAAATTACTTTGAAAAAGCTATATAGAAAATCCTAAAATGTTGGGGATTTCAGAACAAATTTCTAAACTACCTATAGGTCAAAGAAGAAATCAAAAAGAAAATTACAAAAGACTACAAAATAAGTTACAATAAAAACACAGTATATAAAAATATGTGTGATTCAGGCTAAAACTGCACTAGGGGAATATTTACAGTTTAAATGTTTATAGTAGAAAAGAGGAATAACTTAAAATAAGTAACCAAAACTTCTTTTTAATTTTTTAATTTTTTTTGGTTTATTTCTTTTTTTTAATTTTTTTTTAATTTTTTTTTTTTTATTTCCAGGAGAGAGAGAGACAGCGTGAGCAGGGAGGGTCAGAGAGAGAGGAGTCACAGACTGAAATAGGCTCCAGGCTCTGAGCTGGCAGTCAGCACAGAGCCCGACGCGGGGCTCGAACCCACGAACCGCGAGATCATGACCTAAGCGAAAGTCGGACACTCAACCGACTAAGCCACCCAGGCGCCCCGAGTTTATTTCTTTTTTTGAGATAGAAAGGGAGAAAGCAGAGGAGGGGCAGAGAGAAAGGGAGAGAGAGCCTCCAAGGCAGGCTCCACACCATCAGTACAGAGCCCAACATGGAGCTCTAATCCACAAACTGTGAGATCATGACCTGAGCCAAATCAAGAGTCGGAGGCATACATGGCTGAGCCACCCAGGCACCCTCCAGAACTTCGACTTTAGAAGCTAGACAAAACAAAGCAAATTAAGCCCAAAGTAAATAGACAAAATAATGAAGACAAAAAAAGAAAGCAACAAAATACAAAACAAACAACATGTAAACAAAATATTGAAAGTTTAATCATTAAAAAGATTAATAAGCTTGACAAATTTCTAACAAAGATTTATCAAGAAAATAGAGAAAATACAAATAACACCAAGAATGAAAAGGGACATTACTAGATACTGTACAAATAAAATTATTTAAAAAAACCCTATATGCCAATAAATTTTACAGGTTACACAAAATGGACACATTCCTTGAATAACACACTTATCTCAACGGATGTAATAAGAAATTGGAAATCTAAATAGCCTCATGACTACAAAATAAATTGAGTTCATAATTAAAACTTTCATACAAAGCTAATACAGTCTTAAATAACATTACTGAAATTTTATCAAGTATTTAAGTAAGGTATAATGACAATTCTACATAAGTTATTTCAATTACTAAAGGAGAAACACTATTAAATTAATATACTCTAGGGACGCCTGGGTGGCTTAGTCTGTTAAGCGTCCGACTTTCCTTTGGGTCATGATCTCGCGGTTTGTGGGTTCGAGCCCCTCATCGGGCTCTGTGCTGACTGCCAGCTCAGAGCCTGGAGCCTGTTTCAGAGTCTGTATCTCCCTTTCTCTCTGACCCTCCCCTGCTCATGCTGTCTCTCTCTCTCTCTCCTAGAAATAAATAAAAATATTTAAAAAAAAAAATAAATTAATTAATATACTCTATACCAAAACTTGACAAATATAAGAAAAAAAAGTATAGACAAAGATTTAATATGATCACAGATGTAAAATCTTAAAAAACAAAATCTGAGTACAAACACACACACACACACACATACACACACAATGATACATCGTGAACAGATGGATTTTATCTCAGGTATGCACATGTGGTTCAACATTTAAAAAAATAAATTAATACATTTCACCATACTAACAGGATAAAGCAAAACAACCACCACAACATGTAATCATCTCAATAAATGTAGAAAGACAGCTTTCCAACTACTCTCCCAAAGAAGAATGTCCTCTCTAATCATATCTATTTTATATTTTCCTAGAGTTTCCCTTCTGTATAATGGGGCAGGAAAATAAATATAAGCTTAACAATCTAAAAGAATTTAAATAGTGTTATTTGCAAGCAAAATAATTATATATGTAGAAAACCTTCATAGAATCTATAAAAAGACTAGAGCTAAGTAAATTCAGTGAAACTATAGAAGTCAAATTGACAAAAAATCAGAAGTGTTTCCATATACAAGCAAAAATATTAGAAAAAAGTAAAAGTTTATATCATTAAAAGTACTGCATATATAAATAATCTGCTGAAAAATATGCAAGATCTCCACAATGAAACTATAAAACATTGTTGAGAAATTTAAGTCTCAAATAAACAAAAAGCTATGCCTATGTTCAGTGACAAAACTTAATATATTAAGGACGTTTTTTCTATCTAATTTAATGTAATACCTATCAAATTTCCAAAAGGCTATTTTGAAGATAATTAACATGCTAATGTTAAAATTTAGATTAAAATAAGGATTTAGAATAGTGAAAACAATCTTTTAAATAAAGTTAAAGGATTTAACACTATCTACTTCCAAGATTTATTACAAAGCTATAGTAAGCAGCAGAGTGTAATAATTGACTTAAAGAATTATCATAAAGATCATTGGAAAATAATAAAGTCCAGAAATAGTCCCACACATATAAAGTCAATTGATCTCAGATAAGGTACCACGTTCATTCAATGGAGGAAAGAAAAGTCTTTTTAACAAATGGTGCTGGAACAACTCAAGTCTTATACTCCATAAATAAAATATTAATTTGAGATGAATTATAGGCTGAAATTCATAAAGCATAGAAGAAAAATAAGAATAATATCTTTGTAACCTTGGGAGTAGGCCAAGATGATTTCAAAAGGGCACAAGATCAGTAACTCTAAAAGAAAACATATGATCAACTGAACTTCATCAAAATTAAAATTTATATCTCATTAAAATAAACATTAAGAAACAGTCAAAAAATAAGCTGCAAGAAAATTTTCATAAGCACTTGGATGGCTTAGTCAATTAAGTGTTCGACTCTTGATTGTGGCTCAGGTCATGATCTCACAGTCATGAGATCAAGCCATGTGTCAGGCTCTGTTCTGAGAGTGTAGCCTGCTTAGGATTCTCTCTCTCTACCTCTGCCCTTCCTCTCAGCTTACAGTCTCTCTTTGTTTCTCTCAGAATGAATGAATAAATAAACATTTAAAAAAGTATTATATCCATTTGCCAAAGAACTTATATCCAGAATACTGGAGAAATCCTATAATGCAATAATAAAAGGACAAATAATAAAAAGGTAAACTCGATTACAAATGGTTAATGACTTCAATACATACTTCACAAATAAGAAATACAAATGGCAACAGCTACATAA
Source organism: Proteles cristata cristata (assembly GCA_017311185.1). Lineage (NCBI taxonomy): Eukaryota > Metazoa > Chordata > Mammalia > Carnivora > Hyaenidae > Proteles > Proteles cristata. The sequence goes on along the minus strand of JAESUZ010001019.1, from coordinate 2,500,433 downwards.
AAATATATTCAAAATGTACAAAAAATGTAAAAGAATGTTCATGGCAACTTCCATATTCACACTTAAAACAAATACCAATGAACAGGAGAATGAATAAACAAAATGTGTTACAGTCATGCAATAAATGTTACTATATAATATAAAAGAAGAAATTACTGATATAGGCAACAACATAAGTAAATTTCAAAAATATTATGAGGAGTGAAAATCCAGCCACAAAAATAAGGATTTAGAATAGTTTATATTACTTCCAAGAATAGGTAAACCTAATCTATGGCTATAGAAATGAGAGTGATCACTTCCGTGGATGGAGAGAATGAAGGAGAGATTGACCATAAAATGACAAGAGGGAACTTTCTGGGGTAGTGTAGATGACATTATTAAGAAAAAGTGTAGGCAAGATACAGACTGAGAAAACGTTTTCATAATGCATATATCTGACAAAGGACTCATATATAGAATATTTGTATTCTGTACATAGGTACATGTACATGGATATTCTGTACATGGGTGCATAAAGTTGCTAAAATTCATTAAACAAAATGCTCCAATCTGTACAAATTATTGTATATAAATTACACTTCAAAATACATATGGTGACAACCTACCAAGTGCCAGATTCTGTGCAACTCATTGGAAATACAGTGATGCTCAAGCCTGTTTCATGAAATTAAAGTTTCCAATAAATGGCCTCTTTAAGGCTATTTTAGGACTTACCTCAACTAAATCCTTCTCTTTATCATCCACATAACAACTTTTTATAAAAAAGTATATAATATAATAAAAATGTGCTACATAAAGAAATCAGGACTCCTGAACTTTATTCACATTTCTATCCTGGACTTCCTTTGTGACCTTGATAAAGACATTTATCCTAATTATGCATAGCTGCAAAACAAAAGTATGAGTCCGATATCCTTTTTTTTTTTAAATATTTTTATTTATTTCTAGGAGAGGGAGAGAGAGAGAGAGACAGCGTGAGCAGGGGAGGGTCAGAGAGAGGGAGATACAGACTCTGAAACAGGCTCCAGGGTCTGAGCTGGCTGTCAGCACAGAGCCCGACGTGGGGCTCAAACCCACGAACCGTGAAATCATGACCTAAGTGAAAGTCGGACGCTTAACCGACTAAGCCACCCAGGCGCCCCAGAGTCAGATATCCTTTTAAGCCCTACATCTTTATTGGTTTTTATTCTTATGACATATACTAATGAAGATATCATCTATTAACTATGAAGCTGTACACTTGAGGGGAAAACTGTTCATCGTGGAAGGAGTCAGCCCCAATTTCTTTTTTCTTTTTTTTTACAAGTACATAAGGGTCTTTATTACAAGCTTGAGCAGGGGCTCACCCGTCTACCAGCACAGTGGCAGCAAAGTGAAGCCCCAAACAATAGCAAGCAGGCTTTTTATGGGGTAAGGGATGGGGGTGTTACAGTGAACACATTGTACATATTGCATCATCACATAAGCACCAATCATAATTGTACAACACCCATGGTAACAGTTTTGACCATTCAGTATCCCCCAATTTCTTAACCACAATATTATAACTGTCATCACTTGCCAGTCTGTCCTACTGTCACCGAGCCATGTCTAGTGAGTGAAGCCTAAGTGTGGAGAAATTGAGCTCTGACTAGTCTTGCCTTTACTTGAATTCTAATTGCTTTTTTTTACTGGCTTTTTTAATGATGTTGATTTTAAGAATGACCAACCCAGAACTCAAATCTTCCCATCAAAAGACCCCCTCTGCAGAAAAGCCTTCTTAGTTTGCCAAGTACACAAAGCTATCTTGTTTTTTAAGTGAATTAGTTAAGATTCAGAGATGGGAAAGAATCTAAAATCTGTCTGCCCATAAAACATTCTCTCTTGCAAACATTTAGAGAACATTCAAGAGTAAATTGCTCTTTTATGAGGTCTGCAGAGGAACATAATACATAACTTGCTTTCGTTGTGATTTTTAAATTTTCCCTTTCTCCCAAATTGCTTAAACACTTTTTGGTTAGACACAGTAAGCCTCAATATGGCCAAACCTTTAGCTAAAGACCCTTTTGCACACCCCATGCTGCTCACTTTCCCTCAGAATCTGTAACCTTTTCACTCTTCCTTCATATCCATCCAGCACCTTTAATTTCTGTGCAGAGTCTAAAATATGCTTATATCAATCCTTTTTTATATCAGTTTATATTCCTAACTCCTTAACCTTTTGCACTATCATTAATTAATTGATTTGGTTATTCAACAAAAACTGAAGTAAAAAAAAATACACACATGATAGGTACCAAGATCAGAAGGATGAGGAATGTCATTGCTATTTTGGGGATTATATTCTAAGATTTACATATGTAGTCTATGTTTTTAAAATATAGTCTAATGTGGTTTTTTTTTAAATAATTAAGTGTGTGTTTTCTCTTTATTAAGTCCTCTTACAGCCTTTTGATTTGATCTGTGAGTGTGGGCTTGGATTTGCTTTTCAGTACCCTTTGATTCAAGGTATCAAAGTACACCAGATTTCGAAGCTGCCACCTATCACTGTAGTCTTCAGTGTGACATGTTTCTTGCTTAAGAAACAGTTTCTCAGCATTCTAAAAATACATCACCCCAAGATCTCCCTGTCAAAGTAGTAAAAAGAAAAACAATTGGTGGGAAAGTTAGGATACTTCTCTTCCTTTCTAACTTTTTGCTTTTAATTCTTCCATTCGTGTACTGAATGACTGATTCATTGATTGCTAAATGTATTTAGTACCAACTAAGAGCCAGGGAATATTCTAGATGAGTAACCCCTAATCCTTATCCTAGAGAAACTCAGAATCAAAAATTCTATTTCAAACTCTTTTGGCACAACAAACATGACTGCCTTTGCCAGTTGAAAAAGTGGATTTTTCTCACTGTTCAAATAGTTGTTTTAAAAATCGATTTAAAACATATTTGAAGGTAAAAGGACACTGGTTACTGGTAAGATATTTTACTAATTTCTGGTGTGTGTCTATGTGTGTGCTTGTGTATATATTGCTTTACATTTCTCTTAGTATGATATTCATACAGAGGCCTTTTCAAACTAACTTTCATATAAAGTGCATTCTAAAACAGCCTTTAAAATACACAAAAGGTGGGGCGCCTGGGTGGCTTAGTCGGTTAAGCATCCGACTTTCGCTTAGGTCATGATCTCGTGGTTTGTGGGTTCGAGCCCCCCGTCGGGCTCTGTGCTGACTGCCAGCTCGGAGCCTGGAGCCTGTTTCCGTCTGTGACTCCCTCTCACTCTGACCCTCCCCTGCTCACGCTGTCTCTCTCTCGCTCCTAAAAATAAATAAAACAATAAAAAAAAAATACACAAAAGGTGACAGAAAATCATTTTTAGATAAGATACTGCATGAAAATTTTAAAGTACAGGCCTAAAATGTCTTTATTACATCCTCCCAAATCCAAACCCAAATGACGCCAACACATACACATACACAAATGCATTAGATTTAGATGAAGGTGGCAATATTTTTTGTTCATTTAATTCACACAAAAATTGTTTCCTCGTTATGGATAGCAATAGCTATTCTTATTCCTCAATGAGAATTTATTGCATTGAGGCTTCTTTTAAGTGAACAATCCATTTAGTCAACACAAAGAGGTATAGATGTATTACCTACATTTACAGGTGAGAAATCTAAGGAAAATCAATGTTTAAAAACTTGACTTTTTAAATATTCAGTACAAAATATAATACAAAATAATAAAATTTGAAAGGAAAGACACAAAGCCTTCCCCAAAGAACGTTTAACAATTATTTTTGAATCATGAATAATATTAAAAACTCATGAAAAGTTGTTGAAAGGACATGACTTTTTTCCCTGACTGAGACATGCTTTTTGAAATTTTTATCTCCTTATCTTCATCTTCCTCTTGGCATTTGACCAATTCTGAATTTTTCCTTGTTTTCTCCCCTTTCTTCAGCAATTGAAAAGTTTTAAATTACTGCTGAGGAGCCTGTCTATATTCTGAAGAGACCCTTTGCCTCTTGGGAGGAATGTAGTACATTGTATTCATTTGGAAACAAAAAACAACATACGTATATACTTATTTGCTTTTCTATAATTGTAAACAGTCCTTAAATCTTTTCATTATTAATTGAATTTAAATTATAATAATCTCAATGATTTTTTTCCATAAAGCCTCACACTCTCTCATTTTGCATTCCTCTAAGACTTCTGTCCTGTCTTGTTCTGTGGAAGTTCCCTCTGCCCTTTGACATTTTTCATGGTGTCCTTATCTACTTATGCTATGAGCTCCTTTCTTCTAATCCTCTTCTCATACCCATTATTTTCCAATATTATTAGCTTGGTTTCTTTTGACACAAAAGCTTAAAAGCCACTGCCTATTTCTGTCTGTGTTGCCAACTTTTTATGTCCCTGTCATAGTGACACCTTAAATCTCTGACAGCAAATGTCAAAATCTCCCAAACTGCTCTGTAGACCAACTTCGGCTAAATTTCATAAAGTATTGGGCAGCTCTGATTAAAACAATTGGCACTCATGGGAATAAATGGTATTAATACAGTCTAAATCAAAGACACCGGTATTTCAAAATATAACCTTGACTTTGTATATTATGTTCGAAACAAATTAGTTGGCCCTTAGTATTTTGACCAACAGTTTCAGTGACTTTCTACAGGTGAATGGGGGATTGGCTTGAGCCAGTGCTCCTAAAAGTTCAAATATTTTCAATAGTTTCATAGCAAATAACAGAGCAGGGAAATAAAATACAAGAGGTTAGAATTTAAAAAGTAGTTAAAAATCTATTTAGTTCTCATTCTCTACCAATTACCTACAAACTTTTGACTTTTACTTTATAATCTTAATATACATACTCCAAAGACAAAACTCTCATTCTCTCCTCTAGTTTTTATTCCTTTGGCATTTAAAAATATTCTTTCTTTTTAATTAACAGTAAATACTGGAAGAACTTCCTTTGGGATAGGAATCAGAGCAGATTTGTACAACTTAGCTACAAAACCTCAAAACAATCTTTTAAAATGTTTTCTGAACCTTGGCTCAAAAATAGGTTTTCTCCATTTAACCTTTAAAACTGGTTTGAAATGTAAAAGGACAAAGCGATTCTTAAACACAGTCACAGTGACATCCACCAAAAGCTAAAAATATCTCATTGGTTTAACAGGCCAAATTTGTAGTCCCTACAAAGTCCTAATGTTATTGTGAATGCCCTTTGTTGGGTTACAGGGGTAAACTGTTGTGTTTGTAGAATTACATGGTAACTCAAAGAGACACTGATAAGCTATATTTTGCACTTTTGTTCCAGATGCAGGAAGGAAACATTTAATCCATCTAATTTGATCCAAAAAACTGTCTTGATGACATATGGAAGGATTTAATGACATTTTCCTTAGTTCCAGCTCTACTATTCAGCCATACTTCATCTTATATGATTAGGCTGTAACTCTGCAGACAGTCATAGAGGCCAATACATCAAGTTGATAATTAAGATGCAAAAAAACAAACATGAAAAAAGAATTTTGCAAAGTACTCCTTTCTCAATAATTGTGACTTGGAAGTTCTCTGTTTTCAACCTGAGCCCTGAGCTGTGAAGCAGTTGCTTGGGTGTGGGCTAAGAGACTTGACTCACCCTAGATCTGTTCTAACTGTTTTCATCTCCCAAATGCCTACCATGATTCAAGGTTACCAGATGTTGCCCACAGTAACAAAAGTATAAAAATGTAGAACTAAGTGGTTTCAAAGTAAATCAGAGGGAGTCATAACAGACCACTGCACAGATAAAGAGGCAGTGACATGAGTGGAAATGTGTCCCCCAAAATGGAAGTTGTTACTCCTAGTACTTTAAATGTAACCTTATTTGTGAATAGGGTCATTGAAGACATATTTAGCTAAGATGAAGTCAACAGGGTGAACCCTAATCCAACATGACAAGTTAAGATGGTGGAGGAGGGACAGTAAAGTATATTCTACTAAGAAGGCACTTTGAGGTAGGAAAACAACACAAGCCACTCTATACTGTTTGCAGAGTTTTATTCAGGGTTAACTTACTGACCCAGAGAATCGGGCAGAGGACCATCCATGGTAGCTGTGTACTTCCTTTCTGCCAACATTCTCTGCCCTGCCCAAACCTTAATAAAATGAAGGGCATGACAGTGAGGTCAAAGGGTAGTTATTCAAAGTGGCACCAACTGTGAGACAGAGGATCTTTACGAGTCATCTAAAGTGGAGGCTACCATGTGCCACTTCAATGAAGAGCAGAACAAGCCTTCCCACATTCAGGTCAGGGCATACATTAACCTCCTGGGGGCCTGGAACAGGTAGCCACGAGGGAGGTCATTTCTTTGGCATGAGTAAGATGGAGGGTCAAAGATGGAGTCAGTGTTTTCAGCACTCCTAAACAGGTATCCTTGAAAAGGGGGGAATTTGATTCACACGTACACACCAGGGTATCATCATGTGAAGATGAAGGCAGTGATTGAGGTGATGCTTCTATAAGCCAAGGAAAGCCAAAGAATTCCAGCATACTGCCAGAAGCTAGGAAGAGACAAGGAACAGCCTCTTCCACACAGATTATAAGGAGACCACCCTGCTGACACCTTGACCTCATACTTCTGGCCTTCAGATCTGTAAGACAGTATATTGCTGTTGTCTAAGCCACTCAGTTTGTAGCACTTCATTATGGCACCCCTAAAAAACTAACATAAGCAGCCAATTTGGGAAGATGGCTTGTGGGGCAGGTGCAGAGGTCTGAAAAGGAGAGCCTCACATAAAAGCTAAACAAATGGCAGGTGCGAGGGCAGAAACATAGCTATCCTGACTGACCTTTCCTTCCTATGGAAGGTGGAAGACTAGATCCCAATTCCCCAGATATGAAGGCATTCACAAGGTGGGAGCAAAGGCTCAGACTCTGGAAAGTTTAAATTATATGGAGAAACAGCAAGAGAAGAGGGCAAAAACTGTTGGGTCCTGTGAGAGTAGAGGCCAATAAAGCAGCAAAGTAGGGCTCTGACGCTAGGGTCTCAGATCCATCACAGCTTTATTATATAGGCAGTGGGGATGAGTGGGGAAAGTCAGTGAGGAGTTAAGTCCAGATGAAAGCAGTATTAAGAAGGTTTCTCTGACAACTGTGTGCAAAACATGTAAAAGTTTGGAGACATTACATGCAGAAAGCATGTGGCCTTGAGCTCATTACTTCAGCTTCCTTATCTGCAAAATGGAACCAAGTATATCATCATCTCATTGGATCTTTGTGAGAATGAAATGAGATTTCCACGCACTGTGTCTCATATAGTAAGCTCTTGGATAAATGTCAGAGTCTGAGTCAGATATACATACAACCGTAAGTCACATATTCCTTCAAATTAAATGTAGACATTAGCATTTCTCCTTGTCCCTTCCTGACTGCCAGCTCCTTGAAAGCAGTACCTGTACCTCAGTCTGGATTTTATCCCAGACAACACTTACCCAGTATTATGTATCATGAAAAGACAGACATCTGAAGCATAGGTGAATTATACATGATATATAAAAAAGAGAGGGTGCATGCTGATTCCCCTTTGCCATTCCCCAGCCCTGACCTCTATCATCCTGCCAACCTAAAGCAGAGCTCCAGGCTGAATCCATCACAAGAGAGTCAAAACATGCTTATAAATTTGCGCCTGATTTGCTCTAATGAGTTCTTGCTTCTCCTCCATTTCTAGGGGAACATAAAGCAGTGAATGACATGATTCACAGGGCAGATAACACCTCTTTAATATCTCTCCACATGCTGACCTATTTCATTACTGTGCACTTCGCAGGGATGAGAAGCTATGCAAAGACTAGAAGAAAAATACCTGAGAGGCTGCCTCCTCCTGGGAATGTTTCAGCTTTTCAAGATTCTAGGTCATCCCTCTCCCTGATATTTGGAGTTCATTCCCACTGGGAGAGCAATCTGTTCGTACAGCTTTTTTTTTTTTTAAGAGTTATTGTTTATCCACAGTAATAGAAGCCATATTCGAAAATAAAATCTTCATATATAAAGCCTTCATAGGAAGTTTTTCTTCTTAAATTTCATCAAGTAAAAGAGTAAGGTGCCTTCATTTATATTAATTCACTTTTGAGTTAAATAACTGAGCCACCTCCTGACAAACGCATAATTTAACTCTTAACAAATGGCCACATAGAGAAACTGAATGTTAATAACACTGGTTCATGATGGGTACATTTGTTTGGGACTGAGAGGTGTCTGGTGGTGAGAGGGAGGCTGACCAGGAAGCATTCCTGGCCTCTGCGGGCACAGTAACTTCCTGTAATGCAATGTTCCTCCTTTGCCAAATGGACAAGATTCCTAGAATGAAAAACTATGTTCTCCAAGCTGAGGCTTCACTGAAAATTTCCACCCAGGAGACATCTGCCCGATGTTAAAAGTCTGGAAACATGAAGCAGCTCCAGAATATAGTCAGGATTACCCATGAAGACCTCCTCTTCTAGTTTTCTTACCAATTTTATTTTTCTAATTGGAGTATATAGATGTGTAGTGTGTCTTTGTATGCAGGTGCCTTTGTATCCAGGTGTGTATATGTTGGGTTTGTATATGTTTTATATATTTGTGTATGCACCTGTGTTTATGCATAATATAATTGCTCTTCCTATACAGAATTTCTTAATATACTGCTTTTTATTTCCTAAACTGTGGGGTGATAGGAGACCATTCCCGATAGCTGTCTACATCTGCCATTTGAAAAGAATTAATAACTAGCTTCTCGCCTCCTGTTACCTCATCACAAAGCATATCAAATGGAATTAATTTAGAAATTGAGGTTATGACTCCACTTGCCACATTTTTAAAACAGTTCAAACATGTACCATCCTGGCCACTTGGTTGTTTGGAGGGCCTAGTGTTCTTTTAAAACAAGGAAGACTTGACTTTCATGCATTCACAAAACACGTATCAATCAGCGCGTGCCGAAGCACACAAAAGAGAAACCTGGTTTGCAAGTTCATCGCAATTGCTGTGATCATATGCGTATTCTCACTGCTGTGCATTAGTGAGGGCACAATCACTGTTGATCTGAATATAAACTGTTACTGATAAGCTTGAAAGAATTTTCCATTAGAAGAGAAAGAGTAACTCAATGAAAGATAAAAGATTAAAGGAAGAAGGGAAATGTCAGCTGGATCGAACTGGAAAACTTGTTGCTTCACAAAATCCCTTATTTTTTTATATCCACACATAGATCTTGAGGAGAAAGAAACTGCTGCAAGGTGAATGAACGTTATGCAGTATGATTCTCAAGAGGTGAAAGGGAATTGGTAGAGCAAATTTTTATGTAAGGGGGTATCAAGAGACCCTAGATATGAAATATCCTGCAAACAAAAAGTGGAGAAGAAAATATTTAAATAGGAGAAAATGATGACAGAACCTTCATTAGTACTTCCTCATGATGTCTGTGCAGTCTAGAATCATTTAGCATGTGCAGCTTATGGATGACATCATTGCCAAGCCCCCCTGAGTTCATGAAGAACTCTGCACTAAGCAGCCCTCAGAGGACTTCATGATCCTGAAGTTCTCCCAGCTGAGCTTCATAGAGAAGACAGTCAAGTAGCTGGACTTGAGCCTGATTATGGAGCTCATCCTCATGTTCTGTGTGGACAAACCAATCCACTTGATCCAAGACCATATTCTGTGGATTAGGGTCAGCAACCCTAAGAAGGATACAAAGCACTGGGACCAGCAAAAGACCTGAGGATGCCTGAAGATGAGCATCTAGTCATCCCTCTTGAGCAAATGGGCACTCCTCACAGGTTAAGAAAGATCCAGAAACAGAAGGACAAGGACTTAGGAGTCAGGCACTGTGGAAAGCGTACATGACCCACAGGCCGTGGTGAGTACAAGCCTCAACCCACACCAGTGCTTGGGTGCCTTCATGAGGATTTCTTCTGGGCATTTGCATTATGTGAGTTTTTTGTGGTCGTTGTTGTTGTAAATAACATTTATTTGCCATACACCATGTCTCAAATGCTGCAGGTAATTTTAAGATTACACTATTTCAGGGACAAAGTTCATCATTAACCTCAATATATTTGGTCAGAAAGTTGTATGTGTTTGTGTGTATGTCTTTTCTCTTTCCCAAAGAGATTGGAGAGGAGGTCGGGAAGATAAGAAAAAATTTAATTGGTGCATTCAGCCAAGCAGTTCAGCAACAGAACATTAATTTTTATTTTAATAATGTGTTTTTAATTGAATAGTTTGCTGGTGCTACACTAAATTGGGTCTGTTATTTAAAATTACATTAAGAAAGATCATCCCCCTTCTACAACTCATGCCACCAACACTCCCAAATAACATGATATCCATTGGGGAACAGCCAGAATAAATTACTATTCCTTATGGGATTCTTCAGCAAAATGGGTTAAGTATCAGAAGACTAGCAAGTTGTTATTTTAGAGTAAACAAAACTATAGCTGAAATATAGCTTCTGTATCATATACTATGGCAGTGAAGTCTCACTGTTCACTGAATTCTATTGTGCTTTCTCCTCCAGTAATAGGATTGTAACTAGGCACCTCCCTTGTAGCTAGGTGTGTCTGTATGACTATGCCTTGCCAACATGTGATGTGTTCATTGTCAGACAAAAGCTATTATGAAATGTTGTGTATATCCTCCATGATTGCTTTTTCCTATTTATCTGGTTAGATATCCATTATGACCTGGCTCTGTGGGATGGTGAAACAAGATGGAACCTGGCCCCTTAATAACCACTAAGAGAAAGATTTTTATCTTCACCTGAATACTTATCCCAGCATGTCTGTTTGTGTTAAGCTAGTGAGATTTAGGTATCTGCTCTTCTGGTCTAACATGAATCTATTAGATATCCCACTTTAGTTGGAATAGATTTCCAAAATCTGGGAAAATAGCCATTGGTGGGTTGACTATTTCTTCTGACGTTTCAAGGAGGGCCAGCTTTCCATGGGGAGTGTTTGGTAGCAGCTACATATTCTGGTCGTAATTAGAAGCTCAAGCTTTGAAAATCAATCTTTTTATGCTCATATACTTTACTGTTTAATTATTTTATAAACACTTCTTTAAAATTAGACTGAAAAGAAAAAAGCTGAAGAAAGAATGTAATGCAGTTTGAAAATTGGAAATTAATAAATGGATGAAGAGTAAGTAGGATGGGTGGATGAATGGATGGGTAAACAGAGAAAAGGAACAAGTCCTGAAATTAGGGGAGAAAGCAAGAAGACCCACTCTTTTTTTCAACTAGAGGTACAAACGAAGCAGTGACGGGTGTGTCTTCCGATGGGAGAGCAACTGGAGTATGGAATTTAGTGGAGGACAGGGAAACTGGCATTTGCTGAACAAGCACAATGTGTCATGAACTGTGTTAGATATGTCTACATATGATCTTGTACTTCCATATGTATGGTCTTGTAAAACCCTGCAAAGGAAAAATAATGCTATCAACCTTTTACAATGAGAGACACCTGAGACTCAGTTTTACCATTTGGCTGAGCCGGAATTAGAGTTAAGTGTTTCTTTCTCTCTTACTTTTTTCTTTTCTTTTTTTTTTTTTTAAATAAATACTCATAGAATCTTTATTTTTTATAGCTCCAAGCTGAAATAATCCAAATGTACATCAATGAGAGAATGAATAAGGAAACTGTGGCATATACATACAAAGGATACTATTCAGCAACAAAAATAAATGAACTATTGTTATACTCAACCACATGGTTCATTTGCAAAATACTCTTGCTAGTGAAAGAAGCCAGTAAATATTAAATACTATGGTTTGTATAAAGCTCTACTAAATAAACACTACAGAATGGAGATTTATAGTTGCCGAAAGAAAGGTGAGCTGAACTGAGGAATTGCACAATCATGAAGAAGCTTGAAAGGGCAGTGGATATATTCATGACCCTGAGTGTGGTAGCACTTCCACAGGTATATCCACCAAATCTTCTCTCATACACTTTTTTAAGGGGATGTCTCCCCAAACTCAGTAGTCAACATGGATAATATTTTTTTAAGTTTCTTTCTCTCTCTCTCTCTCTCTCTCTCTCTCTCTTTCTTTCTTTCTTTCTTTCTTTCTTTCTTTCTTTCTTTCTTTCTTTCTTTCTTTCTTTCTTTCTTCTTCTCTCTCTCTCTCTCTCTCTCTCTCTCTTTCTCTTTCTTTCTCTCCTTTCTTTCTTTCTTTCTTTCTTTCTTTCTTTCTTTCTTTCTTTCTTTCTTTCTTTCTTTCTTTCCTTTCTTTCTTTCTTTCTTTCTTTCTTTCTTTCTTTCTTTCTTTCTTTCTTTCTTTCTTTCTTTCTCTTTCTTTCTTTCTTTCGTAGTTTATTGCCAAGTTGGTTTCCATATCTCTCTTTCTTAATTTTAATGTTTACTTATTTTGAGGGGGGAGGGGTGCACTGTCAGCACAGAGCCTGATGGGGGCTCAAACTCATAAACTGTGAGATCATGACCTGAGATAAAGGTGGATGCTTAACCAACTGAGCCACCCAGGTGCCCCTACACTTAAGTATTTTTAGTTTCAGGGCCTATATCATCCAAATTTTATTGCTTATGGGAACTTGGTAGGTACTTCTTTGAACTTAGCAATAAAATGAAAATAATATTTACTAATTTTAACATAATTTTACATGCATTTAAAAATTTTAAAGAGATTATTCTCATCAACACACTGACTAAATTTTACAATAATTTAGCTACATCTGCCTCCTGTGTTTCATATGAGAATATTTTGGATTAGGTGATACAATTTGGATTTCAAGAGAAGAAGAGGGAGTAGAAAATAAGAAGAAAAGTAAATCTGCATTGCAGGTACCCTGACCTTGCTGGTTTCCAGAACATAATTGCTATCCTGCCTCCAAGACCTATTTTATCCCATCCTCACTCCATGTTCTAGACTTTTAAACCCTTCAGAGTCAACTTTCAATCAAAATGTTTCTGTGCTTTTTGTCATTACTTGAGGTTATGTTTGAAAGTAAGTAAAATCTGATATTATAGCAAATCAAATCACACTAGTTGGGGGATGTGTATTACGATTCAGTGCCTTTCTAGAGACAGTATCTTAATAGTGGGAGTTATTATAAAGGAGAGATGTTAGGTAGAAAGGAGAGTTGAGAGGAGTATATTTTGAGACTATGATTCTGAGTATTATCAGTAATTAATACAGTTATTTTTTTACACAACAATGTGAATATATTTAACAATACTGAGCTGTATCTAAATAGATAAGCTGGTAAATTTTAAGGTTTGTGCTTTATACCACAATTAAAAATTGAAGAAAAAACTCATTAAAATTTTAAATAATGTGTTCACAGTAAAAGAATTACAAAGATAAAAGAAATACATTTAGAAGTAAATGTCCACCTTCCTTTGTTCCCAGGTCTGCTAGGGGAAAGTGATCTCAGTTTTTACCCATTGAGGATGATATCAGCTGTAGATCTTTCATATATGGCCTTTATGATGTTGCAGTATATTTCCATCTACCCTACTTTGTTGAGAGTTTTTATCAAGAATGGATGCTGTATTTTGTCAAATGCTTTTTCTGTATCTATTGACAGGATCATATGGTTTCTATCTTTTATTTATTAATGTGGTGTATCACAGTGATTGATTTGCAAATATTGAACCAACTCTGAAGCCCAGGAATAAATCTCACTTGATCATGGTGAATAATTCTTTTAATGTACTGCTGAATTCAATTTGCTAGTATCTTGTTGAGAATTTTTGCACAGGGATATTGGTCTATAACTTGCCTTTTATTTGTTTTTTTAAAGTTTATTTATTTTTGAGACGGAGAGAGACAGAGCATGAGTGGAAAAGGGGCAGAAAGAGAGGGAGACATAGAATTTGAAACAGGCTTCAGTCTCTGAGCTATCAGCACAGAACCTGATACGGGACTCAAAACCACAAACCGTGATCATGACTTGAGCAGAGGTCAGATGCCTAACTAACTGACCCACCCAGGAGCCCCTATAATTTTCATTTTTAGTGGGGTTTTTTTCTGGTTTTGGAATCAAGGTAATAACTGACTTCATATAATGAGTTCAGAAGCTTTCCTCCATTTCTATTTTGTGGAACAGTTTGCGGAGAATAGGTTTGCTCTCTTCTTTAAATGTCTGGTAGAATTCCCCTGGGAATCCATGCGGCCTAGGACTCTGGTTTGTTGGAAGATTTTTAATAACTGATTCATTTTTTTTACTGGTTCTGGGTCTGTTCAAATTTACTATTTTTTCATGTTTCAGTTTTGGTAGTTTGTGAGTTTCAGGAATTTTCCCATTTCTTCCAGATTGCCCAGTTTGTTGGGCAATTCAAAGTATTCTCTTATAGTTTTTTTGTATTTCTGTGGTGTGGGTTGTGATTCATGTATTTATCTACTTGGGACCTTTCTTCTTTGAAAAGTCTGGCAGGGGTTTATCAGTTTTGTTTATTCTTTTAAAGAACCAGCTCTTAATTTTGTTGATATGTTCTACTGTTCTTTTGTTCTTTTGTTGTTATTGTTTATTTCTGTATCATTGTTTCTGGTCTAATCTTTATTATTTTCCTTCTTCTTGTGGCTTTAGGCTTTATTTGCTGTTCCTTTTCTAGCTCCCTTACATGTAAAGTTATATTGTGTATGTGGGGCCTTTCCTGCTTCTTGAGATATTCTTGAATTGTAATATATTTCCTCTTCAGACTGCTTCTGTTGCATTCCAAAGGGTCTGGATTGTTGTGTCTTCACTTTAATTAGCTTACATGTATTTTTGTGTTTTTTTACTTTTTCTTTAATTTCCTGGTTACACATTCATTCTTTACTAGGATGTTCCTTAACCTCCATGTATTTGAGGGCTTTCCAATTTTTTTCTTTTGGATGACTTCAAGTTTCATAGCATTTTATCTAAAAATATGCATGATATGATCTCAATTTTTTGTACCTGTTGAGGGCAGATTTGTGACCCACTATGAAATCTATTCTGGAGAATGTTCCACTTGTACTGGAGAACAATGGTATTCTGCTTTAGGATGAGATGTTCTGAATATATCTGTTAAGCCCATCCAGTTTTCTGTGTAATTCAAAGCCACTATTTCCTTATTGATTTTCTGTTTGGATGATCTTTCCATTGCTGTAATGGGGTATTAAAGTCCCCTACTATAGTTGTATTATCATCAGTGAGTTTCTTTATGTTTGTTATAAATTGATTTATATATTTGGGTGGGTGCTTCAAGTTGAGGGCATAAATATTTACAATTGTTAGATCTTCTTGATGGATAGACCCCTTAATTATGATATAATACCCTTCTTCATCTTTTGTTACAGGCTTTGTTTTAAAAATCTAGTTTTTCTGATATGTCTATTCTGTCTTTCTTTTGACATCCATTAGTATGATAGATGGTTCTCCATCCACATTCAATCTGCACATGTCTTTAGGTCTAAAATGAGTCCTGTAGGCAACAGATAGCTGAATCTTGTGTTTTTATTTTTAAATTTAAAAAATTTTTGTTATCCATCTTGACACTGTATGACTTTGTTTGGAGTGTTTAGTCCATTTACATTAAAAGTATTTAAAGGTATGACTATAGTGACATTGTGTTGCCTGTAGAGTTGATGTTTCTGGTGATGTTCTCTGGTGTTTGTAGTCTTTGTTGTTTTGGTCTTCTTTCCCCCTCCCTTAACTCAGAGAGTCCCCCTAAAAGTTTCTGACAGGGCTGGATTAGTGGTCAGGAACTCTTTTAGTTTGTGTTTCTCTGGAAGACTCTATTTCTCCTCCTGTTCTGAATGATAGCTTTGCTGGGAAAATAATTCTTGGCTACATACTTTCTCAGCACACTGAATTATTTCCTGAAGCATCCTTCGGGTGTGCCAAGTTTCAGTGGACAGGTCTGCTCCTAACCTTATGCATCTACCCTTGTAGGTTTGTACCTTTGTCCCTGGCTGCTTTCAGAATTCTCTCTTTATCTCTATATTTTTCAAGTTTCACCATGATATCTCACAATGTTAACCTGTTTTTGTTGATTTTGAGGGGAGTTCTCTATGTCTCTTGGACTTGAATACCTGTTTTCTTCCCCAGACTAGGGAAGTTCTCAGCTAGAATTTGTTCAAATAAATCTTCTGCCCCTTTTTCCAGCTCACCTTCTTCTAAGACTCCTATGATACAGATATTGTTTTGTTTTATAGAATTGCTAAGTTTTCTAAGTTTCCCTTCAAGACTAATAGTTTTCTTACCCTATTCTTTTCAGCTTCATTACTTTCAATATGTTTTTCTTCTATATATCACCTATTCTCTCCTCTGCTTCTTCAATCCTCATTGTGACTTTATCCAGTCAGTTTTGCATCTCAGTAACAACATTTTTTTTATTTGAGCCTGACTAGTTATTAGGTCTTTGATCTCCGAAGAAGGGGTTTCTCTGGTGTCTTCTATCCTATTTTCAAGCCTAGCTAGTAGTCTTATGACTGTTGTTCTAAATTCTTGTTCAGATATATTGCTTATATCTGTTTTAAGCAAGTCCCTAGCTATGACTTCTTGATCTTTCTTTGGGGAGAATTCCTCTGTCTTGTCATTTTGACTAAGTTTCTGTCTTTTGTGTGGTTTAAAAGCTTGTTATATTTCCTGCACCTGAAAGTAATACTATATTTGAAAAGGGTCATACACTGTCCCTGGCCAGGCACTTCAAGAAGTGTTTCTGACTTATGCTGTGTGCATTGTGCTGTTGCATTTTGACTAATCTTTCCCAATGGTCAGTCTCTGTTGAGCACCTCCTTGTTTACACTGTGTTTTGGGTGTGTGTGTGTGTGTGTGGTGTTTGGACCTTTATCTAGGTGTGCTATGATTTGTTTATTACAATAAGCCTGGAAAAAATTGGGGAAAAGCTAAATCCCAAAAAAGGAAAAAAGGAATGGGAACCAAAAAATGAAGAGAGAATGAAAAAACTATGAGGCTGATTCCGAAGAAGAAGGAAGAGGAGGAGGAGAAGAAGAAGAAAAGAAAAAAAAAAAAAACAAAGAAAAAAATGGGGGGAAAAGTAAGACTGGCCCTAGTTCTGCTGAAACTGTAGGAGTGGTTTGGAGGCACTCTATTTTCAGTACACTTGGTGCATGTGGGGTTATGGTCTTCTACAGAAACGGCTTGCTGCATCAGCTTAAAGTTATTCCTGCCCCAGTAAATAAGCAGTTGCCAGGTGTGTGCATATGGTATGAGCAGGTCCCACCTCCATGTGAGGCCACTGTGTGGCTCTTTGAACTCCTACCCTGCTGGTATTCTGGGGGAAATGGCACCACCCCACTCTCATTCTTAGACAGGGGTTCTCACACCCACTGCTGTTCAGGCAGCCCTCACAGAATAGCAAGGGTGATCAGCAAACCCTGTACCACAGCATGCCTGTCACCCTACCCCTTGGCACACGGCTAGGATTTAAATGCAAAGTCTTAAAGGACCAGGCATAAAGCAGAGCTTCTCCACACTGTGTCTGATGTTCTTGGTCTCTGGCACCTACAGGTTTTTTGTACTTGAAGTGGCAAAATACCTTCTCTCAAAAGTACTCCAGGAAGTGGAATGTTCTCTCCCAGTGTACCCGGAGGTCCCTATACCATGTTATGCACTCCTGGGGCCAGCTCCCTCCTTCTCCTCAGGAGCACGCACCACAGCTCTACTATGGACAAATTCAAACTTCAAACACTTCCAAAACCTCAGAGTATGAGTTTTAAATCCTGTTTGTAAAAACAAACAAACAAACAAACAAAACCCTACAACAATACTTCTTACTCCTCACTCCCTAGTCCATGGTGTAGAGGGGTTTCCCTCTTGTGCAAATCTGAAGCTGCACTCTTTTAACCCTTCTCTCATTCTCTCCCTTTTGTCTCTACTCAAAATAGAGTCTCTCCCCTCTGTGACACTGCAGTTTTTCTCTCCCCAATCACATCCATGCTCCTCACGCCTGCCACACTATCTCCCTCCAACCACGGAGATCCTCCTGCCACTTGGCAGATGGATTTCCTGGGTGTTCCAACTGATCTGACCTCAATACAACTGTGTTTAAGGGACAAATGAAGCCCAGGGTTCCCCTGCTTCTCCTCTGTCTTAACTTCTCCCATGAGTATAGTTATTATGAACATCTAACATGAGCATCTAACATGTATGAAGCACTGTCTAAATGTTTCACAATCACCATTTTCTTTACTGTAAATAATAGATGTAATGTAAGATGGTGCTATCAAAGAAGAAACTGGAGAGGCCAATTGGTTTGTCGAAGATCACATACTTTGTAAATAGCAGGGGTAAATTGTCAGTCCAACCTATCTGTATCCCAAACCCATGCTCTTGACCACCACCCTTTATTGTATACTCTGTGGTTAAACTATATAAGAAATATATTCTAGGTGTTGGGATTTAAAATGAGCTTTCAGGGGCACCTGGGTGGCTTAGTCGGTTAAGCGTCCGACTTTCGCTTAGGTCATGATCTCGAGGTTTGTGGGTTCGAGCCCCGCGTCAGGCTCTGTGCTGACTGCCAGCTCAGAGCCTGGAGCCTGTTTCAGTCTGTGACTCCCTCTCTCTCTGACCCTCCCCTGCTCATGCTGTCTCTCTCTCCTGGAAATAAATAAAAAACATTAAAAAAAATGAGCTTTCAAATACTTTTGAGAATAGAGAAACAGTAATTATGGATGGGGAAAGGGAGTGGAGAACTTGCCTATAGAATCTTAAATGGGATAAATGAATCCTAAATAGTATTAAAATGGTGGTGCTAAAATATCTGCATATTAGAACTTCTGTGAAATTCAGTAAGATGTCCAGAGAGACAATAATGAAAAACCTTTGTGTTAATTTCTTAATATTGCTAATGATATAACAAATCTTCAAAATATAGGTGCCAAAATGTAAGAGCAATACTAGGTTCTGAGAAAACGCCACCCTGTGTTTAGTTATTGTTAAACATAATAGAGAGAGATACATGGCCTCTGCCTTCTAAAAGACAAAAAAAAAAAAAAAAAAATGATGTCCTTTGGAGTTAGGATACCAGAGCCAAAGAACTGTACTTTCAAGCATCTGCATGTGCAGACTGCAGCAAGAAGCACATGTGAATCAACTTTTGAAAATAAAAACCAAACACCCTGTACATTTTTATTTGATTTGCATAAAAGGTGCTAGTGTCTTATGACCTCTCAGAATATGTATGGAATGGAAATATAATATTGAGATTAAAACAGAAAATAAAAGCAGTCCGTGGAAGGACAGGACAAAGAACGGTCAACCTCTGGGCTACAAATGACAAAAATAAAACTTCAAATCTTTAAGACTATTTTGATGGGCAATAAGTAAAAATTTTGACTGTTGCAGAAAGGAATTATATTTTATTTTTAAAAAGGTTTTTTAAAATTTTTTTTTCTGAGAGAGAGAGACAGCATGAACAGGGGAGGGTCAGAGAGAGAGGGAGACACAGAATCTGAAGATAGGCTCCAGGGTCTGAGCTAGCTGTCAGGACAGAGCTTGACATGGGGCTCGAACCCACAAACCATGAGATCATGACCTAAGCTGAAGTCAGACCCTTAACTGACTGAGCCACCCAGGTGCTTCAGAGAATTATATTTTAAAACTATCAGGAATAACAATGCCTTTTTATTATTGGTTCAGTTTCATATTATGACATTTTTCTTCCCCTGTGCAAAGGTAACTAATGTTTACTTTAAAATATGAGCATATCAAAGTTTGGTCAGTAATCCCAGGATTCTGTTTTATGACTTTTCTTTTCTCTTCCCATGAAAAATTTTGACTCTCATTATTTCTCTTAGGACCTAGAGTCTGGGGTGAAATCATTTTGATTCTGTTCAGATATAGTTATGGGATGCTAGACAGTTATATCACTAGAGATAAGTGAGAGCAGATTCAGCAAAGAGAATGTTTGCTGAGAAGTATGAGGAGTGGGATACTGGGCCAAGAAAGACCTAATGATTAATTGGACAAAAATGTCAATCATTTCAGCTTTGCAGGTGAAGAAAGATATAGAAGCTATTCAGACAGGACACTAAAACATAATGGTCAGAAAGATATCAAATTGGTAATTTTAATGACACAGCAATCCACCACTCGAAGACTGTAAGTGCCTCAAGTGCAGGCGCCTAGTACTACTTGCACTAGTAATGCAAGTGGCCCTAATATCTGCTTCCTGGGAGTCAAATTCTTGCATTGGATAGGTACTTGTAGCAGAAGGAGTGGTGGCAATATAAGAAGATTTGAGGTGGATTTACCCTCAAGAAAAGGAAATTGATCCAACATAAAAGCCACAGGGCTCTTTCTGACAAAGCAAAGGTAATTGACCCTGGCTCTCCTGTAGAGTAAGACCAATCAAGGCTAGGTAAATCAAAAAAGTAAAAATACAATGAGTTAGGGTTCCAAGTATAGTATAGAGAAACATAGAAGAGTAGATAGATTGGTTTTAAAGGAATAAACACCATTAGGGCCAAGGCTATGCCAACTACAAACTTCTACCTAACCTGGAGTGAAAGAACAACCCTAGGATCTCTGCATATAGATAAAAATCTAACATAAGTTATGAGAGAGCTGCAAGATCAAAATCCATATTGTTAAACCAAACAAACCTTAAGGGTGCTGTTTGAATGTCTTGGTCAAGTGTGTATTCATCTACATTAAATTCTTTGATACATTTTTTTAAAGTTTATTTATTTATTTTGAGAGAGACGGAGACAGTGTGAGTGGGGAAGAGGCACACAAAGAGAGTGAGAGAGAATCCCAAGAAGGCTCTGCACTGCCAGCTGCACAGAGCCCAACGGGAGGCTTGAACTCATGAAACTATGAGATTATGACCTGAACCAAAACCCAAAAGTTGAAAGCTTAACTGACTGAGCCACCCAGCAGCTCCGATTCTTTGGTACATGAGGGCAGACCTGGGTGGAGCAATTAATTGAAGCTTGACTCTAAATTTCAGCTCAGGTTATGATCACACAGTCCTGGGATAGAGTCCTGTGTTGGTTCTGCACTGAACATGAAGTCTGTATGAGATAGTCTCCCTTTACCACTTCCCCCCATTCTCTCTCTCAAATAAAAACTAAACATAAATAAAAAATAAATCAATTTTTTGATATTTGAGGTAAGAAAAATCAGTAACTTCCTAAGCCAACCTAAATCTATTTTTACTTAATCATTTAGATTTGAAATTTATGTTCCTTAAATTTATTCACTGCCCTTATATTTTGTTTTTATTTAAACTTTTTTTTAATTCAAGTAAACTGTAAAAAATATTTAAGTGCTATGAAAACTTTATTTTTCCACACACTATTTAAGATATGTAAGGGGATGGGGCGCCTGGGTGGCTTAGCCGGTTAAGCGTCCGACTTTCGCTTAGGTCATGATCTCGCGGTTCGTGGGTTCGGGCCCCGCGTCGGGCTCTGTGCTGACTGCCAGCTCAGAGCCTGGAGCCTGTTTCAGTCTGTGACTCCCTCTCTCTCTGAACTCCCCCTGCTCACGCTGTCTCTCTCTCTCTCCTAGAAATTAAAAAAAAAAAAAAAAAAAAGATATGTAAGGGGATGAATGGGCCCCTGTCATATATGGCAGAATCCATGAGAAGGAAGGGACATTTAATCTGGGCAGAGAGTGTCCAAAGAACAAAGGAAGGGGGATGTTTCTGAACTTTTCCAAAACTTACTAAAGACAAATAGAAGTCACCCAAAAGCAGGGTAAAAAGTCACTGGGATTAAGAGTATGGGGGCAGAAGTGAGATACTGCTGAGAGCAAGGCCACAGGAAAAGGAAGCAATCCGGTTTTTCAAAACCTGAGCAGTTCAAACCCGAGCACTAGAGACTGACACTTTCTGTTTATGTCATGCATTAGAATATGCTGCAAATGAAGTGATGGTGTTTAAGAAGATGGGGCAAAGAGGGATAACGCTCCAAAAGAGGAAAAATTTATTAAGACTTCTACAGGTGGTGGTTCACAAACATCAACTAGAACTGTGCTGTTTTGTTGAAGAACTGATATGTGGCAAACAGTCAAGGCTGATTAAGAAACTACCAAATGAAGTTTAACACACCAGTAACAGATGCAGATATATACCTTTCCAATAACTTCTTCTTTAAATTCATTATCAGGTCACCATAATAGGTGATAGATAATAAGCATTAACTAAACACATTTGGTTGCAGAAAAAAATTACTTTATAATTATTTTTTTAACACAAATAAAGACTAAATGTTCATCCCCCCCTCAAAATCTTATGTTGAAATCCTAACCCTGGATATGAAGCCATTCGGGAGTAGGGCCTCTGGGAAGTAAGTAGATAATGGGTGGAGAGCCCTCAGGAGTGAGATTATAAAAGGGATCCGATAAAGCCCTCTTTCTGCAATGTGAGGATATATGGAGATGCCAGCAGGCTGCAGTGCAAAAGAGGGTTCTCACCAGACTCCAACCAAACTGGCGCCCTGATCTAGGACTTCCAGCATTCAAAACTGCAAGAGATAAATTTCTGTCATTTATAAGCAACTGAGTCTCTCATAGTTTCTTTTCTCAGTTCTTTTTAACCGTTTATTTATTCTTGAGAGGCAGAGAGACAGAGCATGAGTCAGGGAGGGGCAGAGAGCAAGTGGGAGACAGAGAATCTGAAGTAGGTTCCAGGCTCTGAGCTGTCAGAACAGAACCCCATGTGGGCTGGAACTACAAATGGTGAGATCATAATCTGAGCTGAAGTCGGACACTTAACCAACTAAGCCACCCAGGCGACCCTGTCATAGTTTCTTATACCACCCTAAACTACAGCACTAACTTAATATAAAATTTTAGTAGTACAGGCAAATTTATTAGAGTCCCAAATTATATGTGTTGTATAATATACATATCTATGAATGCATGTATACATGTACATGATATACATATGTGTACATATATAATACTTAATTCAACAACTATTATATCAAAACCCATTTTAAAATTTAGAAAAATGACAATTTCTTCTTGGCAAAATGTTTTTGTAGCCAACCAAAAATTCCCTGTCACCCTTGAAAAAATTCTTTCTTATCTCATGAGCTCTCTTAACACATTTTTTCTACCTCTCCTCACACTTGTCAGCACATTTAAATGAATGTAAAATGGATAAAATGAGGGCTTTTAGATTCACTTACTTGAACCAACTTCTTTTTTGAGTTTTTCTTACAGTCTATCCACTATGCTGGCTTGATATTATTAGCTCTGTTCTTCACTACTCTGTTAACATAGCAGCCAGGCCTCTATAGCATCTCATTCCCCCTTTCTCTCCTAACTAGTGCTGCCAAAATAACTTATGAAGTTAAATCCCTTGCTTAAAATGCTTCCATTGCTTCCAGAAGACCAAACACCTAAGACTGCCATTCAAGGTCCTCTGAAATTTGGTCCTGACTTAAATGTTTCTATTTTAATTCTTACCTCACCTGTATCTTTTCCTTGCATACAGACCAACTTATTAATACACTTTCACTTTTGCCATATTTTCTTAATATACTTTGTTCCATTAATACACATTTACATTTCCTAAGTTCAAATCCTTCCTTATGCCATTCCTTTTACCTAGAATGCAGTTTTTATTCCTCATATCTATTTCTGCTAAATTCCTTTTTCTTAAAAAAAACATTTTGTTTATTTTTGAGAGAGCGAGAAACAGAGTGTGAGCAGGGGAGGGGCAGAGAGAGAGGGAGACACGGAATCAGAAGCAGGTTCCAGACTCTGAGCTATCAGCGCATAGCCCGATGCGAGGCTCGAACCCACGAACCGCGAGATCATGACCTGAGACGAAGTCGGACACTTAACCGACTGAGCCACCCAGGTGCTCCTATTTCTGTTAAATTTCTTTAAAAATTTCTTGAAAGCATAGTTTTAAGAGCAATCTCCTTCACAATTGCCTCTTGTCCCTATAGCTAGAGGTGATTTCTTTCAGGTTTTTCTTAAAAATACTGATTATAATATTTGAATAATGGTTGTCACATGTTGCCTTATACCAAAATTTTTAATGCATTTGTTTTATTTCTTCAACTAGGTTTACAAGCTACTCAAGAGTTGTTAATATCATTTCTCATATTTGACCTTCTCAAATTACACGAGAGATACTTAGAGATTTATTGAATGAAAGAATGGATTTTTGTGATCTCTAATTGTGCCTAAGATATGGTATTTGACACCTGAAAGTTATTAAGAATTTAAAGCTGAGGAAGCATATTGAGTGGGAACTCTACAGAAAACAAAGGTCTGTGTTTGTTTCTCTATTGCAGTACAGACTATGGGAGCAGAGGCTACAATGAACCTATTGGGGGAGGGGTGACTAAAACTATTGTATACAAACCTACCATCTATTTCTCATGTTGCCCTGATGATCTAACTTTGGATGCCCACAAGATGTTCACTACTTGTGTGACAAAGCAATAAAGTATGTTAGACTGGTGGCCAAATAGAACTTTATCCTTCTACTTTTTAGATGTTTATTATGATTTATATATTTCATATTCTCACCCAATGTTATGTTTCTTACTCCATAATGGCTTTTACCTAAAGTGGTATACTCATCTATAAGAAGGTGAATTTAAGATTGTTCCAGTCCTCTAAGTTTGCATCATTAAATATTAGAAAAATCAATGATCATTTACTTCTTCTTATAATTAAACAGACAAGGCACTCATTGTGGTGGTAAAGGAAATGAGTGAGCTTTCAACAGCACTTATACAGGACTTGGAACAATACTTTTAATTTTTGTTCAGCTACTGAGAAAGAACTAATATCCTACAGGATTTCTATCATTCAACTCTTAACATTTACTGCATTCTTAGTAAGGGAACTTAGTTCATTACTAAGAGAATCAGAAGGAATTGATATACTAACTTAATTCCCTCAAGAAATTTCTAATCTTCTATTTGGGACATTTGTAAGTGTGTTTCCCTAATTACTGTTATAGATTCTGATACCTCTTTTACCATGTATCAGATTCAGCAAGATTTCTTTGATATCGGTGACTGCTCCCTATTCACCTACAGCGTTCCTTAGCTTATCTTTAGAGTCTGATTATCCAGGGACAGGTCCAGTTGGAACTGGGTTGATATTTTCAATTATTAATATTATTGAAGTGACAAATATTGTACTTTATTTCTTGGTTACTTTTCAACAGAAAAGGTTTGTTTAAAATAGTTAATGAAAGTCAAAACTCCAGAGACCAATTAAGAGATTTTTTTTTCTTTTTTCTGAAGTTCAGGAGAACAGCAAGACCTGGAATGCTTTGTTTTATCTCTTCTACTCAAATTGAATTATGCAAGGGATAAACATCACTGTATTGGGTAAGACCATGTGTGACATAGAAAAAGAAAGTGATGGTGAATTGAAGAGCAAAATAGGAGATAACACATAATAACACTGAAATCTTGAATGATGTCCTATTAAAGTGTGCCACTATGGATTAAAAATAGGGATAGTTTTCAGGGTAAGTAAAGAGACCAATACATTAAAAATGAATCATGAAAAAGTGTTTTTCATCTTACAGACACATTTTCTCTCTCAAACCGTAAATAACTCGTGTAAATACTATGGCAGGAATAGAAAGGATGGTAGAAAAAACAACTACAAGTAAATGACATATCCTCAAGGAAATGAAAATAAAATTCACATTAAATCTTTTTTTAAAGATGTGCAAGCTGACTCTGCATAATAATGTTGGATTCAAGAGAGAAAACTTCTCTACATATATCACGGCCTTTGAAATTAGGACCTCAGATCCTTCTGTTTGTGAAATATCAAGAATGACATTTTTTTGACCAGGATATGTGACCCGAAAATACTAGGGGATTTATAGAAACTAGCATCCCCTTGAATCACAGCCTGTGGCTATATGGGGGAAATTTTTTTTTTTGTTAAAGTCCACAAAGTAAATATTTTTGACTTTGCAGGATATAAAATATCAGTCCTTACTATTCAGCTCTGCTGTGGGAGCACACAATTAGCCATGTACAATATAAAATGCATGAACATAGCTGTACTTCAATAAAACTTTATTTACAAAAACCAGTTAGATTAGATGGACTAAATACGGTGGACCAGATTAGATATGACCCATGGGCTATAGTTTTCCTTCAGCTGTCTAAAGCAAATAATAGTGGATGAAATATATAAATAATATCACACATTTTTGTTTAAAAAAGGAACCAAGAAAAATTAATCTTCTACTTTTAAGCACAATGTATAAATAATTCAGCTCAGAAACACTTATTTTATATAAGAAATGTGTTACAGTGTAAAGTTTTAAAGTTCACCTGAAGGAAAGCACTTTAGGTGACCCAGGGTCATGAAATTGTTAGCTAACTTTAAAAAATCTGGCAAGGAAAGCAATAATGAATACCATTTCCTAAAGATATTTGAACTTTTTACCAAGTTTAACTCTTTGGGAATTACTGATAAAATTAATTTATAATAAAAAATGTTGGCAAGGACATGGAGAAAAAGGAACCTTCATGAACTACTCGTGGAAATGCACACTGGTGCAGCCACTGTGGAAAACAATATGGAGGTTCCTCAGAAAATTAAAAATAGAACTACCATGTAATTCAGTAAACACACTACTGGGTATTTATCCAAAGAATACAAACAAAAACACATTGAAGCATTATTTACAATAGCCATATTATGGAAGTAGCCCAAGTGTCCATTTATAGATGAATAGATGAAGAAGTGTGGTACAAAAAAAAAAAAAAAAAAAAAGAAGTGTGGTACACACAGACAAGCAGACACACAAACACACATACATGAATATTATTTAGCCATAAACAAGAGTGAAATCCTGTCATTTGTGACAACATGGATATATCTAGAGATTATAAGGCAAATGTCATATGATTTCACCCATATCTGGAACTTAAGAAACAAATATAGGGAAAAAATGACCAAAAAACCAGACTGTTAACAACAGAAAGTAGATGGTTACCAGAGGGAAGGTGGATGGATGGGGGATGGGGGTGGGGTGGGGAAATAGTGGAAGAGGATTAAAGAGTACCCTTATCTTTATGAGCAATGAGTAATGTATAAAATTGTTGAATCAATATATTGTATACCTGACACTAATTTACCAGTGTATATTAACTAGACTGGAATTAAAATAAAATCTAAAGAAAAATATTTCATAATATTCAACATAATTGTAAACTCAAATGTGTTCATAGCTGACATTATAGGCTTTCCTATCCATCAAACACTGTACAAGGTCAAGACTGTGAGATTATAAATAATGGCAGATTGTTGTGTCAACTAGTTTGTGAAAAATAGGAAAGCTTTAAGCTTAAACTCTCAAAATTGGTGGAAGAAAGGCTCCTATCTTCAGTGGAATCACACAATGAACATATTCTATAATTATGATTTGTAAGTGTTCTTAGTAAAGGAAACTTAAGGTGCCTTGTCTAGAGGTCTCTTTTCTATAACAAGTTTCTTCAAAGTTTATTCTCTTTTATGTATGGGGGAATGGGCTCACATGTGCCTTAAGTATCTCCCTGAGAATATGGAAGCTATGTATTTGCTTGATGATTTGAGGAAGACCTTGCTCCACAGGCCCGTAAAGAATCATGGGCATGATTGGGCATGGCTCCTGTGAGGTCCCCATGCTAATACAGTTAGGGAGCTAGGGAGGAAGCTTTTCATTATTTTATATATATAAAAAGTCAGTTATTCAACAGTCATGACCCAAAAGTCAGCTAAATGTCAGGCACTCTACTGGCACCTTAGAAGGCATTTTAACCTTGACAATGAAGTGATACGTATGGATGCAAAAATGGTGACAGCTGTTTCTTTAACAGGAAACTTTCTATTTGGTACAAATTAATGTAAACACCATTTGTTCTATACTGAGGAAAAAACCAGAGCTATTTCCTGGGTGGCTTACTAATAAGAATGTGACTTTGGCTCAGGACATGATCTTGAGGTCAATGAGTTTGAGCCCCACATCGGACTCTGTGCTGACAGTTCAGAGCCTGGAGCCTGCTTTGGATTCTATGTCTCCCTCTCTCTCTGCCCCTCACTTGCTCATGTTCTGTCTCACTCTCTCTCTTTCTCTCTCAAAAATAAGCATAAAAAAATCATATCCTCCAATGGTTATTCAAAGGTCAACACACTGATGGTACTCATGATATTTTAGATATAAGTTAAGGTACTCCATTAACCTTAACTTATTAGGTGCCTTTCCCAACTAATTTTCAAAGGACTTTCAACCTGTTTTGAAAATACTGTGATAGGTAGTATATCCCATCACTGTTGATAAATAAGTTTAATTAACCCTACCAAATGTGCATTTTTATCTTGCTTTTCTTCATAAAAGAGTTAAAAATGTTAAAGGTGGAAAATAAGAAAAACCTGGAAACTTTTAAATTGTACTTGTACTTGTCCTTCATCTTTCCTCCCTTTTAATATTTCTGCACTTTATAGTCATTCATATTTGATTTATGTTTCTCTTAATAGAGGAAGAACTTTTTAGATTTAAGCTAGGGTGGAGGGAAAGGATTGTGATTGATTGAAAGATGAAAGTGTGCGTAATAGGTGCAGGCTCGGCTATTGATGGGTAGTGTCACCTGAACTATCCAGGCCCTGAATTCTTTTATCTGTAACATGAAGCTTGTTGGTAACTTCTGGGAAGACCTACACCTCAGAGTTGTATGAAATACCTTTGTTATTGAAATCCCCAAGGCCTCACAAGAAGTAAAAATGCTAAAGAAAAGCTATAGTACTCTATCTCTCACACATACACACTCAACACACAAGCTTCCATCTCCAGGGATTCAGTTGCCTCACCCCTGTACATCCTGTATCAAAGACAATACCAAATTTGTTTGTTTCCCAGACTTACTGACATAATGCACACTACACAGGATAGAGAGATTATAGCTAGATATACGAATAGATCATAGAAGGAAAGGAAATACAAGAAAGAAGAAAATGGATGGAAATCAGGGAAGGTAAAAGAGACTGGTGAAACTTTTGAGGCACTAGACCTTTACTCCCCACGGCATTGCACAAACAGCAGTCTCTCCATCATGATTAATCTATGATTCCAAGAGACATGCAAGAGTGAATAGATGAATCTAGAAAGCTAATCTATAACTTGTACTTAAAAAACTTCACTGTATGTCCAGAATGCTCTCTGACGCTGCTATATATTCATAGAGAAGATAAGACCTATTCCCTTGTGTCAGTTAATGCCGAAGATGATTGTAGGACAAGCAAAAGAATCCCTTGGCAAACTTTGCAGAACCTGAGATGTTGGCCAGGTCAAGTGGAGAGAAGGATGATGCAACCAGAAAACTAAATGAAAATTAAAATTAACGGGCGCCTGGGTGGCTTAGTCGGTTGAGCGTCCGACTTTCGCTTGGGTCATGATCTCGCGGTTTGTGGGTTCGAGCCCCGCATCGGGCTCTGTGCTGACTGCCAGCTCAGAGCCTGGAGCCTGTTTCAGTCTGTGACTCCCTCTCTCTCTGACCCTCCCCTGCTCACGCCGTCTCTCTCTCTCCTAGAAATAAATAAAACATTAAAAAAAAAGAAAATTAAAATTACAATGAGGTACAATAAACACAGTAAACACTTAATATTTGTCAGTTCTTAGGGAAGCTTGGATTCAGTTAGTAATGAGGCAGAAAAAAACTTAGAGACTCTGGCAAAAAGTATCTTTAAAAGAAAAGGAGAAAACCACAACTCTTATTTTTAATAAAGCCATATACAATAAGGGTGAGCAACAGTGGCTACCTATCATAGTGAATATTTATTTACCTTTCTTTTTAATGTTTATTATTCAGAGGTGGGTGAGGAGAGAGACAGAGAGAGAATGAGTGGTTGAGGGGCAAAGAGAGAAGACACAGAATCTGAAACAGGCTCCAGGCTCCCAGGTGTCAGCACAGAGCCCAACACAGGGCTTGAACCCACAAACCACGAGATCAGGACCTACACTGAAGTCAGATCCTTAAATGGCTGAGCCAACCAGGTGCCCCTGAATATTTCTTTTAAAAGGAAATGTCACAAATTTGAGTTGGGATCAAAGTATCTGAACTCCTGGAAGACAGTCCTTGTTTAGCTATTTCCGTTTGTCACAAGTAATGAAATACTTTATAATATAGGTCTTCCTTTGACGAGCCATGCTTTTCATTCACAATCATATAAAGCACCAATGTTACCTCACCAATGATGCACTGTGAGTTATTCTACATTCTGAGTGTATTTCCAAGATTTTAATATGTAATATATGCATAGCTAAGTTCCAAGTACCTCAGTAATTGTAATTTTATTTTCCTTTTACACTGTAACAAACAAAAGAAATGAGTGTAACTAATTGTATCAAGATTTAGAAGATCAAGGGCCAGGCAATTTTCCAAAGAAATCCCTAGCCTCCTCACCAAACATGATAAAGAGACAGTGATTTGATTTTCATAACATGAAATGAATCCTATTTGTTTAACTTGGTGTATTCTCTCATGGACTTTCTTTGCTGTGTTGTTGTGGGTTATTTCTCCTTATTCTTTAGACCATGCATCTCTCTAATGGCTGCACAGTCATCTGGAAAATACGATGAAAGGGGGAAAAAGCTTCTGCCACATCAAAGGTAAACGAGGTTAAACTGCCCAAGGAAACAAAGTAATAAAATCATGTACTAGATGAGACCTTGGAAGATATTAATTTAGAATGGCCACTGCCCTTCAATCCAAATTACACCTAAAATATTTCTAGACTAGAAATACTTGGTGATTTTGAAAGTCTTGTAGAAAGAAAAATGCAGGCCTACAACCTCTTCAAATGTTTAACATTTTTAGAAAATGATAATGTATTTCAGCAGGGTAACAACCCTGTTGTCAAGCAGTCTTCCGTATGTTCATCTCAATTCTGACAGCCTGTTTTTTTCATGTCCTTTCTTAGTAAAGCCAGATTATAGTTAGAATTAATACTTTGAGCTATATGTGATTTTCACAGTGACTTCCATTCTATGGGAGAGGAGAGAAGTCCAAGAGTCTTATTTCTCTCTTTGGAATATACAAAGGAAGGCATATACTTATGAAGAAGATGTGGCGGAGTCTAGGGTTCCTTGATTCTGCCAGCAATCAAGACTTAAGAGACTGCATTGAGGACTACCGAATACCTGATTTTAGATCAGTCTTCTCCATGGCTTCAATATCTCAAGAAGAACTGGTATTTTAGTTCTTAATGATTCTTATAAACTGCAGGGTAAATATTAGAAAGATGCCATATAGGGGTGATTGGGTGGCTCAGTCTTTAAAGCATCTGACCTCTGCTCAGGTGATGATCTCTTAGTTCATGAGTTCTGTCCCAGCATCTGGCTCTGTACTGACAGCTCAGAGCATGGAGCCTACCTCAGGTTCTAGGTCTCCTTCTTTCTCTGTCTGTCCTTCACTCACACTCTGTCTCTCTCTCAAAAATGTATAAAACATTTTTTATACAATACAAAATTTATACAAAAGATGGTGTATAGGTAGAAATTTCAAGGAAATAAGCATAATTAGTTGGGTCAGAACTCAAAATGTGATCCCAATGTCTTCATTTGGGGGAAAAATTATACCACGGGATTGATTGTGTCTTAGTTCTTAAAATAAAATTTATATTTTGTTTCTCGAGTATGAACTTCTTTTGTTATAGTTCTAGTTATTTCATGTATTTAATTGTTTCATCATTCTACATGATATAGAACCTGGTGTTGCACTACTTCTCTCTTATATCCTTTTTTAAAAATGTTTATTTATTTTGAGAAAGAGAGGTGGGGGGGGAGAGAGAGAGAGAGAGAGACAGAGAGAATGAGCAGGGGAGGATGAGAGAGAGGGAGCGAGAATACCAAGCAGGCTCTGTGCTGTCCGTGCAGAGCCCAACATAGGGCTCGATCTCAATAACCATTAAATCATGACCTGAGCCAAAATCAAGTCAGTCACTTAACCGACTGAGCCAGCCAGGTGCCACTCTTGTATATATTCTTGATTGTCAAGTAATCTCTTCTAGTCTTTAGGCTTTAAATGTTACCTACTAGAACCCTAAATGTTTATGTCCATACAATACCTCTTCCTTTACCCAGAACTCTATACTTGCCTAACTGGCATCTCTATGCTGTTGTCTAACAGGCATTTCAAAAGCAGTATGTCCTAAAGAAAACTCTTCATCTCATCCCCTGCCACCACTCAGTCTGTCCCATCACAGTTTCAACATTTCCATCCTTTTAGTTGCTTATGTTCAACAGCATGCAGTGACTCTAGAGCCATCTCTTTCTCTTGTATTTATACTGAACCCACACACAGACCCTGTCTTTGCTCTCACAATACATCCCCAAACTGACCTTGTAACCACCATACCTGGTCCCAGACATGATCTTATCTGGATTATAACCTGAATTACTGCAATAATTCCAACTGGCATTTCTTTTCCTACACTACATTCTCTAAAATGGACACTGTCCTCCACTTAACAAGCAGAGTAAATCCTTTAAAAAGATGTCAGGTCTCCTCACTCTATTTAAAACAACCCATTTTTTAAAGAAGTTTTCCTTGGGGTGCCTGGGTGGCTCAGTCGGTTAAGTGTCCAACTTCATCTCAGGTCATGATCTCATGGTTCGTGGGTTCAAGCCCCGTGTCAGGCTCTGTGCAGAAAGCCACCTCAGAGCCTGGAGCCTGCTTCAGATTCTGTATCTCCCTCTCTCTCGGACTCTCCCCTACTCATGCTGTCTCTCTCTCTCAGGAAAAAAAAAATAGTTTCCCATTTCAAAGTCCCACATTATCCGCTTTCTGATACCTCATTTTCTATTATTTTTTATTCCATTTACTGCCTTCCAAACACAGTGTCTCTTTAATAGTCATTACCTTCTGTCTCAAGGAAATTTTACCTACTACCTCCTATTTTCTCTCCCTAGAAAGCTCTACCCAGGTATCTATAATGGCTTGCCTCTTTACTTTCTTCAGATCTCAGTTCATATAATCTATAAAAATGTATTTCCCTAAACATCTTATTTTAAATATAATTAAATATCAAGTTAAATTTAATAACTAAAACCGTATCTTAAATATGCTTCAATATCTCCCTTATTCAACACTATTTTTATTCATAACATTTTTTGCCACATGACATTTTATTTAAACCCCACAAAGTATTTAAGGAAGAAATTTTGTTTACTGTATCCACAGTACCTAGAACAATGCTTGAATGAATGAAATGTTATTTGTAAGATCTCAGGCATTGTCTGGAAGGTTATTTTCTGGGCAATAGTTATGACAAAATGTCCCTCCATGTCATTAGGTACTTTTCTTTGTACGAAGCAATTCAAGTATTAAAGGAATCCTAAACTTATTTCTGAACTTTGTAAATGTGTAATTCTGGAACTTTGAATAAGTGTTATTAAAGGTGTCCAGGATTTGCTATTGCATTCATTGATTAAATAATTCATTTACTCATTCATTCACTCATTTGGCAAATATTTATTAAATCCCTTCTTACAAATTGATTGGCTCTGGAAGAATGTAAAGGTGATTCAGAATTTGTCCTAAGAGAGTTTATTCAGCTAATGCAAAGGCTGTGGTTCAGAATAACCTGGTTTCACTTCACAATGACTACTCATCGACTCATTTTCTAATATTCCTAACATCTCAGTGCTCCAGAAATAATGAAAACTCAACATATTTCATTATAAGAACAAAATTCTCAACTAGAGTGGAATTCAAAAGTACCCCAGAATCCAAACCTTAAAATGCTCTTTTTACTTAGACCTCCTAGAATGATGACAATCTTTAAATTTAGTATTTTCATTTGCATTCACTAATTAAAACTTGAGAATTGTACTGAAAGCAGAAAATATTTCTGTTGCTTATATTTATTTCTAAATGATTGCTATTTCCTGTTTTTCAATTGGGAGGCATAACACCCATAAAATCATTTCACCTTTAAAAACATTTTTATTCAAATGTAATTAATACCCAGTGTCATATTACTTTAGAAATTCAATATAACAATTTAACTATTCTATACTTTAATCAGTGCTAGTCATTATAAATGTACTCTTAATCCCCTTTACCTATTTCACACATCCCCCAGGCAACCACCAGTTTGTTTCCTACATTTAAGAGTCTATTTTCGGGGTATCTTGGTGGCTCAGTCATTGAGTATCTGACTCTTGATTTCAGCTCAGGTCAAGATCTGAGTCAAGTGGCTCCACGTTGAGTGGGGAGCCTCATTAAGATTTTCTCCCTCTGTCTGTGTCCCTCACGTCCCCATCCCACTTGTGTTCTCTCTCTCTCTCAAATAAAAGGGTTTTTTTTTGCCTTTTCTGTTCATTTGTTTTGTTTCTGAAATTCCCTAAATGAGTGAAATATATGGTATCTGTCTTTCACTGACTGATTTCTTTCATTTAGTATTATACTCTTTAGATTTATTTTTGGATTCTCTATTATGTTCCATTGATAAATGTGTCTATTTTTGTCCCAGCAGCATACTGTTTTAATTCATGAAGGTTTGTAATCTGGGATCTTAATAACCTCTAATTCTTCTCTTCTTTTTCAAGATTCCTTTGGTTAGTCAGGGTCTTTTATGGTTCTACACAAATTTTAGGATTATTTGTTCTAGATCCGTGAAAAAATACTGTCCGTATTTTCACAGGGATTGCATTAAAACTGTAGATTGTTGGGGGTAGTATGGACATTTAAAAAATATTTCTTTTTCCCATTCATAGACATGGAATTTCTTTCCATTTGTTTCGTCTTCAAATGCTTTCATCAGTGTTTTAGTTTTCAAGCTACAAGTCTTTCACTTCCTTGGTTAATTTGTTTCCTAGGTATTTTATTATTTTGGTGCAACAAATGTAAATGGGATTGTTTTGATAATATCTCTTTCATTATTAGCGTATAAAAATTCAACATTTTTCTGTATATTAATTTTGTGTCCTGTGACTTTACACAATTCATTTATAAGTTTTAATAGTGTTTCAGTGGAGACTTAGGGTTCTCTATAATAGTATCAGGTCATCTGCAAATAATGAAAGGTTTAATTATTCCTTTCCAGTTTGGATGTCTTTTATTTCTTTTTGTTGTCTGATGGCTGTGGCTTCTGATCTCAGAGGAAAAGCTCTGTTTTTCACCAATGAGTATGATATTAGCTGTGGGTTTTTCATACACAGCCTTTATTATGCTGAGCTATGTTCCCTCTAAATCTATTTTGCTGAGAGTTTGTATCCTGAATGGATGTTGTATTTTGTTGGGTGCTCTTTTTACATCTATTTAGATTATCATATGATTTTTATCCTTTCTCTTATTAATGTGATGTATCATTTTGAATGATTTGTGAATATTGAACTGCTCTTGCAACACTGGAATAAATCCCATGTGATTTTAGTGAATAATTTTTTTAATGTATCCCTGGGTTTGGTTTGCTAATATTTTGCTAAAGATTTTTGCATCTATATTCATTGGGGATATTGGCTTGTAGTTTATTTTCTTCTTATGGTTTTGGTGTCAGGGTAACGCTGACTTCATACAATGAATTCGGAAACTGTCCTTCTTCTATCTTTTGGAATGGTTTGAAAATAATAGGTATTAATGGATCTTTAAATGTGAAGACATCTTGGGGCGCCTGGGTGGTTCAGTCAGTTAAGCATCCAACTTTGGCTCAGGTCATGATCTCACAGTTGGTGGGTTCGAGCCTCATGTTGGTCTCTGTGCTGACAGCTAGCTCACAGCCTGAAGCTGGTCTTCGGATTTTGTGTCTCCCTCTCTCTCTGACCCTCCCCTGTTCACACTGTCTCTATCTCTGTCTTAGAAATAAATAAAGAAAACATTTTAAAATATGTGAAACGATCTTGTCCTGGATGTTTGTTTGTTGGAAGGTTTATGATTATTGATTCAATATTCATTGCTGGTAATCAGATTGTTCAAAATTTCCATTTTTTTCCTGATTTAGTTTTGGAAAGTTATATATATCTGTGAATTTACCCATTTCTTCTAAGTTGTCCAATTTGTTGGCATTAAGATTTTCATAATATTCTCCTATAATCCTTTGTATTTTGTTGTTATTTCTTCTCCATTTCTGCTATGTTTTTGCTTGTTTGTTTATTTTTTAATGAGTCTACCTAAAGGCTTATCAATTTTATCTTTTTTAAGACCCAGCTTCTGGTTTCAGTGATCTGTTCTCTTGTTTTCTTAGTCTCTATTTCATTTATTTCTGCTATCAGGTTAGGTTGTTTATTTAACATTCTTTTGCTTCATGAGTAATCTTTCCTCTTAGAATAGTGCTTGTTGCAACCCAAATATTTTGGACCTTCATGTATTCATTTTCATTTGTAGCCATGTGTTTTTTAAAAATTTCCTCTGATTTCTTGGTGGATCCATTCTTTGTTTAGTAACATGTTATTTGGCCTCCATTTATTTGTGTTCCAAATTTTCTTCTTGTGATTAACTTCTAGTTTCATAACATTGTGGTCAGAAAAAATGCATGGTATGAGTCACTCTTTTTTAATTCATAGAGGGTTGTTTTGTGGCCTAATATGTACTCTATTCTAGAGAATGTTCCATGTGCACTTGAAAAGAATGCATGTTCCATTGTTTTAGGATGGAATGTTCTGAATATATCTGTTAGATCCATCTGGCCCAATGTGTCATTCAAAACCACTGCCTCCTTGTTGATTTTCTCTCTGGATGATGTACCTATTGATGTGAGTGGGGTGTTAAAGTTCTCTACTATTTTTTTATTACCATCGATTTCTTCCTTTATGTCTTTTAATAGCTGCTTTATGTATTTGGTACTCCTATAATTGGGTGCATAAACATTTACAATTATTATATCTTCTGATTGGATTGTTCCCTTAATGTAATATAGTATAGTTCTTTGTCTCCTGTAACAGTCTTTGTTTTAAAGTTTATTTTGCCCAATATAAGTAGTGTTACTCTGGGTTTCTTCTTCTGTTTGCATGATAAATGCTTTTCTATCACCTCACTTTTTCTATCACCTAAAGACACAATCTGCAAGTGTCTTTAGATCTCAGATGAGTTTCTTATACTCAGCATCCACATGGGCCTTGCTTTTTTATCTTTTGATTGCAGCATTGAGTCCATTTAATTCAGAGGAATATTAATCGGTATGTATGTCCTGTCATTTTGTTAATTGTTTTACAGTTGTTTTTGTAGTTATTCTCTGTTCCTTTCTTCCTTTACTGTCTTCCTTGTGGTTTGATGGCTTTCTTTCTTTCTTTCTTTTTTTACAAATAGTTTATTGTCAAATTAGTTTCCACATAACACCCAGTGCTCATCCCCACAAGTGTCCTCCATGCCCATCCCTCCTCCCTTCCATATCCATCAGTCCCTAGTTTTTGTCAGCATTCAAGAGTCTCTCATGGTTTGCAGCACTCTCCACAATAGCTAAAACATGGAAAGAGCCTAAGTGTCCATCAACAGATGAATGGATCAAGAAGATGTGGTTTATCTATACCACGGAATACTACATGGCAATGAGAAACAATGAAATCTGGCCATGTGTAGCAACATGGATGGATCTTGAGGGTGTTATGCTGAGCGAAATAAGTCAGGCAGAGAAGGACAAATATCATACGTGTGCACGTATAGGAGGATTAGGAGGAACTTAACAGAGGCAAACCATGATGGCATTCTTTAGTGATATGCTTGGAGTACTTTGTCTTTATTTTTTGCTTATCTATCACAGGTTTTTTATTTGTGGTTACCATTAGGTTGATATATAACACCTATACATATACCAGTCAATATTAAGGTGATGGTTGTGAAGGTATGAATTCAATCTAAAAGCACTAAATTTTTACCTCCTCCCATGTTTTATTTGCATGATATCATACTTCACATTCTTTTATTTTGTGAATCCCTGGACTGATTTTTATAGATATAATTGATTTTACCTTTTGTGCTTGAACCTCTGTACTGGTTTTATAATTGATTAATCTACTTTTATTGTTTTTATTTATCTGTGATTTTTTTCTCTTTTCTAATTTACTTACTCCTGATTATGGCCTTTACTTTTTACTTGAATAATTCTCTTTAGTGTTTCTTGTAAGACTGCATTACTGGTGGTAAACTAAGTTTTTGATGTTTGTTTTTGTTTGGAAAACTCTATCTCTCCTCTTCGGAACATTAGCCTTGCTGGATAGAGTATTCTTAGTGCAGGTTTTTGTTTCTTTTTTGTTTTTGTTTCTCATTCCAGAACCTTGAATCCATACTCCTTTTGGCCTGAAGTTTTGCTGAAAACCAGCTGATAACCATATTGAGTTTCCCTTGTGTAAAATTGTTTTGTCTTGCTCCTTTTCAAATTCTCTCTTTATCATTGCTTTCTGCCATATTAATTATTGTTTGACTTGGTGTGAACCTCCTGGGGTTGATTTTGTTGGGGGCTCTCTGTACCTCTTGGAATTGGATGCTTGTGTCCTTCACCATATAAGGTAAGTTTTCAGTTAACATGCACGTAAAACTTCTGCCCCCTTTTCTCTTTCTTCTCTCTCTGAGATCCCTATAATGTGAATATTATTACACTTGAGGGTGTTGTTGACTTCCCTTAAACTTTTTTCTCATTCTTTCCTTTCTCTCTTTTTTTTTTTAAAGTTTATTTATTTATTTTGAGAGAGAGAGAGGGAGAGAGGAAGGAAGAGAGAGAGAGAATGATTAGGGGAGGGGCAGAGAGAGGAAGATATAGAATCCTAAACAGGATTCACACTGTCAGTGTGGAGCCTGATGTTTGGCTCAATCTTAACCTGAACCATAACCAAAAGACGCTTAACCAACTGAGCCACCAAGGCTCTCCCATCATTCATTCTTTTTCTTTTTGCTGTCCAGCTTGGCTACTTTCCATTACAGTGTCTTCCAGCTCAGTGATCCATTCTTCCTTTAATCTACTATTGATTCCCTCCACTGTTCTTTTTTTTCTTTTTTAAGTTTCAGTTATGGATCTCTTCCTATCTGTTTTGTTTTGTTTTTTCTCTCTTTGTTGAAAGTCTGAGAACCTCCACTCTTTTCTTGAATCCAGTAATCATCTTTATGACCATTACTTTGAATTTCTGTCAGGCATATTGTTTATATCCATTTCATTTAGCTCTTTTGCTATAATTTTGTCCTGTTCTTTCATTTATGGCTTATTCCTCTGTCTCCTCATCTTGTGTAAATGTTCTCTCTGTTTCTGTGTGTTACGAAAGTCAGCTGTGTGTCCTAATCTTAAAAATAGTAGTCTAATGAAGATAAGATTCTGTGGTGTCCTAAAATTTAATATTCCCTGTTCACCAGAACAAGGCACTTCAGGGGTGTCTCCTATGTGTTGTGTGCACCCTGTTATTGTGGCTGAGCTATGTTTGCCATTAGTCCAGTAAGATGCAATGGCTCAGTTTGCCTTTTGTGGTTAGGGTTTAGTCCCTGTGCCATGAAGGGGCCATTCTGGGGTTGCCTTTGGCTAGTAGTTGGGTCAAACCAAATGCCTGCCCTCCTCCCATTTGCTGGGGAAATGGTTGTACCAAATGACGGGATATTCTCCCTGCATTGTTCTTTGAGAGCCTTTTGTTGGTAGGCAGGACCTGCAGTCAGAGCAGAAGTTTTCGTCCAGTCCATCTGTCAGGGTTACAGTGACCATGAGCTACGGTGTTGTCTACTTGTGTTGCCCTCTGTGAGGTTTCTGTGGGAGGATGGGCTAGCAATCAGAGCAAATGTCTGCAATCAGCCCACTGCTGGGATTATCTTCCTTTCTCTCCAGGACAGGAGTCAGCCAGTCCAGATCACTGTCTGGGCTACTTGTAGAATAAGAGGTGTCAGGAACTGTTCTGGAGGAAACTTCTGCTGAGTCAGTGTAGTTGCATGGGGCAGATCTGCAGAAGAATGTGGGTGAGTCCACGACTCAGAAACAACTGTTGAGGAAGGCAATACACCTTGTCTCAATGGAGGAGCTATTCTTAAGATGATAATGACATTTAGGGAATCTATTCATAAACAAGTTTACACACATATTGGGTTTTTTACTTAGTTGATAATCATATTTTCTTGAATACCTGACTTTGATGCCTAGACTCAAGCCATGTCTGATCTAATATTTATAGTCCTTGGGTTCCCAAGAAATCGCTTCTCAGGTATTATTGGAATGTTTGGAAGTGCTGAAACCTAACATTTTTCTTCTTTCATACCCAGCTACTGAAGATTTCTAGATTCTTCATGCTCTTCTCTCATTTTTTTTCTCCTTTCATCTTGTAATAAGCTATCCATCAGCTACCTTCAGCTGGCTCCCTGAGTATTGGGGTTCCTTTGAGATTGCTGGTTATGAAATCAGTCTAAGTAAAAATGCCAACCTAACCGTTTACTCATAGACAACAAATCTCTCTGGCTCAATTCCTTCATAAGGGGAAACCATTGCAGTTCTTAACTCAAAATTATTGTCAAGATTAAACATGGAAGGGCATAAAGGGGGTTTTGCAGTGAGTTTAACGCTAAATGAGTTTTCCGTAAATGTTTATTATTAATAAAATCCTCTATAATAGTCCTTCTCCTTTCTTATTCTGTACTGACCTCAACTCCAGGGACTTATATTCTTTTAATCTATTTTCTAAGATCCAGAGTGATATTGCCTTACCTAAATTAGATAGAAGCAAGTGCTATTTCTCCATTAACATTTAGCTATAGTGTTTACCATATATAAACAAACTGACAGCTTTGGTAGCTACCAAAGATAGCACATATTCAGATGTGAAAAAGGAGGACTGCTGGGGAAGGGAGAGCAGGGAGGGTGGCAGGTGTTGAGAAATGCTGAATTTTACATACTGGTGGTTTGCACTGATTAGTCATCACTTAATTATTCACCAATATATTTCATTTTGAGTTTATAAACCCAGTTTTTTGCTATGTCTACTATGACATGCCTAATCTTCAGGACCATAGTTTTTTGTTATGTTTGTTTTGTTTTTTACTCTGCCATATTAACAAGTGATAGCCAAACAATTAATCACAGCTAGACTCTGATGCTCTGAACAAGCTGTCAAAGAAGCTAAAATAACTAGACCAACTCTGGCACAGTCTCCTTATTTTCAGTTATCTAAGCATGGCCTGAATCTTTCAGTTCATTCAATTCTTTGGTAACTCTTACTTTACTGGAATTTTGTTTTCCTGCTTTTATTGAATTAGGGGGTGGTAAAAGAAACAGGGTATAAAAAACGTCAAGCACCATCACTTGCCAGAATTGTATCACAGACGCTTAAGAGACATGACAACTACTTGTGTCCAAGAGTAGCAAGCAGGCAATGGGCTACAACTGCCCATCAGACTCCTGATAAAAAAAATTGTAGGTACATTAATGAAGTGTTTGGCTTAAGTATTTGATGTGTCAGCATATTATCTTTTCCTTATTCTTTCCTTGGGAGAAAACAAAACAAAACAAAACATGTTTTGCTCATCTCCATAGGGATTATGCATGACAACTTTAATACTGAAAGGTAAATTTACAAGGAGAAAGTGTGACACAGATGTGTGGAGAGACTTGGAAAGTGAGCCGTATGTCAGCCCAAACTGTAACAAGTAGCTAATGAACAGCAGCTTTCAAATGAGTAAAACCAAAGTGACAAGAGTAGATGAGGATTGGGCTGAAAATTGAATGGTAATCAGGTGAACAAAGATGAATAATCCTGATACTAGTTTATAGAGAATCTGGAATAAAGAGGAGCAAGCACTGCTTTCTGCAGCTGGACTAAATGTTCTCTTTCTCCCTTCCTCAAATTCTTCTCATAGTAAGAAGTTATCATGATCATGGGAAACAGTGACATTGCCAGACAAGGTCAACAAAGATGCTGTTTTATACACCAGCCATTATCCACTCTGAGTGTCCATGAAGCAGCTTTTTTTCAGATAAGTGTTCTTCCTGTCAATATGGCTTATTTTATCTTTGTCACTTTTGGATTGTAATTTTTATTGGCAGGTCTTAGTTTGGCTTTAACAAGAACACATTCTAAGACAAAGATTCGATTAAACACAGTTTACTTGGAAAGAGCAGGGAACACTGGCAAAGAACTGGTGAGGTAATATAGAAAATGGAAGGAGTTAAAAAAGCTACCAGAGTGGGCTACTGAAGCTTAATCATACACAGAGACTGTGGGAAATGATTTAAAACAACAAGAAAGCATGTACCTTAAAAGGGTCACTCCTTAAGTGATCAGGGGATAGGGAAATTTATATACCAACTATTGCTAGTCTTCAATTAAAGCTGCTGAACTCAGCACTTCCTTCTGCTTCCTGAAGTTCTGGGTTAAAGCGTCCTGGTCACCTGAATGTTAGTTAGAACACACTGAAAGGTTTAGGAGAGCACTGACAGCTCTGCTTTGGATATTATGTTTTGGTTTGTTTTTTTGACACCCATACAATAAAATACACACACACACACACACACACACACGCACACACACACGTATGGATATATATACATATAAATGTATATGGAAATACATATATATGCATACTTATATCTAACACCTCCACAAGACTATATTTCATGTATTTTCATAGATTTGTCTTACCCCTTCAACTTACATTTTGTATCCATTTTCCCTTTGCCCTATTTTTATATATCTTTTTTTCTACTTGTATTTATTTATGTAAGATTTCCCCTATCATTGTTAGAATGAGACTGGATGTAGATCAACAAAAATGCTCAGTGATAATTCAGCAATTCTATATTAAATACCTATTACATGTCTGGAACTATTGTTGACACCGCAGATAAACTAATTGGCAAAATATGCATGTTATCTAACTTCACTGAGGTTACAGTTTATTTGGAGTTTTCCTCAAAGAGTAGGGGCACCTGGGTGGCTCTGTCAGTTGAGCATCTGACTTCGGCTCAGGTCATGATCTCACGGTTTGTGGGTTCGAGCTCTGTGTCGGGCTCGGGGCTGACAGCTAGCTCTGAGGCCGAAACCTGTCTTCGGATTCTGTGTCTCACTCTTTATCTGACCCTCCCCTGCTCATGCTGTCTCTATCTCTCTCTCAAAAATAAATAAACATTAAAAAAAAAAGAGACTAGAGTAGATGACTTAATTTAGTAAAATGAAATCTATGAAAGATCTACATAAGCTTCCCAATATCTTCTAAGAAAGAATACTAAAACCTTCATTTCCTCCTTCATAGTTTAAACCAATTGGTATATAAAGTTATGTACAGATTTTAAACATGAACAATAAGTCATAAATCCATAGCCCATCTAGACTCACTATATGAAGTATTGGCTAATTGTTCTTTGGTTGTAGCATTTAATACAGTTCTTTAATTCTTTAACAAAATATGAGAGCCTACTCTGTGTCACACATTCAGTTACACACTGGGGACACAAAACTGAAAAGTACATGATCTCTACCCTCAAGATGCTTACAAACTATCTGGGAGAATGACAAGCAAAGAGACAAGAATAACAAGAGTAGTGCCAAAGCTAGGATGTGTAGCAAAATGGTCATGACTTACAGTATTATTTCTACAACATCATGTATTATTTCTGTCAGCCCAAATTTGGGGTTACAATATTTTAAAAACAGAAATATTTACTACTTTAACTGTGGTTGAACTGGGCTAGCTATGGCTTTGCTCAAAATGATATTGTCCTGTCAGAAAAGTAATTGATAACTCCCTTTCAAAATCTATCTGGCTGGTACAGATATAACAACTTGTCCCACCCTCTGTGCACAAAAATGAATTAAAAACTACCACAAGCCCTGCAGCCTTACAACGAATCATTCTCCCTAACAAGTTTCTGACATGGCACTTAGATGTAGAAGGATTGGGGAAAGCTGTCTATTACATATTCAGCGGAAACTACATTATAATCTTCATTTAGAGAGTCTTACCTGGGGTGCAAGACTGATAGTGTCAGGAACTCAAATCGGAGCACAGCATTTTAATTAGAAGAAGCTCTGTTCCACCAATATCATGTCTGAATACCTAGGAAAGGATCATACCCTCCCCATACAAATGGGGTTTGCTGTGTTTCAAGAAGATAAATATATATTCTAAAACCATTTATTTAAAAATAGGTATGGGGTCAATTTTTAGACCTGTTTTTAGGAGTTATTTGACTAATTATTGGATATACACATTGGGCAGAACACTTATGCTGGTTTTTCACATTTGTTTATATCTGTGGTCCCTAGATAAAATTTAAGAGCTCTTAACATTTATATGGACGTGAAGTGGATATTTATATGGCCTATCTACCTTTAAAATCTCAAAGTAAGTGTGTAAATGCTAGTTTTCAAACGGAAGAGTTGGAATAATGAGAAATAGATCAGAGTGATATCAGCGTCATGGTAGCATTAGTTGTTTTCTTTTTCTCTCCCTTTTGATTTACAACTAGTTGGACATCCCAGAGCAGATGTATGGATGGACGGATGGATGGATGGATGGATGGTTGGGTGGATGGATAGATAGATAGATAGATAGAACAAGTTTTAAAAAGCCTGTGCACAGCATACTAGGATACCTTAGAAACCCAACCATCTATGCACCTGAAAGAGGGTAGACTAGGCTGTAGAGGTGGCAGAGCAAGGGAAAGAAAGGGCAGGAGAGCTGGTGCCAACAGAGTTGGTGACCACAAAGAAGGCAGTGCCAGGTCCATCAACCAGCCAGCTTGATTTTCTGGTAGAGGTGGAAGGTGAATATGGTGAGTGGAGATATGCCCAGCCAAGTGTGCTGCAGCTGGAGGACCAGTTGCTCTCAGAAGGGAGACCCCAGAGCCTGGGGGTAAGGAAAAGGAAGTAGGCAAAGAGAACTATAGAAAAGTGTCCCCCTGGGAGATACTGGGGACTGCCCATGGACCTCTGGAGTTCTTCACCCACTTGCAGATTTCCTCACCAGCCCAAAGGCACATCCAGAACCCCAAGTTCAAAGCACACACTGCCCCCCCTCCCCACTCT
Source organism: Proteles cristata cristata (assembly GCA_017311185.1). Classification (NCBI taxonomy): domain Eukaryota; kingdom Metazoa; phylum Chordata; class Mammalia; order Carnivora; family Hyaenidae; genus Proteles; species Proteles cristata. The sequence goes on along the minus strand of JAESUZ010001019.1, from coordinate 2,455,577 downwards.
GCCAGCGACTTTTCTTTTTGAACATAGATGCACAAGGTGCCAGTCTTAGGGGTAGGTCAGGTCAGTTAAGGGAAACCAAAAACTTGTGCTATAGCACCACCTTCTGGAAGACAAAAGGAAAGCTCCTACTACCAACCTGTTGAATCAAAGTACACAAAGCATTGCGTAAATAAGAAAGGTCTTTGATACTTCAAATGAAGAAGGATTTCTCATCAAACACCATAAAATTCATAGTAATATGGTATCACAAAAAAGAAATGACAATTTTCCAGCAACTGAACCCAAAGATGTGGAAGAATGTGATCTGATAAAGAGTTTAAATTAGCCATTATGAAGAAAACTCAGGCAATACAATAAACCCAGAAATAAAATTAATGAACAGAAGAAATACTTTACCAAAAGCATTAAAAATCTAAAAAGGAACCAAACAAATTCTGGAGCTGAAGAACTCAATAAATTAGATGAAGAATCCATTAGAATTCATTGGGAATGGAGCAGATCATATGGAAGACAGAATGAGCAATCTCGGTGATAGAAATATAAGAATGAATAAGGCAGACGAAGAGAAAGAACAGAGATTCTTAAAAAGTGAAGAAACCCTGTGAAAACTGTCCAACTCCATTAGAAAAGCCAACATAAGATAATGGATGCTCTAGAAAAAGTAGAGGGAGAAGGGAGCAGAAAACATATTTAAAGAAATAATAGCTGAGAACTTCCCAAACCTAGAGAAGAAATTGTATTTACAAGTCCAGAAATCTAATAGGACACATTATTATCTCAATGCCAAATCACCTACTCCAAGACACATGATCTTAAAGCTGTCAAAAGTTAAAAATAAAGAACTTTAAAGGTAGCTGGGGGTGGGGTGGGTGACAAAAACCTACAAAATTACTCCCGTTAGGCTAATCAGCAGAATTCTTAGCAGACAATCTATGTCCAGGAGAGAGCAGAATAACATATTCAAATTCTGAAAGATAAAGATTGCAAGCCAAACACTCCATTCAGCAGTTATCTTCCAGATATCAAGGAGAAATAAAGGCTTTCCCAAACAAAATGTGAGGGGGTTCACCACCAGTAGACCTGCTGTACAAGAAATGTTGAAAGATGTTATTCAAACTGAAATGAAAAGATGAGAGGACACAAAATTCTTATAAGATGATAGAATACTGTAACTTTTTAAGGAATACTATAGTAAGCACTTAACGATAGCATAAAGGTAGTAGCTTAACCTTAATAAAAAAATCACAGTATAAAAAAAGGTAATTCGTGACATCAAAAATATAAAAGGGGAAAACAAGAAGAATCTAACCTTTACAGGAAAATGTAGATAAACTGATATCAACAGAGAAAGGACTATTTTGTCGATTAGATGTTTTATGTAAACCTTATGGTAACCATAAAGCCAACAATCTAGAACAGAGACAGAAAACATAAAAACAACAACAACAACAACAACAAACCTAGGAGATGGAGCAAACACCAGAGAAAATCACTAGTTTAGAAAGGTAGATAGGGATGCATTGGTGGGTCAGTTGGTTAAGCCTCTGACTCTTGGTTTCAGCTTAGGTTATGATCTCACAGTTTGTGGGATGAAGCCCGGGGTCAGGCTCAGTGCTGATAGTGTGGAGCTTGCTTAGGATTCTCTCTCTCTCTCTCTCTCTTCCTCTCTCTTTCTCTCTCTCCCTGGCCCTTCCCTACTTGTACTGTCTCTGTCCTTCTCAAAATAAATAAATAAACTTTTAAAAAAAAGTAGAGAAAAACAGAAGGGAAAGAAACACTGGAGAAGCAAAATAACCGAAAGGCAAAAGATAAAATGGCAGTAGTAAATCATTACATATTAGTAATCATCCTAAATGTAAATGATTTGAACTCACCAATAAAGAGGCACAGAGTAGCTGAATGGACTTAAAATGAAACAAGACAAACACCTATATGTTGCGTATAACACATCCACAACGTTGAGTGAATGGAAGTTGATACTCAAAGCAAAAAGAAACCAAAAGGAGGTGGGTGGAGGAGCCATAATTATATCACACAAAATGGACTTAACATCAAAAAGGGTATCAAGGACAAAGAATATAATGATAAAGAGAAAAATTATCAAGAAGAAATAACACTTATAAATATATACACTCTCAAGTGAGCATTGAACTATATTAAGCAATTAATAATAGACCTTAAGGGAGAAATAAGAATACAATAATTGTAGGGGATTTCAGTACTATGCTATAAGCAATGGATAAATCATCCAAACAAAATCAACAAGGGAATGTCAGAACTGAATCATACTTTTACAACAAATGACCTGAATAGACATATACAGAATATTCCATCTAACAGCAGCAAAATATACATTCTTCTCAAATACTATGAGACATTTTCTAGGATAGATGATATCACAGGCCACGAACATATAGCAAATTTAAGACTGAAACTGTATCAACTATCTTCTTTGACCACAATGGTATGAAACTAGAAATCAGCATTAAGAGAGACATTCTACAAATGTGTTGAAAGTAAATTGCACACTTCTAAACAGCCATTGGGTCAAAGAAGTCAAAAGGGAAATTAAAACAAAATCTCAAAACAAATGAAAATACAACTTGCCACATGCTGTAGGATCCAGAAAAACCAATACTGAGAGAAAATTTATAGCAATAAACCCTTATAATAAGAAATTAGAAAGATCTCAAACCACCTAGCTTTCCAACTCAAAGAACTAAAAAGAGAAACCTAAAGTTAGCAAGAAGAAGGAAATAAGGATCCTTTACAGATATAAATGAAATAGAGACTGGACTGGAAAAAATGATACAAACCATCAATGAAACTAAGGGCTCATTTTGAAAAAGAAAAAACTGACATACCTTCAGAAAGAAAGAAATGAAAAAAGGAGACATTACAACTAATACAACACAAATATATGAATTCATGAATGTACTATGAATAATTATAGGCTGACCAATTACATGACCTAGAAGAAATGGATATATTTCTAGAAACACATAACTTACCAAGACTGAATTAAGAAGAAATAGAAAAATCCAAATAAACCAATAACAAGTAAACATAATAAATAAACTCAACACAGAAAACTCCAGGATCAGACAGCTTCACTAGAGGATCAGACAGCTTCACTGGAGAATTTTCCAAACATTTAAAATATGTAGCACCAATGCTCTTTAAACTCTTTCAAAATATCAAGGAGAAGGAAATACTTCCAACTCATTTTATGAGGCTAGCATTACTTTGATAACAAAACCAAGTAATGATACCAGAAGAAAATCATAGACCAATATCTTTAATGAATATTGATATGACAATTCTCAGGGCACCTGTGTGACTCAGTTAAGTGTCCAACTTGATTTTGGCTTATGTCATGATCTCATGGTTCATGAAATAAAGGCCCAACTCAGGTTCTGCGCTAACAGCATGGAGCCTGGTTGGGATTCACTCTCTCCCTCTCTCTCTGTTCTTCCTCTGCTCTCTCTCAAAATAAATATATAAACATTTAAAAAAATTCTCCACAAAATATTAGCAAACCAAATCCTAGAACAAATAAGACTATTTACCATGACTAAGTGGGATTTATCTCTGGGATGCAAGGGTGAATAAAAAATACAAATTAATAAATGTAATGCATCCTATCAACAAAATGAAAGATAAAAATCACATCTCAAGAGATGCAGTAGGGGTATTTGACAGCATTCTTTCATGATGAAAACCGTTAAGAGAATAGATATAGAAGGAATATACCTCAACACAATAAAGGCCATATATGACAGATCTACAGTTAACATTACAATCAATGGGGAGAAATGTGTTTTTCCTAAGAAATGTAAGAATGTAACAATGTAAGGATGATCACTCTTAACACTCCTATGCAATATAGTATTGGAAGTTCTACCTATAATAATAATAGGACAAATCAGAAAGGAGTATGTAAAATTGTTTTTTGTGTATGATATCCTATACAGAGAAAATTCCTAGGAATTAGTAAAAAAAAAAAAGTTGGAATTAATAACCATTTCAGTAATAGCAAGATATAAAACACACAGGTTATAGGATATCAACATACAGTAATGGTTGCATTCCTGAATACTATTGATGAAGCATCTGATAAAGAAATAAAACCATCCCATTCACAATAGCATTAAAACAATAAAACACTTAACAATCAATTTAGCCAGGAAAGTGAAAGATCTATACCAAGAAAATTACAAAACTTTACTGAAAGAAATATTCCACATGACACAAATAAATGGAAAGATCCTTGTTCATGGGTTGGAAACATTAATATTGTTAAAATGGCCATACTACCCCAAATCATCTACAGATTCAAAGCAATCCCCATCAAAATGCTAAGTTATTCACATGAATAGAAGAAACAATCTAAACACTTGTGTAGAACCACAAACAATTCCCAACAGCAAAATAATCCTTAGAAAAAAAAGAACAAAGCTGGAAGTAATACGCCTCCAGATTTAAGTCTATATTACAAAACCATAGTAATAAAAACAGTATGGTACTGGCACAAAAATAGATCCAGCAACCAATGGTACAGAATAGAGATCCCAGAATTAAACCCCAGCATATACTGTCAACTAATACTTGATAAGGGAGACAAGATACACAGTGGGGAAAGGATTGTCTCTTCAATGAATGGTTCTGGAAAATTGTAGAAACACATGTGATACAATAAAATTGGATCTCTATCTCTCACCAGTCACAAACATTAACTCAAAATGAATCAAAACCATGAGCATAAGATCTGATACCATAAAACTTATAGGAGAAAATATCGGGAAGAAGCCCATCAACCTTGGTTTTGGTGATGATTTGGGGGGCATGATGTCAAAAGCACAAACCACAAAAGAAAACATAAATAAATGGAACAAGGTCAGCTTTAAAAGCTTTTACACAGCAAAAGAAACAATTGAAAAAATTAAAAGACAAACTACAGAATTGGCAAATAGTTCAAAACACATAGCAGATAAGGGGTTAATATCCAAAATATATAAATAAACCAGTCATTCAAAAATAACAACAAAAAATAACCCAATGAAAATAAGCTGGCAAAAGAACCAAAAAAAATTTCTCCAAAGAGGAGATTAAAATAGCCACCCATGAAAAGATGTTCAATGTCACTAATCATCAGGAGGTATAAATCAGAATCATAAGGTGATAGGACATGACAACTCGTAGAATGACAATCATCAAGAAATCAGTCAAGAGACAAGAGGAGCTGGTGAGGACGTGGTGAAAGGGAACCTTAGTATATTGTTGTTAAGAATGTTCCAACCAAGGGGCACCTGGGTGGCTCATTTGGTTAAGAATGGTCCAACCAATATGGAATTTTCTCAAAAAATTAAATCCTACAATCCAGCAATTACACTTCTGAGTATATACTCGAAATGAAAACAAAATTCCTATGAGATACATTGACTCCCATGTTTATCACAGCATTATTAACAACAGTGAAGAATCAGAAACAATGTAAATGCCCAATGGTGGATGAACGGATAAAAATGACATGGTACTTATATACAATGAAATATTATTCAGCCGTGAGAAAAGAAACTATTCTCCCATTTGTGACAATATGGATCAACCTTGAAAATATTATGCTAAGGAAGATAACTTAAAGAAAGACAAATAGTCTATGATATCACTTTTATGGAGTATTTTAAAAAAGATAAACTTGGAATAAACAATAAAATAGTGGTTACTAGGAGACAGGGTGGGGATGGGGGATATGAGGAATGGTGTTTAATGGTACATACCTGCAGTGAGTAGTAAATAAGCCAGAGATATAATACACAGTATGATAGAACATAAAATTGTGCCCTAATATGTAAATATCATTACATTGCAATCATATTGCAATACATAAATATAAGAAAATAAATGCTATACCTCTTAAACTTAAACAATGTTACACATCAAACTGATTCAATAAAAATGTGATTTTTGTTTGCTTTTCAAAGGAGAGACTGAAATTTAGCCCTACTTGTAAATTTGTGACTTTGGCTAGGTTGAAAATCTCCTCTTTAAGGACTAGACCAAATGGCTCCCAAGCACTCTCCCAATTCTAATAAAATATTTTATTTTATCCTGCACTTCAGTATAAAGATATATAAATCAAGATTAAGTTTGTTCCTGTAGAAGGTAAGAGCAGCAAACAGTTTTCTTCAAGGATACTAGAGTCCATACCAGTCCTAAATTGGAAAGTTGAAGGCTGATTAGGAAGGAATGGAAACAGTACATCTCTCTGAAGGATCCAATGAGGAATTTCAGTTTAACTGAAGGAAATAACCCTTTATAGGCCTAATAATTGAAGATTAAAAAAATAGGAAAACTATGTGCCACACTCTGAGGTAATTATACATAGTATCTCATTTAATCCTCATAATAGTAAATCGGTCATCTCCAGTTTACCTGTGATAAAATCAAGGCTCAAAAAGGTTATAGGTAATTTACCCAGTATCACCAACTAGTGAACTGTAAAACAGATTACTCATGATCCTACTCATTACACCTTAAAAACAAAACAAAATGAAAAAGCTAGGCAGTGTACCTACATAGACATTTCTCCATAGAAGATTTACAAAAGGCAAACAGTTACATGAAAAGATGCTTAACATCACTAGGCATTGGGGAAATAAAAATTAAAACAGTGAGGGGCACCTGGGTGGCTTAGTCAGTTAAACGTCCGACTTTCGCTTAGGTCATGATCTCGCGTTTGTGGGCTCGAGTCCTGCGTCGGGCTCTGTGCTGACTGCCAGCTCAGAGCCTGGAGCCTGTTTCAGAGTCTGTATCTCCCTCTCTCTCTGACCCTCCCCTGCTCACACTGTCTCTCTCTCTCTCTCTCCTAGAAATAAATAAAAAAACATTAAAAAAATTAAAACAGTGAGATATCACTTCATGTCTGTTAGAATCGTTGTCATCAAAAAGACAAGAAATAACAAATGCTAGCATGAATGTGAAGAGAAGGGAATCCTTGGGCACTGTTGCTGGGATTATAAATTGATGCAGCTAGTACTGAAAAAAGAATAAAGGATCCTCAAAAAATTAAAATAGAACTACCACATGTTCTAGCAATCCCACTGCTGGGACTGTATCCAGATAAATGAAAACACTAACTGAAAAAGATATCTGCACCTCCATGTTTATAGCAGCTATATTTATAAAAGCCAAGACATGGAAACAAGCTGTGTCTGTCAGGGAATGAACTGATAAAGAAGTTATGGTATATGTATACAACAATATATTATTCGTCCATTAAACAAAAAAGGAAATCCTACTTTCAACAACATGGATGGACCTTGAAGGCATTATGCTAGATACAATAAGTCAGAGAAAGACAAATACTATATGTTCTCACTTATATGTGGAATCTAAAACCAACTGAAACAAGAGACCTTTGAGGAAGATGGCAGAATAGAAGGACCCTGAGCTCAACTTACCCCAAGGATACAACTAGATAGCATTTATATCAGTATAAATAACCCAGAAAATGAGCTAAATACTGGAAAAAACCCAGAACCTCAGAACGAAATATAGAGAAGAGGTCACATGGAAGTGGGTAGGAAAGGAGGTTATGCCAGGGGGAGATAAGCTGCATGGATCTAACTTCCAGAGGGAGGGAACCACTGGTGTGAAAAGGGGTGAGAAACACACTATCACACAAGGAAGCTTCTTCAAGGAAGACAAATCTCCTAGCATTTGGCTTTGAAAACCAGAGAGGTTAAATTCCATGAGTTCTTAACAGACAGCAGGCTTAAAGCCTGGAACTTTAAAAAAAAAAAAATCACTGGGCTCAGCTCTGAGAGACCTGGGAGGGATGTGGGAAGCAGAGTACCTGCTCTTAAACACATAGCACAACAAAAAACAAATGGAGATAGAGCATACAAAAGGCAGTTTGAAAAAATGCCTGGTGCATATGGGAGAGACAGTCATTTACTAATCTCAGAGTTTACTGAGGGATTTCTGCAGGAACAAAGGAGTTTACAGGCACCATTTACCTCCTCCTCCTCCCCCAGTCTGAACACATGCTTAGCTTTAAGAACCAGTGGGCACTGGCATTCACTACCTAACTGACTTATACTTCATCCCATCCCTTAAAGCAGGGCCTGCCTCATTCTTTGCACTACAGTTCCTCTCCCCCAGAAGACCTGTAAAACCTTACCAACACTGTGACTCCTGACTGCACACTTTGAGGGACCTTGGTCCCAGTAGCAGCTGGTCACCTCCCGTGTAGGATACATACGCCTTGTTAAAAGTGCATAACCCACCCATATGCTTTGCAGATGGCCTTGCCCAGTCTTGTTTCTGCAGTGTCTGTTCATTCCCTGTGAATAATACTGGCATCACCTTGTTAAAAGTGTGCATTCTGCCCATGCACACTTCTCTCAAGAGCAGAAACATATCTGACTTTCTGCACAGAAAGATATAGAGAGTTAAGCAAAGTGAGAAGACAGAGCAATATGTCCCAAATGAATAGGACAAAATCACAGCAAAAGACCTAAGCAAAATGGAAATAAGAAATATGCCTGATAGAAAACTCAATGATCATAAAGGCCCTCACTGGACTTGGGAATAGAGGACATCAGTGAGATGCTTAACAGAGTGAAAAAGAACCAATCACAGATAAAGACAACAAGTGCAATTAAAAATAAACTAGATAGAATTAAATAGAAGCTGAAAGGAAGCAGAAGAAAAAATTAGTGACCTGGAGGACAGAATAATAGAAAGTAACCAAGCTGATGATGAGCGTGATTAACATATGGAATTATTGAATCACTATACTCTACACCTAAAGCTAATATAAAACTGTTATGTTAACTATAGTGGAATTTAAAAAATAAATAAAAACAAAACAAAAACCAAACAGCATCAAAAACAAACAACTCATAGAAAAAGAGCTGAGATTTCTATATACCAGAGGTGGAGCGGGGAAAAGGGAAAATTGGAGGAAGATGGTCAAAGATAAAACTTTCAGTTATAAGATAAATAGGTATGAGGGATACAATGTACTATATGATGGCTTTTGCTAACACTGATATATTATATACAGGAAAACTGTGAAGAGAGTAAATTCTATGGCTTCTCATCATCAGGAGACTTAGTTTTTCTTTCTTTTTGTTATATCTATACGAGAAGATGGATGTTAGGTGAACCTATTGTAGTAATCATTTTACACTACATGTAAAGCAAAAAAAATTATATAACATTGTCTGGTGGTTTTTTCTTTTTTTCTTTTTTTTCAAAATTCATAATTTATTCATTGTTATATTATTTATAACAACAAACTATTGGAATGTTACCAATAATTGGTGATTAGGCTTATTGACAATAATATGTTCACAGAATTAAGTAATGCACAAATATAAAAAGAATGAAAACATTTTTACATGTGATATGGTTTAAGCAGAGTTATGGTATATATTTTCTGTAAGGGAAAAGGGGAAATAAAAATGGCTGCATATGTTTGTACTAATGGATATGTATGTATCTACTTAGTTTTGTAAAAGATATACAGGAAAGGTAGATTAGAGAATGATTAAATCTTTTATCTTCAGAAGATATGTGGAAACAGAAAAGGTAGGAAAGGAATAAGATGTTGAGAATTTTTATATAGATTTCACTTTTTTTTTAGCCCCAAGAATATTTTTATTTTTTTAATTTTTTAAATTTTTTATTATTATTTTTTTTTACAAATAGTTTATTGTCAAATTAGTTTCCACATAACACCCAGTGCTCATCCCCACAAGTGCCCTCTTCCATGCCCACCCCTCCTCCCCCCACATCCACCAGTCCTCAGTTTTTGTCAGCATTCAAGAGTCTCTCATGGTTTGCCTCTCTCCCTTTCCCCCACCATTTCCCCCTTCTTCTCTCCCTTGTTCCTCAGTTAAGTTCCTCCTAATCCTCCTATACGTGCAAACATATGATATTTGTCCTTCTCTGCCTGACTTATTTCACTCAGCATAACACCCTCAAGGTCCATCCATGTTGCTACACATGGCCAGATTTCATTGTTTCTCATTGCCATGTAGTATTCCATGGTATAGATAAACCACATCTTCTTGATCCATTCATCTGTTGATGGACACTTAGGCTCTTTCCATGTTTTAGCTATTGTGGAGAGTACTGCTATGAACATTGGGGTACATGTGCTCCTATGCATCAGCATTTCTGTATCCCTTGGGTAAATTCCTAGCAGTGCTATTGCTGGGTCATAGGGGAGTTCTATTGTTAGTTTCCTGAGGAACCTCCACACTGTTTTCCAGAGGGGCTGTACCAGTTTACATTCTGTCTGGTGGTTTTTTCAATGTATATAGATATAATACACACGATAACTGTAAGATAAAAGCAGCAAGACAGGATGTTTATCCTTCATGATTGCAAAATTCCTACATTTTATATGAATTAGTTCAATATTAACTCTGGACTGATACACATGTATATACATACACACACATATATATTCTCATATAGTCTCATACATGTTTCTGAGAAAGAAATTCCTACCTCACTAGTTTTATAGTGGTTATATATATTCTACATAATACAAAAACATAGCCAAAAGTTAATAATTAAATTACCACATAAGGGTAAAAAATTTAAAGCATCCAAAGAAAGTTAGTAAAGGGAAAAGGGAGAACAAAAATAGAGAGGATAGCTCAAACAAAAAACTAATAATAAAATGACTGGGCGAAATTCATTATTATTTGTTAATGATCTAAATGCTGCAGTTAAAAGGCATAGATTACCAGAGTAAATAAAAACACAATAATCAACTAGATGTTTCCTATAAGCAACATACTTCACATATAGACAAATAGGTTAAAAGAAATGGTTGAAAAATAATATACCATGTAAGTAATAAGCAAGTAAAGCTGAAGTGGCAACATTAAAATCAGATAAGATTGACTTTAATACAAATAATATTATAAGAGGTAAAAAGGGACATATAATTGTTAAAAGGGCCATTCATCTAGAAGACATAATAATCTAAAAAACATACACACCTAATGATAGAGTCGCAAAATCAGTTATGCAAAAATAAGAATTGAGAAATAGATAATATCGCAATCACAGTAAGAGAATTCTAAGACCCCCTCTGTAAGCAATTGATAAAACAACTATTCAAAATTAGTAACTGTATAGAAATAAATGCATGAAAAATAAACAAATATGCAGAATATCTGAACAGTATTATCAACATCTTTATCTAAATGACATTTATAGTACAGTGTAATAAGACCTTTGGAATATATATATTTTTTCAAACCTATGTAGTAACTTCACAAAGATAGGACATTTCCTGGACCATAAAATAAATCTCAATACGTTAAAAGAACCAGATGCATACCAAGAATATTCACTGACCACATTTTGACTTTCAGTTAGAAATCAGTAATAAGAAATCTAGGAAACCTCAAATATCTGCAAATTAATTCTAGGAAAAGTTAAAGAAAAAAAATTACAAGATAAATGGAAATATTTTGAAAGACAGCTAAAGCAATACTTGGAAATATTTTGGAAGATAGCTAAACCAGTACTTATAGGGATACTTATAACGTAAATATCTACTTAGGAGACCAAAAAAAAAAATGATCTAAAACAAAATTTTATCTACTTTAAATGTCAGAAGAGTAAATTACACCAAGGTAAGTAGACTTAAAAACAAATAAAGAAAACAAACAAAAACAAAACAAAACAAAACCGAGAAATCAGTGGAAGAGGAAACATAATACAGAGAGTTTCTAAAGATCAAAAGTTGGTTCTTTGTAAAGATCATCAAAATCAACATATCCCTAGTTGGAATAAACAAGAAAAAAGATAACCCAAATCACCAATATCAGCACTAAAAACGAGGTTATCACTGGCGTGCCTGGGTTGCTCAGTACGTTGAGCGTCCTACTTCGGCTCAGGGCATGATCTCTTGGCTCGTGAGTTCGAGCCCCCAATCGGGCTTTTGCTGATGGCCAGATCAGAGCCTGGAGCCTGTTTCGGATTCTGTCTCCCTCTCTCTCTGACCCTCCCCTGCTCGCACTGTCTCTCTCTCTCTCAGAAATAAATAAAACATTAAAAAAAAAAAGGTTATCACTGAAAAGCATATACCTAAAAATAATAGAGCACAGTAATGATTATAAACAACAAACTCAATAACTTAGGTGAAACATATATATGTATTAAAAATATAATTCATTTAAATCAACACAAATATAGAAAATGTGACGAGCTCTACAGCTACTAAAGACATTTTCTTGGGGCATCTGGGTGGCTCGGTCAGTTGAGCATCTGACTTCGGCTCAGGTCATCATCTCACGACTCACAGTTGGAACCCTGCATCAGGCTGTTTGTTCTGACAGCTCAGAGCCTGGAGCGTACTTCAGATTCTGTGTCTCGCGCTCTTTTTTTGCCCCTTCCCTGCTCATATTCTGTCTGTCTCAAAAATAAATAAAACATTTTTAAAATTTAAAAATAAAAACTAAAAAAGACATTTTCTGGATTATCAAAAATCTTTCCTTTTAAAAAATTTTTTTCAATGTTTTATTTATTTCTGAGAGAGAGAGAGAGAGAGAGAGAGAGCAGGGGAGGGTCAGAGAGAGAAGGGGAGACACAATCTGAAGCAGGCTCCAGGCTCTGAGCTAGCTGTCAGCACAGAGCATGACACAGGGCTGGAACCCATGAACCGGGTGATCATGATCTGAGCCAAAGTCGGGTGCTTAACCGACTGAGCCACCCACGGGCCCTTCAAATGTCTTTTCTAAAAGAAAACCCAGCACCCAAGTAGTTTTTTTTTTTTTAATGTTTTATTTATTTTTTAGAGAGAGAGAGACAGCGTGAGCAGGGGAGGGTCAGAGAGAGAGGGAGTCACAGACTGAAACAGGCTCCAGGCTCTGAGCTGGCAGTCAGCACAGAGCCCGACGCGGGGCTCGAACCCACGATCCGTGAGATCATGACCTAAGCGAAAGTCGGACGCTTAACCGACTAAGCCACCCAGGCGCCCCAGTAGTTTGTTTTTTAAATCCTATTTATAATGGCATGAAAACTTATCATCCTTAGGTGTCCAACCTTTCACTGCATAGAAAAGTATAAAAAAAAATCTTGGGGAAATTGAAGATACAAATAGCAGATACACCATGTTCATTAATTGAAGACTTAATGTTTTTAAAATGGCAGTTTTCTCCACATTTACCTTTAAAGTTAACACAGGATCAGTGAAAATTCCAGTAGATTTTTTTGGGTAGAAATTAATAGATCAATTCTAAAATTTATATGGACATGCAATGGGCCTAGAAAAACCAAAACAATTCTTAAAAGGAAGATATATGTTGAAGGACATAGCCTACATGATTTCAAAAACTAATTTTAAGGTTAATGATAATTAACATAGGTTGATGTTTATGAAAAGATATATATTAATTGAATAGAATGGGGCCCAGAAATAAAGCCATATATATGATAAAATGATTTTCCACAGAGATCCCAAAGCAACTCAATAGGGAAAGAAACATCTCTTCAAGAAATAGTCATGAAACAACTCTGCATCTATATGGGGGAATAATAACTCTACTGCACATAATCTACAAAACATAAAATGGATCATAATTCTAAATGTAAAACATAAAACCGTAAAACTTATAGATGAAAACAAGGGATTAGCTTTGTGACCTTGGAGTAATTAAAAGTATCTAATGTAGAACAAAAAGAGCATAGAACATAAAATTTGCTAAATTGGAGTTTACTGAAATTAGAAAACTTTTATTCTTCAAAAAATTCTATGAAGAAAAAGGAAATGGAAGATTGAGAAGATATTGGCAACACAGGCAAAGAATTTGTATGTAGAATATATAGAGAAATCTTACAAGTCAATAATAGTGTGGAACACACTAAAAAGTAAACTATTCAGAAAATGCAAATTAAATCCACAGTGAGATCCTATCACACACCAACTGAATTGACCAAGATGTGGAGCAACTGGAATTTTCCCATGCTGGTGGTGAAAATGTAAAATGCTTAAAGTACTTAAAAAATTCCTTGGTAGTTTCTTAAAAAGTTATATATTTTCCATATGATCCCCCCATTCAATACATAGGTATTTTACACAAGAGGAATAAAAATCTATACCCACACAAATGCACTTAGTACATGAATGTTCATAGCAGATTTATTTCTAATAGCTTAAAATTGGAAATAACCAAAAGTTCTATTAATAGATGACCAAATAAACAAATTATAGTATATTTATACATATAATACTCAGCAACAAAAAGGAAGTTATTGATATATTCAAAGGCATTATAAATCTCAGAATCATATGTCAAGATGCAAAGCCAGATAAAAAGGATACACGATGATGAGACCATTTAGATGAATATCTAAAAACTACAAATTAGTCTACAGTGATGGAAGGCACCAGTGGTTGCCTAAGGATAAAGGTAGAAAGAAGAATACATTACAAAGAGGCAGAAAGAAACTTTTCATAGATGAAAACACTTGTTATCTTGATTGTACTGATGGTTTTGTGGATATATTTACATATGTAACACCTCAATAAGTTGTACACTTTAAATACGTACAGTTTAGTTTTAAAAGTTATCTAAAAAAAAAAAAAGAAACTTTTGATGTATGAAAACGTTTGTTACCTTGATTGTACTGATGTTTTTGTGGATATATTTACATATGTAACACCTCAATAAGTTGTACACTTTAAATATGTACAATTTATTTTAAAAGTTATATCTCAATAAAGTCCATATGAATTCTGAATCAATATTTTCTTTCTATATATAATTTTTTTGCTGAAGTTAAAATACACTCACTATTTTCTGAATAAACTTCATGTTCTCAAAAAACAATTTCTGCAGAAGCTCACCCAAATGATACTGTGGCATTATTTTCATTTTTAGAAATTATATATATATATATGATTATATATATGATACAGATATAAATATAAATACACATACACACACACACACATATATATATACATTTGAGAGAGTGTGTGTGTATATGGGAACTGAGGAGGGATAGTGAGAAAGAGAGGTGGGGGTGGGGGGAGAGAATCCCAAGCAGGCTCTGTGCTGTCAGAGCAGAGGCCGATATGGGCTTGATCCCATGAAACATGAGATCACAACCTGGGAAAAATCAAGAGTTGGATGCTCAACGAATTGAGTCACCCAGTCTCCCCTCAAATATACATTTTATTTAAAAAAATTAAAATGGGAACTAAGTGTAAGGTTCTAAGCATAGAGTTCTTTATAGCTAGCCTCTTAAAAAGAATAATAACACTGGCCATACATCAGCTCAAAAACAGACATTATTATTGAGAATACTATCCTTCATAATTTATCTAGAAATGAGCAGTGACATCAAGCCCTACCTCTCTCAACTTCAAGGTTATAGACATCAAAACCTCAAGTGCTTGTCTACTAACTGTTGAGTTTTATTTTCTTCTTATAGAGGATTTTTCTGCTTATCCTCTGATCCATTAAGAGCCAGGTAAGAACACCAGTCAGCAAGAAACATAGAAGATAGAGAAATATAAAGACACTCAGAAAATTACTTAGGAAGAATGGGGAAATATCAAAGAACTGTAAATCTCAGGTATTTTTGATTTGTGCTTTTGAGATTCTATGGTGTTTTCTTTAGTACACACTGGAGAACCTAACAGTATTACCCATGTACTTCTGCTACAGCCAAAAGCTTTAAAAGCTTCCTTACGTCTGCATTTCTACTCTTTTCCTGTTTTCTCTGTAGTTGTCCACGAATGTGTATCTATTTTTCTGATTATAAAGGTCGTATATATATAATACGAATATATGTTTTATATATATACATTTATTTATTATGAGAAATAAGATACAGAAATATATAATGGGTCAAATTTAAATCCCCTCTAATAATTATTATTCAATAATTATTTGGTACTAATTCAATAAATATTTGGTACATATCACTTCAATTTTTTTGTTTTATTTAACCTCTATTTTCTGCTTTTGGAAAAATAAACTCACACTTTATCTTTTTTTAATTTTATAAGATGAGATAAAATTATACTTTCAGTTCTTAGTTTGCTTTTTTTCACTTGTTAATATGTCACAGATATTTGTCTATATCTGAACATAAGTCTATCATATTTTATACATTAATTGCTTAGTAGTCTAGTGTATGTATCTTCCAAAATTTACTTAATTGATATTTTAAAATAAAATTTTAGCGTTTATTTTTGAGAGAGAAAGAGAGAGAGTGTGAATTGGGGAAGGGCAGAGAGAGAGGGAGACACAGAATCTCAAGCAGTCTCCAGGCTGCGCTATCAGCACAGAGCCCAACACCAGGCTCAAACTCACGAACCAAAAGATCACGGCCTGAGCCCAAGTTGATGCTTAACCGACTGAGACATTTAGGCTCCCCTAATTAATCTTTCATTGAGATTGTGTACAATTTTCCTTTTTGTCATTGTGATGAATATCGAAATGAATACATGTATATGTGTGTATGTATACCTTTGTGTGCTATGACTATTTCTGTGTAAATATTATATATTAGGAATTAATAAAACATTTTAATATTTAATAAGCCTATTTAACTTGCTTTCAAAAATGATTGTTCCAATTTACATTTCCATCAATATAAAAGAAAATGCTAATTTCTCCATATCTAAAGTGTTTACATATATATTGGACAATCAGTAAATCTAAATGACTGTCTTCCTTTATGACTTTTACACAAAGTTTAAAGTAAACCCAAATCTTACAATAAAAATATGTCTATTGCATTGCCTACTTGAACTCTGCAAAATCCACAGGTGATTATGCTAATTTTCAAAGGATACCACACATGGCCTAAGATATAAATGGATCTTCCCAGCACAATCAGTTCTAGAATACCAAATGACCTATATATTTTTCTTGCTTCTTAAATCTTATTTCATGTAGCAATATATAGAAGAAACACCAAATTCCATATTTCATATAAAAGTACATGAGACCATTAAATTTTGCCTTAAACTTTCATCCTTCTGCCTTCTGACACGCACAAAAGAGGATTCAAGTAGTGTTATTTCATCAGCTTCTCTGCTGGACAAAGATGTCTTTGCTGATGGAGCAGAAATGTTTTGCCAGCACATAGCCTATTGTCTTCAGAGGCTATTCTGAATGGGAGCACTGCCATTATGTGAATAAGTCATGCATGATCCCTTGGTATATTATCAGCTCCTTGTGAAACATTTTTACCAATGATAAAATGTTATTGTTGTCAGTGTCAGACATTCAGTCTTTATCAGTCTCCTTCATGACAGCCCTCGTTACTCAGGCAGACTTGGGACAACTTCAAGGTAAGAACTTTCAATACAAGGTCAAGTGGACGAAATTTCTTTCCTATCCACTGCTCAACCATTTCCTTTCCCTTTCATCATCACTCACAGACCAAACCCTCTTTCTTGAAGACTGCAGAAAGAAGAGTAAGCTCATTCTGCTGAGATCCTAGAACTATATAAATAACAGAAATTTATAATTTCTCACTGTGTCTTACCTGAAGACTGGAATTATATCCTGAACTAGTGACACATGACCTTATCCACAAAGTTCCTGTAGAAGGAGTGCTATGCATTAAAAACACATGTAGCCTATGTGTGCACATATAGGAGGATTAGGAGGAACTTAACAGAGGACCAAGGGGGAGAAGAAGGGCGGAAATGGTGGGGGAAAGGGAGAGAGGCAAACCATGAGAGACTCTTGAATGCTGACAAAAACTGAGGACTGATGGATGTGGGGGGGAGGAGGGATGGGTATGGAGGAGGACACTTGTGGGGATGAGCACTGGGTGTTATGTGGAAACTAATTTGACAATAAACTATTTGTACAAAAAAAAAAAACAAAAAAAAATGAAAAAAAAAAAACACATGTAGCCTAGAGAATCAGATTTTTTACCCCTAGATTTTAGCTCTAAGAACAAATACTTAACATTTCTGGGCCAGAATTCTCATCTCAAAAATGGATTAAATGCTATTTGCCTTGTAGAACTAGTGGGGAATGTAAATGTAATAATATATATAGAAATACTTTACTCATTATTTAGATTATTATAGGAGTCCAACAAATGTCTTATTTTTGTTTCCACCCTATTCTTATAATGCTTTGTGGGAAATACTGTCTCAATATCTTTCTGATTATTTTGACCCAAAAATTAGTGATATGTTTGGTAATGTAAAAAGTATAATCTTTCTCAAGGTATTTCTTGTTATACCCTGAAACTGAAGCCTGATCAGAATTAAGACCCCAGTGTAAGTGTTCCTTTGTCCCATACCCCTTCTTCTTTTACCCACCTAATATTGACTCACAGCTCTTTACGGATTCCTCAATAGCTATGAGAGGTGCCTGCAGGCTTTAGAGGACTGGCTGGAATCCACACATGAACATGCTAGAATGTCATCTCTCCACATTTAGACTGGCAGATTGGGCATGCATTATGTGATATTACGCAAGTATTGGACTGATAATGACAGCCCTTCAATCTCAGAGGAGCAAGGGAAAATTGGTGTGGTTCACAAAAAGTGTGGGAATGCATGGGAACAGATAGGTCCTCTATGGCAGCAGACCCTTCATGGGAAAATACAGGATCAAGGAAAACATTTATTTTCTCATAGAGTGATCATATGTTACCATTTTCGACTTTTAATCATAAAAAGTAAACACATACATTATGAACTTAATCGTACCCAAAACTATATTCTCTGCAAGATGCTTCTGGTCAATGAACTGCTGCATAACAAAAGGCTGTATCAGGGAAAATACTTACAGTTAACATTATGCAAACTTACTTAATAGAAATATATTTTAAGAGCATGCTGACTCTGAGGGGAAAAATAAGCAACAGTATTGGAAAACAGTTATTGTTACCATTACTCAAGAGTAGTTATATAGTATTAATGTCACACCAACTATGTGTGGGTGGTGTATTATGCAACTCATGTGGATTATCTCATTTAATTCTCAACTCTTTGAAGTAACTATTATGACTATTCATGAAGGGAACATGAGGAAACTGAGTCTGCTGGATTTAATCATCCACTGGTAACCCAGCTGACAGTCAGAGAAGTTTTTAATCTACATCTATCTAATTACAAAAGATGTTTTCCAATGTTTTGTTGAGATAAATGTACAAACTGGATAAAATTAATGTTGCAACAAGAGTTGTGTTACCTCAGGGGGCAAAGGAGATAGATATCTAAAACTATGAATTGCACTAATTAAAATACAAGAATTTATCTGTCACTTATGCAATTTATTTATTCCTAACAATATTCTTGAATAACTACTACATACAAAACACCCTGATAGGCATCTCTGAATTAGGGTCAAAAAAAAAAAAAAAAAGAATCTAAGAGTAATAATTATAAAGACCCAGAGGAAGGCATAATCAAATGATTCTTCATGTTCAGGATTATGGTTTTGTCATGGGTTCCTTATTGAAAAAAATCTGTTATGGAAAATATAACTATTACACGGTGATAACTACTTTATAAATGTAACCCTTGGAAATTTATCCCATAGAACTATTTTTCCTAGGAGTCAACAAGCTAGCCACAAAGTTGGAAACAGTATTAAGGGAGTCATTTCTCTCCAGGTAGAAAAAAAAAGATTCTTCTTATATTACTCAAATACATATTTATGAAGAGTTTTGTCTCAGCTCCTCCACAAGAAAATGAGTTGAAAGCCGGAGTTATCAAATAGTTAAAAGCCCAGGCTCTAAATCCATATTCCCTGGGTTTGAATCCTGGCTCTATCATTAACTAGTTGTGAGACCCTGGGCATGTTATTCAACCTTTCTGGGCATCAGTGAAGGTTGTTGAGAGGATTAATTGATTTAGTACATTTAAAGTGCTTAGAAAACCCTTTAAATGATGAATACATAGGAAACACAGAATACACGCTGGCTGTTGTTCTTTTAAAAGTGCTTGCTTTGGGGTGCCTTGGTGGCTCAGTTGGTTAAGCATCCAGTTTTGGCTCAGGTACTGAACTCACGGTTCATGAGTTCAAGTCCCACTTTGGGCTCTTTGCTGACAGCTCAGAGCCTGGAGCTGCTTTGGATTCTGTGTCTCCCTCTCTCTGCTCCTCCTCAGCTTGATCTCTGTCCCTGTCTCTCTCTCTTTCAAAAATAAATAAGCATTAAACTATTTTTAAATTATTATTTGCTTTGCTAGGAGTCATAATTAGTACTCTTCTCTCTGATATATTCCATCTAGTTCTAATTAAAAAGACACAGGGAAAACTAAAGACATATCCCAAATTCAGTAGATTGAAGTGTAGGAATGTGCTCATTAATTACCTAGGGTTCCCAAAAGTAGGTGAATGTTATGTGATTAAAGAAAAATCGGAAACAATTATTTCTATAGATTTTCTTAAAGCCTCTTATGATAACTGTTAAATGAAGGTTGTTAACCAACACAAACCACAACAATATGGAATAATGATGAAAGGAGGCAGATATGGGTAAAAATAGCAAACGAATCAATCAGTATATGTTTGGGGAAGAAACAGTTGACATACCCAGGTATGTTGTTCCTTGTTGTTCCTTTGTTGTTCCTTGTTTTAAACTATTGTTATTACAAATCCTGAAGTACAGGAAATTTTTAGGTTTATAGGTTACTCTAAATTCTTTAATGTATGTTAAAATGCAAAATGACCTTAAAGACTGTTGATTTCACATACACACACACACACACACACACACACACACACATACAGTAGCTAATAAATAACTTCTACCTGATCATGTTCAAATACCTTTAAAAAATGTTCAGAAGGACAGTTTAGCCCTTTCATTAAGTACAGGCATCATAGATATAACCTAGAAAGGGGTGTTAGAAGCTTTCCTGATTAATCCTTGAAAAATCTGGGCTAGTGTTCCACTAGGATAAAATGATAAGCACCAGGAGGCTGCTCTTCATTAGGAAGGGGATTAGAAATAAAATCTAATTTATAATTGTACTTAAAACAAAGTAATACTTCTTCTTACTTGAAATGGCATACATAATTTTATCACCTTCTTCAAAAAATAACACACACACCTGGGTGTTTACAGCTGCCAAGGGAATGGAAACAAGGAGTGATGTGCACATGTTGTGATGGTAGATACAAACTCTAAGAATATTTCACACTGTCAAGATGAGGTTGCCAAGGAACACGAGCCCTAAACCAATGAAAGTTATGGATAGGATGAAAGTGACCTTATCCACAAAATTCCAGTATAATAAAACAGAACATCCCCTTTGAGGCTTAAAGTAGTTTGTCTTTGAACTAGTCAAAGAAAGCACTATTTTACAATAGTAAAAGTAAACATCCCAATATATTTTCCTACAAGACACAGGATAGAGAAAAAGTTTAGATAAATAATGAATGACAGATTCATGAAGTGATTTTTTTTTATTTGAGAGGGAAAGAGAGAGCATGAGTGTAAGCAGAGGAGGGACAGAAAAAGGGAGAGCGAGAACCTCAACTGGGTTCCATGCTGAGCCTCAGTTGGGGCTTGATCTCATGACCTCGGAATTGTGACCTAAGCCGAAATCAAAAGTCTGAATTGGCCACTACTACTCAACTGACTGAGCCACCCAGGTGCCCACAAAGAGTGATTTTTAAGAGGGTGTTACAGGCATTTAGAACACATTTTTCATACTTTGAAGCAAAGATAAATAAAGACAATAATTATATACTTCTACCTAAGTCTATGCTTCCAAATTTTTCTAAAACTACCATTCAAAATATCCACTGTAGCATTTGCTATATTGCATGCCTTGCTTGTTCACTCCATTCATACACTGGCCTATTTTTTAATTACTTACAATGCATAAATCACAGAGATGCCAACATGACTTGGACAAGCATCTGTTTGCTAGAGTCATATGTATTAGGGTGGGAGAGAAACAGTAAAATAAGTTGCAAATTGATAAGTAGCAACAAAAGTACATGAAATGTAGTATAGAAATATAAAAAATTATATTTACTTTGACTTTTTCTAATGAGTGTATAAGTAGAGAGATGTTCTCCAAACATAATGTGTAATCAAACTTGAGTTAATGAGGCTGAAACATTGAAAGAAGCCTGTATAAGTGCTTGTATACATTAGCAAGAGAATCGGATGACTGGTAGGCCAAGACTGCCAATATTATTACTCAACAGGAGAAAAGGAGCAATATAACTCAGAGTTACTTTGTAAGATCTCAGTGGAGAACCCATTTTAAAGCGGTAATTGAATTCAGGTATAAATTACTAGACCATATTTTAATTACAAGGTAAATGGCATCCATATTCATGACCAATGAGTAGAAAGCAAATGAATGATATAGTATAACATTTGCATACCATAAGTCCAGGTTATGACAATATCTCGCTATTTAAAACACAAATTTAAACCGAGGGAACTATCAAAAGCGCAACACCCATAGCATCTTTTCTTCTGTGTTTGCTGTTCCTTTTTTGGTTATTACCATGTTTTCTCCAACGTCAGTTGTTCATATTTCCCTCCAAGTACATACTGACTTCTCATAACTCTTCATGTCTCAAAAAAAGTATGCCTGATAAACTTGAGAATACTTTTCCCCAAAATGTTTTTTGAGGACTTACTCCTTTGACACCAGAATTCAAAAGACCAAATCCACATCTCTGGAGAGGACTGAAAAGACTTAATAAATTAAAGAAGGCCCAAATTTTATTCAGGGAATTTTATTATTCAAAATAAGATGCCTTTATACAAAAGTTTACTATATCATCTTAAATATTAATAGAAATACAGAGGCTGAAATATACATGAATGCAGAGCTGATATTCCACAAGCATACCAATACAGTCCTAGTGGTTGTTAAAATATCATGATACTTCTATATACGCGGGTAAATAATCACTGTTTTAAGGTTCTTTTTTTTTTTTAATATTTTTATTTATTTCTAGGAGAGAGAGAGAGAGAGAGAGAGAGAGAGACAGTGTGAGCAGGGGAGGGTCAGAGAGAGAGGGAGACACAGACTCTGAAATAGACTCCAGGCTCTGAGCTGGCAGTCAGTACAGAGCCCAACGTGGGGCTCGGACCCAGGAACCGCGAGATCATGACCTAAGCGAAAGTCGGACGCTTAACCGACTAAGCCACCCAGGCGCCCCTGTTCTAAGGTTCTTACATGCCATATCTCAGCCCAGGAGCCCTGTATGTACACTTCCTATGAGCCACACTGTTGCTTGTTAATCCTCCCTATCAGCCAGTTGCTGATGGGAGTGACCCTGCTCCTGTGGGTGGCTAGTGTCCTGGTGGGCAAATGTTTGATACTCATTTGGTTCATCTTGGAAGGACCTGGGCTCTGAAAAACCAAGAAATAAGGGAAATGGGGGTGGGGGGAAGAACACCTGGAGTTACCATAGGCACTGACCTGGTGACCTAGACACTGATGAGCAATGTCACACAGACAGAACCGCGGCTTAAAGGATAGGTGGGACCAGTGAGAGTCTATTCCACTGGGGAGCAGTGGACACTTCATGTGGGAGGATTGTTTTCATCATCCCTGTTGAATATAATATTCATTTTATACATAAGGAAACTGAGATAAAGAGAATTATTTAAAAAGTTAAATAGCAGAGTAAGAATTTTAGTACAAGAAAGCAAGTCACAGATCTCAGTTCATATTGCCCCACTGCATCACTTACCTGGATTGAAAGAGTAGGTTCTATGTATTCAAATATAACTCTCCAAAAATGATGCGTATTATTGAGTCAGTAATAAAGGTATTTACTATATTTTTAACATAGTAAGCTATGTTAAGGGACAGAATATTTTTTATGTGATTTCTGCAGAAACTGCAAGTAGATTAAGTGCTATTGACAAGATAATCCATGTTAAGAGAAATGTTTCAATTATTGGAACCCAATCACTTAAGTGAAAACATCACGAGGAGAATTTGACAGGGTTTTCTATGTCAAGTCATAATGCACATTGGAGCATCACTTCCTTATTGGCAGTAGTATCAAATAAAAGGTCATACATGGGAGAGCAGAGGGCACCAAGCATCTCTAAAAGGAAACTGATTTGGAAACTATTAGAATGAATTGATGAAAAAATTACACCACAGTTTCTATCACTTGCAAGTTACAAACCAATTTGTAATATATGCAATTGAATATGTGTAGAAAATGGAGTGGAATTTAAAATACGGGGGTTTAGATATTGATGTATATATTAATTTACATTGCTACAGTGATTAACTGATATTAATATTACAGATGCATATATTCAAAGAAACTATACACCATAATGTTAATATTAGTTATATCTAGTTGGTGAGATTAGATGCATATTTTACATATGCATCAATGAACATGAATTACTAGAAGAAGCAGAAAAATATACACAAGTTATATTTCTTAAATGTTGCTTCTATCTAGCCTATCAACTTCTTTTTTTCCCAGTAGCTAAAAACTCATTTATGGCTTATTATTAATTTAAGCTTATTCTGAAATAGCTCACAGGTCAGACAATAACTTTTCTAGAATTTTATGTAAACAGATGCTTCAACCACCAATTTGTTAGCTTCCTTAACCCAATACTGACCTCAGGGGTCTTAGTCTCACCTGGAAAACACAGAACAATTGAAGTGACTTTTTCAGAACCCTTATTAATTGTCCTGTTTTCTATCAATCCTTACTTTTCCCAAACCACTCATCCACACACACCAATCAAGAAAGACAATAAGTAGGAGGTTCTGTTTTAAAGTTACTTCTCACCTTGATGATCAAAATATTCCACAATGTGATAAGCCATAGAAAGACAAAATTGCAACTCTTGGAAGACGCTCTTTTTAGAAGATTGTCACTTAAGAGGTCACCTTGGATTTCGTTTTATATCTGACTGGTAGCATGTTCTCATTGTCTCCAATTAGAATCATAAGATATTCAAATAGCCTGAATTGTCATCCCTGTTTCCCCTAGAAAATTGTGAACTGACCTGAGAAGACAGGAATGGAGAGGCAAGGTTATATCTTATCTCTCCATCCCAATTTAACAGAGCCCAGGATCATCCCTTGCACTGTAGAAAGGTCCGTGCTTACTCCCACCAGAAAAAATTTTGAAGTCTAAATTCACTCAGGATACAACAAGAATGTAGGCGATTAAAATGGCTAACATTTACATAGCAAAATGTGCCAGACACTGCTTTAAGTGCCACAGAGTTATTCACTCATTTAATCTTCACAACAAACCAATAACATGGTTACTATCTCTCTTTCCACCTGAGCAACTTGCTCAAGGTCATATTTTAATAAATGGACTAACTAGAATTTAACCCCAAACAGTCTGGTGCCAGTCTTTAACCACTGTGTTGTACTGAAGTGGGCCTGAGAAGGGGTCCAGCTCACAAAGCAGAACTTGGATCCAGCCTAAACCTACTGGATAGTACTTTCATTACTGAATTGTTCCCAGAAGCTTCTAGCAAGAGAACTGTAGTTAAGCATGCAGCATGTAATTGTTGGTTTCAGTGAGCCAAAGCCTCATTCTCTCTTATTTTAATGTTGAGAAATTCCTTAAAATTTTGGCAAACTTTTCCCCACTTTTTCAACATCTGTAAAAAAGGGGATAAGGATGCCTGGGTGGCTCAGTTGGTTAAGCGTCG
This sequence comes from Proteles cristata cristata, assembly GCA_017311185.1. Taxonomy (NCBI): domain Eukaryota; kingdom Metazoa; phylum Chordata; class Mammalia; order Carnivora; family Hyaenidae; genus Proteles; species Proteles cristata. The sequence continues at coordinate 2,429,921 of JAESUZ010001019.1, read as the reverse complement.
GAATTTGGCTCAGGTCATGATCTCATGGTTCATGGGTTTGAGCCCTGCGTCGGACTCTGTGCTGACAGGTTGCTCAGAGCCTGGAGCCTGCTTCAGATTCTGTGTTTCCCTCTCTCTCTGACCCTCCAATGTTTACGCTGTCTCTCTCTCTCTCTCTCAGAAATAAATAAAACATTAAAAATTATAAAAAAGGGATATTAATAATAATAATAATTCTTAGGGCAACTAGATGACTCAGTCAGTTAAGCATCTGACTCTTGATTTCAGCTCAGGTCATGCTCTCGTGGTTCATGAGATTAAGTCCCAGGGTGGTCTGTGGACTAACAGGGTGGAGCCTGCTTAGGATTCTCTCTCTTTCTGCCCTTCCCCCACTCTCATGTGACCCCCCCCCTCTCTCTCTCTCTTTTGAAACAAATAACTAAACATTTAAAAAGAAATAAAAATTCCTCAAGGGGTTATAAGAATTCACTAAGATCTTGTAGATAGGTAGATAGATATAGCATGATGGCTAAAATATAATTAAGTGTCCATAAACAGTTATTTGATAGCCAAAAATACAAATGAGTATGGATGACAGCACAAACTTGAGTATTTAAAAGCCACAGAAAGAGAAGTATGGCTTCTGCCCTTAAGAAATTCATAGTCTCAAAAAAAAAAAAAAAAAGAAATTCATAGTCTCACAAATCTAAATAAAGTCAGGCAGAGAACTAAACTTTTGACAGCTAGAAATAATTATTAAATAGAATCAGATCTATAAAGCAGCTATCTTGAGCTCAGGCTACTAACCACACCTCTATATTTTCTCTCCTCTGTACTGTTTATAGACAAGATTTACATTATCCTATTGATTCTTCATTGGTACCATGGCACCCAGATGCCATTTTCAGACACCTCCCGTTGGTGAGTATTTCAAATCATCCTTGTGAGAGCTCTCAGATTAGCCCAGAGTCATTGTCAGATGGATTTCTTATTCCCAAAGAGCCAAATACCTTTTAATTATACTTTATTCAAATTTATATAGAACTTCTTGTAAACTGTATAATACAATGATAATTACTATTAGTAGCAATTATAAATATTAAACTCAAAAATTTCAAATGGTTTATATCTGTAAATTCATTAACTACATATATCAGTGTTAATATATACAGTATATTGTATATATGCCCTTTATTATCTAGATGCTTTCCATTCCTTATTTTCTATTGTATATTCTTAGATTCCTGATTTGTTTTTCTTCAAGTGTCCTGCACATGCACACTAGGATATTGAATGAAAAAAATACTTTTACAGGGTTGAGATGAATAATTCCTGGCTACTAGCACACTTAAGTTGTAGGGGAGGACAAAACAAAAATGATACTGTGTCATTTTGGTCTTTGGCACTTAAGGAATTTGCTATAGAATTAGGTGCTCATCTCATTACTTCCAATGAAAATCTACTTTCTTCCTCCAGGGCTTTTCTGTGGATTTTGTAGAATAGAGGGTTATAGTCATTCCTGTTTGTGAAAGATACTGTACCAATAGATTTCCATGATGAATTTTCCCACTTCTGAGTTTTGAGTGATTTCTAACACCCTGATATGGAAACAAAGAAAGCAAGTAAGGAAGAATTTTGAAGAAAGGATATGGAAATAACTGGGAGTCTTCCTGCTGAGCCATCCCAGAACTAGAGTATTGAATAATGCATGTTCCATAAATCTAAGTGTCCCACTATGCCACATTTTAGAACAGGGAGAGAAAATAATAGCTACTGTCCACACTTATCACCAATAATAAATTGCAGGGCTCCTGTGTGTGGTGACGATTAATGCAAAATGCAACCCAAAACACATAACTAAATAAATAGATAGTTTGACTTTCTTGGGGGTTATCTCTCCTCTTCCTTCTTTCTCTCTCTCCTCTTTAAATAGAAAATACATTTTTTAAAAAATCTCTAGAACACCTACCCTATTCTCTTTGAGACAGACAAATGGGCTCTTCTCTCCACCCCCCCACCTCCCAGGCAAGGGCAGGTGTATATGTGTGTATGTGAGTGAGTGTGTGTGTGCATGTGCTACAAAAAGAAAGGAATAAACAGAGACACTGACAAACACAGAGACAGAGAGACAGATAACGAGAACACAATGGCAGGAGTTGCAGTATTGAAGAATTCACAAGCACTGATAGGATATAAAGGGAGAGTGGTAATTGCTAGAGTGGCTGTACAATTTTGGGGAACAAACACAGGCATGCAATAAACAAGTTTTTAGAGGATTAATTTGCAAAGGAAAGTTGGCATTAATTGCTTTCAGTTGGAGTTTGAAATATTTTATATAAAAATTAACTCCCAAAAATCCCTCAGAATTTTTAAAAAAACATCGAAGTTTGCATGGAAATTATATATTGGTTATGCATCTAGACAGTGAAAGCCCTTTTGGAAGGTGAAATACTAAACTCTATCATCAAAAACTATTATTAGTTTTTATAGTACTTCTTGAATGCTATGCCCCAGATAGAGTCATCACTTATTGAGATTTCAGTATGCAGGCTTCTACTACAGAGTTCATGTATTAGCTAATTTAATCTTCTCACAAACCCCTTTGATATATCTGGTGTTATCTCTATGTTCAAAGGAAGAGACATTTTGAGAGACACTAAGTAAATTCCGTAAAAGCACATATCTGCTAGGTAGCGGTGCTGGAATTTGGTTTCCTCTTCTGTTAAACACCAAAACCTATGTATGTAATCTGTCATACATACAGTTGCCAGATAAAATACAAGATATTCCATTAAATTTGCATTTCAGATGCTAAATATTTTTAGCATAAGTATATCCCAAGTAGGGCATGGTTTATACTTATACCAAAAATACATCATTATTTATCTAACATTCAAATTCAACATTCTTTTTGTTTGTTTGTTTGTTTGCTAAGTCTGGTAACACTTGTTGCTTATCTTCTCTGGGTCAAGCTGTCTATCCTTGAGAGGGGACAAAGCAATGAAAGGGAAAGCCAATCTTTATGAAAGAGAAGAGGGAGTATTGAGGTACCTGTCCCACTCAGTGTCATCATGTTTCTACAAGGTGCATTGTACTCCTGAGAAGATTATCCAAGTTTTCAAGATGATGTCTGGCATCAAGAGCAGCAAAAGTGTGACTCTGAATTGAGGGATGACTAAACTGACAACAGTAACCCTGGATTTTGAAACTGCCATTTGCCAGAGAGACTTGGATATTCTCAAAGGTCTATTTTCTTACCTTCTCTACTATGCATATAATCAGCCAAGGAAGAAACTTGTATTGAAAGACTGGTTTGTTTCCTCATATTCCATCCCATCAGATGAATATTCCAGCTTTTCATATATAGGAAAGGGAAAAAAGGGCACCTCTTTCTTACTGGAACTGTGTTTTGAAGGTAAATATTCCTGAGCATTTGAGTGCAACATTTGGCTACACAGCTCAGACTTCAGTATTGCCTTTACCCACACTCCCCTTCCCTGGTCATCATTGTCTATCTGGGCCTTCTAAAGTCCCTCAATCCTAGACCATTCTTCCCAATTTTCTTCCCCTCTTTGAATTCTCGAATCCCACCAGTCATATCCTATTTGTCCTCTGCTTCACTTGCCTAGCATTCAGGCTTTTTCTCCCTGCAAGGGAGCTGATAAACATAACGTGAGCTAATGTGTTAATGACCACCAAAGGGCTTATCCTTTCTAGACAGCATCTGCTGCTTTATATGCTGTATCACCAAAGCATAAGCTGTGGAAAAAATTTAGATCACGTAGATGTTTTTCTTATCAGTTCTATGTTACAACAAATCAAATGATGCCCTACCTCACTCCACCTCATGTATTTGATCAACCAGGGTATCCATTTTTTCACTCCATGACACTACTGAATTTATTTAAGCATGGTATATTAGAAAAACCAATCCCCCCCACCCCTTATTTTTAATGGAAGTGCAGTTGACTGAATGGAAGTAGACTTGTTTAGTAATGTACAGAACCTTGCTTAGTGAAATGAGAAATCATTAGCAAAATGACTCTACCAGGAAAGCACATTCCTGACTTTTCCCTCACTTCCTTACCCTCATTCTTGCATATTTAGAAAAAAATCAATTTAAGTTTATCTCTCTCTTGGACACCTTTTCTGCTCCTGAACAACTTTTCTCATTTATATCTCTTATGTTTTTTCCATCATAGCGCTGTAGTTACAATTACAGACTCAGGAGCTAAACTGCCTATAATGCAAATCCTGACTCTACCATTTAATAGCTGTGTGACCTTGGACAAGTTAACTTCATCTCACTATACCTAAATTTCTTAACTGTGAAATGTGATAATCATGTTGCTGTTCTCACAAAGCTGCTCTAAGGACTAAATATGTGCATACATATGTAGAAGGGGGAGGAAGATATATAGATATATAGTATATAAAACAGGATTTGGCACACAGCAAGTGAGGCATAGATGCTTACAGTTATTATTTATTTTACATATATGTTTTCACATCAACCTTCCAATACTATAAGGTGTTGGATGGCAGGAAGTTTGTGTAATTCATATGTACATTTACAGCATTCAGTGCCTAGCCTGCAGTAGGCACTCGATAAATGCTTTTGGAACAGATCTATCCCCATGTATGGTTCTAATGAACAATGTAAAAATTGGCTTGGGCTTTTATTCTGGGTTTAGAATGTCAAGTAACTGGCATCAGAACTCAAAAATAACATTGGGGTTTTTTTTTGTTTGTTTTTATGGAATTCACAAGGTCTTTTGAGAAATCCAAACTCCAAGGATGAAAGTTAGTTGTTTGGTTAATTGATTCACTTATGTACCTAAGTTTATGTAGCAACTGGCCTGAAATTGCAGATTTTTATTGTGAATCACTTTGCTTCTATATAGAAAATATTTCTTTAATCAATAATTTTTTTTCTTTTATTATTTTCAATCAACGCCTGACCCATTCAAAGGAGAACATATTTGAACTACCTAATACCTATACACGTATACCTAAGCATATATATGTGTGTTTGTGTCTGTGTGTGTATACATATACAAAGCATATATATGATATATATGTATATATTTATAAACCAGTCTTTCTTTGACTTATGTTTTCTCCCCAATATTTACTGTAAAAACTTTATAATAAAAGTTTCAAGTCTCTAAATTTCTCAAAACTAAGTCCCAAGGATGCCTGCCTGAGGTATAATTAAAAAGTAGGTCACATCTGTTTCCTCTGCTCCCTTTGCAGCCAGGCTTTGTACCAATGGGCATCCAAGGCCTTCATATTTTCTTTCTTCTCCCCCAAACCCTTTGTCTGCCAGCTGCCTCAGCTACCACTGCAGTAGTCCAAGATCATTATCTTTTTTCCTACACTCTTTGGGGGCTTTCTTTTTATCAGAAATCTAATCCACTATTGTGAACTAATGTGTTTATGGCTGACACTAACTTAGTCTTCCCAGATAAGGGACACATTAAAGTTTACGTAACACCCAATCATATTTCCATCATAAAATGGCAATACAATTTCACCCTGAGGTGGGAGAGAAAATCACGGTAAGGAAGGGGAATGAAAAACCTCTTAAATTCCCTTAAATTTCATCAATTCAATTTAATTTAAAATATGTGTTTGTATTCTGCATGATGGGAAGGAAAAAATAGTTCTCTGTTCTCCAGGAGTTGAGCATAGTGGGAATCCACAGCCCTGACCCACTCTACTCAGGTAGGGATTTAGCTCTAACCAAACTTTATAACACCAAGTAAATGTGTGAGGCCAAGAAATTCACATTCATACCTAAATATTCTACTGTAGCTGCTACTCTTGATAGGGGAAAGTGGGCAATGAGAGAAGTGTTGGGCAACATGTCTACAATATCAAATCATGGGATATTTCTTTTGTGAATATCAAGTCTGACCTAAATCAACATTTCCTAGGTTTAACTCAATATTCCAAATCCATAAAATGGAAAAAAAATACATTCAAGTACTTATATAACCCTTCTAGGAAGGTATCCTCTGAATTTATAATAACGACTTAATATATATGCCCAACATGGTAGTATCATTCATACTTCATCTGAGCCTTTCCTGACCCTAGGTCATTCTCTTGGTAGGACACAACAATGCACAGTGTCCTAATGGGTACCACCATACAGAAAGGTTTTGTTTTGTTTTTAATGAAAAACACAGTGGAGCATTATACTATCCTTTCTTTTACTGTGAACATGGATGAAGAGTTAATTCACTCTTTGGGACTTTTGTAGGCTTAGGAGATTTTGTAAAATAAAATGGTCATGAATTTCTCTCATTATAAGGGACCAGCAACAGTTTACTCCTAGGCAAAAACAAAAACCAAAAACAGCAAACATATAAACTTCCAAAAACTAACAATGAAAAAAAGAATAATATGAGAAAAGATTCAATATAATGTGAATACCAAGTAACTTTAGATTGTTGGCATATTTCTCAGTAAGCTGATTGTGGGTAATTACACAGGGTCTTGAACACATTTTGTACTCTTGATTTAATATCAGTCTGGGCAGACTTCAACAGTTTTCCTGATCAGGATTATAGAAACCTGGTATCCCCTAATTCCTACCGTGGGAAGCACAGGAGAAACATTCCACATTCCTTTTAATATTGAGGTATTTTGAGCCATTTCCAGGTAAGTGAGCAAACAACCCAAGAGTTATCAATGAGATTTTCTTCTCCAGCAAGAGCCATTCTTCTTTTCTGGTTCATGTACTCTAATCAAAGACACTATTCAATAGTGCACAGTATGTGGAGAAGGAGACAGAAGATGGAAGGAGCACGAATGTGAACACGTTTCTGTGTGTGTGTGTGTGTGTGTGTGTATGTGTTTATTTTTGCCCAAGAGAAATATAAAGTCTTTTGTCAGACCAGCAATTTTGCACTGTCATATGCTGACTGCCAAGATACACACACACATATACACAAAATTCTGTAATGGAGTGTGTAGGAGTAGCAGGAGGGGTGTGACTGAACAACTGTGGCTAATCATGAACATTTGCTAGCACAACATTTATACTTACACTGGAACACCAACATTACATTAAGTATACCACAAGTGGAAGGGGTGGTGGAAACTTAGAGATGGGGCTGAAAGTAAGGGAGAGAGATCTGAAAATGTATACTATGTATGTGAACATATGTAAATATGATTTTCAAAAATTTTAACTACAAACTGCATTTATGAGCAGGGAGGTTCTTTCCACCAAACTCCCTGTATATATATCTGTCCCTATTGTTCATTGAGAAGATGCAGACCTATATGGATGCTATCAGTGTGCTTAGCAATATAACATTAGTATATCATTCATGTGACATATTTTGGTTGCACTATTAAATTATTCATTTTTTAACATTGGAAAATGTAGATGGATAACATTTTTTATATTTACTCAGAAAACCTTCTTTAGTGTGTTAATATTTTACTCTTATTTGGGGTGAGGGGTGAAAGGAAAAGGAAAGTCATGTCATTTGTGGGCCATAGTCTATTAAAGTCATCAGAAAGCCTCATTAGCCTTTATATTAGTAATCTTACACATTAAAAATGGTGGGATATCAACAAAGTAAATCAGAATCCTGAGCTCTTTAATAATACTTTTAACTATTTCTTTTAATTGAAAAAGAAACTGTAATATGGAGAATTTGTGATTTCAGAAAAAAAATCTCTTGTGGAAGGGTACGATTTGCAACTGATGACAGGTGGTATTTACATTTGTAATATCCTTAATTTTCATGCTTGGGAACAGAATCAAAGGGAAAAAGGATCAGTAACAGTTACAGCCCCAGACATCACTTATGGCGTCTTCCCTGGACATGTGAGCTATATTTGGAAAGCGTAGGAGAAACATTCCACATTCCTTTTAATACTGAGGTACTTTGAGCCATTTAAGATAAGTGAGCAAATATCCCAAGAGTTACCGAGGAAAAGCCATCCTGTTCACTGGTGAAATGAGACTATTCAGGGGCAGAAACTAGCAGGGGGGGTGGGGTGGGCTATAGTGCAATGCTTTGGTCAGTAGTCCCTGGGACTGGCCCACTCTACAGCTTCTTCCTCTTAAGTAAATACCATGTGTAATGAGATTTTCTTTGTTAATCATAGATCATTCTGTGAAATGAAGGCTAGAAATCCCAGATATAAAGCTACCTAGTGGAATATCATATGGAGGAGGAAAAAGATTTTTTTGAATGCAATAACTTGAATTTAGGCACTAACACTATGTATTTTTAAAATACTAGTGAGGTTTTTTTGTTTGTTTTGTTTTTGTGTATTGTTTTGATTTTTTTTACCCAGGATGCTATAACCTTTAGAGTTTGGAGCCTCCTGTATCGCTGAAGAGCTGGTCAACCCCAAGTGCTGTCTTATGCCAACCTTATTAAACAAATAGAAACTACATAGATTCCCTCCAATACAACCTGTGGTAAATAGACGCACACTTAGAGCATGCTACTGTTACTCCATCTGCCTGGGATCTTACAGAATTCCTGCCTTTCCTCTGGCTTATTATCAAGAGATATAACTCTATGAGGACTCTTGGCTTCCTTAACATTAGCATTTGCTTCCCTAGACTGGAAAGAAACTATAACACTTAATGCGAATTAAGGCAAGAATTCTTCCACTTCCTTTCAAATGGGATTAGGATGTCAGGAGGCAGCATGGAAAGTTGCTTGTGTGTTTTTACTCCTTCACTACTTGTGAGGAAATGCCTCAGTGTAGAATAGCTATTTATCTAAACAGAAAAAAAATTCATCCTAAGCTTCATTTTTAAAGTATTTTTACATAGCATACAATATATACTGTACAGTAACTTAAAATAACAAATTTAGTAGGTTTTAGTATATACATAGATATGTGCACCCATCACAATTTTAGAACACTTTCATCACCCCAAAGAGAAGTCCCATACCTTTAGTTATCACTCCTCTGTCTCCAATTTCCTACTCTAAGCATTAAGCAAACATTAACCAACTTTCTGTCTGTTTAGTATTACCTATTTTGGGTATTCTGTATAAACAGGAATCACACAATATGTGTTATTTTGTGACTGGCTTTTTTTTCACTTAGCATGTTTGCAAAGTTCAGCTATGTTGTAGCATGTATCAATCAATACTTCTTTCCTTTATATGGATGAGTAATATTCATTGTATGGATAAATGACATCTTGTTTGGCCATTCATCCAGGGGTGAATATCTGGGTTGTTTCCATCTTTTGGATATTAAAAATAGTGCTGCTATGGGCATTCACATACAAATCTTTGTTTGAACACTTGTTTTCAATTCTTTTGGGTATATACCTAGGAATGAAATTATTAGGTAATATATAATTCTATGTTTAACTTTTTGAGGAACTACTAAACTGTTTTCTATAGTAGCTATGCCACTGTATATTCCTACCATAAGCTCCGTTTAAAAACTGGAATGTTAGGGGCGCCTGGGTGGCTTAGTCGGTTAAGCGCCCTACTTTTGCTTAGGTCATGATCTCGCGGTTCGTGGGTTCGAGCCCCACATCGGGCTCTGTGCTGACTGCCAGCTCAGAGCCTGGAGCCTGTTTCAGTCTGTGACTCCTCTCTCTCTGACCCTCCCTGCTCACGCTGTGTGTCTCTCTCTCTCTCCTAGAAATAAATAAAACATTAAATAAATAAATATAAATAAATAAATAAATAAATAAATAATTTAAAAAAACTGGAATGTTAGTCTTTATTCATATCAATATAGGTAGATTTAAAATTGGGGCGCCTGGGTGGCTTAGTCGGTTAAGAGTGTCCAACTTGAGTTATGATCTCGCGGTTCGTGGGTTCGAGCCCCCCGTCGGGCTCTGTGTTGACTGCCAGCTCAGAGCCTGGAGCCTGTTCCAGAGTCTGTGACTCCCTCTCTTTCTGACCCTCCCCTGCTCACGCTGTCTCTCTCTCTCTCTCTCTCCTAGAAATAAATTAAAAAAAAATACATTAAAATAACTGGCTTTTCACTTTTCCAATATAGGCATTAGTAAGCAAGTGGTTTTCATGGATTCTACTGTCTTTTATGACAAGGAAAATCTTTATCTTTACATAGAAAGGTTAAGTTATATGTTTGAGGATGAAGGAATGTTCTAGGACTTGCAGGCTATAAAATGGAATGGAAAAAAGGGCTGGGAAAATTATGGAAGGGGGACCCAAAGTATGCAGTCAAAAGGAATTTACTACCAGTATACCTTGAAATGACCCAGAAATAGTACAAAAGAAAGAAATGATAGCAAATAGTGATTATAGGCATATGACAATGGGATATTTAAGCATAGGGTCACAATTTATTAAATGATGTGTTTAACAAGAAAAATGCACAGATATGAACCATTATTACTTTTTGTTGCCTTAAAACTACAAATGACCAGATGCCCACCCCTGATACTGATGCATTATTTTGAATTTTTAACATCTGAACAATCAGTGTAGTTCATTGGGACTAAAATACAATTATAATAGAAATCAGATTACCTCATTATGAAATATTTTTAAATAATATGTTTTATCTATGCATTCATTCTATTACCCCTTAAAATTTTGTGAGGTGATTTGGGAATTAAAGGAAAAGTGAAATACTGGGGAGTTTTTAGTTTAGATGGTGTGCAGGGGAAATATTTACATAATAACCTGAGAGAAAATTAACTGACAGAGTGAATGCTAAAGCATGAGTTATGGGATGACTCTGAGAAGATCAGGTGGAGTAGGCTTTATGGAAGAGGAAGAGGGGCTTATGTTCAATGTTTGCAAGCAAAAAGACAGGGGATTTAGACTCTGATCACACTCTGAGCAGAATCCAAAAGGCAGGGGGTGAGCATGGAATGTTCAGTAGAAGTTCACACAACACTCTATGCAGAAAGAAGGACTCACATGGAAAATTAATAGGATGAAAGATTCGCAAAACTGCCTATGGTCAATAAATTTTGGCCTTAATTGTCTGGGTAAAGCATTTCACTAAAAGAAAGGATCTCCTGAAAAGCTTCAAAAGTGGGTGAATTATCATCAGAATGTCTTTTTAAAATGCCATTTAACTGTGGAGAGCAGGGTAGATTGAAAACCACATAGAAAAGAGAAAGAGATGGGTTTGGGGGCCTTGTAATAATTTAGGTCTCTGATAGTGAGGGCTTATTTTGTAGAGGTAGAGATGAAAAGGATGGAGGAGGCAGAAAAATGGCAGCAGTAGGTCCGTAGATTAGACATAATGGGCTGAAAAAGAAGTCAAAATAACTCAAATTTCAATAATGATTAAGAAGAGCAGCATTGTAATAATTTTGAAATAGACAGTAGAATAAAATTGATCCCAAGTCATCCAAGAGGTAACAGCACTGAAAATGTGTTTCATAATCGAATAGCATAAAAAATTAGTTTTTAAAAGCATTTCTTTCCTATTTATGTTTGAAATGCATAGGCACAAAAAACCAGAGGAGGCAGGATAGAGTGCAAACCATCCAAGTTAAATTTTGTTCCAGTAAAGGATGATTTCCTCTTTACATCCTGAATATGTAAAGTATATGTACACATCTCTACGATGTAAGGCAAATGCTGACTTCAAAGTCCTGAAATACTCAAACAAGTCACATAATATTTCTCTATAGAGCTATTTAAAATAATGTCGATGTCCGCCACAAGTTCTTTGGTGATGTATTTTTTCTTTGAAATCTTTTGGGGATTCTTCAGCAAATAGTATGACATTCCTGGGAGGCTGGAATTTTTTCATAATGGCCAAAGAATGTTTGGGACCATTCTTCCTTTACAACATTGGCAATGGGCTTCAGTGATGTAGAGAAACCTTGTGCTCAAATCCACGTTAGCTCTGAAGCTAATAAAAAGCCTGTGGTTAACAAGGAGGAGTAAATACTTTGCTTTTTTGTTTTGGTTTGGTTTTTTGTTTTTTAATTTAAAAGTTCCTGGAGGGGCATTCTCCACCTTTATGGCTCTACCATAAGCACTTGTTGTGTATTTGCCTACATTCATTCTTTGATAAGGCAAGAGAAAGAGCAGTAGTAGGTGGGTTTCAAGGGAAGAGAAGAAGATAAATTTAAAGAGATGTCATGGAAAGCCTCACAGTGGGGAGTACAAGTTTAGCCAGTATCTTAGTTCAATTAAAGACAAAGCAGGTACAATCTCAGCTTCATCACTATACCAGACAGGGGGTGGAAGGAAGCACATTTCTCTTCAGCAGTGCCATGGGAAACTATTCTGTGTTCCCGTCCCATAAAGGACAGAACTGATTTAAATTGATACATCAACCATTTCCACGTCAGAATCAATGAATCCCTACCACTGCTGTAGAGGTTGTGATCACTTGAATACCTTGAATTACTTTCATAATTCAAATGTTACTTAACATTATGAATGCAATGATAAAATATCAATTTTTCTTTTGTTCTGAATGAAAACTGAGAAAGTAAAATCTGTATACTTCAATGAGTAAACTTATCTGATTTTCCAATTGTTTTACTTAGAGATTTAGGTAATATTTGCACTACCTGCTACCTTTTTCACTTTAAAAAAAATTTATAACTGCAGACGCTAACACTAAATGGTGTATCCAACTGAGCACCAGCTTTAAGTGCATGTGAAGTTAACCTTCTAAATGAACTTCTATTGCATTTTTGCCTACTTTTCTTTCCCATTGTGTTAGGCATTTCTAAACTAAATGGGTATCACATTCTATTATGAAATAGGCAATTGCAAATTGTGTGTGGTATATGACTATTTTTGCTGCAGGACTTAGGAGAGAGATAAAAAGCTCTCATACCTAGGTATTCTGGACAGTGAGAATCTCAGAAGGGCTTCTGTGCTGGTGTGGATTTGGCATACTGACAAAATGAAGTGAACAGTGCCCCAGTTTTTTCTTCATTCCTGAAATCTCTGCAACTCAGAAGTAAAGACTATATGAAAACAATCTCAAAATGAACCAGTCTATTATAAGAACCCTGATATCTATTTTGGTCCACCGAGGATATAGAAACACACATGACAAATTTAGGAGGAGTTATTAATATTACTATTACTTCTTGCTGGATCTCAGAGTGAAGTTCATGCTAAATCCAATGGTTCACCCAAATCCTATGCTGCAAAAACCTCTCTGTCCATAGCTCCCTCTATCATAAGGGCAGTCTGTTTTTACGGCCTTTAGTTTGGGACATCTATGGCAGATTGCATCCAGCTCCAAGATATCCAGGACAAATGACTATTTGGGGCTTCAAGACCCCATAGAGAAAGTTGGAGCCTTAACAGATGTCTTTCATAACTTCTCCTGGGAACATTTATTTTTTGCTCTTATGAAAAGGGAAATTGTCTCTGATGAGATTTAAAGTGAGGGGGCACCAATCTTAAGAAAACCATAATAGGAAACATAAGAGCTAGCTCTATTTTCAGAATCCCATAGTGATTATCATATATAATGAAGGTTATGGAGAAAAGGACAGACGAGAAATAGTATTTATTTTTTAAAATCATTAAACTGCTTTGGATTATTTCAATACAAAAACAGTATTAGATAGAAAGAAAAGGCATTACTGTGTTATAACATTTTTTAAAAGTTTTATTATTTTTTATGCCTGTAGGAAAGTTTAGTTACTTGGAAATCTGAGCTTATTCTACTTGCAAATGAGGAAGGGAGGAGTAAATGCAAATGAAGTATTAATTTACGAAAACGGTTATAATTTTTTGTCTTCTACCAACTGGAAAAGCTTTGTGTCAGTGCCAGGAGGATCCTGGTAACGATTAATTAATTTAGCAGTCAAAATAAGGAGTCAGTTGTGTTTAGAAGCAGAATAGTGTGAAGGACACAGGCCCTGTTTTCATCGGATACTTTGCTTGGAGCCCCTTTGTAACAAAGAAAGGGTGGGGACGGATGAAGAAGGAGCTATAAGGTACAAATAAATAAGTGTGGCTACAAAGAAGTACATTATTAAGGAGGTTTCAAAGTTCTGAATATCTCCTAATCCTTGTATGTGTGGCACAAATTTCTTTTATCTTTTAAGGATTATCTCTCAACTGATTACTAGGAAACTTACAATGTGTCAGTTTGCATTCTGACCTTTTCCGTTGAATTTTTCTCTGCCTTGGCTCTTTTGTGACTTTGGGAAAGTTATTAAGTTTGCAACATTCTGATTTTTCTGAAAATGGAAGTGAAACGTATCATAGGGGAGTCTTGAAGAAACACACAAGCAATAATCGGATGCAAAACTAATATGCAGTCACGCTAAAGTGGGGAATCTGAGATTTTGTTCTCACTCTATGTGGAGGAAGATCTCCATAATAGATATGAACTGTTTCAGTTGCGTCTCCACAGTACCTCAGGCTTGGGGTTGCCTAACCTTCTTTGTCTAGTGGACACTGATAATGATGGAAGAGTAAACATTTTCTTCTATTTTTGAGAGGTTGCCAGTCCCTTGAACTTATTTTTGAGAAGTCAGCTAATTTACAAACTAAATTCTCTTCCCTTAAAATGACCTTATTATTAAAAGTTGAAATGGAAATTCTATTTTTACTATTATCTTGAAACTCTTGGACACTTCAAAAACACCGTTCTTATTTCTTTACTTTCTAGGGGCCAGTGGAAGGCAAGGGAAGAAACAAATAAATCTTAAGCCTAATGCTTTTTAAAGCTATAGTCATAAGTCAGGAGTATTACTAACATAAGAAGAAGCATTCAAAGGGGTCCAATCTTGATAGAGAATACCAACTTTTAATTGTATATGAAACCATGTGTCCGTGCTCACATGGAAGTTAGTTCACTTTATTTATCCACTGGCAATGAAAAGAATGATATTGCTTGAATTTAACTTTTAACATATTGATGGGCTATGAGTCTAGAATATTATCAAATTCTAAATCATTTAAAACTTGAAAGCGAAAACATCTACTTCTTTTATTTAATTTCATTCAAAAGACAGTACATCATTTACTATACCATTAAGTCACAGTATCTGATTAAATTTTTCTGTACTAAAAATGCTACTTAAAAAAAAGATACTTGGGGTGCCTGAGAGGCTCAAGCAGCTAAGCACCCAACTCTTGATTTTGGCTCAAGTCATGACCTCCCGGTTGTGATATCTAGTCCTGTGTGCAGCATGAAGCCTACTTAAGACTCTCTCTGTCTCTCTCTGTCTCTCTTCCATTTCATCCACCCCCCTGCTTCTCTCTCCCACTCACTCTCTCTCCTCTCTCTCAAACACACACACACACACACACACACACACACACACACACACACACACACACACACCAATTGTATGTAATAATAAACTGGCCTGAAAATAAAGGTATAAATATATGAATACCAAATGTGTAAGTATATGAATATCAGATATAAAACCTTGGTTTGCAAGCATAATTTGTTCCAGAAATGTGCTTGTAATCCAAGCCACTTATATATTAAAGCAAATATCAAGAACTATTGGCTTTGTTGTGATCATGCGATGTTGGGCATCATGTACTACTTGTATTGAAAGACATAACTCATTTATCAAGTTAAAATTTATTTGAAATATTTGCTCATCTTGTAGAACACTTGCAGAAGAAGTTACTTGCAATCCAGAGTTTTCATATTAACATTTATTTAAAAATTTTTTTTTAATTTTTATTTATTTTTGAGAGACAGAGACAGAGCATGAGCAGGAGACGGGCAGAGAAAGAGAGAAAGACACAGAATCTGAAGCAGGTTCCAAGTTCTGGGCTGTCGGCACAGAGCCTGACACAGGGCTCAAACCCATGAACCATGAAATCATGACCTGAGCTGAAGTCAGACACTTAAATGACTGAGCCACTCAGGCGCCCCTATGTGAATCATTTTATACAAAGTTCTATGAATGTATTCCTCAAACATTCTGCTAAATTAAACAAAGATAATGGTCATGTTACATTTCTTCCACTAATATACTTGGGTCATATCTATACTGATGATGATAATAGTTGACATTTACTCAGCAGTGACTTAAGCCATATATCTGATCTTGGGATATTTAAGCCTCACAGCAGCCCTCAGAGGTAGGTTTCATTTTCTACTTCATTTTGCACATAAGAAAACTTAAATAAGAAAAGATACATTAATTTCCTAAAGTCACATGACAAGTTGCTGACCTGGAGTTAGAAACCAAATCCATCTGACCCTAAAGCTCCTTCCTATACTGTTCTTTGCCCCAGACACCTTCCAATCTAACCCTCTATGACCTCCGTATTTAAGTCTCTAGTTTTCTGTGACCACACATAGCTGAAGATCTTTCTGCTTTGTGCCATTCCAACTCTGAGAATAGACCTTTACTAGACAGTTTTACATGTCTTTTCCAGGAGACATTCTTCATTGAAGGATCTTTGCTTTTTGTGTTTTTCTTTCTTTCTTCCTTTTTTCCCCTTTTCCAACTTACTGTTAAGAGTTTTTTTCTTATCAATACTGGAGTTCTGCTCTCGTGTCTATTTTTGATTATCCATTCAGCAAGTCTACAGCATTTTTATATAGGACTTGAAAAATTGATAAAACTAATAAACAAAAACAATGGACACTTCAAGTGGACTAGAAACTAGGCTGGAAACTAAGGATAGAGGACTTTCTAAAGTCCAGTCCATAAAGTAACTAAGCCAAATGAAGACATACATGTAAATCAATACATTAGAATACAGATAATAAATAGAATGATAGGAACATGAGTAAGTTATAGAAGAAGCTTTGAGAACTGGTTGATTTTAAGGCAGTGGAGGAACAAAGAATCAGAAAATGATATACGACTTGAGTTTTGAAATATTAATAAGAGTTTGCCTGGTGTGTGGAGGCCTGACATGGTTGTAAGAGGAGGAAGGAAGTCTGGGCTGAGGGTAGACATATCATGAGTGACCCAACTATCCTGGGGGTAAGTTCAGATTTACAATTTCCTAAGGAGAACTCAAGAAAAGCATCTCTCTCTAAAGCTACCATCCTGAAAACAACAGTACCTATTTATATACATCCTTCTCATCAAAAGCTCTGAATACTGCACAGGAACTTATATGAGTTTCACCTGCACTCTGCAGGTGTATGTTTTGTATGTTCTCTGAAGATCGCATATGACCTCATGGTTCACTTTTTGTTATTTTATAGAGTAGCATTTCTGAATCTGCTTATGTTAATAAGATCAACCATTAATACCATTGTATATAAAAAAGATCATGAGACTCTGTTAAGTATTATTATTTCTTTACAATACTTATTTATAAGAAAATTTTGACAGTAGAGTCTGATTATCCTAGTCTTCAAAGATTAAAGTTACACTGAAACTATCTATGGGACTATTGTGCTTGAGGGCAAGATATAACAGCAAATACCTTTTTACAATTATTGCAGATCAGGCTGTTTTCTAATAAGTATTTTACTTGCATTAGTCTAATATAATCTCCAAAACATCTTTGTGAAACAAGATATTTTATAAATTCCATTTACAAATGTGTGAACTAAGGCACAGAGAAGTTTAGTAACTTGGCTAAGTCACACAGCATTTAGGGGTGGAGTTCAGACTCAGACTACAGCAATTTGGCTCCAAAGTTATGTTCCCAACTACTGACTATGTTAGGCTATTTACTGACTAGAACAAGACTAATCAGCAAATTATTACTTAGTATCTACTACTTCTTCAGCTCAACTTTTTCAGTGGTGTGTGCTATAAAGACATAGGTGCAGAAGTCAGTCCTGCCATCAAGGAGCTAACAACTTTCTTTTAAAGATAATATTTTTTTTTAATGTTTATTTATTTCTAGGAGACAGAGAGAGAGACAGCATGAGCAGGGGAGGGTCAGAGACAGAGGGAGTCACAGACTGAAACAGGCTCCAGGCTCTGAGCTGGCAGTCAGCACAGAGCCCGACGCGGGGCTCGAACCCACGAACCGCGAGATCATGACCTAAGCGAAAGTCGACTAAGCCACCCAGGCGCCCCTTAAAGATAATATTAATAGCCAAAACAGAAAGAACAACAATATGAATTACAGAAACAGAAAGAACAACAATATGAATTACAGAAACAGGAACAAAAGAAAAAGGATAAACTGGTTTATAAATAATGGAAAACATAATTGTTTTCATTATCTTATTTAGTATCTCAAGAAATTTTTGATTACCCACTGAGTGTAGAGTTCTATCAAAGATTTTTAAATGTATGATTTCAGAGGTTTATCATCTACTAAGGGAGATTTCTTACATCTACATGAAAAGAAACAGTAGCACAAGGAATATATCATTAAGGAAGAGAAGAATTAGTAAGAAACATTAATGTGGTTCTTATTATGTACATAATTCTATACGAGGCATAGCAAAATGCAAAACATTTTGTAAACAAGGTCAATGATAAACATTATTTGTAATTTCACAGGAAGAAAAGAAAATGCACTTTTAGAATTCCTGGAGAAAGGCTGCTAGGTAACCGTACAACAAATGAAAGCTGGCTGGCAGCAGCAATGTTAATGTCTAACGTACAATGATGCAAAATAGAAGAACATACATAAAGATATGTGACAATATCCAGAACCACTTCCAGGAAGGTGAGAGCTTTGAGCTCTCATCTCTTTGATGCCCCCACCTTGGTAGGGTGCCAGCAGTACCGTCTGGGCAAGGCCTCCAAGACACTATGAAGGAAACACATCCATAGTGTGAGAGAGGGTGGGGCAGCTGGACGCGGCTAGAGTCAATGCAGACCGAAGCAAGGGTGACAAATGATGCCACTGGGAACCAATGGGAGGCGTAGGTGACAGAGGGTCTTAAGTTCTGGACTTGGAGCAAAAATGTGACTCAGGCATTCAAGAACCATATTGGTGGGGTGGGGTAGGGAGGGAAAAAAAAGATTATCCAGAAGCTTATGAAAGATGAGTAGTATATAGGAAAGACTAAGGTCAACAACTCAAAGTGAACAAAGCTATAAGGAAGAGGCTATGAGATTAGAGGTGGAGATGAATTTGAGAGAGATGGAGGGAGACTCGAAGCAAGGGACTAATTGGAAGTTATTATGACAATCCCAAATTTGCCATCTAAAATAACTTAATGTAGAAGAACATTAGAGGGCCAAGGGAAAAGATGGCTGTGAGAAAAGGAGGTGAAGATAGGTTAGAAGGAGGAGGGAGGGGATTAAGAGGTAGAGGAGGAGGGTTAGGTAGAGAAGGCAAAGGATGGTTCCTGTGTGTATTTGTGTGTGTGTGTGTGATGATTCATCTAAAAGAATCCACATACTCATAAATAGTGGCAGTAAATCAATTCTACCACATTTTCTTTCATATTTCAATTACTGCAGTAGTGGTGGCTTAATATGTATTGTACATCCACAGTATACTGGGTACTGGTAGGCAAATCTGTCTTTCTCATTGCAGTATCTGAGGATGTATGCTGTACAGGCAGAGCAAGCAGGTGCCAATCAATTATTGGGCTTTCTGGGCAAGATAACATTTTTAGTGTGCATATTTGCTTCCATAATACCAAGAGCATGCAGATTTTGTCCCCACAAGTATTGCAGAGATATTTTTTTGAAATATGTGTTGCCCAGCCTGTGCTTAGCAGTTCTTGTGAATATTTCTAATATGTATTCACAATGCATACAGGTGTTAACTATAGACTAACAAATGTACAGGTGGGTATGAACACACTGTTTGTAAATTGTAGCCTTTGTGGAGTGCCTACATTTTTCAGGGCCCTGTAACATTAAATGTGAGGCAGGGCCCACTCTGCTCTATCCATCTCTTGACAATGTATCCAAGGAAAATAGAAAATGAAGGCCTCCCAAATCTGCACATTAGTGAACACAAACTCACACACAGTGACATCTTTCTCCTTAAAAATAATGATGCAGGCTGTCTCTGTTACTTAAGGGAGCCAGAGCTCACATTGGAAGGTGTCAAAAAACACTGTATTATCCCACTTTGCCTGGAGCTGCCTTTACAGTACCTTTCCTGCCATAAGAGTGGATTACAGGCAGGGTGGTAATCAGCCAAGAAGGTAGTAAAAATAGGTTCTTTTAAGAGCAGGGTGTGAACCTGTGAACATCATGAGGAGTTTACCATCACAGGACTAAGGGAACAATTAGCTCCCTGCTGCCTTGAACTAACCAGGAGCAGCATGGCCTCTTGCTACAGGTTGGTCGAGAGCAGCAGGGAGTTAATTTGTCCTTTGATGAACACAATGATGAATGCTCTATAGAACCTACTAAGTAACAACTTCGCTGAACTCTGCAGATCTTTGGTGAAAGGTGCCATAGGGATGTGAAGAGACAAACCGATATGGGGAAAAGTGAGAGACAAACAGATGGAAAATGAAAAGGAGAGAGGCAGGAGAGGAATCAGATGATGCTTCAGGCAGGCAACAGAAGGAAGAAAGCAAGAGTCAAAGACAGAACAGGAGAAACACCAAACTGAATTCAAGGAGTTTAACTCAACAAATTCAACACCGCCCAATTCAGCAGGGCTTCTCTGAGATGTCCACCAACTGTGCACAATTATGACAAAGGATGATCCCCATTTGACCACTAAAGAGGCCCTGCAAGGGCCTCAGAATTGCAAATATTCTAATGTTTCCCTAGGTTTTCCATCTGTCACCTGCTTCCATAAGTAACTAACCCAGTGAATCTCACTAGGTAACACTGAAATTCCAATCAGCCAAAGAACCCAGGAAGACACTAGATTAAGGAGAACTAAGGTTGCCATGTAAGTCACAGTATTGTGAGAGGTTAAGAAAACACAAGCAGGAGAAGAGCCACAATTAAAATTCATCTTTGTCTCTTCTCCTTTAAACTTAGATCCATCTGAAAATTTGTATGGAATCACAAAAGACCCCGAATAGCCAAAGTAATATTGAAAAAGAAAACCAAAATGGGAGACATCACCATCCCAGACTTAAGTCTCTACTACAAAGCTGTAGTCATCAAGACAGTGTGGTTTTGGCAAAAAACAAAACAAAATAAAAAAAAACAAAAAACAAACAAACAGACACATAGACCAATGGAGTACAATAGAAAACCCAGAACTGAACCCACAAATGTATGGCCAAGTAATCTTTCACAAAGCAGGAAACAGTATCCAATGGAAAAAAGACAGCCCCTTTAACAAATGGTGCTGGGAGAACTGGACAGCAACGTGTAAAAGAATGAAACTATACCACTTTCTTACACCATACACAAAAATCAACTCGGGGGCGCCTAGGTGGCTCAGTTGGTTAAGCATCCGACTTCAGCTCAGGTCATGATCTACGGTTTGTGGGTTCAAGCCCCATGTCAGGCTCTGTGCTAACAGCTAGCTCAGAGCCTGGAGCCTGTTTCAGATTCTGTGTCTTCCTCTCTCTCTGACCCTCCCCTGCTTGTGATGTCTCTCTCTCTGTGTGAAATAAATTTAAAAAAACATTAAGAAAATAAAATAAACTCAAAATGGATAAGGACCTGAATGTGAGACAGGAAACCATCAAAACCCTAGAGGAGAAAGCTGGCAACAACCTCCTTGACCTCCACCACAGCAATTTCTTACTTAACACATCCCCAAAGGCAAGGGAATCAAGAGCAAAAATGAACTATTGGGACCTCATCAAGATGAAAATCTTCTGCATGGCAAAGGAAACAATCCATAAAACTAATAGGCAACTGATGGAATGGGAAAAGTTAGTTGCAGATGACATATCTGATAAAAGGCTAGTATCCAACATCTGTAAGGAGCTCATCAAACTTCACACCTGAAAAACAAATAATCCAGTGAAGAAATGGGCAGAAGACATGAACAGACACTTCTCCAAAGAGGACATCCAAATGGCCAACAGACACATGAAACGATGCTCAGCATCCCTCTTCATCAGGGAAATACAAATCAAAACCACACCGAGATACCACTTCATGCTGGTCAGAGTAGCTAAAATGAACAAATCAGGAGACTCTAGATGCTGGCGAGGATGTGGAGAAACAGGCACACTCCTACACTGTTGGTGGGAATGTAAACTGGTACAGCCCCTCTGGAGACCAGTGTGGAGGTTCCTCAAAAAATTAACAATAGAACTCCCCTATGACCCAGCAATAGCACTGCTAGGAATTCACCCAAGGGATCCAGGAGTGCTGATCCAGAGGGGCACATGGACCCCAATGTTCATAGCAGCACTCTCAACAATAGCCAAAACATGGAAAGAGCCTTAGTGTCCATCAATGGATGAATGGATCAAGAAGATGTGGTTTATCTATACGATGGAATACTACATGGCAATGGGAAAGAATGAAATCTGGCCATGTGTAGCAACATGGCTGGAACTTGAGGGTGTTAATGCTGAGCAAAATAAGTCAGGCAGAGAAGGACAGATACCATATGTTTTCACATATAGGTGAATTAGGAGGAACTTAATGGAGGGCCATGGGGGAGAAGGGGAGAAAATATTTGGGGAGAGGGAGGGAGGCAAACCATGAGAGACTCTTGAATGCTGAGGACTGACTGAGGGCTGATGAGGGTGGGGGAGAGGGGAAAGGGAGGTGATGGGTATGGAGGAGGGCACTTGTTGGGATGAGCACTGGGTGTTATATGGAAACCAACTTGACAATGAACTATAAAAAAAATTTAAAAAGTACCCCCTCCCCCCCCCAAAAAAACCCTTAGATCTGTCTGTCTTTAAGAACATCTTCTAACTGGGAGGTTGACTGTTGTCACCACGTTGGTCTCTCGGGCATTATGCTGTTTTTTATATTCTTATGCTTTAATAGTACAAACAAAGATGATAGCTAATTACTGAGAACTTACTATGTTCCACTAGTTGTGCTAGATTTCAAACGTGCATGATCTCCTTTAATCCTCACAGCAATCACATGAAGAAGGTGTTATTATGGGCCTCATTTTTCAGAGGTTGGCACTGAGAACTCAAAAAAGTGTATTTCCTATGCCCAGGTACCTAATAGGTTATGCTGACATTTAGGCTCAGGTTTGTGGACACAGTGAAATGTTAACTTTGTTTCACTCATCTGCCATTACCTGTAACTTTTTTTAAAAAAATTTTTAGTGTTTATTTATTTTTGATACATATATAGAGAGAGAAGGTAACTGGGAGAGGGCAGAGACAGGAGACACAGAATCTGATGCAGGCTCCGGGATCCAAACTGTCAGCACTGAGCCCGATGCATGGCTCCAACACACGAACTGTGAGATCATGACTTGAGCTGAAGTCAGGTGTTTAACTGACTGAGCCACCCAGGAACCCCTACTCATTACTTTTCAATAATAAAAACTTGGACTTTTACTAAGCACCTTACTCTTTTTTTCCCCCTTTTTTTGAGATAGAGAGACAGATGCAAATGGGGGAAGGACAGAGAGAAAGGGAGATATAGAATCTGAAGCAGGTTCCAGGCTTAGAGCTCTTAGCACAGAGCCCGATGTCAGGCTCAAACCCATGAACCATGAGATCATGACCGGAGCAGAAGTTGGACGTTTAACTGACTGAGCCACCCAGGTGCCCCAGCAGCTTACTTTTCAAAGCAAACATAAAAATAGATACAAAGACTGATTTGCCTGGCAGAGAATTCATGAACCAGTGTGGACTGGATGGATCCAATCCATCAACAACTGGATTGGATAAAAACACTAGTTCAAAGAATCTCAGGACTCTTCCTCTCCCAAACTCAACTGGTCCTATTTTTCTGCTGCGCATTTACTACTTAGGTACATAGGCTAGTCTCACTCTCCAGAGAAATTCTGCTTCTGAACGAATAGTTTTAAGTTAGTATCTGTGTCCAGATGGGGAATCCCTCAGAACTTCTCCACTAGATGTCATGGACATCAACATCTTCTAGTTTCTAAATTCTACTACTTCGTGGGCTTCCATCAATTTTTTCTTTTGAAGAAATACCCTTAGATACCGGTTCAACTATATAAGAAACACAAGTGTCCTCCCTAGACAATACAATAGCCTTTAAAAACTTGGATCATATACAGCTTTCTGATCTCAAAGACTGAAACTCTGAAATAGACTGAGGATCTGATCACTTAAAACTTCACGGCAATACCCTATCCATTAGTCAAATCTATCATCATCTTGTGTCTGAATGACTTCTACAGCTTCCTGCTGTGTTGATCTGCTTTCACCATTTCTTCCCTACTCCCCATTCTCCACATGGTAGAGAGCAGCTAGTGTAATGCTTTGACATCCTAAGCCAGGTTGTGTCCTCAACTACTCAAAACCTCTTATTGCTTTCTTTCTTACTCAGAGTAAGATCTAAATTTCTTACTATGGCCTAGAAGGAACTATGGATTCCACTCCTTGACTATTTCCCTGCAGCCAGTGAGACCAGCCTGCTGTTATACCTCAAACGTGAGGATTCACAGCACGTCCCTACCTCAGGGACTTTCCACCTGCTGGTCTCTCTGTTTAAATGCTCTCCCTCTAATAGTCATACATCAATCACCCCCTCTTCCTTGGGGTCTCTGCTTAAATATCTACCTTATCAGTAGAACCTTTCCTAACAACCTACCACGCATATTATATATTTGATTTAAGATAGCCTTTTCTCTTTTGAAGTTGAACATCTCTGAGAATTGGATGCATCTTACAAATGATGGCAGTTTATAATTATAACTGGAAACATTCTTTCCTTTTTATTGGCAGTTAAATGTACGTACATATATTTGCAATTTGGAATTGCTCACGGCTTTGGTTAGACAAAATATAGTAATAAAACCCTAGCTGCCCTATTTCATCACTTTTTATGCCCAACTTGTTTTTCCTACATATCAGCCAGTGGTATACTATATACTTATTAGTTTAACTGCTTATTTTCTTTCTACTTCAACTAGAATGTAAGCCCCATTAGAGGTGGGGCTTTGCTACTCTGGGTCATAGGTGTACTCCCATATCCAGACTGTGCTTGGCACCTATTAGACCCTCATAAAATCCTTGTTAAAGAAAGGTTCTCTCTGATACTTTATTAAAATATGAGCCCTGGCATTCTACCCATTACCACTGTATCTCTAGCTAATAGTAAGAGACTAGATTCCTATAGATAGTAACAGAGGGATCTAGTTTCTGCCAAAGCCACACACATAGAATCTGGACACAAACCACTAAGCTACCCAGTGAAAAATCTTTTCCTATCTTAAAATCACAAAATCTTAAAATGCCTTTACAGCTCAAATGGAGAAAAAGTAAACATCAAATATCCTAATAACACAGTAAGCTGCTGAACTTGGGCTAGAAAAGGGGCTCTGTCAGATTATGGAAAATGCTATTCTAGAACCATTCCCAAGGTTCTCCAGTCAGAAATTTGAAAAACAATTTTATTTTAATAATTGATTTCCATTTTCAATGTGTTCCTGAAGATTTCCTAACTGAACACAACTGGCTATGATAGAGAATAGTTGCTCCTGTGTGTATAAACATCTACCAAGAAGGAGGAGGAGCTGCTAAAATCTTAAAGCTGCCCAAGTGCATCCATTAGCAGAGAATCAAGTGTATGTGGAGATTTCCAAAAGGTGTGAAATATTTTATGCTATTTATATTTTATGGGTTTTTAAGTGTTTTTTGTAGTATGTCTCTGCAAATAAATGATTAATAGTGTAGCCTCTGAACCACAAGATCATTCCCTTTGTTTCTGTAACTCAGTGAAAACTTTAAAATGCTATGAGTGGGGTCTCAGGGGAACAGCTCCCAATTTGTTCAAACAAAGAAATCTATAGCAAGTTCCATGAACTCATCTCCTAACAGTTGCCAGAATGTGATGTTTCATGTGTTCTTCTATGGACATGAGCATTGCTGTGCTTTATGGATGATACACTTGCCTGTGGAACTATATTTGCTTTGAGTGGCAGATGTCCCTGTGAATGTATCTCCCTCACTAAGGTTATATTTTCTGTCTTCTAGCTTAATGGCTAGACCAATTTTAAGGAAAATTGGGTTGAGAGAAATATTCTGAGACTGAAGCTTTCTGTGTCAGATACTGCACCCCGGGGCCAATTTATGCAGCTGGGAGAGAATGGGCATGGAATACGATAACTGGCAGACCCTCAGGAATGAGAATGCTTTTGAGTGTCACAATCAGCCTGATATATTTTATCTTGGTTTCAGAGACCCTTAGATAGAAACTATCTCCACTTAAAACAATGTATGCATGGTGATTCCAGAAGACACTATCCCCCTTTGAAAATAAAAACAAAAACCATGCTCTTCTCTTTCAACTCTGGGTCCCAACTTTCTGGCATATGCATTTGAAAATTTTTCAACACCACTGAAGTGAGAGACTTCAGATTTTTCTAGCTGCTTAGAGTACATGGTTTGGTAGACCTCAATGTTCCTAGGGTAGTTGATTTTTTTTTTCTTTCTGTCCTTGCAGTCAATGGAAGAGTTCCTGTGTTACAATAAAGTACCACATCAGAGAGAGATTGCTTCATTGGCGCCTTTTCTCCTGCTCATTGGCTGCTTGGAATCTGTCAGATGCAGAGGAAGGTTTCTTTCATCTCTTGTCTCTTATATGACACACAGGAGGGACATTGGAAAAGTCACTTTTTAATATTAATATCTCTGCATATTTACTCATTTTTTCATGGAAAATGAAAATTATTTGAAAAAAGTTGTAAATGAATCAACTAGCCATCAATAATAATAATAATGATGATAATAATAATAATAATAATAATAAAGCTAAATAGAGCACCTGGGTTTGTTTGCATTATTGGTCGATTCCAGGAAAGGCATTAGGTAAACCAAGGCAAGAAAATGTTGCTGATCCTTGACTAGGAAAAGATCCATTTTATGTTTATTTACATTTTAGAAAAAGGGAGAGAGAGCAGGGAGAAGGACAGGGGTGGGGGGTGGATAGTGGGAGAGATAGAGAGAGAGAGAGAGAGAGAGAAGAGAGAGAGAATCTTAAGCAGGCTTCATTGTTGAGCCAAGAGCCCAACATGTGGCTTGATCCAACAACCCTGGATCATGACCAGAGCTGAAGTCAAGAATCAAATGCTCAACTGACTGAGCCACCTAGGCATCCCCTAGGAGATACCCCTTTTAATGAATAAATCACTCTGTATGTTTTACAACTCATCTACTGCTTCATGCAACCTATGCAGAGACTTTTCCAAGTTGATGTGCTGATCCTTGACAGTCAACACTCTTCTGAAGAAACTGTCCCTGATGCACCTTAAGGGAAATATCTACTAGTATATAAAATTGTCTGTAAGACATTATAGAACAGGATCTATAATTAACCACAGAGCAATTGAGTATCAAACTAAAGTATGCTTTCTTTTAAATGTTTAAATGAATGTTTAATGTTAAGTGTTTAAATGAATCAGAATCTCTAAAAGAGGCCCGAGAGTCTAAATTTTGATTATACTGGACCACTGGATCAGATATGAGCAGTCTGTAAGCCATACACTGGGAAGTCCTGACTTCTCTATAGGAGTTTTATGGAAGAACTCCACTAATTTAAAGGGATCTTCCAGTTTACTTGGGCTTATCATGTTATGTAACAGAGAACCACTTTTGTTGTATTGGGGGAGGGGCACTATGGGGCACTATCTATTAAAATATGAATATTAACCTGAAAAAAAGTATACTTAATATATCAGGGACTATCTATATACTGAGCATAGAAAACACTTAGCTAGACTTCAAATAGGAGCAGAACTCTGAGAGACTGGAACGAGGAAGAACTAAGAGGAGGCAAAAACATCTGGAAGGAGTCACTATAACAGGAGCTCTAGCCTGCTAGGAAACAGCAGGAGATCAGTGAGGCGTAGGAGGAGTGAGACTTCTAGATTTGGCTAAAAATAGTATGTTGGCCATACCTATGCATTGCCTTCCAACTTATAGAATGTTCTCATGTATATATTTAACTTTATGCTTATGACCACTCTCATAAAGAAATTAATAATATTAGAATACAATAATGAGCTAAAAATGAGCAAAAATGTCTCTAGAGACAGATTTTTCCTGTTTCACCACTTTGTATGTATGTGAATTGAGACAGAAAAATGTAACCTCTGTGTCCCAGCGCTGTCACCGGTGTAGTAAGAACAATGATAGTGCCTACCTCACAGGCCATAAGGAAAGAAGGTAAACAGATTTACTTGATCAAATGTAAACTTTTCTTATTTTTCATTTGAAAGGAAAACTAAGGCTCAGAACATTACATAACTGGGTCATTACACCCAGTGATTAAGTTCACAAGAATTGAAAGCAATGATTCTGGCTCCTGATCCCACATCCTGACTCTTTCTTCTACACTACCTTTCGTCCAAAGGATAAGGTGGAGATCAAGACATAAGCCCTCACTTTCTTCATGGTTGCTCTAGAAAGTACATTTAATTTATACCTAGCTTACTGTGACAAAGGCCTCTGTGAAACCGGACTAGTAGACTGTCTGAAATATGTCCAAATAATTCTGATTCACAGAGTTGGCAAAACACCCAGATCTGTGGGACTTGATGATTGTTGTTTTCAATGCAAGCTTTCAAACTAAGCCTCGAGCATTGCTACACTCAATAAAGAGCTCCAAGATCCTGAAGAGGTCAAACCGGAATGTAGTTGAAGCAGTAAAATGAGTCCTCCTCAGACCTCTGAGGCTTGAATTTGTGCTGAGATGCCCGTGTTGATACCCGAATCCCTGGCTTCCTATTTCCTGAGAGCCATGCTAGAGAGAAGAGCCCCCTGGAATGCGAATGGGGCCACACTAGACAAGCAGGTGCTTCGCCAGGAGCACCACTGCTTGTGTTTGAGAGAAATCCCCAACTGCCGCCTCCTCACCAAATAAGGTAGACAAAGCTTTCACTGTGGGAGCCAATCCAGTGATGCCCTAAATCAGGAGGACTCACTTCAAGTAAAGGACTGCTAGATTTGCAGTCTCCTAAGTGAACCCCAAGTACTTGCACAGCATTGAACAAAGTACACCTATGAACATGACTTGCTAGATAGTCTAATCCTTTCTGCTATGTAGACAGAGAATATATATGTGTACATATTATGATTAAAAGAAAAACAGTGACAAAAGATCTGTGGATGCCAAATCTGAACGTACAAACCCTGTAGCAGTTTGTGACTAAGACTGCCGCAGACCAACAGGTACCCTCTATCCCCACCACGACTAGCTGAACAACAATCATGTAGAGTATGACATGTCCTAATGCATTTGCCAATGATATCTACTGCTTTTTCCATGGGGAATGAGTTATAATAAAAATAAAACACTCCTAGCAACTCCTGCAAAAGTAAAATGCATGAAAGGTGTGATTGCCATAAAGCTTTTGATCTAGGTGTTAAACAGCAATGGTTATAAAGCATAACGTGAGATTTTCCTTCTCTCACTCTCCTAAGTATTGAACTCTGAATTACCCAGTTAGCACCTGGAGCATGTGCTGTCCATTATGTATGGAGGAGAAATATTGACAGTGAGTGCACTTAACCAAGTCCACCCCATGATCTGAGGTTAAAACCAGAGTATCTGTGATCAATTCCCTCATGGAGATGTTAAAAAGCCAATGTGTACAAGACTCTGGTTTCCAGATGAGCCTTGCAACATGCTTATTAAGTAGAAAAACCACTGGACTAATGTATATCAAGTGGCTAGGTACAAAGGGAAACTGATCTGGAAAGGATTTTAACCTCTGGTCTGCAGTGTCCCTTTCCTTTTTGTCCTGTGGCTTTTAAGTTAAAAGCTTTAACACGTAAGCACTCCAAGTCATCTTCCCCCAACTTAGTAGATAGTTTTGTTTTTCCTTGGGCTTTGTTTTACATTCACAACTCAGGATTCCCATTTATCTCATGCTGCTTGTGGTTAAGTGGTTGGGAGTAGAGAATTGATGGCCCCTAATCTTTTGGCCCCTAAGTAAAACTGCAGAAGAGCCACTTGCCCTATCTATAGTCCTCAGGATAAACATACAACCATTTGTTGCCCTAGATCAGAAGGTATTGCAAAATTTTAGTGCAGCATATTAATTGAGAGCACTAAACTCATG